>OZ038001.1:23951511-24144659 GCA_964035705.1 Porites rus | reverse complement strand
TTAATAATACCTTTCTTATTTTCAAAGGTATTTAAAATAGTCAATGATAAAAAAAAACAAAAAAAAAAAAACAACGGAACAGCTAAACAAAGTAATTCCGTATCACGATGGAACCGTTCCCTCCACGTACTAATCGTCGCATGATCACACAAAACTGCAAGAAAGTTAACTGAGATTCCAACCCTGTCAACTGAATTAAGGAGGTTTGTGAAACGGTATATAGCTGGGCCCACGAGCGCCGAAGGTGTGAACCACTAGGGGTCCAGGGACATGTTACCCCGTGAACTGAATTTTAAGATATGTGACTCTAAGATGCTATTTCCTGCATTTTGAGATCACAGTCAATGGAAAATAGTGGAGTTTTTAACAGGCAGTGGAAGCTGAGGCCTATTGGTTCCTACTATCACATCAGTGCATTATTGACATTATCGAGCCCAAAGTTATCGCACGCTCATGCTTGGATACCAAAAGGGTAAAATAGGCTGAGAAACCACAGAAAAACGGCAAACTATCGTGCTAAAAAAGATTGGTTAAACAAAGAAAACATTATCTTTCTTTGGCTAGGAAGAGTTTTATAAAACGAGAGAATATTAAGCGAAAACGGGAGGCTGGAAATATTCGTCGAAAACAGGAGGTTTGCGGCCAAAACGGGAGGGTTGGAATCTCTGTTTATATTGGCTCTGACCGTTCAAATACCTCGCAGAGTTTTTCTAGGCCTTTACGCCGTGAACCGGCGATTAATATGGCGGGAAGCAATTTCTTAGACTGATGCAAAAAATACTGTGGGGTAGGGTGGGGAAGGAGCGAAAAGCACATTTAAAGCATATGTGTAAAAAATATTCCTTAAAGAAATATTTTAAATATTTTTAAATGAAATATTGAAAAAGAAACGATATTAAAAAGAGGGTCTCAATGGGGTGGTGGCTTTTACGGTTATCGGCTAAAATTTTGGCTCTTTTACGGCTATCGGTTAATTTTTTTCAGTTACGGTTAACGAGTTAAAAATTAACATCTTTTGTTTCAAAAAGTTAAATATTAATTAACCTGTATTTTTTGTATCTTTAAATCAAAATAAAGGTCTTCGGATCATCTCGGGATGAAATAAGCTATTCTTTTCAAAAATTTTAACATTTGATAGATCATACTTTTTATAAAGTATTGCAGTTCTGATGTTATTTTACACATAGAAATGTCAATAGTCAATTTAAAAATAATCTTTGTGAAAAAGCAAAAGCAGACACGCGAACGTCCAACTGAAGGCCGGGGCGCGACATTCATTATAACAGAAATGGCCGTTTTCACACTAGAGAAGGATTATTCGTGTGAGACGAGTTATCCGTTTGATGATTCGAGTCAGATAGGTGATACGTCTTATTTTGGCAATAGAATAGTTTTAATTTTGAATGAACAATCCGCCTGACTTTTGAAGACAGGATTATCCGTTCCAGATAGCCTGTGTACAGCCGCGCCCTCCCCTCAGAAAAAAATCGGAGGAGGGATGTCTGTGGGGAGGGCTCGACTGTACACAGTCTAGTCTTAAACGGATGATCCATTTCTAGGACTAGTGTGAAAACGGCCAATAACAAAATTCCCGTGTCCAGTGTTTTTAATGATAGCGAAGGACTGTACGGAACGACTGTCTGCCGTTGCCTTGTCCGTAGGCCGCATTATTCCGAGCGGCTGATGTCTTTCTGGTCACGTGGTCCGAGCGAGTTCGCCACTGAAATGCCTTGACCGAGATTGCGTGGGAAGACGCCGAACAGGGACTAGGCATGGCGATGTCTACCGTAGCGTCCGAGAAAGACAGGGAAATGTTGTTTATCGGCAACGTGTTTTACAAACAGTGACTCCACTCATTTTCCACCATCATTTTGTTGAGAAGTGCTTCAGGAAAGGTCTTACTTTGATACGGTACGGACCTCAAAACTCGGCTAGCAAGATTTGTTCTCTACAAAAGCAATGGAGGATTTGGAAGCCCTTTGCAAGAAATTATCTTTCCTGTCTACAAAAAATCAGCTCAAATGGAATGGATCTAAGAACGACCTACTCAGGTTTCTGGCCTTGCATTTGGAAGTTCAGCCTAATCAATTTCGCGCTAACGACAACGGAACTTGTGCTGTTTTCAAGATTCAAAACATCACTTGTAACTTCTACCACAAAGCGAAAACTCTACAAATTCAAGGAAAAGAAGATGCAGACAAACTGAGAAAAGATTTAATTAATCTAACTTCAACTTGGGCACACCCGGTTAGCGAAACGTTGAACGCATTCCAAGAGAATCTAGACACAATGTTCAAGCGAGAGAGGTGATAGCCACGGGGCTTGTTTCGCCTAGTGATGACCCTATTACAATTAATGCTGACAACAGCCTTGGAGGGGATTTTGCTAAACCTCCAGTTTCACCCACTGAAGACGACCTAGCCAAGGCTGAAAATTTTATTGATAGCGCATACATGGAAGTCATTTTGGATGCTAACAAATCTCCATATTCAAACCTGGTCAAGGATATCGAAGCTGATTACGACAGTCAATTAACTCACTTGTCGTTGTTGTTAAAAAAAGTGTCAAACGAACTAAGTGACCTGAAAGCTTCTCATGTAGCTTTACTGGCAGCAAACAATGAAATAACAAATGAATTGACCGCGCTACGAAATGACGTAACCTCTCACCTCCAGACCCAATCACAAAGGTTGCCGGAGACAAATGATCTGAAAGATTCTCATGCTGCATTACTGGTCGCTACCAACGAAATAGCCAATGAAGTAATTAATCTTCGAAATGACATAACTTCTCACTTCCAGAAACAATCGCATATCTTGTCTGATTCCCAGGGGTGGACAAGTGTCGGTAAAAATAGAAGACCCATAGATATACAAAATAAATTCAAGGCGCTTGAGGTTTCCGACGGTGAAATATCGCCTAAAGCATCAGACGCCAAACCTGATAAAAATTCGCCGCTGATAATCAATGCAGATCGATCCACCCCTATGACCTTGGCTGATCAACTAGCAGAATATCGATTACAACACAAGCAAAAGTTCATTTCTCAGTTTACTACTGCAATCCCTGAATCATCCACTCTACCTTCCATTGCTAACTCTACAGCTACAGCTCTCAATTCCTCAAAGCAGGTTCCTGTTAGTGCAGACAAACCGACAAAAGCCTGCCTAATTGGTGACTCGCTAGTCAAAAATATTGAATCTAGGAAATTATCCCGTGCCTGCAGAGGGAAGACTATAGTTGAATGTTCTCGAGGAGCCAAGATTAAAGATATCCACAAGAAAGCAAATGAGTTTCTTGCGTCCGGCCACATTGATGGGAACACGGCCTTAATCGTTCATTGTGGAACAAATGATTTATCTGTTGAAAATGAAGACGCGGCGGCCACGAAACTGCGCACGCTAATCAATGACCTGAAACCGAAGACAAAGTCCCTGGCCATATCGGCTGTGACGTTAAGAAATGAGTTTCGCCAATATTTAAAGAAGACCTCAGGACTGATCCTAACAACTACAGACCTATCTCAGTTCTGCCTGTAGTAAGTAAATTAATTGAAAGAGTTGTTTTTAATCAATTATATGAATATTTAAATAATAATAACTTGTTAACTGAATCACAATCTGGCTTCAGACCTATGTTTTCCACTGAAACAGCTTTACTTGAGGCTACGAATGAATGGCTATGGAATATTGACGACAGTCTCTTAAATGGTGTGATATTCCTGGACTTGAAAAAAGCTTTTGATACCATGGATCATGCTATCCTTCTGGGAAAGCTCAAACTCTATGGGGTCAGTTCTCAATCCCTTAACTGGTTCCAGTCCTATCTATCTGACCGAAAGCAACAAACGTTCATTGATGGAGTTCAATCTGATTTCTGTAATATAACATGTGGTATTCCACAGGGGTCTATTTTAGGCCCTCTCTTATTCACTATTTATATTAATGATCTCCCTTCATGTAATTTGTTTTCAAAACCCAGAATGTATGCAGATGATACTACCCTTACCACATCTGCAGAAGACCCATGTGTCCTTGAACATAAAATGAATTATGATATGAATTTAATCCAGTCATGGCTGTCAGCAAACAAATTAACTTTAAATGTTAAGAAGACTAAATACATGCTTATAGGGAGCCAATTTAAGTTATCCCAAATAAACAGTGACTTCACAGTCAAAGTCAATAATACACCCTTAGAAAGAGTAATTAAACATAAATCCCTTGGAGTTCAAATTGATGAATCTTTGAACTGGCGCCCACACATTCATACCATTTCAAAGAAAATATCCGCTGGTATTGCTATCTTAAGGCGTGTAAGTCATTTTATACCATTTGATACTAGAGTGAACATGTACAATGCACTGGTAATGCCATATTTTAATTACTGTGGTGCCGTTTGGGGTAATATCAATAAGGGACTAGCAGACAAACTTCAAAAGCTGCAGAATAGGGCTGCTAGAATTCTCACCTTTTCTAACTATGACGTTCGCTCAAGTGTTTTGTTGGATGAGCTTGGCTGGAGAAAGGCTAGAATATGCAAGACTTAAACAGTTGGCTGTGACAATGTATAAAATCCATAATAATCTTTTCCCATCGTATCTGAGGCGGATCTTTACCAACACCTCAAATGTACATTCACACAATCTTAGAAATTCTGAGTTAAATTATTATGTCCCCAGACCCAAAACTGAGTCTGCAAAAAGGAGCCTACACTACAGAGGATCTGTTCTGTGGAACAAGATTCCCTCAGAGATTAGAAAACTGCCCAGTTTAAATGTTTTTAAAACTTCAATTCATGGGAAAGATTTTTCTAATACACCATGACCTATTGTAACTCTTATTATCCATAATGTAAGTTTTTGTATTTTTAACATTATAGTCAATAGTTCCTTAGTCTTTTAGTCTTAGTATTTTAGTCTAGTTTTAAACACGATTCCTAGGAAGACCATGTAAAATGATACGATTTCGTGTATAAATAAAGATTGATGATGATGATGATGACTTCTCTGCGTGTTGTTTCACTAGTGTTTCGAGGGCACGGCTTCCTGAAAAATGCAAATATTAATCCCCAGCAAGAAGCCACACTTTCGCTATGGAAAAAATTAGTTCCCCGGAAATGGAGCCTAGGTCTTGGTTAATACCTAAAAGGCGCTTCGCCTAACGTGCGTACGGAGTCACACTAGCCGGGAAATAAAAATGAGTTTAGTACCTTCCTTAAAAGAAGCAAATCTAGGGAACACTTTCTTTTACGGTTAACTCTTTTTTACGCTATTTACGGCTAACGGTTAAAATTTTTTTATTTTTACGGCTATCGGCTAAATTTTTGGCCGTTTTACGCCTATCGTTTAACCCCATTGAGACCCTCCAACAAGAACTGACAAATGCCCCACCCCCGGGCCGACAAGATGACAAATGCCCGGGGGATGGGCACGCTTGGAATTCAGTGCTGAAGCATTATGTCGTCTTGTCTTCTTATAAGGGACCTTAAGCAACGACGACGATGACGGCAGTGAAAACATCACTAAAAAAAGGAATTTTGCACCCTTTCAAACTTCAGAGAACTTTATCGCGTCTATTTGGAACCGCTCGATTCGTCAATTGTAGGCGACTTTTCATGAAGTTGAATTCTTGAGGGCTTTATCCATGTTCAAACAGAGAAGGGAAAAAGCCGGAAAAGAGGCCTTGATTTTCTTTTTATGTTTTTTAAAACATAGAAAGAATTAGATCCATAAATATGTCAAATTAGTAAAATCCAACTAGTGGTCTATTATCAATGCTTCGTTCTGATTGGTTGAGCTACTACTAGGCTATATGTAATAGCCCACTAGTAGCAAAAAGCGCGGGCTTTTTGGCGGCAAAAAAGGATTAAAGTCTAGCTTTAACTAGCTAAATTTTTTTATTCTCGATATTTTTGACTAACTAGCTGGATTTTACTAAAACAATTATTCCTCTTGCCCTCATGGCCTCTGAGTCAATAGCCCATGAGACCTTCGGCCTCATGGGCTATTGACTCAGAGCCCACTCGGGTTCGAGTAATAATTGTTAATAATACGCTTAATGCGTTTGTGTCTATTCTGAGTGATTAGATCGAAGGTTCATTACATCGTTACGATAAAAGCAATTTTGTGAATCTAATGGAAATAATGTAAACTAGAGAACCCTGCCGGGGTACACCAATGTTACTTTATTACTGAAATACAATGAAAGCTTTTTTTTAGATGGAAACACAAGAGACTGAAAAGAACATTAAATTTGCTTATACGATATGTCTACAAAATCATACAAGTCAACATAAAGCAGACCTTAGTGCCTCAAAACTACATTTAACACTTATTTGATTTCTTTTTCGAGAAAGCGCAATTACTAATAAAAATGAAAAAGGTATTGCTTAGTGGCTATCATGTAACCTTACACCTTCGGTTGTTGCTGTTGTTGTTTGTTTGTTCATAATGCCCTTTTTACTAAACCCAAAATTAAAAGCAAGTTAATTATAGCTATTTAGCGCATCGTCTCAAACATGCCAAAAGGTTTACTTAAAAAAGCTGTGTCCCGAAATTCATTACAAAACTGAGCAGCAAGTGTGTCATAGCTAAGTAGCACATCGTCTCAAACATGCAAAACCTATTGTCAGTCTGTGCATAATCAGTGCAATAGGTGGTCAGATCTCAGAAAACCTTTCTTTTTTAGGCAATCCTGCCTCTCTTGTTTGTGTTTGAAACTCTTCTAACCGTTGGTTTTCATGTTACGTTAACGGTAATCCTAGTACAGATTCGTCCAACTTATTGAAATAGACAGTACCAAAGCGCTTGATAGAAAAAAAAAGTGACCATGAAAGTATGTATTAGCTCTTAAATTTGGGAACTGAACTCCCTTTCTAAACGTATAAACGCCTATATTGTATGAGGAGTTACGGTTTGAACTTAGGCGTGCAAAAGATGATTTAAAAAAACAAACTTCCAAAAATGGTTTTTATTTCTTAAATTCTTCCTTTTTTCCCTTAAGGGAAAAAGTAACATAACTATAAGAGAGCTTAATCGGTGACGTCTTAGATTATTAAAAACGCATCTCCTTTAGCGCTCACAAAAAAAAGAAAAAAAAAACGGATTTTACACTAAACCCTAGAGCCGTGACATACCTAACAATCATATTATTCTACATAATATATCATGGGGTACTTTTATTCAACTATCAGTTTTCCAGCTTTATTTCGTGGCAGCAACCAATTGCCTTATAGTTGAAAATAGCCTCTTTAGCAAGGACAGGATATAATTGCGATTAATTTAGTTATGAATTTTTAATTTTAGTTATGCGCAATACAGGAAAACAAGCCCCGTCAGCGAAATGTCAAGGCTGATGCAGCTCACTGCATTTTGGTTGTTTCGTAAAAAGTTTCTACTTCGTCTGGTGTGAACTTGCGAGTTCCTGCCAGGAATGTTCGGGCGAAGGTGCTGCGGTAGCTGTACCCGCTCGGTGGGCTGTAAGTATAGCCAAGCTCGCTGTAAGAATCGCTATTGGACGACGCGTAGCTGGAAATGTAAATGTCATATCCACCTCCGAATGTAGGCCCAGAGTACGTTTCAAAGAATATGGATCTTTTGTTTGAAGCATAATCCCCTGTTTGAGGCAATTTGACAGGTGCCCATTCAGGCTTGTTCACCAGTGAAAACAGAAACGCTTTTGAATCGTATTGATACCGGCCATAGCGACCGTCGGCTGAGAAAGAAAAGAAAAAGAAGTAAGTGCTAATAGCGACATTGTCGCAGTACTTACAGCGAAACCATCCATATAATGTAACTTTTTTAAGGTATGCAGCTATACAAGAAAAAGGCTCGTAGACAGTTACTGTAGCGAAGAAAGAGGGTCTTTATTCCATCATTTGTTACTATTGCTATGCTGGACAACATTCTATGTTCCCCGCACACTCTTTCCTCGCCGCGATCCACCACCTTAATTACCGACGACTTGCTTCCTCAGGCCTCATCTAGTCCAGAGGTCGTGGGTTCGAATCCCATCGATTTTAAAATATTCCTTTCCTTGCCTGCCTCGTATGGTCCCCTAATTCCCTTTACTGAGTCTATCGCTCAGTAGGGTCCTAAGGGTTATTTGCAGCACTTAAATTTTTACTTTAGAATTAATCCGATTCTCTCTCTGTTCGATCATTTACCGTAGTGCTACGAGACTAAAAATTCTATATGAACTTCATACAGTTCACTATACTCTAACAAGAACATGGAAGGCTTTACCTCCTTTAGTAACCGATACTGCTGGAATAAGCGCCCCCTTCAAATAAACCCCCCTCCGCCTCCCTCGAATTAGCGCCCCTTTAACCCTTTGTATATTTTCCCGCGAGTTAAGTTTTATTTTTGGTTTTGGCGCATGCGCTTAAGAAAAAATTTGGACGGTTTTGCAATATCTATTTCGATCTTTCTTTCTCGCTTTCTTTCTTTTCCTTTCCTTTCTATTTTATATCGTTTTGTTACCCAACTTTTCGCCTTGCATGACCCTTATTTTCCTAAAAGTGTTTAGAACACGACGAACGAACTCACTGTAAATGTGAGGGGAAAAAACAGTATATAGAGAATACTTTATGGAAAGTGCTGGCGTACGGTATTTACGCACGAGTTGTTGACGTATCAGAAATCGAACGAGTGAGCGCAGCGAACGAGTAAGATTTCTGATACAAAAACAACGAGTGCGTAAATACCGTACAAAGCACTTTCCATGTGGTATTGTGTTTATTATATACATACTGAGACATTCATCATTTTGGCGGCCTTTTTATTTTAAATCTTTCAAAAATGCTAAAATTTGCCGCTACACACTTACCGCAAAATGACAACGAAAATGACGTATCAGCTTTTTAGTAAAAACGTTTGTTAAAAACATAAATGACGGTGAGGATATGAGGTAATCCAAGAACTATAAGTAATCTTAACTGTTTGTTCTCAATGCACAATTGAAAGTAAAATGAAATGAAAAATGAAAGTAAAATGGCCGGTTTCAATATAAGCTTAAGCTTAAATGAAAGGCAAAGTAGCTCCGACAAAGAGCACAAGAAAAGCTTACGTCTCGTTCTGTTTATCCCTTTCCGCTGTTGTTTCACCGGCTCTCTACCATTTTCTTTATCGACAGTGAAACAAACGAAACTATTCCACTCCATTTCCGAAATGTTTTTTCACTTTTTTAGCGAGACAAACTCTTTGAGTAAAACTTTTCTCGTTGAATGTGTGCGAAGCGGCGCTGCAAGTTGCAATAAAAGGCGGGAATTTTGGCGCGAAACTCACACACCTCCTGTGGCTTCTGATTGGACGTATCATTTTTCTCACACGTGAAAAAACATCGTTCGCGATTCTGATTGGACGTATCACTTTTTTCACGTGTGAAAACCATCGTTCGCTCCTCTGATTGGCTTGAACTAATTTGCGTAGGAAAATTTACGGCATAGCTTTTTGGTGAGTATTTCTCAGTATGTATATAATAAAATATGGTACAGTATATAATATATGGTATAATATATGGTATATTACATGTATAATATATATTATTAAAAACTGAATCATTGGATAATGCAATTGTAGCATTTTGATTGGCTTAGCCGTTATGGTATAATTTATGAGCTATTATACCATGCTCTCCATATATGGTCGATGTACACGTCAGTTTAAAATTGGGAGCTAGCTGAGATGTTTTTTCGCGAAGGCTAGAACGGCGCCCGAAGTAAATCGTTTTAATTCATTTCTTAGAATACTAGAAATGCAATTTCATCGAAATAAAAAAGACAAAAACAAACAAAAAAGCCACAAGAGCTTGTTTGAAAGTTTGTCGAAAAACACATGAAAACACATGGAACTAAAGTACCTTGACCAGCTACGAAAGAAGACAGGTGTTGTTTCTTCATGATCGCGAAGCCATTCCCCGATCGAGTCACTCGCCGATAGATAACTGCCGCTTGTTTATACGACATCAAGAATATAAATCACAAGTAACCAGCTACAAATACAGGCTATGCAGCCATTGACTAGAGCAATCGAGGCGGCAGTATAGCTTCTTTTCTCGTTCAGCAAAACCAGCTTGTGGCTTCAAACAACTTCATAACTAGCGACCGAGGAAATAGTTTTTCTCCGTTGTTCTTACTTTTGTAACTGCACCTAAAATCCAAATTCACAGTAATTTCGACGGCTGTCACTTAAAAATTCGTTTCCTTCACATTATCTGCCAGGTTTTTTTTAGCTGTCTTGCTGTGTAAAATCCTAGAATCCCGATGAGTTTTTTAAAAATAATGTTCATTGCTGCAATGTTTTGATTTTCATTCATGCAGTCCAGGCGAGTCCGTTCGCGCGTTGACAGTTTTGATAGACGCGTGACATGTGAATAGCGGAAGTCCCTTGTCTTTTCCGGTTTGTTCTAGTAGGGGAGATTCAACGACTTTTTGTGGGCGTTTTTAATAAAACAATTATTCCACTCGCGCTTGTTGGATATGAGATGATTATAGCCAACTCAGCGCTACGCGCCTCGTTGGCTATCTATCATCTCATATCCAACGCGCTCGTGGAATAATTGTTAAATATTGTGCATTGAGATGAATCGCTTGAAAAGAGAGTTCGTGCACATGTGATCAGAAGTAAACAAGGGCACATAGTGCATTTACACTACGTTTCGTTCAGTCTTTTTAATGTCCAGGGACTGTGAATAATGTTTCGATATTGTTTGGCTGGCACAAAAATTCGGAGGAATTATAAAGCGGCATAATTTTCTGCCATGAAGAAAAGTTAGTCACGGGTGAGACAAACAGCGAACTCGGGCGAATTTTCAACTCATATTAGTATCACGGTAAGATACGTGATATCGATCGTTTCATCTTTTCACATTGTTTAAAGTGCGTACCGATGAAATAAATATTTTTTGGGTCAAAATGCAAACATTTTATTCCTTTAAGTTAAAGAAAAATACCAAAAGAAAAATCTTAAAACTGAATATTTTTATCGTTTGGAAAAAAATAATGCGTTTTCAAGTAGACTGTAGACCGCGCAGTCGGCAGCCCAATGAACCCCCACTATGGGGGTCTTGTCTGTATTTTAAGCTGATTTCCAAATGAACGGTAGGCTCTTAGCCAATGAGAAGACATATAGTGAGTACAGTGCATGAAAATAATACATATTTTTTAAGAGTATTTTAACACAATTTTTGTAATGATGTTTTGTAAGGTAGCAGATGCAGAATGCCTGGACGCTACAACAAGTTCCATGTTACCTCATTTTCCAAAGATTCAATAGTCGATGACAACATGAAATTTAAACCTGTTTTGCTGGCTAAAAGCACGCCTTCTTTGCAGGATCAACAGACTCAGTCACTCCATATGGTCCACCATATTCCTCACCAGTACATTTACATGTAACTTCCTTTGTGCTGGTAACGGAAAAAGTGTTATCGTAATATCTCTATTTACAATGCTCACTTACCCCATGATAGACTGGTGTATCCTCCAAAAATATATCTCCCGACCCTTATTATTGTCACAGTCGGACCCTTGCCGTCACATCGGAAGTGAAATGAATATGTAGACCAGCCGTTCACGGATGCACGCCAACAGCGCTTCCAGAGAGATTTGACGCTTTTTGTGACAGGTGCAAGCCAGTTCCTCAACGAGGTCAAGTGATCAGTTTTGTTGTATCTCAAAATGACGGAGTTTTCCAAACCTAAGGAAAAAAATAAGACCATTTTTTATTATATGAGGTACAAAGTATTTGAAATTTCACAGAAACTGAATTTATTTCCAGTTCAATGAGCTATTTGCAAAGAGATAACCATATTGCAAAATGTAAAACGTTAACTTGCATGTTTATTAGATTTTCTAAAAAGAAATATAAAGCGTTACGTTTTAGACTGATCAAAACTCTAGTATACTGACGCATGTCTTAAGTTGAGAATTTCGGTAGCTCAACATACACAACGACAATCACTTTCATTTGGCTTTAAAATTGGGTAGTTGAAATTTTAAGTTACGCCTGACAGAACCACGCGATTGATGCTTTTGCCACAGGTTTAAGCCAGTTTTTTAACAAGATCAAGTGGTTTATGTTGCTTGCCACCGATAGCAGAGTCTTGTAAACCTGAGAGGAAGGTCGATTGCAGCAATAACTACGGTGTCAGAATAGCCCAACACATTTTGTGTTGACAAATACGATGTTACACGAAAACTTAAAGGGGCGTAAAAGAGCGTAATCACGTTTCGCCCATCCTCGGACTCCCGGTAGTGGCTACAAAGAGGGTTTCTATGGGGTTAACGACTAGCCTTAACACAGCCGAAAATTTTGGTCTTTTGGTGTAAAAGAGGAAATTTTAGCCGTTAGTTTAAAAACAGTTCACAGTAAGAAATTTATTCAATCAAAATAATTGTGTATCCAAGTTACAGCCGGTGCAACGTAGATAGCCTTGAATCCCCACGAGACGCACACCTCCTTGGACACAATACCTTGATTTGTATATTTAACAATTAACGAATGAGGCTGAATATCTTATGAATAGAGATCGAGGAGGGTGTTATCCGTCGAGGCCTTAGGCCGAGGCGGATAACACCCTCCGAGATCTCCATAATTCTTCATATGATACGAAAGCCTGCAGAAACGCCTGCAGAACGCGGCAGCTCGGCTGGTATGTACTATATCTAGGTATGATCCTATCACACCATCCCTGATCAACCTGCACTGGCTTCCGGTTACCCACAGAATAGAATTCAAGATAGCAATGCTAGTTCACAAATGTATCTACGGCGTCGCACCACAATATCTTTTAGACTTGATAAAAATCAAAGAGAGCTCGCGGTATCAGTTGAGATCATACCGGGGCATACTCCTAATGGACAATACCTATAGAACAAAAGAGACACTCGGGGATAGGGCGTTTGAAAATGCTGCGCCCAAAGTATGGAATCGACTCCCTCTAGAAATTAGACAATGTCAATCATTGAACATTTTTAAAGTTTTACTAAAGACACATCTTTTTAAATTAGCTTTTTATTAGTTCTTTTATTAACTCATATTTTACTTTTATTGTTTTCCGAAAATTGTAAATTATTATTATTATTATCATTATTTGGACGAGCCATTTATTACTTTAAGATTTTAGTGTTGTAATGCGCACTCGATCATATCTTTATCGCATGCTAGACTGCGCAATATAAGAAATAAACATTATTATTATTATTATTATTATTAAAGCCGAATTCAATAATTGTTTTATTATTCATTCAAAATAATTCCTACTTTAAAAACATGGCTAAAACTTGCTAACCTCCATCGATCCATCGATGTTAAGTTCATCCTCTATAGTGCACGTTTAGGTTTGTCCAGCTCCGCAAATATTCTCCAAATAGCAGGTCGCCCTTCGAGTTGTCTTCTTGCGGTTCTTGCCATGTTTTAGCTACGTTTTCGCCTAGTTCTTACTCTTGAAACGGGTGAAATGTCCGCCGTTTTTCAAGTTCACAACCAAAACAACTCAACCTCGTCCCCAGGTCTTCTCGGTTAACGGTGCCTTAACCTGCGAAAACGCTGCATTTTTGACGTCATTTCCCCGTTAAACACAAAATTCTTCCAAATTTGGTCATCAGTAATTGGTTATGGTGAATTAAACGAGTGCTTTTAGCCAATCAGAATGGGGAAAATATTTTGAATGAATAATAAAACATATTATATACAAATATTTGTATATAAAAAAATATACAAAAATAAAATATTTGTATATACAAATTTGTATATGTTAACGACAAGCACAGATTTATAACAGATCGGCAACAACTCAAAATCTGTCAAATTGATGTACCTAAGCGATCTAGCAAGACTTGAAAACAGGAGAATACGTATCTGAAAACCCTGCCTTATCGAAGACATATAGTTTGGACAGGTTAGAAGTAATATACAGCTATTTCCAAAAAGGTTGTCCGAAAACGTGCACGCGACAATCCCGAAAGGTATTGTGGGTGGTTTTGAGGGTGGTTTTCTCTTATGTTATTAAAATGTCTCTTATGTACCTCGTGCGCTTGATATACAGTTTAATCCATTTCCGATGTAGCCTAGGTTACAGGTGCACTTAAACGAACCCCAGAGATTTGTACAATTAGCCTTTGGATGACAGAACGTGTTGCCACTGCACTCATTCTGGTCTGTTAAAGCACAAACAAGAAAACAAAAAATATTAACAAGAAAAAGTAAGGTGTAAAGCTATTCTTATTTCCAGGGAAACCATGGCAAACGCTTCAAGAGAGCTAAAGTCATGCAGGAAAGCACGGAAAGAATGGTAGCGGTGGGTGTGTTATCTGATATCGAGACAGGAAGATGAAAAACAAAAAAAAAAACAGCACAGCCTCGTTCTTAATAGACGGACTTTTATGTTTCTAGGGTCTATAACCGCGTCAAAGATACAGAAATTGGTACCTGTTCCTAGACTAATCGCAGATGTTTTTCTACTCTGATTTGGTGAAGGCGAGAGCGAGCGTGAAGCGCGGAACAGGCTAGCCTGCTCGACGCGTTTAGTTAGTGGAGAGCAGAGCGAAGTGAAAAAATCGAAGAAAAACGACTTACAGGTTACAAACAGGCAAACAACCGACTTGTTGGCGGGTGATGGTTAAGTTCTTCAGCATGCACGAGGTTGTTGAAACAGCAGTCACTCTCACCGCCAACATTCTTAAACGGGACTCAACTCACCCGGATTATATAACCTACTTATAGAAAGACGTCTTGGTTGTTTATATAATTTCCATTGACCTTTTTTGCAAGTATACTGATAACAGTCACTGCACTTCACGTCATTCCACTTGTAGTTGTGTCCAATGCCAAGCGCATGCGCACAGTCTTCATCTCCAACATTATTTGGTTGGTTTTTGGCCCAAACTGTAAAGTTTCCTGGCCGGCCTCCTGCCCAGGTGAACGTTCCCTCCCTGGAAATGTCATTTAATCCCAGCCAGGACTTTGCTCCATTGTAAAGACGTTGTATAAATACGTTTTCCTCATTACTATTGACGCTGACGAGACTTGCGTTTTCCTGCCGGCAATTAGCCAGAGCTTCGGTCCAATTTGCGCACTTCTTGCTGACTGCATAGCAAAAGCCATTAAAGTAGCTCCAGCCAGGATCACAGATATCTATATGTGATAAAAATATCAAAAACCTTAAAATCACTTTCGCGTTCGTGGATCCTTATGTCCTGGGCTTCGTCAGGTACAAACGAGCATTTTGTTAGACCCCGTACACATTGCATACGTAATTCCAGACGTAGTTAATCGATAAAAAATCGATATCGAAAATCAATCGATATCTTCGATGTTAAGCGATTTAACCCGCCCATGAATATCGCTTGATATCGGAAATCGATAGAAATCGAAGTCACCGAAAAAATAATTTATCTACTATTATCGATTAACATAATTAATAACAATCGATAGGAATCGATAGTAATCGATAACAATCGATTAAAATTTAATCATCGATATTAATCGAAGACAAAACTGTTTCTCTTTATCGATTTCTATCGATCGATATCGGAAAACGATATTCATCTTTGATTGATATCAATTACTATCGATTAACTACGTCTGGGTGATTGTTTGTGAACACCTTCATTCCGATCCTATGTATCACCTTAACAGCAATAATGGCTCTTGATCACCGTTAAACGATACGGCAGTTCAAAATTTATTCATAGAAATCTGAAGATTCATGTCCGAGTTTGTCTTTTGGGGTTCCGATATGGAACGATTTGCCCTTTGTGAGAGTGGTTCCCAAATAAAAATCCTCCCCCACCCTCCAGGGGCACATATACGGGGTGGGGTCTTACAAAAGGCCTCTTTGGGACACAAATTTGCGGGCTTATTCGAAGGGCTTATAAGTGACGGGGCCTTTTTATGTTCGGAATTTTACGTCAGCTGGTATAAAATCCGCTTTCAATGTATTTGTTAACGCGAAAACCAGAGAAACGTGCACATGTGCACAGAGCCTACGATAATACGACTTTTTGTATGTTTAATCGAAATAACTATATCAGTTTAAAACAAATTTTCAGTATTTGCTTACCTGTAAGCACTGCATAACTTACTGACAAGGGATCATATCTGGTATCAAACAATTCTTTGACACAGACTCTGAATCCAGAGGCATTCATGTTCTAAAAACAGAACAGAACAAAACATAGATACACAAACGTCAAGCGGCATTGTTCGAACTAAAACAACTGGCGTTTGGCGGTGGATGAGTTCAGAAAACGACAAGTGCTGTATCTTTTCTTATTTATCACGTATATTTTGTATCACTGTATCATTATTATTATCATTAATATTATTATAATAATTTACTGTCAAAGTAACCAATCCGCTCGTGAGGCGAATTGTTTAGCAAGAGCACCAGCCTCCAGATACCTCAGAAATTCGAACACTGCAACTGAGCACACGAAAACAAAAAGACGACTGTCTAAGTGAGAGACTGGAGCAGGTGAACAACTCCCTGCCGACAAAAGCTAAGCGAGCTGTTGAGTTAGCTCCAGAGAAGGGATCATCAAATTGGCTGACCGTGATTCCCCTCAAACAGCTAGATTACAATCTGAATAAGAAGGAATTTAGCGATGCAATCAAGTTACGATTCGACTGGGAAATAACGGACACGCCCACCCTAAGCAGATCTACAAGAAGTATGAGAACGAGAAGAAGAGGCAGTATGCGGAAAGAGTAATGGAGATCGAACAGGGAACGTTCACTCCCCTAGTTTTCACGATCACAGGTGGAATGGCGGATGAGTGTGTTAAGTACCAAAGCAGACTTGCGGAGCTGATCGGAAATAAGAAGGGAGAAAGTTACTGAAGCGCAGTTTGCTGGATAAGAGCTAAAGTATCTTTCGCCATCGCACGCTCTACGATACTATGCTTGAGAGGCTCAGGATCCAGAAAACGACAGCTAGACTTTGCTGACTCAGATCTACAGATCGAAAATATTAGAGCCTGCCCGAATTAATCTCTTTTAGGAACTTTTTAAAGAATTAGGAATTTAGGAATACGAGATTTTATTCCTTTTAACTTGTTTCTTTTTTAAATGAGAGACGGATAATTCTCTTTTGTAATGGCTTAATTCAAAACTCAGGACTGCCTGCAAGAGTTATTGATCGCATCTAAGCCGCAAGGAATGTATTTGGGAAATCGTTTTCGGCACAGTGATTGTATTTTCATGATTTATATAATTCTTAGTGTTGGATGGTGCTAAATTCTTACTTCAAATATTTTTTGTAAATTATGTACATATTTTTAAAGTTAAATAAAATTATTATTAATTAAAAACAGAAACTCATAAGGGGTTGAAACGTGTAACTCTCATATGTTTGCTTTGTCCGATGCTCGTGATTATTCATTTTCAAAAGTACCATATTTGGAACGAGAAGAAGAGATGACTGAGTGACGTAATTTCACTTCAGGTTCCCGCGCCCGCTTAAATAATGGCCGACAAACGGGGGAAAATACTCCCGAAAGCCGAGAAAGCTTTCAAAGGTTGAAACCAGGAATCTTACCAAAACACTGAGCAGGATATTATTGCCTTACCACCCGGGCCAAACGTAACATTGTGAAACCCATTGACGTTCTCACAACTTCTTGAACTTGCAGAACTTGTCACTTCAAAAAACGATGCCTCCTTGACCCTCTGCACAGTAAACTGTACTGCAAATAGGCTTTTATAATTTTTATATCAAAAGTCTTGAATAAACAGTAAAAAATATTTGCGAATAAAGTTCATTAGCTGCGTATCGAAAAGTGTCCAAAAACTGAACCTGACATCTTCGCAAAAAGTGATGCGCGTAATGAATGTGAGAAGCATATTTAAGCTTAATTCAGCTTGGGTGTTGTAGTCACGATCATGTTTTGAGCTAATTTTCTGAATGAACAAACTTAAAAAAAAAGACAGAGAAGCCGTTTCTTAAAATTTTTTATTCAAAATCCAATTAAAGCAATTCGGAAAACACTCTCTGGATCGTGGATCCGTTCACGCAAGTGAAATCGGCTGAGCACATGGCAAAATTCAACACAAAATCCATCTCAAATCGGGGCACATTTTGTAATTGTTCTTTAGCGCCGAAGAGAAAAATTTATAAGACGTCTATGAAACATTTAAAAAGACATAAATTCCCTTTTCAAAAATGTAATTGTCTTGGCCATAGAGTGCAAAATGTACCTGAAAATTCAGCAAAAACTTCGCTGCCTTGGTTGCATTTCAAAACAGACCATGGGCTCCGTCGTGAACAAAACAAGGTTGAATTCCTCGAGGGACGATTTCTTGATGAAAAGCTTCCCTTCCTCCTCAAAAAGGTAGCTGAGCGTTCTTTTGAACTTTCTCTCTCCATTTTTTTGTCTTTTAACGATCTATTTTTAACCTTGAAATGCTGAACTCTTGTCGTAAAACATCTGCATGGTGATCGCGCGGCAGCCATTTTGTTGGAAATGGATATCTGACACTAAGGTTTCCAATTATGGTAAAAGTGAATATTCACGAGTATTGAGCGCGAGTTACACGTTTCAACCCCTTATGAGTTTCTGTTAAAAATTATTATTATTCATTCAAAATATTTTCCCGATTCTGATTGGCTAAAAGCACAAGTTTAATTCACCATAACCAGTTACTGATGACCAAATTTGGAAGAATTTTGAGTTTAACGTCAAAAATACAGCGTTTTCGTAGGTTAAGGCACCGTTAACCGAGAAGACCTGGGGACGAGGTTGAGTTGTTTTGCTAGTGAACTTGAAAAATGGCGGACATTTCACTCGTTTGAAGAGTAAGAAAAAGGCGAAAAAATGGCAAAAAACATGGCAAGAACAGCAAGTACACAACTCGAAGGGCGACATCTGCTATTTGGAGAATATTTGCGGAGCTGCACAAACCTAAACGTGCACTATCAAAGATGAACTTGACATTGATGGATCGATGGAGGTAAGCACGTTTTAGCCATGTTTTTAAACTAGGAATTATTTTGAATGAATAATAAAACAATTATTGAACTTGGCTTTCGTATCATATGAAGAATTATGAAGATCTCGGGGGGTGTTATCCGCCTCGGCCTACGGCCTCGACGGATAACACCCTCCTCGATCTCCATAATTCTTCATAAGATACTCAGCCTCATTCATTAATTGTTAATTATTGTCATTATGATTATTAATATTGTCATTATTAATATTATTATTAATAGCGGAGCTCTCTCTCGCGCGCGCAGCGGAGCACCATGGGCAAGAAAATTTGGTAAACTATCCATCCGAGAAAATGTCATGTAAGCCGATGTCAAATGTCACAATAGATCTTGCACAACTTGACTAGCCTCTTAGTTATGTAAGCCATCCGTATGAGTACGATTAGATTGACAGCTATCAAAATCAGACATCCGCTGACAATTATCACATGACCATCTCGCGGGCTCAGATGAAAGACCAGTCGTTTTGCCCCTACATATAAGCTGATATAATATGTCACACTTACCAATTCAACATAAAAACGAAACTACGCCGGGCAAGGCTGTCAGTTGGCTGACAGTCGTTTAAAGTTATATTGGCAAGCCAAATTAACGTCAATTGAGAGCTGTCAAAATGGAACATGTGCAGAACACTAATCAGAAAACTAATAACGTGGGCTCAGGTTCGCTCAGGTACACGATCTGGCATTTTCCAATACATGCCAGACGGATATGTCTTACTCACACTCGTAGTCTGTTAATTCGAATATTTGCCATTCTAATGAAGGTTAATTGACAGCTGTGAAACTAGAGTATACGCTGACCATCATTACCTGAGTGTATCGCGGGCTCATTTTTCTATCCATCAAGGTCACGTTGTGTTTATAGTTTTGCGCTGATATTTTATTTGATCACGGGCTCAATTCGAAGCCCCATAGCTTAGAAAATCTATCTACCCCAGAAAATTCGGCAATCACGTGACCGTACACCAACCAGCCGACCTTCCGTTCGTCTGTACCACAGGTATACCAATGTTTAATCTCACACTTTCTAGATAGTTTGGGAGCCTGCAACCTGATATTGTACATCCATGTTTTGATTAATTGACAGCTGTCAAAATAGAGTTTCTGCTGATCAGTATCGCCTGACCGTATCGCGGGCTCAGGTATCGACCCACTGAGTTCGAGTGTTTTTTTGTAGGTATCGGCTGACAAGTTGCTACTTTTCAAATGATCGCAGGTTCAAGTTCAATTTTTTTAAAATACATATGAAATAAGTCGTGTTCATGAGCCGCACCTTTAAAATGTTGATTTCGAACTGACCTCGGACGCGAAAATTCAACCGGCTTTTACATTTACATGCAGGGAAGGCAGTTGCTTTTGACTTTTCTCACTGTCACGTGTTGATCACGCTCTACGTCCAATTTTTATGTTCTGATTGGTCAAAATTTGACAGGTGAGTTCATGCGAAAAATTTATGCAGCGTCTGGTAACTTGCTTACTGATAGCTAGAGCTGATAGAGTTTTGTGTCATCTTGTGATGTTTTTAACTGCCTTTTTTCTACTTGGTGTACAAAATGAAATACAGCTGCTCTCAAGATTGTTCTGTAATTCATGGCTGGTTTCTTTATTGCGCTTTTTGTTAACAAATGCACCGCTTGTCAAAGTCATTGGAAATCCGATTTCGGATGGCATCGTTTTCAAAATAGCTTACTCACTTGCCCTTGCTTGAGGCATAAGAGGATTGAAAAGTCTCAAGCGATTCTGGAACACTTGATGACTTTCAGAGGCAGTATCTCGACTGGTAAGCCTGAGCAATTATTGTCTTTGATGTGTTTTTTTTTTTTTTTTCGGTTTTCTGAAGTCGATCGTATGGTTTACACGGCTTAAGTTTATACACGAGCAATGATCTAACCTACAATAGTATCAGATTTAAAGAGCCTTTAGACATTTTTTGACCGCAAATTCAAAGAAAGGTTCCGAAGATTATTTAGTTATGATTTTGGCTGTAAACAGAAAGCTCTGAGCGATTTTCTTGCCTCGAGTTCATCTTGAAAAAGAGCAAACACCGGAAAGCCCGCTTAAAACATAAATAAGCTTATGCTCAGCCTGACTCATGATTTTCAGAGACACTTTACTGTCAATACTTCTCTTCGTGAATGAAAATTATTGTCTCTGTACATGTTTCACCAAATTATATTTATTTTATTGATTGTTAGTAGTCCCTCTCGCAATTTTTATCGCTGCACCGGTTGTTTCCAGTCGAACATAAACATCGCATGCAAAAATACTCAAACCGCCGCGCGTAAATATCACTCGCTTTTAAAGATTACACATAACAAAACCATACACAGTTTAATAAATGAAGGGAAATAAAACCTAAACATAACAATTTCTCTATCATGTTGAAGCGTAAATGGTAACTCTATTAATCGCACTGCAAATTCGGTGCCTGTCAAAAGTGAGAACCCGTCCGGCTGGCCGAAGAGTGATCTTGGGAATTTTTTATCGTTTTCATTAAAAGCCCATAGTTATTACCCTGCTAATCATAACTATAACAAAATGGTCACATCTGATTGGCTATCAACTGCCCTGATTTCAGCCTTAATTGGACGGTTTAATAGGACAGTACGCGTCATGCCTAAGTAATTGGACAGTACGCGCCATCAAGCGCGCGCTTAAATGGCTTTTTTTTTCACTGGTAGCAAAACAAAATTTCGAATTTCTTGTGTTTTGATTTAAAAAATAGCCTATTATGTCACAAATTTTGTTAAAGTTATGATTAATTGGTAACAGAACTTCGTGTCGTCCAATTCGGTCTGTAATCATACTCGTGATTACACAAATCGGACTCCCGCTAACGCGGTCGTCCTATTTTGTTAAGGTAATCAAGCCTATGATTACAGACCGAATTGGACTCCACTCAGTCGTCTTGCCATTACATATCACATAGGACCAGATTTTTCTAACTGAAAAGTCCCGGCATTATAGAATTCTCTTCATGAAAACGTTTTATAATTCAATGCTTGTTGCTTGCTTGTTGTGCAAAGGAAGCGCGTGCTTTGATCGTCGCGGATATTGAATGAGTGCAAATTCTCTTGCAAAATTGAGAAAAACTGCAGAATTATAGGTTTAAATAGGGCAAAAAAGAACAAATTCTGTCCGAGGTCTGTATGATAAAAAAAGGGCCTCATGGTACTGTTTACCTGAGACGTGATGAGAAAAAGTATGTCAGTGTGTCGCCACCAGATTCGTCGCAAAGATTTACCAGTTACCTAAACTTGTCGAACACAAAAAATCCGGCCTGATTTTTTTATTTTGGCCTCTCTTTTAGACAGAGGAATGGAACGTGAAAATTGGCTGCCACCAAGGACTATCGTGGCGCGTGTGTTTCTTAAAATTATATTTCGGGGTTGTCCAATTATCACAATTATCCATAGTCTCTCTAACGGAGCAATGTTGGAGAGACTGGTGAATGCCACATTATGATGCAAAAGCTAATGCAAATGCAATATTCGAATGTGATCGAACATGATTGCTATTTTTGGGGGGACAAATAAGACTATTTAATAACTCGATGTAAAATTTGTTTCACTCTTGGACTGTCAAATTATTTTTCTCTAAAATCACTTAGCCTTCGCCTCAAAAGTCAAATGAATGTGCCCTGATCTATGGATTACAAATTTATTGTTTGATTTAAATTATGAATTTATAAACGGGGGCTTTGCTTTTAGCCCTGGCTAAATCTATATATTATCCATCACAAAATGCAATCAGGGTGGTCAAAGAGACCATTAGTGTCATCAGCGAGTAGAAGGGACTCAACGTTACTAAAACAATTAAGAAGATCGTTCATATAAAAGATTAAAAAGAGGGCTCAGGTATGGAAACCTGGGGAAATCCACATACTGTTGTCCTCTGTTCAGCTCTGCTCTCAGTATTTTTATAGTCTATTGCACATGTACCAATTGCAAATAAGTTTTCAAAAGATCAAGAAAAACTCCAGTCTAAAATTTGTTTTCGCCAGTTGAAGGGGCAATCCATTTGACAAGATTAATTTTTGCATTTGACGTGGAATAACCCTCAGAAATGCCAAATTGATTATCAAATAATACGCTGCTGTCCACTAGATACTTCAAAATTCGAATGCAAACAGCTCGTTCAAAATTAATTGGGAAATACTGAAAGGACCCAGAATGGTTTTCTTAGAGACAGATCAGTCAAAAGGAAAACTGTTTTGAGCCACTGTACACAACTATTAATGATGATGATGATGAAGGTGATGATGATAATAGTAATGATAATGATAATGATAATGATAATGATAATGATAATAATAATAATAATAATAATAATAATAATAATAATAATAATGCCAGTCAATACTGATAGAACTATAACAGCGAACAGACCAGATATCATCGTTAAAGATTCAGTGAATTCCACCTGCAAACTTATTGATATGACTGTTCCATCAGATAGAAACATCGCACTGAAGGAAACCGAAAAAAAATGCAAGTACAAAGACCTAGAACTAGAAATACAGAGAATGTGGCATATGAAAACCATAGTGATCCCTGTGGTTGTTGGTGCGCTTGGTACAGTGAAGAAGGGTATGGTAGAAAACATCAAGAAAGTATCAGAGAGAGCTACTATGACAGAGATTCAAAAGATCTGCATGCTGGGATCTGCACGAATCCTTAGAAAGGTGCTCAGTGTATGAACAGAATGATTGACTTGAGTGACTGACGCTCTAGGTGCATGGGTTGCGCCCGGCTGATGCACAAAAAGAACACCAGCAAAGACTGTGATAATAGAGATAATAATAATAATAATAATAACAAAAATAATAATAACAATAAATTCAATTCCTATCGCGCTATTTACATATAAATGATCAGGGGGAAAATCTATTCGCTAGCTGATAATCAATATGGAATATAAAATGCACTGAAATAAAAATAAATTAAACCAAATAATCTTAATGAGTAAACCTAATACAACAAGAAAGATCTAAAAAGCGTTTAAGTCTCGCTTGCTTGGAAATAAGATAAGAAATAAGGAGGCAATTAATTCTTAAGGAGTCTGTGTCCGAGCGTGGAAGCCATAGGGACCATTTGAGGAAGGAGAAAAAAAAAAAGCTAGCTAGCTAGGTTACACAATAACCATTGACTACCTTTGATATATACAATAATATAATATTCGCAATACAAACCTGTTGTCCCAGCACGAGTAGCCTGTGAACAGGCTCTCTGTTTGGGGAAAGGGTGAAAAAATCGCGAGTAGAGGGAAGGGAAAGGGTTCCCTCTCCTCCCTCTCCTTGAATACCTTAACATGTGTTAAGGTATTTAATACCAGTAGTAACCAAAGGTTACGGAGTGCAGGCGACAACGATCGAAGGTCAAAACGGTTTTGCTCCAGCGCTGTGTTTTGCCTAAAGTCAAAACACGCGTGATCAGATTACGAGTCATAGAAGGTTCAAACACGCAGGATCAAATTGCGTTATGTGAATTCCAAACATTCTTGGTGGAAGTCCAAACGAATGCTGGCTACATACATGCGACGCATGCGTAATAACAAACTGGGGTTAGGATTGCTGGCTCCTTTTGTCGCCCGCAATAACTTATTATCAAACCACATGCACAGAGTTTAAACGCGCAAAGCCGCGCATGCACCGATGTCATATTCACCAAAAGCACGTACTACTTTGTGCGATATAAACTTTACCTAGTTCAGTTTTTGTCTTGTCCCTATCTACATAAATTTCGTTTTAATTAATCATTCCTTTAACATCCAATTTCTTTGATTATCAAGGCATCTTTTCACAGCGCTAATGAAAAGTTTCTTTAATGACCTGTGGAAAGCTTCGCTACACTTGCAACTGCCCTGAAATACAGTGTAGTGTCACACTAGAGCGATTTTTACCTCAATCCACGTGGAAATACCGTTGTGAACTGGGGCTGAGTTCCCGGATACTTTTGCGCTGTGATTGGCAGCGATGAGCACTGTTGGAGTCGAGCTGTAACCTCTTGTGAATAACACGAACTGAAAAACAAGAAATACCCGAAAACATTTAGCTAAAACGTTTCACCATTCCTTCGCTAATGTTCCACAAAACTGGGAGTAACGTTTGACGACCAATCGTGTAATAAAAGTGATACATATTAACTTTTGGTCTATTCTTACCTTGCAGTATGCATTATTATTTTCATCCATCGGTGGTGGATTAGTGTTGTTGGTACCTATAAAACCTATGCTGCCGTGCTCAAAAGACAGTGGCTTTTTCAGCGATTTAGAAAACGCAAACCAGTTCTGCAAGCAAGAATTCATTGAAATTAGTAGTTGTTAACTACACTGACTCCTTAAATATATCATCATGGTCATTCAGACCTGTTATAATAATTGCTTTCAATACAGCAATTTTTCTGTAGACTCCGGGTGTACGTCGTTATGGCGGAAAATCACATTTGATAGGGCTTAATATAATTATGGCTACAACTGAGCAAGTTATTAGAACCTTCTGAAGAAGGATCTTGTTCCCCTACACTTTAAAATGAAAAATATGTCAACCAATTTTTACATCTATTTTACTGTAATTGAGAGTAATCGAGATCGATTGTTTTGATTCAAAGTTGCAATAGGCACGCAATACGTGCGAACGTAAACAAGCCAAACGACGCGACTAGTCTGCCGCGCGATTTGTCACGACACAGCATTTATCCTCATTACATACATCGCACAGATAAGGCACGGAAAGCAATTCGGCAATAGAAGTCAAACGATTGAAAAAACAAGGTACACTGAGTGAAACAAACTATTAAGTTATTTAAATTTTCCCTATGGAAAATAATTGTCGTCGCACAAAAAAAGACACACGTACAAAATTTCAGCCCCCCCCCCAACATTTTCATACCCCCTTCTCCATATTAAATGAAGTTTCCTTATCCACCTTCTCTCCACACAAATATTATAAAAAAATAACCTCGAAAAAATCCTAAACAGAAAGCCTAACAACGTTTAAAATAAGTACAAGTATGTTTTAGACTATTGATAAGATCTCTCAAAACCACCACTTCATTTCAACAGACTGTAACTGCACTATCCCTTTGTAACCAAATTAGCACACCCACAACTACCTCACTGCAACACCTCAAATCAGTTTTACCTTCCCAAAAAACATTTTTTGTTACTTCATATCAAATTCTACTAGAAACCAGTTTCACTGATTAACAAACTACAGCCATTATCTTACTAATCCACGCCCAATATAACTCCACGCCTTCCACTTCAAACATCTCAACCAACCCCTAAAACATACAACGCTACTGCACTACTAACACATCCTACTAGACATAAAAAAACGTCACACACGCCTAGTAAATGGACGCGCAAATATACGGTCCCACAGCGTCTCGTTTGGTTCTGCTTTTCGTCTGTTTTTAAAAGAAACGTATTTTGCAATATGGGGGCCAACCAGAAAACTGAATGGTTAACTTGGCCACCATAATCAAACCTTAATATTAACCAAATAAAATGAACGTATATACCTATAAACAATAAAAAGGGTATGTAAGTTTTTAAGATTAGCAAATAAGTTGTGAGGAAATGAATTGAATTGAATTGGCACAAATCGGTAAATGCGATAGTTTGTACGACAAATCAAAGGCTTGGTTTCCAAACATTCGTCCAGATCGTCTTTATAGCCTCAATCAATGTACTTCGACGACTTGGACCGGATCCCGACGTTCTGAACGAATATTTAAAACTTCAGTCGTATCCAGGCAATTGCGATCGCCTCAATCGTTTGGATAGTCTCGCAACGCATCAGAAGTGTTTCTATAGAACTGTGTCGATCGTCTGTTTGAGACGACTTGCGCTATTATGCCACCTATTCACTCGTGTTGCCCAAAGAATTTTGCTTAGCGACAACTTTTCATGAAAGAAATAATTACCCAGTTCTCTCTTTCCGTTTAAGAGCAATAAATATGCCTCCTAGTTTTACTTCTGACACATACCACACTAATATCCTCGTGTTTACCATCAAAGTTTTGCAGTTCCCGAAGACAAACTTGAAATGAGCTATTTGTTACGTCTTCGGTCCAGATGAGAGCGGCATCATACTCTTGACCTGTTTTCAGATGCTCTGAAGTCACAAGGACTACTGGGGCCTCAGTGAAACTTCCCTGATGAAAAAGCGAGTAAGTTTGTCAAAAATGGAATGTTCTGAAAATAACAACAACTAAAAAACAATTTGAAAAAGATTGAGTTAAGGAGGGTATTTTACGCGCACCGGCCACTTTAATCGGCAAAAACTGGAAAAATGGAGAAATTGGAAAACGCAATATAAAATGTTTTCCTTCCACACGAGTCCACACTAGTCCTACTAGATTTCAAAACGCATTTTTTTTGGCAAAAATGAATACAGTGAGATTTTCAGAGATCTATGAAAAGCGTTCCCGAAAAGTGCTATTTTGGGTGGACAAGTTCATCATGTTTAGTGTGGACGAAAGGCTGTAAGATAAATCAATCCATCGTGGTGTTCACTCGACGGGACCTTACAAGTTTTTAAAGAATGTTGAAAGAGTGATATAGATGGTTTAGGATTATTGAAAAGAAAACCGAGCGAGGATGTAAAGAAAGAACAAAAATTCCATACGGTATTGCACATGTTGCGGTCTGCCACTAGGTTTTAGGTAATATGCCGATATAAACTATCAATTACGTTAATTTTGCGCATCATTTTACGATGATTTTCCGTTTGTTTAGTATTTGTGTTTCATGTAGCAGACACAAATTAAGCCCATGCAAAATTCCCTTCATCGTCATGATTATTATTCGGCACTTCTGCATACAAAAAAAAACGGTTCGTGAAACATTTAAATGTTCCCATCATACCTTGGGAAACGTCACTTTCTCGCAGTTTGTACCACTCCACCATTTGGGCAAATTAACCGTTCCCGTAAGTGCTTCAGGAGGTCCTCCTTGATAGGCAGCCCAATCAATGCTGGCGAAAGGGGTAAATTTCTCTTTTTTCCTTCCTGCTTGCAAGGCACAAACTGTAAAGTTTTTTGGGCTGATGTTTTCTGTCCATGCAGTCACCGCGTCGTGGACTTTAACAGGGTCATTCAATTTGATGTGATTGACAGTTATTTGGACATGAACCTGTTTATCCGGGTAGAACCGGTATGGTGGAAATGTGACGGTCTGGCAACTTGAATCGAGCCATTTTGGAACACGGAGAAGGTCTTCTCGGCCCCGCACAATAGGAAAAACTGTTCAACAAAAAAAATTATCATTTTAAAATACTATTTGGTTCATGTAGTGCTTTTAATCATATTTACATAATTATCTATTTGATTGTTTTTGTATTGTATTGTCCTTTGTTAGTGTCACTGACCTTCCTTGTAATTCAGCCTTTAGGCTGCGAGAGGGATATCAATAAACTATTTTTATTTTTATTATTATTATTATTATTATTATTATTATTATTATTATTATTATTATTATGTGAATAATATCATGATTTCAATGTCTCTAATTCATATGCGCTGCGCTTCCGCTCAGCTGGATACCGATGCGCGCCCAAGTTTGCCTATGCCGTATTTTTTTGGGGGAAATATTTTCTAGTGAGCTTGCGTTGCTTGTTCAGTTGTAATGTTACGAATTTCCTTTTTGTTTTGTGTTGTTCATGACTACTACAAAAATGTCCTGTGATCAGTACATGTGCTGCTCTTTTTGTGGGTGGCCATGGCCACTCCCAAAGGATTTAATAGAGTAAAAACTATTTGTCCAATTAATCGCATTTTAGGCATTATACTGATGATTACTTCCTCCATTTAGATATTTACAGGAGCAACTTATATTAACAGTCTGTCGCCCATGAATTTATTTGCTAGAGCTCTTATTGTATCCAGTCCTTTCACATAAAGCAACAGTGCTGACAACAACGAGGATGCGTAATAACGTGACTTTGTTGAGCAGAGCCACTTCAAATTGGGTTTTTGAAAATTTCGCTACATCTGCAAAGCCACGCGTGATGTCAATCCGTCTCACTTTGTTCATGTTTCACCAAATATCAGCTTGGTGCTACTCCAAGTTATTTTATTGCAGCATAGCGTGAACTGTTGCAAGCCCTGGGCTTATACATCTTCGTATTGGGTTTTAGGAGGACTCAGTTATAAATAAACGGAGGGGCTATACCCGCCAGGGCTTATTGACTAGAGTAGAAACAGCACTTCGGAGATTCTTCGGAACATCTATAGCAGTAACTGATCAAAGTAAGTTTTACATTTACTGGTTATTAAGGTATTCCTGGGCCCAGTTGTTCGAAGGCCGATTAGCGCTTAACCTGGGGTTAAATTTAATCCTGGTTTAGTTTTCTTGTGCTCAAAAGCATTTTCTCGGATAATTTTCTCTGTTATTTTTAGAGCTTCCAATCATCAACCTGTAGGCAAAAAGAATTGAAACTGAAATGCTTTTTAAGCTTTCATATCTGCATTCAAATCTCGCACTAACCCTGGGTATCTTAACCCAGCTTTGAACAACTCGGCCCTGGAGACTAATTATCGCATTTTTACCATAATTCTGCGTGCTTTATATAATGGGAAGCAGGTTTTCAAAATCTACCACATTTTACCATTGTTTCATTTGTAAAACGTTAATAAAAAATGGGGGGGGGGGGGGGGGGCGCTTATATCCAGTGGGACCTAAAACGGCTTAGAAGCGGCAGTTTACGGTCTTGCTTACCTTCACAGCTTCCCGGATGGTAGATACGGGGGTCGCTCTCAAGTCCTTTGCAGTAACCGAGCTTCTGCCAGCATTGATTGTCGTATGTCGTACCACTCGCACTGCACACTTGATCTTGATACGATGGACATTGGTCATTACATTCACAGCGACCGGCATACGCATTATATGCTTTGCAGACTCCAAATCGAGGGCATTGCACGTTAAGGCAAGGATCTATGTCTATGTTGAAAAAAGAAAGGGGTGGATATTTTAGTAGAGTTGAGTTTACAGGAATTTCAATTCAACCAACGAGCGCGGAGTTTTCTCAAAGGGCCTAAGTCAAAAACGTACCTCCAACAACAGCATAGGCTACAGTAAGTGGGTCATGGATAGGACCAGATCCACTGAGGTCTTTAACACATATCCTCATAGATTGCAAGCCAACGTTCTGCAAAGAGAGACACGTACAAGCAAGTTATTATAATACAAACTTTAAGTTCACTTTAGCAGATTCTAATTATGCTGGTGAGAATCGTTTTCATGCTAATGGGGAGAACAGCAGTAAGAAACGAAAAGAAACGTTTCTTTTCCATTATCATATGTTATGTTATTTTTTTGCAGTTGCTGTAATAAAAAATATAATAATAATAAAAATCTGGCGACAGGTTAAAAATAAAGAAAAAGAGAACGGCAGGAAATGAACACACCAAAGTGTAACCGTGGTTTACAATTTAAAAGTTTTCCTATTTGGGAATGTCTAATGACGTGAGTATAGAGAACGAAACACAAACCTACCTCCACCTAGGTCGAGATTATGTTATTTTCCGGGAGAAACCGGCCCTTCGCCTGGCGATCGTATCGGTGATTGACAGAAACAAGGACCACTGGTGACTCGTGGAATGTTTTATTGAAAGAAACGTCCTGTAAGAAAGAAGGAATTCAACACGATTTAGAATCGTAGCCTGCGTAGCAAACGTAATTTAACCTCAGTGTTAGTAACGTCTGCGAAGTGTGCCGATATCCTTGTTCTGCGGATTCCTTTCCGGGGTTTCTTTTCCTTCCTGGGATATCCTTGTTCTGAAATACGTTTTGTATTTCCCATCAACCTGACTGTCAAATCGACAATGGCATTTTAAACAGACCAATTATGGCGCGTACTCAAATCCCGTTAAACAGGTAGGGGCCCAGACCAAGGACTTTCGCGCTGTTTCGCAGACGGACGTAACCAGAGATAGTTTCGACCGGTGGCAGGGGCTAAACGATCGTGGTTCTCATCGATTAACGTAGTAAAGCACAAACAAAACACTCAAGTAGTTTGGTCTTTGTTACCTTTTACAGCTGATTGACAGCTACCACTCACCTGGCAGAAGCCATAGTTGTCCTCAGCTGACGGGTATCCGTCATTTGGAAAGAACTTTTCTCCGGCAGTCACGTTGTCAAGCCTGAGGAATGCGAACCAGTCCTGTTGGTGAAAAAAAAAAACAGAAACGTATAATGTCCAAGAAACCATTTGATGGATTTACCCTAAGTGAGAAGTAAGTGCTAATGTTGGCTTAGGGGAGGGGTAGGTGGGCAGTTTCCCAGACATGTATAATGATCCAAGGGATCATTTGATGGATTTGCCCTAAGTGAGAAGTAAGTGCTAATGGTAGCTTAGGGGAGGGGTAGGTGGGCAGTTTCCCAGAAACGTAGAATGATCCAAGGGATCAATTGATGGATTTGCCCTAAGTGAGAAGTAAGTGCAAATGGTAGCTTAGGGGAGGGGTAGGTGGGCAGTTTCCCAGAAACGTATAATGATCCCCCTTGGGATTATTTGATGGATTTGCCCTAAGTGAGAAGTACGTGTTAATGTTGGCTTAGGGGAGGGGTAGGTAGGCAGTTTCCCAGAAACCTATGATGATCCAAATTAAGTTAGAGAATTCATCATCATTTTACTGTTTTAGTTGATAGCCTTCGAAGCACTGGTTAGCTCATGCCTCATATCAAGGTTGTTACTTTTCCCTTTCCGGTTTTTGCAGAAATTCTAAAAACGCATTAACCTAAAAAAGATAACCTGTTAAACACTGGCATAGAGTCCTGCAGATCTGCTAAGTACAAATTGAATATAAAAGGACCTAATATGGAGCCTTGTGGGACGCCAGACACTACCTATTCCTTGTCCTAGATCACAGCTGATGAAATGACGATGGATTCCCCCCCAAAAAACATAATGTCTATGTTACGTGTATACTTTATCGTTATTTCCCACGTACCACAATTGTATCTCTGTGTTTTCCATCAAAAGGCAAGAATTCCCTGATGCAAACTTCGAAACCTTCAGAATTTACATTCTCCAACCATACATAAACAGCATCAGTTTGCTTTTTACTACGGCCGTACTTTGCGGAAACAAACACGTACGGCTTAGAGGCAAAGCTCTGGAAGACAAAATACGAGGTCAAATGAGCCTATGGACAATGAAATGGACGTAGATTGACTGAAATTTGATCCATCTATTAATCCGGGACAGAGGCCTTGGTTTTGACAACGTTAACAAGGGCGGATTCAGAGGAGTGGGCCCAGGACGCCCAGGCCCCCCCTTTTGTACGGGAATTGTTTTCTTTTGTAAACGTGTGTCAGATGGTACGTCGAGCTTTGTTACTTAACTATATTTTCTTAAATAAACATTGTTAACACTGAAGAAAATTTATCGAACGTTGTTCGAATCAACCGCCCTTATAAACTAGCTTCAAACCGACAAACTGAAAGATACTACTGATACCTGCCAACTTGCAGAAGCTTGAAAAGTCTTCTCAAAAGAAAGTCATTCGTCACTATTTGCCCGATCTTACACTGCCAAGGCGTGCGTCTCAGGAGCCAGAGCTGTGGAAGCGCTTTTGGTATGGTAATTTTCTTTCAAATTTACAAAGAATACAGCACAGTTTCACTAAGTTTATATGTACTCATGTACATGGTTATGAAACGTTTTTGCAGTGATACGCGAAGGAAACCATTTCTGTCTTGCGATATATGTAAGTGGTTGCTTTCATTTTCAGGATCAATAGAACCGAAAAAGCCTCCATTTTACAAGACGAATTGGCAGCCTGCAACAAAGGCCTATACTCCAAACTCCGCACAATTTTGCGGCTCCTAATGATCGGCCCTGTCACAAGTGCAACTGTAGAACGTAGCAACTCATCACTGCGCTTGTAAAGAGTTGTTTTGGAAGCACCATGAGAGAACACCGCCTTAACGCACTGTCGCTGCTCTTTATTCACAAGGACGTTGCTCTGGATTATGATGCAATTATTGACGACTATGCCAAGCGCAACAAGAGAAGGATGACGTTTATCAATCCCATGCAATGAATTTACTTATGATTGGTCTTAGAGTCATTTCCTTGGGATGCATTTCCTTTGTTGAATTTTTTTTAATATAAATCTTCTTTGAATCTGTGTTCAAAGCCTACATTTTTGGTCGCAAATGACAAAAGCTCCCAAAACGCATGCAGTAAATATCCTTCTCAAACAATCTGGATTTGACAATCTTTCAGGGAGACAATGTTGCTGCCTTTGCTGGGAGGTTGTGCTCCCGCCGCAATCGCGTCGGCCCCCGCTAGCATCATAAAATTTAAGCGTCCAGAATGCACTAGACTGCATCTCAGAGAACTTCAATCTCAAAAATTTTCGCCGAGGACCATGTGCCCGAAACTCCCTAGAAAAGTGCGCCGCCGGTTCGCAGTCCTGATGGGCGCTATCGCGCTCATATTACCACTGTATACAGTTACTATGTCTCTAGGTCCCCTCTATCACAAAATCCTCCGTCCGCCACTGATTGGCGTTAATGTGTTACATACCAAAAAACCTTGAGAAATCACAGAAAGCACAATGTCATTCCTGCTAAAAAGTGTTGTTCTTACATGCAGCATTTTTGTACTTTATTTTCAACAGATTGTTAACTAATTTCATGGTCTAACCTGAGAAAAGGCTACTTTTTCACATTTGGTTTCTGTTGTCCATATTCCACCAAAAGCAACGCTTCCATGCGTTATGTCTGTGCTTGGCTGGTCTTCGAACGCTAACCAGTTGATAATTTCCGTGTCGTTTTTATTACCCGCCGTGCGCGAACATAGTTTAAATCCAACTGTATTGATGGATTCTGACCACAGAGCCGAGGGCGTGTGACCCATCGATGAGTTTTCTTCATGACTCAGTGACACAAAAACGTGGACCTGAAATGCATCCGTTAGAAATACGTATAAGTAAAAACAGATAAAGCGCTCCAGTGCCGTTGATATGCCACTGTCAGTCCATCGAAGTTCTAACTTGTTCCCTTTCAGCTGTTCTCCTTGTTTTAGTCGTTTTGATCGACCGTTGTAACGTTTTTTTTTGTCTCCTTTACAATATTATTTTCAAGAAAACACCGAGTGCTTCTATGGTCTAACTTGAAGTCATTTCAACTGAGAAATCGATATTCTGAGATTAACTCCAACACGAATCTGTCTGGTAACATTACCCAAAAGATGGTGAATTATTATCATTACTCTTTTCGATTCTTGACTCTTAGTTGATGAAGGGTTGGAATACACATTAGTTCCTTGACTCATTTGAAATTCCCCGGGGAAGCATTGTTCATGAATTTAACGATGACGTAAAGTTTAAGCTCATAGCTTAGTCCATTTCAAAAGTGCGGAAGCACATCTTGGTATGCAGTCATAAATACTTACAGTCCGTGATCCAACGAATTCCCGATGAAAAGTCACATCTGTGCAACGTGACAATGTACAGTGAGTCGGCGCTTCACATTTGCTGCTGTTGCGACTCCATTCCTGCCTTGTCTTCGAAACGTCTACTTTTCCAATCTGATAGGAGAATCCTTATAAAATAGAAACGCAATTTCATAATATTCTAAACCCTTAAAGTAAAGGCAAGGTGCTTAAAATAAGAAAGGAAGTCGAAGAAAAGTGCCGAAGAGTAATGAAAGCAACAAAACTAAAGTCCTTAGCTACGACAACAGGACCGACACGGCTAAGTGCAGGTCCTCAAGCACCATATTCATGTGTCGCACACGAAAACTTGAAACTTTATGGCTACGGCGTGGGGAGCATTTGGCCCCCAACTGCGAGACTAAGAGTGAGTAGTTTGAGCGCAATGGCAGTCACCATCTGGCTGTTTGTAATGATAGTATGAGGCATCAGTGGTAGTCAGAGTCTTGTATCTGGAACGGTTTTCGAGTTCGTTGTATTTGAAGCGGGGTCGGGGAAAATAATCTGTCACACTCGGCTACGCTTCCGATATTTTTAATGCTTTCCTTGGTAATGTACGATGAAACATTGTGTACCGTGTTTGATATACGAAGAAGCGAAAATATATTATCGTGTTTGAGGCGTAAAAAGAGACGAGGAAGGCCCGAGGAACAAATCTTCCATGCAGGATCCGAGGTTCCGGTGTCACATTGCGAAGGGGGAAGGGGTTGGTGGCTGAGGGAAGAGGAGGTTGAGAATAACTGACAGAGCAGGTTATACGGGAAAATTAAATTCTCACTTGGTTTATGTGTTCCGTTGCCGCAGTAACGAAAGTTGCAAATTGGGGGCTTCCCAAGGTGGTAGACGTCGAATCCTCCACAGTTACGAACTGTGATGCTTGTTGAGTATTCACAACAATTGTTTTTGTAACGGAAACAAACTTTGCGTCGAACAGCACCCTCAGCTATTTCAGGATGACTGCCATTCAGCCAACCCGGCAGTTCTGCGCCACATCGAAACTCCGGAACACATGAATCCGCCATTTGCTTTCCAGCATCTCCCCCAAAGCGATACCATCCGTTAAAATCATCATCACAAAGGAAGTCAATACTGATTTTGTAAAAGGAGTTTGCTCTGCTGGACTCGTTAAGGAACGTGTAATGGTAACACTCTAAAATAGAATAGAACATTGTAAGCTTCCGAAATTAAACCGGCGTTAATTTTGCCCAAACATTTGGGCAAAATCGCTTCCCAAGAATGCAATACGTCCATTTCTGGTCAGACATCGCTCCCTCGGTCAACCACATGCACTGCGGGTTGAGGGGTTTGGGGAGCTTAGTCTATGGTATAAGGTCACAAAAATCACCTGAGCCTTGACTGGTATGGTTCCAGTGGCACATCCCCACAAATCTAATTTAACCCCCCACCCCCCCCCCCCCCCTCCACCGCACCCCGGCTTAATATGCGCCTGGCGGTAATGTGAATGCTTGTCTATTACTCTAGGGAAATTCGCAATTTCGGGGGAATTTCATGCACAATTTAGGTGCGAGTGGTTCCCTTGTAAAAATAGAAAAGTTTAACAGAGTTTTACCCTCTATTTTATATTTTTTTTCCACAAAAATACGAACTCCTCATTTTCTCCACTTCACGTTTTTCGCACTCCGTATTAACCTCATTAATTCCAGACAACCGCGGTACAAGAAATAAAACGATGACGCCTGTTCTAAGTTGGTCAATTTCAATATCACTGTGAACTTGATTGTATCTTTTCAAGGCACTTCCTGAACGACAAAAATTTAATGAACTGTGAAGTACAACAATTAGCTGGTAAGAGGGTTCCAAAGCTCGAAACTAATATGGCCATGTCACGATAAACTTTTCACCTCAATGCCTGTGGTCATGAATGTGCAATTCCACTTAACTTTCAAGACTTAGATAGATACCCTCAAAAACATATATTGTATAGTAGCTGAACAATGTGTTTACTTATTACTTTCTTTGTCATCTTTTTATAATAGCTAGCACTATGACACAATTAAGTTAAGTCAAAAGCGTTAAAAAAAATTACATCTAAAAGGAGAAAAGCCTGATTAAGAGAACAGATTGTGCAGGCCCTTGTGGCTATATTACGTGGACGTGAGACGGTCGGCCCTGTAGCGATCCGGTAACACTTAAGATTAAACATTTTTTGTATAAAGAGGTTGTACTTTAACTGATCCTTTTCTAGTATCCATGGTCAGTAGAATCACGACTAGTGGTTGAATATGGGAAGCAACAACGTCACCGGATGAAGTTCCTTTTAACTGTAATTTTCGCAACTCTTTTGACTTTCCTGACGTATCCTGCGTAGCATGGAAGGCGCGGTTTTTTTAGGAAGAAGGTTGCCTAGTCCCTGTACGGCGTTTTTGCAGGCCTTCACGGTCAATTCACTTTAGTGACGCCATGACGAACGGGCAGGAAACACTCATTCACTTCTTCCCTCTGACCACGGGACCCGAAACACATTAGCCGCGCAGAATAATGGGGCCTTGGGACAAATAACAATAATTATAAAAGTAAATTATAATAATTATGAAAGTAAATTATCATAATTATAAAACAATAGAAATGTGGCGGTGGTGGTGGTGGAGGGAAAACAATAGAAATGTGGTGGCGATGGTGGTGGTGGTGGTGGAGGGAAAACAATAGAAATGTGGTGGCGGTGGTGGTGGTGGTGGTGGTGGTGGAGGGAAAACAATAGAAATGTGGTGGTGGTGGTGGTGGAGGGAAAACAATAGAAAGGAGGAGGAGGAGGGAAAACAATGGAAATGTGGCGGTGGTGGTGGAGAGAAGACAATAGAAATGTGGCGTTGGTGGTGGTGGTGGAGGGAAACGGGGTAAAAATAATTTGCATTTTATTCATGAGATCAAGACAATAGCCTATGACGTCACCTAGTTAATGTATTCCTGCGCACCTTTTATTCATGAGATCAAGACAATAGCCTATGACGTCACCTAGTTAATGTATCCCTGCGCACGCTTATATGCGCAAAAAAGAGGCCTAACCGGTGCACCCTATACTACTGAGCCTCAAAACTACATTTATTTGATTTCTTTTTCGAGAAAGCGCGGTGACTAACAACAATTAATGATAAACTGTATTGTTTAGTGGCTATCATATAACCTTACAACTTCGGTTTGTTGCTGTTGTTGTTTGTTTGTTCATAATGCCCTTATGACTAAAACCAAAATTTAAAGCAAGTTTATTATAGCTAAGTAGCGCATCTTCTCAAACATGCAAAAAGGTTTAATTAAAGGAGCTGTGGCCCAAAATTCGTCAGAATTCGAACAGTAGGAACTGCCACCAAACTGAGTGAAAACATCAAAATAACAACTTAGAAGGTTAAAAGAAGATATGAATGACATAGAAAATAACAAAGGAAGCAGAGGGCGGATGGACAAACTTGAGAAAGATTGAAACGGATTGCAATCGTGGTGTTTGAAAACTTGTTCAGTAGCCTAACGGTTTTTCAAAGTTACGTTTTGTGGTTTGTAACATTTTATATTATGCCTGGGAAACATATTTGCTTGACTCAAAGCAGTGATTTTCCTATTGTAAAGTAATTTCACAAGGTTCATGACGAATAAGGACGCGTAACTGGGGCCGGCATATATCGATAACAAAATGAACTAGCAAGCCGTGGTGAAACAACCCCTTTGACACACCTCTTTACACAACACTACCTCGCTTCAATGTTTGTGTTTATAAAATCCTCTAACCGATGGTTTTCATATTACGTTTTATAGCCGGGACGGGCGGGTGGTCCTAGTGCAGATTCGCCCAGCTTAATATAATAGCCGGCCAGCATTAAAGCGCCTAAAAGACTAAAAAAATTAAGAGACCATGAAAGTATATCTAACCGAATTTTTGAAAACATACCTACAAACGGACCAGAATATTCGCACAGGAACCTGGCGATAGCCAGGTTTCTGGTCACTGTGGTGAGAATAAACTGATAGGGGGCTTGCTGTCCTGGTTGGTCTCATTCTCAAGCTCAGTCCACGAGCTAACTCGCCATGGGTTGGGAAGGGGACTCCATGTCAATCCCTAGGGGGGGAGGAGGGTGCTGCAAAAGCGTGGTACTGTCTGTAAGTCTTGCTTTGGGAGAGTCAGTGCACTCGTCATGTCTGCCTTTAGTTTGTCATGTCAAATTCTTTTAATGTTTGAGGCCCATTGGCCAATGAAAGCATTCCCCTCAAGCACGTGCTAGGCTGGGGAGGTGGAGGAAGTCAGGGGGGGAAGGGGGGAAGGGGGTGATTTAACCTTGAATTCTCTGCTTAGAACTTGGTCAAGTCTGAAGCATCCTCTGTCATTTTGAGCCTTCAAGCAGCTAGAGTGTATGGCCAAGTCCAGACTGTCTTTTTGATGGACTTGAATGTTTCTTTTGCTAATCAGGAACCAGGAAGAGAGTCACCTTAAGAGAACCATGGGTAAGAGCTGAGTTTCTTGACAATATTCACTTTAGTTGAGTCCGTTTAAGGTGTGTGGCCTCCAGTAGCCCACTGGTGCGGTTTTCATAAATCCGGCTAGATATATTAGCTCTCAAATTCTCGAATTAAACTCCCTTGCTAAACGTAACGCCTATTTGCGTGCATGAAGGTGATTTTTTTTTTAAATAAAACAGAAAACAACTTCATAAAAAGGTTTTTATTTCTTTAATTCTTCCTTTTTTCTTTAACATAACTATGAGAGAGCTTAATCAGTGACCTCTTAGATTATTAGAAACGCATCTCCTTAAGCGCTAATAACATAAAAAAAGCGAATTTCGCACTAAACCCTAGAGAACATACCGGATAATCAAATCATTCTACATAATATATCATGGAGTACTTTTACTTAACTATCAGTTTTCCAGCCTCGTTTCGTAGCAGCAACCAACGTAGTTAATGATACCCTTGTTAGTAAGGACAGCTGATATATTTGTGATGAACTTAGTTATAAATTTTTAATTGTCATGCATAATGCAGGAAAACAAGCCCAGATAAATATCAGAGCTGATGAAGTTCACTGCTTTTAGGGTGTTTCGTAAAAAGTTTCTACTTCGTCTGGTGTGAACTCGAAAGTTCCTGCCAGGAATGTTTGGGCGAATTTGCTGCGGTAGCTGTACCCGCTAGGTGGGCCGTAAGTATGGCCAAGGTTGCTGAAAGAATTGCTATTGGAAGACGCGTAGCTATAAATGACAATGTCATATCCACCTCCGAATGTAGGCCCATTGCAATTGTTAGAGCTTATGGATCTTTTGTAAGAAGCATATTTCCCTGTTTGAGGTAATTTGACAGGTGCCCAGTAGTGGAGGAGGCACCGGTTACTCCTTTTTTTGCCGATTTAATTAACTTTTTGTGCGGTATAAATTAACGCAGATGACGTCATGCATCTTATTAAGATAGGATGATGTCATAGTTTAAATTAATGCCGATGACGTCACGCATGCCATCAAGATAGGATGATGTCATAGTTTATTTTTAGCTGACTGACGTCAAGAATGTCATATAGATAGGATGATGCCATAGTTTATTTGTAGCTGGCAAGGAGCAAGTGACGTCAGAATTTCCTAGAGTTGACGTCATCAAAAAATGTTGACATCATAATCTATAAACAGAAAAGTGATTTTTATATAATTAGCTATTTGCTATAGTCTTTTGGTTAGATATTGTTTGCTATAGTCTTCTGATTGGATATTGTAGAAACTGTCATGTGTTCAAAATAAAAGAGGGCAAATTTTGAAGGTGTTATCTTTGCAGATTATACTAAATGAAAAATCTTTAATCATTAAATTTTTTTCACTAAAAATCGGTTATAAACAAAACCAAGACACGGAGGTTAACTGAAAAATCTTTACTTCAAAAGAAGGGAAAAGGAGGTTAAGCGAATGCGAAATCATACAAATTTTTCAGGCAAAACATAAAAACGAGGTCGAAGCTCAGCGAAGCGAAAAACTGCCTATCAAGCAAAAATGTCAATCTTTGTTTACTTGACTCCGTAGAAAGTATTGCACAGGGTATGAAAATTCAATAGAAAACAACAGGTGGTTCTAAATTCTTTTGGTTCTTAAATAAAACCCATTCTTGTTCCTAATGAGTGGAAAGTCTATTTATAAAAATAGGAATAAGAAGTGCGATCGCCTAATAACACATGTCTTCTTATTTAGCGCTAAAAATCGGATATATAACAAAACACAGACACATACAAAAAGTAAGGCTGAAAACTCTCCACTTCAATTTTGACTCACCATTACAAAAGCGTTTTCTCCGTTCTATCTCGAGGAAACTAAGCGCTTGGTGAGCTTATGGTCTTGTCAATTTACGCGCCGTTAGCGTTAGTTAGTTAATTATGCGGGTTAACAAGCCCAAAGTTGAATACAAATTAGTTCATCTCTACAGCTAGACCCAAGGGAGCACCTTGACTTATTATTGTAAAAGCACAAACAATTAATAACTTAACAAGAATCAATTTAAACACGCGACAAATAAATTGACAAGACACGAGAGACAGTGTTAAAAACTTTATTGAAAACTAGTGACAAAAAGAGTCAAATAAACAGCGATTTGGAAGGGATGGAAATTATTCATCTTCTTCGCCCATGGAGTACTTGTAAGGTCTAACTCGAAATTTCTTATGCCGAGTTGGTTTCCTCTGTTTGCCATAAGCATTATGATCATCCAAATAATTTACAAATTGAATCCGACGCCTTTTGCGTTTCGGGCCTTGTGATGGGGTTTCTACTGTGGGAGGAGGGGTCAGAAAAGCAGGATTTAAGGTTAGTGGTGGGGTGGAGCTTTCGTTTTCAGGTTTTTGTAAGATAGCCGCTTGTGTTAATTTAGGTGTTACGTTGAAAGGGTTAATGGGAGTGGAGAATGCTGCTGTTGCTGTCGAAGTATCTTGTGTGCTTGATGTTAAGTCTGGAACAGTGCTTTCTTCCGGTCGGGTTCTTGTATTTAATTGTTCTTTAAAAGCCAGGTATCTGTTTTGCAACTGAGAGTATCTCTTATCTTTTTCATCGTCCCGAAGATCGTTTCGAGAAAGCAAGTCATCCATGTTGCCCTGTATTTCTTGCATAGCTGGAAGAAGTGGGACAGGCGAAGATTTTGCTGCTTTAGATATTTTAAAAGCTCTTGAGGAATATTTTCTTGAAACCCTGCTTGGTTAAAACCTTCTTCACTGGGCAGGACATTTGTTCGCAGTCGACAATTATCTTGAGTAGTAGTTTTCAGATCAATCAGCAGATAACCAAAAGGTCTTTTTACAGCCTCCTCGTACTGATTTTAAAAGAAATCAGTTTGTCCGGGATACATTTGCTTGGCAAGAGCCAAGATTTGCAATTTGTCGCGTGGGTTCTTGAATAACACCAAATAATGGCTGTTTAGGCTTATGCTGCGACTACCTTTCCCCTGGTGAAATAGATTCTGCACGATATAAATCACCCTTAGATTGCGATGATGAGAACCACGAGTAAAGAGGTTCACAATTCGCTTGTCTTTACTGGCGTCAATCATTTGATCATCAAACACGATCAAATTCCGTTTGTTCACATTAAAATAGGAATCCTGCTCCAAAGCCGTGGGAATTCCCTTGACGAATTCAATGTGTGGCATGGCGACTAGCATTTCTGTATACGCAGGCTGCCATTGTGAATAACACCAAACAATCCTCTCCGGGGGGGGGGGGTGGTAAATTGTCTCTGAAGCTTGTTGCAATAGAGATCGAACTCAGGCCGTTTTTCCTGAGCCGGTCATTCCGGCAATCATAGAGGTAAAAGGATGCTCGAATCGAAACCGCTGACATTTCTGTGAAAACGGAACTGTTTGAAATGGTGTGAGCGCAACATTGTGGTGTTTAGACATCACGTGCCTTTGCATGTTATCCTTTGTACTAAATGATTTATCGCAAACGGAACAGAACCAACTCATGTCAGCTCCTCAGGAGCAGAATGTAGATTGAGAAAATGCTAGCATAATGCGCATTGATATAGTTTTGAAGGCTGTAAAATTCAATAGTTTTCCTCCACCGCCACCAAATTTCTATTGTTTTCCCTCCACCACCACCGCCACCACATTTCTATTGTTTTCCCTCCACCACCACCACCACCACCACCGCCACCACATTCCTATTGTTTCCCCACCACCACCGCCACCACATTTCTATTGTTTTTCTTCCTCTACCACCACCACCACAACCACCACCACCACCACCTCCACCACATTTCCATTGTTTTCCCTCCACTACCACCTCCACCGCCACCACATTTCCATTGTTTTTCTCCACGACAGTCAATAAAAGACTGCAAACTACAATCATAAGTTCAGTTTGTCGCAATGTCTCAAGTTGTCAAGAACAATCGTGGTTTTCTTCAACTCTTAGCTGTTTGTCCAGCTCATCAGCGACAGTTTCTTTTACGGACAGCCAGTCCACAACAACTTCATGCATTAGTCCAAGTCTTATACAATATACTTAAGGAATACATTCTTATCCCCGAAGAAAATAAGCGGAACATGTTGCCATATAAGGATGCTCTAATAAGCCTACCATCGGCGACAAAATTGTTGAGACATTGTACTTAAATAGGGTGACTTCGGAGGACAAAAGAATCCGCACCCTTCCCCTGTCCCCTCCATTCAAAGTTGGGGTGTTTGTTGTTTTCTATAGGTAGCCAGAACAAGGGCACAACATTGCACGGAGGGGATGGGGGAGGAAAGCTATATTTCCTCCATTTGAAGTTCATAAAACGTAAAACAGCCCACTTTTCGGCGAAGTGTCTCAACTCATTTTGTCGCCGATTGTCTGAACCGAAATCTTCGCGCTGTTGTCCTATTAGCACCGGTTAGGAGACGGTAACTAGTTGAGATTACTATATTCACCGGGTCGTTTTTCAGAAGATAGATAAGATACCCATATAATCCGTTTCCTGTGTTTTTCGAGGGAAAATTACTTTTGACAATCTTTGTACTCAGTAGTGATTTCAAGTAATTACGCAGTATACCCACGTACAGAATGATTGATTTTCCTCTGGTAACTAAGTGTGATCGGTAGGAATCGATGGCAGATAGTATATTGTATTTGAATATATCCCTAGTAAGTTGGAAGTGTTTATTCGAAGTTTGGCTATTTGATAAGGGTGCGCAGGAGAATGTTCAGGAAAAATGTTCCAACTTCTAATGCACAGCAAAGCTGCATAGAATCGCTAAATCTGTGCAGCAGCTTCGTTGACCATATACCCATAAGGGTCTTTGAAGAATGTACTTTACAGTAGAAACTATGAGGTCAGGAGGAGACTGGCCACGAGTAACCACGAGTAACCAACTTTGTTCTTAAAAGATAATTATATTATTTTATTTCTTACTCATTGTGGTTACTCGTGGTTACTCGTGGAAATTCCTCCTAAAGAGCAATTTTAGCCATTATAACTACTTTAATGCCTAGAAATCTATTCCGTTTTCTATCTTTTCACTTTGTTCTTTGTTTCGATGCGTTTCGATAAAGGAGAGAATAAGAAATCGTGCCCGACGCGCCACGTCGCACGATGTCAAGGCACGGTTAAGCGTGACACGAAATGTCACGCACTGAAAATAACGAAATCGCCATATTCTAATTGTTCTAAAATAGGTATGATAAAGTCAAACATAACAAATAAAAAGCCACCAGGGGTCTTACATCCCAGCATAAAAAAAATGAATTCAATTAACTTTCTAAAGGAAGTACGGCCACTTTTGAGATTCAGACAATCGGCGACAAAATTGTTGACACATTGTACTTAAATAGGATGACTTCGGAGAACAAAAGAATCCGCACCCTTCCCCTGTCCCCTCCATTCAAAGTTGGGGTGTTTGTTAATTGTTTTCTATAGGTAGCTAGAACAAGGGCACAACATTGCACGGAGGGGATGGGGGAGGAAAGCTATATTTCCTCCATTTGAAGTTCATAAAACGTAAAACAGCCCACTTTTCGGCGAAGTGCCTTAACTCATTTTGTCGCCGATTGTCTGAACCGCAATCTTCGCGCTGTTGTCCGATATCTGTGTCACCATCTTGAATTTTGATGACGAGAGCATGAAAGAATGGAACTTGAATCAAATGGAACACGTTCTTCACTCGATGGACTTCTCCATGGAAGTTTCTCAAAGTTTTTGGTAAATGGAAAGCGCCTTCTGTGTCACGCAATGGTCGGCGACAAGGTTTTATGGTGGTCTGAGTGTGTACAGCCACTCCCTCCCCTCCGAAAAAATCGCCTCTTGGCTGCCCAGTTAAAATCGCCTTTCGACTGTTGTTTTTACTGGGCTGCCCATAAGGCATGCTCAGTTTTAGTAAAATCCAACTAGTGATCTATTATCAATGCTGCGTTCTGATTGGTTGAGCTACTACTAGGCTATATGTTATAGCCCACTAGTAGCGAAAAGCGCCGGCTTTGGAAACCAAAACAATGGCGGCTGAATCGCGTTTGGCTAGCTGAAGTTGTTTTGTCTTGATATTATTTTTTGACCCACTAGTTGGATTTTACTAAAACAATTATTCCTCTCGCCTTCATGGCCTCTGAGTCAATAGCCTATTCGGCCGTCGGCCTCATGGGCTATTGACTTAGAGCCCATTCTGGCTCGAGGAATATTTGTTAAATAGTTTCGGTTTTCGGTCGTCTGCGCAGAAAAACGATCAACCGGGGGAGGAAAGACACGAGGTCTGGTACCGAGAAACGATGTTCACAGCACTTGTTCACACGATTTTCCGTAGCACGAATATTGTTTGTACCTCGCCCCCGCCCCTCACGAAACCCAGAAGGCGTTGCGAATCAAGAAGGCTATTTGCGTTGATCGACGTGATTCGATCATATCACTGACCATGGAAAGGGGTCACTTTATAAGTTTTGTCACTGTTCAAATTTAAGTCATTTAATGATCTTGGCGCTGGAAAACCGAATCATAGCGGAGCTCCACGCGCTGGCGAAGCGCGCAAATCTACCCATCCGGGAAAACTTGGTAATCACATGACTGTACTCCGACCGAACGCCAATCCGTCGGCACCACAGGCATACCAATGTAAAATTACTGAATCAACGGGTATGGCAACCCAAATGCAACTCGAGGTTATTTTGGCGGGAAATCGCATAGCCACCTGCGTCTTGTAATGCAGAGACAACTACTGCGTCAATAAAGATGAAAACGGAAAGTGGAAATTGTTTCTGTATCCGTTTTGTCTAAAGTATTAAGCTTAGATTAATTGTCATGTCCACAAGTTGGAATATAGAGCAGGAAAAAAAAGAGAAAGTAGGCGGCAGGCCAGCGAAGGTCAACGAGAAAAAGAGCGACAGAGATCTAGACCGAGAGATAAAAGACAAAGGAGACACTTTTTTGTTGGAAGAACAACATGAAAATTTTGTAACGGAGGTGACAAAATGTGAAATGCTAGCGGCCACCAATGCAAGGTGAAAATGAGCGGCAGTGAAAAAAAGTGAACGAGAACGCGTTCGACATTTCCTCCATAACATAGGCACGTTTAACGTGTATGATTTATTTTGAATGCTTCAGTGTAACCGTATCAACAATCTACTGTTCTAATCCTAAATTAAGACTATTTTTTGTGCGAAATTGGGTATCGCTGTACGTTAATGAAAACGCGAACCGCTGCGCACAGCCGAGTCGATCCTCATACTATAGATTCACTTTTCGTTGTCCTTTCAGTGGCACCCAACGACTTTTTTCCGTAAAATAACTGTTCGCAGGAGCAAATATTGCCTAAAAATTTCTGGATAACGGTTCCATTCGTCTAAAATATTCGGAGTTTTTCTAATACCTTAACTACGATTTTTGGAGGTTGTGTTATTCACCTTTTAATTCCAAGATATTGTGATTATTGTTAAAAAAGGTCTCCGTGAAATTTCGGTATAAAGACAAAATGTCCCCTATAATTTTCTAATGAAAGCAGTCCTCAAAGTTGCGACCGGACCCATGAGGGTAGCTAACACTTTCGGACAAGAGAGAATGATCTAGCCCATTCTCTCTTGTTTCGGATGAGACGAAAAAGCCACCTAAGACTTTCGTGACAACCAAAGTTCCCCTAAGACTTCCAAACAGATAAATAGTATTTAGGGCAACTACAAATACAGGCTTCTAAAGCAGAGAGAAAATCATTTGAGACACTTCTGACGTATTTAGAAACATTTGGTTGTTGGGTGCCCCTGTCTTTTCTTCCGATATCTGTTGCAAAATAAACAAATTGTTAAAGTCAAGCTATGAATATCAACTCACCAAACGTTGCTTAGAGGGAAGACTCGAAGGTTTCGAGGCTTCTTCATGGTTTCTTAAGACATTGAAGCTCGTCGAATACCGAATAGCTAAGAAATGCCACGATTTTCATCATTGTTGTAGATGGTTGCATCATCATTATTCACCAGGTTGTCAAGTGCGATTCTACTTAATGAAACAATCTTTAACTATGACGACTTGATTATAAAAGTGTCTAAGTTATTAGTCGAGCTTGCTTTAGCTCAAAAAATGCAAGCGTTTTTTTTGTTGTTGGTGGTGGTGGTCTTCCCTAGTTTGTAGGCCACGCGTTCCTAGCGGACACCGTGGAAACTGGGGATAAGAATCGTGACGACCTTCATTGTATGCAAATGAGTCTCGTGATGAGCATGCGGTTTATTTTCGGCGATGACTGAAATGACGCTTGTAAGTTGAACACGCTTTTGGCAATGATGTAATTTTCCTCGATTCGAAGCCCTTGATTTTCGTGTAATAATGCACGCGTATTAAAAAGTAAATATCTCGATGAGGAAATATTATAGCGGGGAAATCAAGTTTTGTGGTGTATTGAGGCGTTACGTTTCCCAGAATATCCTCGCAATTACTGGAAATTTACGGTTAAATAGATTCACTTTGTTGTATGTATTTAACTGATAGATTTTCGTAGTTGTTAAGATTTGACGTCGCGTTTTACTTAATAAACACTTGAGTTATCAATGATTTAACCTTCGACCATTACTGGAAGTAGCTTCAACTGCCCGTCTGACGGTTCGTATGTGCCACGGATGTGTTTTTATACGGGTAGCTTTGTACTTGACTATCACGCACTCTTCTTGCAGCACTTCTTGTCCATAAAATACAAATCCCATATCGAGCTTTTCCGGAACAGGTCGGCCCACGTATTCTATCGCTTGAAAGCGTTGATTACTTTAGAACAAGTGATTAATTCAGTGGTCGAAAAAAAGAACAATCTTAATGAGCAAAACTTCGAGGTTTACTGGAAAACAAGAATCGAGGTTCGGGGATCGTGGATCAGGGATACAGGATTGGTTAAAAAAAAAATTGAAATAAAATAAATTGTAAGTAAATCGTGGCTTGTGGCTATGTCATTGTGGGCCGCAGACTGTAAATAAATTTCACAGAATCTAACCCCGTTCGCTGTATTGAGCACTAAATTTAAGTAAACTACCCCGAGTCTGACTGATAGAGCAGTGATTTTGAGATTATATTCTTTGTTCCTTTAAAGTATCTTAAATATATTTACTTGGTCACCTCCTTTCAATTAAATGAGTAGGCTATCTTTAACTTGCAAATGGAAGTAATTAGAGACTTTTGTGTTCTCTTCTTGCTTATTCAGGCGCCTCGGTTTATTACTTGGTTGGTAATGATTGTTAACTCCTCAGTGATTATGAAAGGTGCACAGCTGTGTCAGTATAACTACACGATTCCAACCAACTTCTGAGCCTGAAAACATGAGAATCTAGGATAATCTAGGAAGGAGGAGGCGCCAGTCTTTTATCGGATTTCTACCTCAAAAATGCTGTTTTTTATCTCTAACTAACAAGGAGAAAAATGAAAACTAAAACTAAAACCAATAAGTAAACTGACAATACAAGAAAAAACAAACAAAACACACACACACACACACACACACACACACACACACACACACACATCAGGTAATACTATTCGCGGATCTCATATTTGGGATGATCACGACTAGTCGTCCTCTTGTGACAAGTCCGTTCTTTCTTCGATCACCAACGCAAAAAAATCACATACTAGATGTTTCGCAATCGGTCTTCGTTTTCAGTTCAACCTTACTTGTAAAGTAACTTCCTGTATGGTCAGTGGAAAGTTGCCAGCTACCCTTTATTTAAACCTCAGGCCAGATTAATAGCTTTCATCACCGCGCTCGAAGAGACAAATATCAGTTGCCTAAAATCACTCTTTATGTCTGATGCAGAAGGATGGAGCGCTTTCAGTTTGTCATATCACATTAAAATACATCAAACTTGCTTCAAGTTTTCGATTTGAAGCTCAAAAGTACTGCCATATATGGGCTATATAGGTGTACATGTGCCGCTATGAAGGGTATGGTATTCAAGCAGTATACTCAGGGATAGGGTATATAAATCAGAGAGTTTGGGTCTAGAATAGGGTATCATTTTCCAGGAAACTGATCAGTTGGTTGAAAATTTTAGTCTAGACTAGGGAAACCGGGAATTGCCACTCAAAAATATATAAAAAGATCAAATCGGTTTTGTTTTGGCTGGACTGTGCTAGTAACCGCAGTAGTTTGTGTAATTCAGCTACTCTAGGATAGGGAGGATGTACACTTTCACCCGGCGAACAATTTTGCCGAACTAAAAACCAAGCTATAAAATTGGCATGTGGAAGTCAGTGGCAATGCCAGTCAGTGGCAATGCCGCTGAAGCGCTGATGTAGGTAGGCTTCTTTTGACGGCTGTGGCTACATGGCCGGTAACCGGTCAAGGTGTTGAAAACACTGAATGACCGGCAGTCCTCTATTTTCAGTAAATTTCACAAAATCGAAAAATTCCAGCCAATCTAAACTATCATATCATGTCCAATATCTAGATGCAGCTTCTTTCTTCCTAAATCGTCTTTACGTATGCTCTACTATTCCTTAATTTAACCTTATTTTTACTACTGCAATATCGTTTGGGCTTCGACCTATAAAACCAATCTCCGCCGCCTTGTTATCCTGCAAAAGCGCATTATTAGAATTATTAATAAATCACATTTCAATGCTCATACTGAACCCATCTTAAAGGACCTCGGTATACTAAAATTTAATGATATCCATTTGCTTCAACTGGGCCAATTTATGTATTCTTGCAAAAATTCATTCTTACCTCCAAAGTTTAATAACAATTTCTCTCAAAGCAATCAATTCCACTCTTACAATACAAGAAATTCCCAGGCCTACCGTCTCCCGTATTGTCGTACAAACACGAAGAAGTTCTCGCCCTTTTTTCAAGGGCCTAAGCTTTTTAATTCACTTGACAATAAGATCATCAACTCTCAATCCTTCTCCTCTTTTAAGAAAAAACTGAAGATTAAATTATTGAGTAAGTATGAAAACAGTTCATAAGTCTTTCCATCTTCGACTTTTCGCCTTCTTTTCTTCAATTGATGTGAAACAACTCTAGCTCATAGTTCGAGGAGGCCTAACCTCTCATAAGCTCCTATGGTTTCTGTTAGGTCTCCTTGCCACCTCTTTTTTTCTTCTTTTCCTATATTTTTTGTAATTATTGTGAGGCAAATAAAATAAAATAAAATAAATAAATAAATTAAGAAAAGTCAAGCGATCCCAAAAAGCTTTATAGATCTCAAGTCTAGCGTTTGGTTTACGCTGGGCTCAGAAGACGAAACCTTAATGTGACACTTAAAAGTTTTTTCAGCTCGACTGCCGGTCAAGGTTTTCAAAACACTAAATGACCGGCAGTCCTAAGTGTCACAAAACGAAGTACTGTTTCTGTGCATAGTTAGTAGAGGGCACTGGCTGGGAAAACCGGCAAACTTCAAAGGACAGGGCTATTGTTTCCCGTTAGAGGTTGAAACAACACGTCACGTGACAACACAGTCTTCCCTAAAATGAGTGGAGTGCACTTTGGTCTAAAAAAATTACAAGATACAAAAGTTCAAATACTACATTCATGTTAGAATCGCACAATTAAACAGACCAAATAATGGTTTTTAGTCAGACTGCCATTAATTCATTGATCCAGTGACCGTTCTAATCATTTTGTTTTTGATGTTTGAAGTAAATCTGACGTGATAAAAACTCATTCCAGCGCATCAAGGGAAACACTAATGACGGGTGACTTAATTAAAGAATTCCTGAACCTAAAATTGCTTGAGCTCATGTTAAGTCCAATTCTTGTTGGCTAGGGGAAACGATGGGATAAAGATGAAATAGATAATTAACTTTTGAGTAGAAATTTATTAAGTGCCACACAAAACCCATAAACTGAGCGTTAATCAGAATCCAAAGAAGTCTATGAAAAATGTTTTGATCAACGAAGTGGAGAAAAAGGGCTACATATATAGCTGATTAAGCAAAAAGGCTTGGGCGAGATTTTCTCTCAAGCCTCACTCTCCTGTCACGCGAGTGACTCATAACTCTCAGAACTTTCCTTTGAAAGGCCTCGCGTGTTCCTGACCTACGCAATAATTAATGGGGTTGTTCCGCCGTCTAATGCATACATATTACCGAAGCTCGATTTCCGCCCCTCTCCCGGTCCTCCCCTGTTCGGGGGGAGGAGCGCGGGCTCATTTCCCAACCAGCGGCTTGTATTCAAGCCTAACACATAACAAACAACCGAATAGTTCCATATAATGTAACCATGTATTGTGTTCTCTAACATTTCGTAGCCTCTTTTCATACAGCTACTAAGAGTTTTTTTTTACTGATAAGCCTACTGGGGCAATCTATTTTAGAGATCGTTTAGTTATTTCTAGTTCTCATAAATGCAAAAGAAAACATCAAGCTCATTACTTAAACATAAAAACCGGTTGTAGCTCATTATAATTATTTAAGTTGTTTCGTAAAACGTTTCCATTTCGTTTGATGAAAACTTGTATGATCCTGCCAGGAATGTTTGGGCGAAGGTGCTTTCGAAGTTGTGCCCGCTCGGTGGGCTGTAAGTATAGCCAAGGTTGCTATATGACCTGCGATCATTGTAGGGCTGGTGGTTATTTATGTAAATGTCACGTCCTCCTCCGAATTCAGGCCCAGATAATAGGTTATCGTATATGGAATGTTGCCTGCTGGAGCTATATTTCCCTGTCTGAGGCAGCTTGACGGGTGCCCATCCTGGCTTGTTTACAAGTGAGAATAAAAAGGCGTTTGAGTCGTATCTATACCCAGAGCCAGAACCTACAAGAAAATAAAGATGGAATAAAACTATGGCGTACGATCCCCGCCAAAATTCATGGTTTTTATTTTAAATTGCTCATTTAAATTTTCAACTTCATTTTACAGCTGAATTCAATATTTTATACTCCTCCTTTAGAATTCACTTCATCGGAAAACGTTTTTACACTATTTGTCTTTTAGCTTTTGAACTCAACTATTTTATTTGACCTTTGTCGCTGTACATTTTCAACTCGACAAACAAATTTTTATACATTGCTACTTTTTATTAGTTTTGATGCCTGAACCAGTACTCTACATTTGACTGAGATGCCAATTTTGCATTCGATACTCACTCGCCGCATTTCGCCAGTCACCGCGTCAAATTTCAAACTCAACGTCGTATATTTTCAACTCAACTTTTGAATTTTTGTTTACGCTTCAGTGATCATTGGTCGAGACAACAGAAGCCTCTGTTGGGGTGGGAGATGGCGTCCTATCGACCTCTTCCCCCGGCTCTTTCGCTAGGCAACACACGTCTTCCACCTCAAGCCAAAATACAGCTTGCTCTGGTAAAACATAAAGCTTTTTAACTCAAAGATTTTCTTTTGTCCGTGAATGCGATGATTTCCTGCAATGTTTTGTCACGCCCAGATCGTTAGCGTTCTTTGCAGAATGTTAAATTCTCATGGATAGTGATTTATAGATCCAAATTTATATAGAGAAGAATGAATTTAGCTAAAATGCAGCCACATCAAAACGGCCTGAGACGCGGGTAAAGAACAAAGATTACAACAAGGCAATAAAATACGTCGATTTTATTTAAAAACATAACATTTCTTCTCTCTTTTAAGAAAAACCGTTTACATCCCATACAAGCCTTTGTAAATAACTGTTTGTAACACAACACCGCTCGCAAGCAAGAGTCACGTCCGCGTTCATGTAATGAACTTGGGAGGCCTGTGGCGTGTCCAGCTGATTGTATTGCATACAGTTTTATTAGTACCAGAACAAATTAATTCTTACAGCAATTGAAATACAACTAAAATTTTAAAGGAAACAGGTCTCTCCAACTAAAGAGCATCAGAATTTTGTGATATTTGTTGTGCTGTCGGAAAACCGGAAAACAGTATGGTGCAACAGCGGAAATAATATTTCCAAGGGGTGCCTAACCAAGTTGGAAAATTACAGAAATTCCTGGGGGTGTGGCGTTGTGACAAGAAACCCCTGGAAGGCAAATTCCAGGGGGTGGAGGGGTCTAAAGCAAAAGTGCCCTCTGTCGGGAGGAGGAGGTATGCATTTTTTTTTACCCTACACAATGCATATTGTCCATAGTCTTTGAACGGTCGTAATTCGACTTCATATTATATATTTTACGGATTGTTTTTTTTAGGGGGTCTTAGTTTTCGTAATAACGAAAACTAAGACCCCTAAATTTACCGTTAAATTCGACCTAAAACTCGGTGGAAAGAATCGGACAGAAGAAAATCTGACAGATTAGACCTATTTCGATTACAATTTGACTTCATATTTCGACGGATTTGATTTTAGGGGGTCTTAGTTTTCGTAATCTCGAAAACTAAGACGGGTCTTAGGTCTTAGGTCTTAGTTTTCGAGGGTCTTAGTTTTCGTAACACCCTGTTTCATGTTGTTCACCTAATTCATGTTTTTGTTTTGCCGGTACGAAAAAGGTCTGTTGAACTTTGTAAGCGAGAGAATAAAGCCATCCTCGGAGACCCAGGGACGGTTGGTCGGGCCGGGAGAAAAACTTCATAACTTTCGTCGCGCCTTTTCTCCCGGCCCGACTGACCGCCCGTGGGTCTCCGAGGATGGAATAAAGCTTTACAGCATTAACAATACTCGCCTTGCTTTTCAAACTTTTAAAACCACAATTTATAGGAGGGGCACCCAACGGCCAAATGTTTCCAAATACGCCAGAAGTGTTTCAAATGGTTTTCTCCTGGCTTTAGAAGCCTGTTTAGTTAATTTGGAGTTACCCTAAAAACTGTTTATCTGTTCGGATGTCTTTGGAGAACTTTGGTTGACACGAAAGTTTTAGGTAGCTTTTTCGTCTCATCCGAAAGTGTTAGCTACCCTTATGGATCTGGTAGAAAGTTTGAGGACATGAAATAGCCTTGCTTTCATTAGAAAATCACAGGGGACGTTTTGTCTTTATACCGAAATTTTTAGGAGACCTCTTTTGACCATAATCGCAATACCTTGGTATTAAAATGTGAATAACACAACCTCCGAAAATCGTACTTGAGCTATTAGAAAACCTCCCAACATTTAAGACAAATGGAACGGTTATCCAGAAAATTTTAGCTTTTCTCAAGCTTTAGAAATTTCTAGGCAATGTGTGCTCCTTCGAACAGTTATTTTACAGAAACAGGTTGCTGGGTGCCCCTGTTATAGGCCGCATACTCCAGCATTAAATTCCGTATCTAAATTTCAATTATTGTTTCAGTAGATGATCAGTAGTTCAATGATCTTTTACACTCTGCCTTGAAGAAGGTGAAACAGAACTCATAAATTATGAAATACGTGCGTTGTACCGTTCGCGATAGCCGAATTAGGTCAGAAATGTCTTGAAGCAGAACCCACACTAAAATATGGACCCTTAAACAGCTCCATCGCAGCACTCAGCGTTTGATTCATAAAGATATCTCAGTGTCATGCTTCCAAACACCTTTAGCCGTAATAAAAGACGAAAAGAATCAAGATGGCGGTCTCAAAGTGCCCTTGTTTGACCTTAAGCCGAGTGAATGTCATGTTAGAGGGAAAAATCTCATTGGTTCCTCCGCATCAACTCATAGTAATTTCAACCTTATTAGCTCCTGACAACAGAAATCCGAAAACACAAAGCCACAAAGCCACGGAATACATACGCTCAAATCGCTGACATATGAGCTATAACGCGCTCAAAAACGTGTAACTAGAAAGTTTCTGGAAGTTTCCCGTTGTAGTTGTGCAAACTAACGGAATTAGAAATGACAAACTGAATATGGTGTGCTGCACTTGCAAAGTTGCTTTTTTGCTAATTCGACCAATTTTTGTTTTTTCACCATTCTCCGACGTTGCCTTCGTCGCTTAGCATTAAACGATTTTATATTTTGTTGAATAAACTGTAAATAATATCGAAAGCTTCGCTTTTAGCCAGAGCACAATTTATGAGCAAAGTATGATACCAATTGACGACATGATAAAAAATAAAACTTGTGACTGTAGCAATCACGTAACTTCGACCAGTATGGTGAAATTTCTTTCTTTCTCTCTTTCCTCTGTGTAGTAATTTTGTTCTGCTTCTTTTATTTGCAATTCTTCATTGCTGCAGCTATAATTCTTTTAATTTACTATTTATTGTAATCTTTTACTGCTGCTAATTATAAATCCTTGTAAGTACAAATATGTATAGCGCTAAAAAAACTTAGTTGTAATAAGCCTATTATAACTGAGGATTTTGTTGTGACAGCAGCCGGTATCGTCACGCAACGCAAATTGAACATTTGCCTAAATTTGAGTTGAAACCTTCAGTTCTGAATCGCGTTGTGCCACAAGTTTTATTGCATAACTTGACAAAATAGCTATTAATCTTTAACTAAAACATGTTTTTAGGTCTAGTTTAGGCGCCACTTTTGAGAATTTTCTGATGATTTTGAGGCATTTTTTCGTGCAGTTTGCTTTCTTAATTGGATTAGCGAAATTGGCCGCCGAGATTTAGGAATCTCGGCGAGATCTCGTCAGGATTTTGGCCGCCGAGATTTCTAGAGATCTCGGCAGGATTTTAGCCGCCGAGATTCGAGATCTCGGCAGGATTTTGGCCGCCGAGATTTCTAAATCTCGGCAGGATTTTGGCCCCCGAGATTCCTAGAGATCTAGGCAGGATTTTGGCCGCCGAGATTCCTAGAGATCTCGGCAGGATTTTGGCCGCCGAGATTTACGGATCTCGGCGAGATCTCGCCGAGATCCAAAAATCTCGGCGGCCAAAATCCTGCCGAGAACCTCGTGAAAATTTTGTACGGGAACTTAATCATACCTACCCGCCTCGACTATTTTTTTTTTTTTTAACTATTTGTGGGTAGGTACTGTTCAAATTTTAACTATCTGTTTCTTAATAAAGTGTGTTGCTGTTGTTGATGACACTATGGCTAAAGACTTGTTTGTAAGCTGTTGTACTGAAGCGAACAACTCAGTTGCTGATGAATGTAAGATAAATCGTCATGTTAAGAAATGGACGTCCATGAGCGAGGAAAGTGACAACTTCGCCATGTAAGAACACTGGTTTTTCATTTTAATATTTCCTTCTATTTAATGCAACACACGCCACTTTGGAGGTCTAAATTTCGGATAAGGATAAAGAAGACGCGGACAAAACAAGAAACTTTGAGAATTTCGCACACAAGTTCAAAGCTTCAGCGGGACAGCCGGGAGCTTCACAAAGACCAACTTGAGGAACATAGCAGCTATTACCGACAAGGTTTGGTGAGGGTCGTGAAGGGGGGTACCAAATCCCAGTTCCCAGGCTAATTTTTGCCAAAATCCCAGTTACCAAATCTAAAATCCAATTACTAATGATTATTTGCAAAATCATGCGCATGATAAATTAAAAGAACTGATTGACGCTATTTGGATACACGTAACTATGCAACCGTGTAAGCCTGGTAGCTAGACCGCGGGGGCGAAGGCGAAAAATACTGATTTCACGGTCTCTACTAAGGAGTGCAAGGTCTATTGCTACGAAATTTTATTTTTCTATTTCAAAATATTGGAGCAAAGACCGCTGAAGAAAAGAAATCCCATTCCCATTTTATTATTGTTCATACCATTCCCAGTGGCTAAATCCCAGTCCCAGTGAGTAAATCCCATTTTCCCAGTCCACAATAAGGCTAATCCCAGTTCTCATTTTACCCCTTCACGACCCTCTTTGGTGACTAAGTAGAGCTTACAATTGTTTTCAATGTAGCCGAGAGGTTTTGCTTTTGTTTGTATCTGTATCTTGCTAAGCTTTCATCATTAAACATGTGCATGATCTTGTTATCATTTGTTATGCTTCTCCTCAATTCAGTGTGCTCGCCCATTCAGGATTCAGCAAGCACGTTATATTGATGTCAGCATTAGCGAGGTTCAATAAACCTTTGAATGTTCACAGCTCGCGTTACCGCCAAATGGGAACTTAAAAAAGCCTATAATCGATTTATTTCGAATGATACACATGACTTACATGACCCGTATTTTCCTAAAAGTGTTTTGAACACGACGAACGAACACTGTAAATGTGAGGGGCAAAAACAGTATAATATTGTACAGTATGACAGAGCTGAATAACGTACAACGCATGTCCGTGACATCACTTGTTTACCAAGAATATCCCGTGCGCAAAACACTCGTGCGAAGTGAGATTCATGCATCTGAGACCATCTTCGATCATCTGTTAAACTCATATTTGTGAATGCCAACGAAGGAGAAATTCTACAAATACGTTAGAAATACAACTCGTGGAAAGAAATGTTACGTAAACCAGGGATCAAGAAAAATGTTTTTGACCGTGCCGGCGAGGTTTTTCACTCTTTTGATCGTCAGTAAGTTTGTAGAAAGAGCAATTTGCTGGAGTTTGGGCGACTTTTCTTCGATGGTAAGTAAGCGATTTACTTAAACAACCTCTTTATTGTGGTTAAGGAGGAGCAAATCTTTGTAATGTATAGCCGAGCGATCAGACTAAGCGATAACAGTTGTTGACCGTTTCTTGGTGGCAAGAAAATCGAAGCCGGCTTTGAGCGCGATGATACCATCAGACAGAAGAAGTCATGAAAGTCATAAACTTAGTTACAAATCTTAGTGCGATCAAAGAAGCTTTTTCTTACATAAAGCTTTAGCCGGCTTAGAGGTGCTGGTCGAGCTGTAGAATCAGTATTTATTCGGTTAAGCTTGTTAAAAATTTGATTTGCACCTATAAGCTTATATGAATAAACTTTTAAAGCTTAAAGCTGCTGAAGTTTTGAGAAACAATCACAAGTTGGCTCGGCTCTATGTGAGTTTTCGTATTAACTATAAGTTTTCAATTTATGACAGGTTTGAATGAAGCAGAAGCCGAGATCAAGGAATGAAGATGTAGACTTCAAAGAGAAAAATAAACGAAAGTTTATAAAGAGTGAGATTGTGCTTCTCCGTGTAATGAAGCTTTTTAGAGAATTTCAAGTCACTGATATTTTTTACCAGCAGGCATCGACTGTATTACTTACCCATTTACTCTTTTCAACATTAATTTCGCCTGTTGACATATACAAAAATTTATAATAGCTCTTGCGAGCTGAGCTAAGGATGAGTAATAAAGGAAAACAAGTTTGGAAGAAAGAAGAGATTTCGAAACCTAAGTGATTGTTTTGTGTTCTTACAGTTCTTATAGTGAAACCTAGCGAGACGTAACGAGAAAAAAACTAAAAGACTACCATTCAAGGAAAAATAAAGATAAATATAAAAATGTACCGTTAATGCTGACACTGATATGAGATTTTCGGACGATTTCTTAGAACTGATAACATGTTGATAGTCTGTCTTTCATTTCTGTTTACGCTTGAACAGTGAACATGTACACATTCGAATGAAAGAACTGTTCTCGGCTTCGTCCGTGCATCTTCTTTTGTTCATAGCAAAAAACGGACGAAAAATTACGGAGAAGGAAACGAGAATTGAATAAAATATGAAATAATCTAGCATTGGTTTAGATGGGAACCTTAATTATTAGGAAACCACCTTAAAAATCGGCAAAATGTTAAGATGTTTTGAAAATCCTTTTGCAAACGATACTATTTATGGCAGGGACGCTTCATTCGTGCGTCTTCATTTGTTCATAGAAAAAAGTAGAAGAAAAATTACAACGGGAGAAACGAGAATTAAAGAAAGTATAAAATAATCCACCTTAAGTTTAAATAGGAGCTCTGAATATTCGGAAACCACCTTAAAAATCGGGAAAGTGTGAGGATGTTTTGAAAATCCTTTTGTAAACGATACTATTGTTGCAGGGACGCTTCGTTCGTGCGTCTTCTTTTGTTCATAGAAAAAAGTAGAACAAAGGTAGAAACGAGAATTGAATAAAGTATGAAATAACCTACCTTTACTTTAAATGGGAACCTTAAATATTTAGAATCCACCTTAAAAATCGCCAAAATGTGGGGATGTTTTGAAAATCCTTTTGCAAACGATACTAGTTTCGATCCCAGACCTCTCACGTCTCTGCACATGCGCAGACGTTGTTCAGCTCTGTCGTACAGTATATAACATGTGGTATAATATATGGTATTTTACAGTATAATATATAATATCGTGCATTGAGATGAATCGCTTGAAAAGAGAGTTCGTGCACATGTGATCAGAAGGGCACATAGTGCGTTTACACTGCGTTTCGTTCAGTCTTTTTAATATCCAGGGACTGTGAATAATGTTTCGATATTGTTTGGCTGGCACAAAGATTCGGAGGAATTATAAAGCGGCATAATTTTCTGCCATGAAGAAAAGTTAGTCACGGGTGAGACAAACGGCGAACTCGGGCGAATTTTCAACTCATATTAGTATCACGGTAAAATACGTGATATCGATCGTTTCATCTTTTCACATTGTTTAAAGTGCGTGCCGATGAAATCAAACTTTTTTGGGTCAAAATGCAAAACATTTTATTCCTTTAAGTTGAAGAAAAATACCAAAACAAAAATCTTAAAACTGAATATTTTTATCGTGTGGAAAAATATAATGCGTTTTCACGTAGACTGTAGACCGCGCAGTCGGCAGCCCAATGAATCCCTACTATGGGGGTCTTGTCTGTATTTTAAGCTGATTTCCAAAATGAACTGTAGGCTCTTAGCCGATGAAAAGACATATAGTAAGTACAGTGCACGAAAATAATGCATATTTTTTAAAAGTTTTTCAACACAATTTTTATAACGATGTTTTGTAAGGTAGCAGATGCAGCGTGCCTGGAGGCTACAACAAGTTCCATGTTACCTCATTTTCCAAAGATTCAATAGTCGATGACAACATGAAATTTAAACCTGTTTTGCTGGCTAAAAGCACGCCTTCTTTGCAGGATCAACAGACTCAGTCACTCCATATGGTCCACCATATTCCTCACCAGTACATTTACATGTAACTGCCCTTGAGCTGGTAACGGAAAAAGTGTTATCGTAATATCTCTATTTATAATGCTCACTTACCCCATGATAGACTGGTGTATCCTCCAAAAATATATCTCCCAACCCTTATTATTGTCACTGTCGGGCCCTTGCCGTCACATCGGGAGTGAAATGTATATGAATCAAAGCCGTTGCTGGTTGCACGCCAACAGCGCTTCCAGAGAGATTTGACGCTTTTTGTGACAGGTGCAAGCCAGTTCCTCAACGAGGTCAAGTGATCAGTTTTGTCGTATCTCAAAATGACGGACTTTTCCAAACCTAAGGAAAAAAATAAGACCATTTTTCATTATATGAGGTACAGAGTATTTGTAATTTCACAGAAACTGAATTTATTTCCAGTTCAATGAGCTATTTGCAAAGAGATAACCATATTGCAAAATGTAAAACGTTAACTTGCATGTTTATTAGATTTTCTAAAAAGGAATATAAAGCGTTACGTTTTAGACTGATCAAAACTCCAGTATACTGACGCATGCCTTAAGTTGAAAATTTCGGTAGCTCAACATACACAATGACAATAGCTTTCATTTGGCTTTAAAATTGGGTAGTTGACATTTTAAGTTTCGCCTGACAGAACCACGCGATTGATGCTTTTGCCACAGGTTTAAGCCATTTTTTTTAACAAGATCAAGTGGTTTATGTTGCTTACCACAATAGCAGAGTCTTGTAAACCTGAGAGGAAGGTCGATTGCAGCAATAACTATGGTGTCAGAATAACCCAACACATTTTGTGCAAGACAAATACGGTGCTGCACGAAAACTTTGATTGTTTAAAGGGGCTGTGTCACGGCGGTCCAGTTCATTTTGTTTAATTTTGCCAGTTACTCGCCCTCAATCGCTATGGAACTTAAAAGTAAACAAAGAAATTACATGTAAATGACAAAATCAGAGATCCGTGACAAACAAATATGTCTCCTGAGGATTATTTTTGAAGTTGCAAGCAGCAGGGATCAACTTTGAAAAACTGTTAGGCTGCACAGTTTTCAAAAACCCTAATTTCAATCCGTTTCAATCTTGCTTCAGTTTTGCCCATCCGTGGCATCTGTTGTTTCTGTTATGTTATTTTAACCTTCCTTTAAAGTTTTAAGCGGTTATTTTCATGTTTCTCTTAATTTAACGGGCATTTTGTAATTTCTTATTTGGCTGAATTTTGTGACACAGCTCCTTTAAAGGGGCGTAAAAGAGCGTAATAACGCTTCGCCCATCCTCGGACTCCCGGTAGTGACTTCAAAGAGAGTTTCTATGGGGTTAACGACTAGCCTTAAAACAGCCCAAACTTTTGGTCTTCTGATGTAAAAGAGGAAATTTTAGCCGTTAGTTTAAAAATAGTTCACAGTAAGAAATTTATTGAGTCAAAATAATTGTGTATCCCAGTTACAGCCGGTTGGTGCAACGCGGATAGCCTTGATACCATGAATCCCCTCGAGACGCACACCTCTTTAGACGCAATCCCTTGATTTGTATATAACATATTATATACAAATATTTTTATATAAAAAATACACAAAAATAAAATATTTGTATATAAAAATTTGTATATGTTAACGACAAACACAGATTTATAACAGATCGGCAACAACTCAAAATCTGTCAAATTGATGTACCTAAGCGATCTAGCAAGACTTGAAAACAGAAGAATACGTGCCTGAAAACCCTGCCTTATCGAAGACATATAATTTGGACAGGTTAGAAACATTTTTCAGAAACGTTTCATTCCTATTAGTTTTCATGTCAAAATGTAATTAGTCTCTTATGTTATTAAAATGTCTCTCATGTACCTCGTCCGCCTAATATACAGTTTAATCCATTTCCTGTGTAGCCAAGGTTACAGGTGCACTTAAACGAACCCCAGAGATTTGTACAATTACTAGCCTTTGGATGACAGAACGTGTTGCCACTGCACTCATTCTGGTCTGTTAAAACAAAAAATATAAACAAGAAAAAATAAGGTGTAAAGCTATTCTTATTACCAGGGTAACCATGGCAAACGCTTCAAGGGAGCTAAAATCATGCAGGAAAACAGGGAAAGAATGGTAGCGGTGGGTGTGTTATCTGATTTCGAGACAGGAAGACGAAGTTCAAAAAAACAGCACAGCCTCGTTCTTAATAGACGGACTTTTATGTTTCTAGGGTCTACAACCGAGTCAAAGATACAGAATTGGTACCTGTTCCTAGCCTGTTCGCAGATGTTTTTCTACTCTGATTTGGTGAAAGCGAGAGCGAGCGTAAAGCGCGGAACAGGCTAGCCTACTCCAGGCGTTTAGTTAGTGGAGAGCAGAGCGAAGTGAAAAAATCGACGAAAAACGACTTAGAGGTTACAAACAGGCAAACGACCGACTTGTTGGCGGGTGATGGTTAAGTTCTTCAGCATGCACGAGGTCGTTGAAACAGCAATCACTCTCACCGCCAACAGTCTTAAACGGGACTCAACTCACCCGGATTATATAACCTACTTATAGAAAGACTTCTTGGTTGTTTATATAATTTTCATTGACCTTTTTTGCAAGTATACTGATGACAGTCACTGCACTTCACGTCATTCCACTTGTAGTTGTGTCCAATGCCAAGTGTATGCGCACAGTCTTCATCTCCAACATTATTTGGTTGGTTTTTGGCCCAAACTGTAAAGTTTCCTGGCCGGCCTCCTGCCCAGGTGAACGTTCCTTCCCTGGAAATATCATTTAATCCCAGCCAGGACTTTGCTCCATTGTAAAGACGTTGTATAAATACGTTTTCCTCATTACTATTGACGCTGACGAGACTTGCGTTTTCCTGCCGGCAATTAGCCAGAGCTTCGGTCCAATTTGAGCACTTCTTGCTGACTGCATAGCAAAAGCTATTAAAGTAGCTCCAGCCAGGATCACAGATATCTATATGTGATAAAAATATCAAAAACCCTAAAATCACTTTCGCGTTCGTGGATCCTTATGTCCTGGGCTTCGTCAGGTACAAACGAGCATTTTGTTAGACCCCGTACACATTGCATACGTAATTCCAGACGTAGTTAATCGATAAAAATCGATATCGAAAATCAATCGATATCTTCGATGTTAATCGATTTAACCCGCCTATGAATATCGCTTGATATCGGAAATCGATAGAAATCGAAGTCACCGAAAAAATAATTTATCTTCTATTATCGATTAACATAATTGATAACAATCGATAGAAATCGATAGTAATCGATAACAATCGATTAAAATATAATCATCGATTTCTATCGGATAATCTTCGATATTAATCGAAGACAAAACTGTTTTTCTTTATCGATTTCTATCAATCGATATCGGAAATCGATATTTATCTTTGATTGATATCAATAATATTACTATCGATTAACTACGTCTGGGTGATTGTTTGTGAACACCTTCATTCCGATCCTATGTATCACCCCGAAAGCAATAATGGCTCTTGATCACCCTTAAAAAATACGGAAGTTCAAAATTTATTCATAGAAATCTGAAGATTCATGTCCGAGTTTGTCTTTTGGGGTTCCGATATGGAACGATTTGCCCTTTGTGAGAGTGGTTCCCAAATAAAAACCCTCCCCCAGTCTCCAGGGGGCTCATATACGGGGTGGGGTCTTACAAAAGGCCTCTTTGGGACACAAATTTGCGGGCTTATTCGAAGGGCTTATAAGTGACGGGGCCTTTTTATGTTCGGAATTTTACGTCAGCTGGTATAAAATCCGCTTTCAATGTATTTGTTAACGCGAAAACGGGAGAAACGTGCACATGTGCACAGAGCCTACGAAAATACGACTTTTTATATGTTTAATCGAAATAACTATCAGTTTAGAACAAATTTTCAGTATTTGCTTACCTGTAAGCACTGCATAACTCACTGACAAGGGATCATATCTGGTTCCAAACAACTCTTTGACGCAGACTCTGAATCCAGAGGCATTCATGTTCTAAAAACAGAACAGAACAAAACACAGATACACAAACGTCAAGCGGCATTGTTCGAACTAAAACTACTGGCATTTGGCGGTGGATAAGTTCAGAAAATGACAAGTGCTGTATCTTTTCTTATTTATCACGTATATTTTGTATCACTGTATCATTATCATTATCATTAATATTATTATAATAATTTACTGTCAAAGTAACCAATCCGCTCGTGAGGCGAATTGTTTAGCAAGAGCACCAGCCTCCAGATACCTCAGAAATTCGAACACTGCAACTGAGCACACGAAAACAAAAAGACGACTGTCTAAGTGAGAGACTGGAGCAGGTGAACAACTCCCTGCCGACAAAAGCTAAGCGAGCTGTTGAGTTAGCTCCAGAGAAGGGATCATCAAATTGGCTGACCGTGATTCCCCTCAAACAACTGGATTACAATCTGAATAAGAAGGAATTTAGCGATGCAATCAAGTTACGGTTCAACTGGGAAAAAACGGACACGCCCATCCTAAGCAGATCTACAAGAAGTATGAGGACGAGAAGAAGAGGCAGTATGCGGAAAGAGTAATGGAGATCGAACAGGGAACGTTCACTCCCCTAGTTTTCACGATCACAGGTGGAATGGCGGATGAGTGTGTTAAGTACCAAAGCAGACTTGCGGAGCTGATCGGAAATAAGAAGGGAGAAAGTTACTGAAGCGCAATTTCCTGGATAAGAGCTAAAGTATCTTTCGCCATCGCACGCTCTGCGATACTATGCTTGAGAGGCTCAGGATCCAGAAAACGACAGCTAGACTTTGCTGACTCAGATCTACAGATCGAAAATATTAGAGCCTGCCCGAATTAATCTCTTTCAGGAACTTTTTAAAGAATTAGGAATTTAGGAATACGAGATTTTATTCTTTTTAACTTGTTTCTTTTTTAAATGAAAGACGGATAATTCTCTTTGTAATAACTTAATTCAAAACTCTGGACTAACTGCAAGAGTTATTGATCGCATCTAAGCCGCAAGGCGATGTATTTGGGAAATCGTTATCGGCACAGTGATTGTATTTTCATGATTTATATAATTCTTAGTGTTGGATGGTGCTAAATTCTTACTTCAAATATTTTTTTGTAAATTATGTACATATTTAAATAAAGTTAAATAAAATTATTATTAATTAAAAACAGAAACTCATAAGGGGTTGAAACTTGTAACTCTCTTATGTTTGCTTTGTCCGATGCTCGTGATTATTCATTTTCAAAAGTACCATATTTGGAACGAGAAGAAGAGATGACTGACCAATCAAACTTTGTAAACAACGTGACGTAATTTCACTTTAGGTTCCCGCGCCCGCTTAAATAATGGCCGACAAACGGGGGAAAATACTCCCGAAACCCGAGAAAGCTTTCAAAGGTTGAAACCAGGAATCTTACCAAACACTGAGCAGGATATTATTGCCTTACCACCCGGGCCAAACATAACATTATGAAACCCATTTACGTCCTCACAATTTCTTGAACTTGCAGAACTTGTCACTTCAAAAAACGATGCCTCGTTGACCCTCTGCACAGTAAACTGTACTGCAAATAGGCTTTTATAATTTTTATATCAAAAGTCTAGAATAAACAGTAAAAAATATTTGCGAATAAAATTCATTAGCTGCGTATCCAAAAGTGTCCAAAAACTGAACCTGACATCTTCGCAAAAAGTGATGCGCGTAATGAATGTGAGAAGCATTTAAGCTTAAATTCAGCTTGGGTGTTGTAGTCACGATCATGTTTTGAGCTAATTTTCTGAATGAACAAACTCAAAAAAAAAAAGACAGAGAAGCCGTTTCTTGAAAATTTTTATTCAAAATCCAATTAAAGCAATTCGGAAAACACTTTCTGGATCGTGGATCCGTTCACGCAAGTGAAATCGGCTGAGCACATGGCAAAATTCAACACAAAATCCATCTCAAATCGGGGCACATTTTGTAATTTTTCTTTAGCGCCGAAGAGAAAAATTTGTAAGACGTCTATGAAACAATTAAAAAGACATAAATTCCCTTTTCAAACACAGACCTTGGGCTCCGTCGTGAACAAAACAAGGTTGAATTCCTCGAAAGACGATTTCTTGATGAAAAGCTTCCCTTCCTCCACAAAAAGGAAGCTGAGCATTCTTTTGAACTTTCTCTTTCCATTTTTTGTCTTTTAACGGTGTATTTTTAACCTTGAAATGCTGAACTCTTGTCTTAAAACATCTGCATGGTGATCGCGCGGCAGCCATTTTGTTGAAAATGGATATCTGACACTAAGGTTTCCAAATATGGTAAAAGTGAATATTCACGAGCATTGAACGCGAGTTACACGTTTCAACCCCTTATGAGTTTCTGTTAAAAATTATTATTGTCATTATGATTATTAATATTATGATTATTAATATTATTATTAATAGCGGAGCTCTCTCGCGCGCGCGCAGCGGAGCACCATGGGCAAGAAAATTTCGTAAACTATCCATCCGAGAAAATTTGCTTATGACGTAGCGTACGCCCGCCCGCCCGCCCACCAGTACACGCACGTCATGTAAGCCGATGTCAAATGTCACAATAGATCTTGCACAACTTGACTAGCCTCTTAGTTATGTAAGCCATCCGTATGAGTACGATTAGATTAACAGCTATCAAAATCAGACATCCGCTGACAATTATCACATGACCATCTCGCGGGCTCAGATGAAAGACCAGTCGTTTTGCCCATGTCACACTTACCAATTCAACATAAAAACGAAACTACGCCGGGCAAGGCTGTCAGTTGGCTGACAGTCGTTTAAAGTTATATTGGCAAGCCAAATTAAGGTCAATTGACAGCTGTCAAAATGGGACATGCGCAGACCACTAATCAGAAAACTAATAACGTGGGCTCAGGTTCGCTCAGGTACACGATCTAGCATTTTCCAATACATGCCGGACGGATATGTCTTACTCACACTCGTAGTCTGTTAATTCGAATATTTGCCATTCTAATGAAGGTTAATTGACAGCTGTCAAACTAGAGTATACGCTGACCATCATTACCTGAGTGTATCGCGGGCTCATTTTTCTATCCATCAAGGTCACGTAGTGTTTAAAGTTTTGCGCTGATATTTTATTTGATCACGGGCTCAATTGGAAGCCCCATAGCTTAGAAAATCTATCCATCCTAGAAAATTCGGCAATCACGTGACCGTACACCGACCAGCCGACCTTCCGTTCGTCTGTACCACAGGTATACCAATGTTTCATCTCACACTTTCTAGATAGTTTGGGAGCCTGCAACCTGATATTGTACATCCATGTTTTGATTAATTGACAGCTGTCAAAATAGTGTTTCTGCTGACCAGTATCGCCTGACCGTATCGCGGGCTCAGGTATCGACCCACTGAGTTCGAGTCTTTTTTTGAAGGTATCGGCTGACAAGTTGCTACTTTTCAAATGATCGAAGGCTCAAGTTCAATTTTTTTTTAAATGCATAAGAAATAAGTCTTGCTCAAGAGCCGCACTTGTAAAATGTTGATTTGAACTGACCTTGGACGCGAAAATTCAACAGGCTTTTACATTTACATGCAGGGAAGGCAATCGCTTTTGACTTTTGTCACTGTCACGCGTTGATCACGCTCTACGTCCAATTTTTATGTTCTGATTGGTCAAAATTTGACAGGTGAGTTCATGCGGAAAATTTATGCAGCGTCTGGTAACTTGCTTATTGATAGCTGGAGCCGATAGAGTTTTGTGTCATCTTGTGATGTCTTAAACTGTCTTTTTCTACTTGGTGTACAAAATGAAATACAGCTGCTCTCAAGATTGTTCTGTAATTCATGGCTGGTTTGTTTATTGCGCTTTTTGTTAACAAATGCACCACTTGTCAAAGTCATTGGAAATCCGATTTCGGATGGTATCGTTTTCAAAATAGCTTACTCACTTGCCCTTGCTTGAGGCATAAGAGGATTGAAAAGTCTCAAGCGATTCTGGAACACTTGATGACTTTCAGAGGCAGTATCTCGACTGGTAAGCCTGAGCAATTATTGTCTTCGATGTGTTTTTTTTTTTTTCGGTTTCCTGAAGTCGAGCGTATGGTTTACGCGGCTTAAGTTTATACACGAGCAATGATCTAACCTACAACAGTATCAGATTTAAAGAGCCTTTAGACATTTTTTGACCGCAAATTCAAAGAAAAGGTTCCGAAGATTATTTAGTTATGATTTTGGCTGTAAACAGAAAGCTCTGAGCGATTTTCTGGTTATTACTTGGTGTTACGGTGCACGAATTTATGCTAATTAGTATATGCCAATGTCTATGTCATATAATGTTAATGTTAATGTTTCCTGCAATACAATAGTAATAACCTACAATAGTATCAGATTTAAAGAGCCTTTAGACATTTTTTGACCGCAAATTCAAAGAAGAGGTTCCGAAGAAATTATTTAGTTACGATTTTGGCTGTAAACAGAAAGCTCTGAGCGATTTTCTTGCCTCGAGTTCATCTTGAAAAAGAGCAAACACCGGGAAGCCAGCTTAAAACATAAACAAGTTTATGCTTACCTGACTCATGATTTTCAGAGACACTTTACTCTCAATACTTCTCTTCGTGAATGAAAATTATTGTCTCTGTACATGTTTCACCGAATTATATTTATTTTATTGATTGTTAGTAGTCCCTCTCGCAATTTTTATCGCTGCACCGGTTGTTTCCAGTCGAACATAAACATCGCATGCAGAAATACTCAAAACGCCGCGCGTAAATATCACTCGCTTTTAAAGAGTACAGATAACAAAACCATACACAGTTTCGTAAATAAAGGGAAATAAAACCTAAACATAACAATTTCTCTATCATGTTAAAGCGTTAATGGTAACTCTATCAATCGCACTGCAAATTTGGTGCCTGTCAAAAGTGAGAACCCGTCCGGCTGGCCGAAGAGTGATGTTGGGAATTTTTTATCGTTTTCATTAAAAGCCTATAGTTATTACCCTGCTAATCATAACTATAACAAAATTGTCACATCTGATTGGCTATCAACTGCCCTGACTTCAGCCTTAATTGGACAGTTTAATAGGACAGTACGCGTCATACCTAAGTAATTGGACAGTACGCGCCATCAAGCGCGCGCTTAAATGGCTTTTTTTTTTCACTGGTAGCAAAACAAAATTTCGAATTTCTTGTGTTTTGATTTTAAAAATAGCCTATTATGTGACAAATTTTGTTAAAGTTATGATTAATTGGTAACAGAACTTCGTGTCGTCCAATTCGGTCTGTAATCATACTCGTGATTACACAAATCGGACTCCCGCTACGCGGTCGTCCGATTTTGTTAAGGTAATCACTCCTATGATTACAGACCGAATTTACCATTACATATCACATAGGACCAGATTTTTCTAACTGAAAAGTCCCGGCATTATAGAATTCTCTTCATGAAAACGTTTTATAATTCAATGCTATAATTTGTTGTGCAGAGGAAGAGCATGCTTTGATCGTCGTGGATATTGAATGAGTGGAAATTCTCTTGCAAAATTGTGAAAAACTGCAGAATTATAGGTTTAAATAGGGCAAAAAAGAATAAATTCTGTCCGAGGACTGTATGATAAAAAAGGGCCTCATGGTACCGTTTACCTGAGACGTGATGAGAAAAAGTATGTCAGTGTGTCGCCACCAGATTCGTCGCCAAGATTTACCAGTAACCTAAACTTGTCGAACACAAAAAATCCGGCCTGATTTTTTTATTTTGGCCTCTCTTTTAGACAGAGGAATGCAACGTGAAAATTGGCTGCCACCAAGGACTATCGTGGCGCGTGTGTTTCTTAAAATTATATTTCGGGGTTGTCCAATTATCACGTAATTATCCATAGTCTCTCTAACGGAGCAATGTTCGAGAGACTGGTGAATGCCTTATTATGATGCAACAGCTAATGCAAATACAATACTCGAATGTGATCGAACATGATTGCTATTTTTGGGTGTACAAATAAGACTATTTAATAAATCGATGTAAAATTTGTTTCACTCTTGGACTGTCAAATTATTTTTCTCTAAAATCACTTAGCCTTTGCCTCAAAAGTCAAATGAATGTGCCCTGATCTGTGGATTACAAGTCTGATTGTTTGATTTAAATTATGAATTTATAAACGGGAGCTTTGCTTTTAGCCCTGGCTAAATCTATATATTATCCATCACAAGATGCAATCAGGGTGGTCAAAGAGACCATTATTGTCATCAGCGAGTAGAAGGGACTCAACGTTACTAAAACAATTAAGGAGATCGTTGATATAAAAGATTAAAAAGAGGGCTCAGGTATGGAAACCTGGGGAAATCCACATACTGTTGTCCTCCGTTCAGCTCTGCTCTCAGTATTTTTATAGTCTATTGCACATGTACCAACTGCAAATAAGTTTTCAAAAGATCAAGAAAAACTCCAGCCTAAAATTTGTTTTCGCCAGTCTAAGGGGCAATCCATTTGGCAAGATTAATTTTTGCGTTTGACGTGGAATGACCCTCAGGGATGCCAAATTGTCTATCAAATAATACGCTGCTGTCCACTACAAACTTCAAAATCGAATGTGAACAGCTCGTTCAAAATTAATTGGGAAATACTGAAAGGACCTAGAAAGGTTTTCTTAGAGAAGGATCAGTCAAAAGGAAAACTGTTTTGATCCACTTTGCACTACTATTAATGATGATGATGATGATGATGATGATGATGATGATGATGATGATGATGATGATGATGATGATGATGATGATGATGATGATGATGATAATAATAACAACAATAAATTCAATTACTTCTATCGCGCTATTTACATATAAATGAGGAAAATCTATTTACTAGCTGATAATCAATATGGAATATAAAATGCACTGGAATAAAAATAAATTAAACCAAATAATCTTAATGAGTAAACTTAATACAACAAGAAAGCTCTAAAAAGCGTTTAAGTCTCGCTTGCTTGGAGATAGGATAAGAAATAAGGAGGCAATTAATTCTTAAGGAGTCTGTGTCCGAGCGTGGAAGCCATAGGGACCATGTGAGGAAGGAGAAACAAAAAAGCTAGCAAGCTAGCTAGGTTACACCGAAACCATTGACTGCCTTTGGTATATACAATAATATAATGTTCGCACTACAAACCTGTTGTCCCGACACGAGCAGCCTGTGAACAGGCTCTCTGTTTGGGGAAAGGGTGAAAAAATCGCGAGTAGAGGGTAGGGAAAGGGTCTTTCCCTTCCCTCTCCTCCCTCTCATTGAATACCTTAACATGTGTTAAGTAATAACTAAACGTTACGGAGTGAGGGCGACAACGATCGAAGGTCAAAACGGTTTTGCTCCAGCGCTGTGTTTTGCCTAAAGTCAAAACACGCGTGATCAGATTACGAGTCATAGAAGGTTCAAACATTCGGGATCAAATTGAGTTATGTGAATTCCAAACATTCTTAGTGGAAGTCCAAACGAATGCTGGCTACATACATGCGACGCATGCGTAGTAACAAACTGGAGATTAGGATAGCGGCTCCTTTTGTCGCCCGCAATAACTTATTATCAAACCACATGCACAGAGTTTTAACGCGCAAAGCCGCACATGCGCCGATGTCATATTCACCAAAAGCACGTACTACTTTGTGCGATATAAATTTTACCTAGTTCAGTTTTTGTCTTGTCCCTGTCTACATAAATTTCGTTTTAATTAATCATTCCTTTAACATCCAATTTCTTTGATTGTCAAGGCATCTTTTCACAGCGCTAATGGGAATTTTCTTTAATGACCTGCGGAAAGCTTCGCTACACTTACAACTGACCTGAAATACAGTGTAGTGTCACACTAGAGCGATTTTTACCTCAATCCACGTGGAAATACCGTTGTTAACTGGGGATGAGTTCCCGGATACTTTTGTGCTGTGATTGGCAGCGATGAGCACTGTTGGAGTCGAGCCGTAACTTCTTGTGAATAACACGAACTGAAAAACAAGAAATACCCGAAAACATTTAGCTAAAACGTTTCACCATTCCTTCGCTAAAGTTACACAAAACTGGGAGTAACGTTTGACGACCAATCGTGTAATAAAAGTGATACATATTAATTTTTTGTCTCTTCTTACCTTGCAGTATGCATTATTATTTTCATCCATCAGTGGTGGGTTAGTGTTGTTGGTGCCTATAAAACCTATGCTGCCGTGCTCAAAAGACAGTGGCTTTTTCAGCGATTTAGAAAACGCAAACCAGTTCTGCAAACAAGAATTCATTGAAATTAGTAGTTGTTAACTACACTGACTCCTTAAATATATCATCATCGTCATTCAGACCTGTTATAATAATTGCTTTCAATACAGCAATTTTTCTGTAGACTCCGGGTGTACGTCGTTATGGCGGACGGTCACGTTTGATAGGGCTTAATATAATTATGGCTACAACTGAGCAAGTTATTAGAATCTTCTGAAGAAGGATCTTGTTCCCCTCCACTTTAAAATGGGAAATATGTCAACCACTTTTTACATCTATTTACTGTAATTGTTATTATTTGGGCGTTGCCCAAATAGAGTAATCGAGATCGATTGTTTTGATTCAAAGTTGCAATAGGCCCGCAATACGTGCGAACGTAAACAAGCCAAAAAGGCGACTAGTCTGCCGCGCGATTTGTCACGACACAGCATTTATCCTCATTACATACATCGCATAGATAAGGCACGGAAAGCAATTCGGCAATAGAAGTCAAACGATTGAAAAAACAAGGTACGCTGTGTGAAACAAACTATTAAGTTATTTAAATTTTCCCTATGGAAAACAATTGTCGTCGCACAAAAAAAGACACACATACAAAATTTCAGCCCCCCCCCCCCCCCAACATTTTCATACCCCCTTCTCCATATTAAATGAAGTTTCCTTATCCACCTTTTCTCCATAAAAAAAATCCTAAACAGAAAGCCTAACAACGTTTAAAATAAGTACAAGTATGTTTTAAACTATTGATAAGGTCTCTCAAAACCACCACTTCATTTCAACAGACTGTAACTGCACTATCCTTTTGTAACCAAATTAGCACACCCAAAACTACCTCACTGCAACACCTCAAATCACGTTTACCTTCCCAAAAAATATTTTTTGTTACTTCATATCAAATTCTACTAGAAACCAGTTTCACCAAGAGAGGATAAAGGGGACAGAGAAGGCATCCCCCATGTACACCCTATTCCATAGGCAATTCGTCTCGCGTTGTTTTTAGAATCGGGATAAAGGTACCTTGCGCGCTGCGTGGATGTTTCGTGGAGGTTTCGCGTGACTAAACGCCGTGCAAAACATGTCGGGCGAAGGGCAATGAAAGCGTAAAGAGATCGAGAGCATTTCTGAATATTGAAGCGAAATGAGTCGGCGCTCACCTGGGAAAAGGGTCTCGCTCGACTCTTTGACAACCCGTGAAATCAGTTTAACTCGAAGTTATCGTAACCTTAGTGCTTTAACAAAATGAGAAATTTCGCCGGTCTCTTGAAACCGGTCGTTTGTACAATAAAGTAAGTAGCAAGTAATATTCATGTACATGTAATTAGTTTTACAAATTTGAATTTTATTGTAGTTTTTTAAGTTGTTAAGCGCTGTTGATCAGTGAATGTAAATAGCGCTCTGGAAGTTATTAAATTGTCATTATTGTTATTATAGGACGCCAAGTGTTATTTTTGTTGAATAATAAAAGACTAATGAAAGAATAAATATCAAACCAGTAATTGCTCTCTTCAAACTGTAAATTATAAATGATCCTGAGGGAATATTCAGTGTGTTAAGGATTTCCCTGCTGTATTGTTAGCTCTATGCAAGAGAGGAAGGGCGATTCTTTTTTAATTTTCGTTTCGCTGACACAGCTTTAGCAGAAATCTCTCGTTTTCGTCGACAAAACGAATAGCAATATCGCTCTTCGCGTCTTCCGCCATTTTTTTCTGCCTCAATTCGTGAAGGACGCGTGGCTCTGATCGTGGGTCATCCACGCAGAACACATTCGAGCTATGTGATTGGCTGTTGTCCAATCCTCCTTGGGATCTGTGGTCTTAAAAATAACTAGAGACGAATTACCTATGGAATAGGGTGTGTACGGAGGATGCCTTTTCTGTCCCCTTTATCCTCTCTTGGTTTCACTGATTAACAAACTACAGCCATTATCTTACTAATCCACGCCCAATATAACTCCACGCCTTCCACTTCAAACATCTCAACCAACCCCTAAAACATACAACGCTACTGCACTACTAACACATCTTAATAGACATAAAAAACTTCACACACGCCTAGTAAATGGACGCGCAAATATACGGTCCCAGAGCGTCTCGTTTGGTTCTGTTTTTCGCCTGTTTTTAAAAGAAACGTATTTTGCAATATGGGGGCCAACCAGAAAACTGAATGGTTAACTTGGTCACCATAATCAAACCTTAATATTAACCAAATAAAATGAACGTATATACCTATAAACAATAAAAAGGGTTGTAAGTTTTTAAGATTAGCAAATAAGTTGTGAGGAAATGAATTGAATTGAACTGGCACAAATTGGTAAATGCGATAGTTTGTACGACAAATCAAAGGCTTGGTTTCCAAACATTCGTCCAGATCGTCTTCATAGCCTCAATCAATGTACTTCGACGACTTGGACCGGATCCCGACGTTCTGAACGAATATTTAAAACTTCAGTCGTATCCAGGCAATTGCGATCGCCTCAATCGTTTGGATAGTCTCGCAACGCATCAGAAGTGTTTCTATAGAACTGTGTCGATCGTCTGTTTGAGACGACTTGGGCTATTATGCCAGCTATTCACTTGTGTTGCCCAAAGAATTTTGCTTAGCGACAACTTTTCATGAAAGAAATAATTACCCAGTTCTCTCTTTCCGTTTAAGAGCAATAAATATGCCTCTAGTTTTACTCCTGACACATACCACACTAATATCCTCGTGTTTACCATCAAAGTTCTGCAGTTCCCGAAGACAAACTTGAAATGAGCTATTTGTTACGTCTTCGGTCCAGATGAGAGCGGCATCATACTCTTGACCTGTTTTCAGATGCTCTGAAGTCACAAGGACTACTGGGGCCTCAGTGAATTTTCCCTGATGAAAAAGCGAGTAAGTTTGTCAAAAATGGAATGTTCTGAAAATAACAACAACTAAAAAACAATTTGAAAAAGATTGAGTTAAGGAGGGTATTTTTACGCGCACCGGCCACTTTAATCAGCAAAAACTGGAAAAATGGAGAAATTGGAAAACGCAATATAAAATGTTTTCCTTCCACACGAGTCCACACTAGTCCTACTAGATTTCAAAACGTGTCTTTTTTGGCAAAAATGAATATACAGTGAGATTTTCAGAGATCTATGAAAAGCGTTTCCGAAAAGTGCTTTTCTGGGTGGACAATTCATCATTTTTAGTGTGGACGAAAGGCTGTAAGATAAATCAATCAATCCATCGTGGTGTTCACTCGACGGGACCTTACAAGTTTTTAAAGAATGTTGAAAGAGTGATATAGATGGTTTAGGATTATTGAAAAGAAAAGCGAGCGAGGATGTAAAGAAAGAACAAAAATTCCATACGGTATTGCACATGTTGCGGCCTAGCACTAGGTTTTAGGTAATATGCCGATATAAACTATCAATTACGTTAAATTTGCGCATCATTTTACGATGATTTTCCGTTTATTTAGTATTTGTGTTTCATGTAGCAGACACAAATTAAGCCCATGCAAAATTCCCTTCATCGTCATGATTATTATTCGGCACTTCTGCATGCAAAAAAAAAACTGTTCGTGAAACATTTAAATGTTCCCATCATACCTTGGGAAACGTCACTTTCTCGCAGTTTGTACCACTCCACCATTTGGGCAAATTAACCGTTCCCGTAAGTGCTTCAGGAGGCCCTCCTTGATAGGCAGCCCAATCAATGCTGGTGAAAGGGGTAAATTTCTCTTTTTTCCTTCCTGCTTGCAAGGCACAAACTGTAAAGTTTTTTGCGCTGATGTTTTCTGTCCATGCAGTCACCGCGTCGTGGACTTTAACAGAGTTATTCAATTTGATGTGATTGACAGTTATTTGGACATGAACCTGTTTGTCCGGGTAGAACCGGTATGGTGGAAATGTGACGGTCTGACAACTTGAATCGAGCCATTTTGGAACACGGAGAAGGTCTTCTCGGCCCCGCACAATAGGAAAAACTGTTCAACAAAAAAATTATCAACTTAAAATACTATTTGGTTCATGTAGTGCTTTTAATCATATTTACATAATTATCTATTTGATTGTTTTTGTATTGTATTGTCTTCTGTTAGTGTCACTGACCTTCCATGTAATTCAGCCTTTAGGCTGCGAGAGGGATATCAATAAACTATTATTATTATTATTATTATTATTATTATTATTATTATTATTATTGTTATTATTATGTGAATAATCTCATGATTTCAATGTCTGTAATTCATATGCGCTGCGCTTCCGATCAGCTGGATACCGAAGCGCGCCCAAGTTTGCTTATGCCGTATTTTTTTGGGGGGAATATTTTCTAGTGAGCTTGCGTTGCTTGTTCAGTTGTAATGTTACGAATTTCCTTTTTGTTTTGTGTTGTTAATGACTACTACAAAAATGTCCTGTGCTCAGTACATGTGCTGCTCTTTTTGTGGGTGGCCATGGCCACTCCCAAAGGTTTAATAGAGTAAAAACTAATTGTCCAATTAATCGCATTTTAGGCATTATACTGATGATTACTTCCTCCATTTAGATATTTACAGGAGCAACTTATATTTACAGTCTCTCGCCCATGAATTTATTTGCTAGAGCTCTTATTGTATCCAGTCCTTTCACATAAAGCAACAGTGCTGACAACAACGAGGATGCGTAATAACGTGACTTTGTTGAGCAGAGCCACTTCAAATCTTCGTATGGGGTTTTAGGAGGACTCTGTTATAAATAAACGGTGGGGCCTATACCCGCCAGGGCTTATAACTAAAGTAGAAACAGCACTTCGGAGATTCTTCGGAACATCTTTAGCAGTAACTGATCAAAGTAAGTTTTACATTTACTGGTTATTAAGGTATTCCTGGGCCCAGTTGTTCGAAGGCCGATTAGAGCTTAACCTGGGGTTAAATTTAATCCTGGTTTAGTTTTCTTGTGCTCAAAAGCATTTTCTCGGATAATTTTCTCTGTTATTTTTAGAGCTTTCAATCATCAACCTGTAGGCAAAAAGAATTGAAACTGAAATGCTTTTTAAGCTTTCATATCTGAATTCAAATCTCGCACTAACCCTGGGTTATCTTAACCCAGCTTTGAACAACTCGGCCCTGGAGACTAATTATCGCATTTTTACCATAATTCTGCGTGCTTTATATAATGGGAAGCAGGTTTTCAAAATCTACCACATTTTACCATTGTTTCAGATTTAAAACGTTAATAAAAAAATGGGGGGGGGGGGGGGCGCTTATATCCAGGGGAACCTAAAACGGCTTAGAAGCGGCAGTTTACGGTCTTGCTTACCTTCACAGCTTCCCGGATGGTAGATACGGGGGTCGCTCTCAAGTCCTTTGCAGTAACCGAGCTTCTGCCAGCATCGATTGTCGTATGTCGTACCACTCGCACTGCACACTTGATCTTGATACGATGGACATTGGTCATTACATTCACAGCGACCGGCATACGCATTATATGCTTTGCAGACTCCAAATCGAGGGCATTGCACGTTAAGGCAAGGATCTATGTCTATGTTGAAAAAAAAAAGGGGTGGAAGTTTTAGTAGAGTTGAGTTTAAAGGAATTTCAATTCAACCAACGAGCGCGGAGTTTTCTCAAAGGGCCTAAGTAAAAAACGTACCTCCAACAACAGCATAGGCTACAGTAAGTGGGTCATGGATAGGACCAGATCCACTGAGGTCTTTAACACATATCCTCATAGATTGCAAGCCAACGTTCTGCAAAGAGAGACACGTACAAGCAAGTTATTATAATACAAAAGAAGTGCGTTTTCACTTTAGCAGATTCTAATTATGCTGGTGAGAATCGTTTTCATGCTAATGGGGAGAACAGCAGTAAGAAACGAAAAGAAACGTTTCTTTTCCATTATCATATGTTATTTTTTATTTTTGCACTTGCTGTAATAAAAAATATAACAATAATAAAAACCTGGCGACAGGTTAAAAATAAAGAAAAAGAGAACGGCAGGAAATGAACACACCAAAGTGTAACCGTGGTTTACAATTTAAAAGTTTTCCTATTTGGGAATGTCTAATGACGTGAGTATAGAGAACGAAACACAAACCTACCTCCACCCAGGTCGAGATTATGTTATTTTCCGGGAGAAACCGGCCCTTCGACTGGCGATCGTATCGGTGATTGACAGAAACAAGGACAACTGGTGACTCGTGGAATGTTTTATTGAAAGAAACGTCCTGTAAGAAAGAAGAAATTCAACACGATTTAGAATCGTAGCCTGCGTAGCAAACGTAATTTAACCTCAGTGTTTGTAACGTCCGCGAAGTGTGCCGATATCCTTGTTCTGCGGATTCCTTTCCGGGGTTTCCTTTCCTTCCTTGGATATCCTTGTTCTGAAATACGTTTTGTATTTCCCATCAACCTGACTGTCAAATCGACAATGGCATTTTAAACAGACCAATTATGGCCCGTACTCAAATCCTGTTAAACAGGTAGGGGCCCAGACCAAGGACTTTCGCGCTGTTTCGCAGACGGACGTAACCAGAGATAGTGTCGACCGGTGGCAGGGGCTAAACGATCGTGGTTCTCATCGATTAACGTAGTAAAGCACAAACACAACACTTAAGTAGTTTGGCCTTTGTTACCTTGACAGCCGATTGACAGCTACCACTCACCTGGCAGAAGCCATAGTTGTCCTCAGCTGACGGGTATCCGTCATTTGGAAAGAACTTTTCTCCGGCAGTCACGTTGTCAAGCCTGAGGAATGCGAACCAGTCCTGTTCGTGAAAAAAAAAAACCAGAAACGTATAATGTTCAAAGAATCATTTGATGGATTTGCCCTAAGTGAGAAGTAAGTGCTAATGTTGGCTTAGGGGAGGGGTAGGTGGGCAGTTTCCCAGACATGTATAGTGATCCAAGGGATCGTTTGATGGATTTGCCCTAAGTAAGAAGTAATTGCTAATGGTAGCTTAGGGGAGGGGTAGGTGGGCAGTTTCCCAGACATGTATAGTGATCCAAGGGATCATTTGATGGATTTGCCCTAAGTGAGAAGTAATTGCTAATGGTAGCTTAGAGGAGGGGTAGGTGGGCAGTTTCCCAGAAACGTCGAATGATCCAAGGGATCATTTGATGGATTCGCCCTAAGTGAGAAGTAAGTGTTAATGTTGGCTTAGGGGAGGGGTATGTGGGCAGTTTCCCAGAAACGTATAATGATCCCCCTTGGGATTATTTGATGGATTTGCCCTAAGTGAGAAGTACGTGTTAATGTTGGCTTAGGGGAGGGGTAGGTGGGCAGTTTCCCAGAAACCTATGATGATCCAAATTAAGTGAGAGAATTCATCATCATTTTACTGTTTTAGTTGATAGCCTTCGAAGCACTGGTTACCTCATGCCTCATATTAAGAGAGGTTGTTACTTTTCCCTTTCCGGTTTTTGCAGAAATTCTAAAAACGCATTAACCTAAAAAAGATAACCTGTTAAACACTGGCATAGAGTCCTGCAGATCTGCTAAGTACAAATTGAATATAAAAGGACCTAATATGGAGCCTTGTGGGACGCCAGACACTACCTATTCCTTGTCCTAGATCACAGCTGATGAAATGACGATTGATTCCCCGCCAAAGACATAATATCTATGTTACGTGTATACTTTATCGTTATTTCCCACGTACCACAATTGTATCTCTGTGTTTTCCATCAAAAGGCAAGAATTCCCTGATGCAAACTTTGAAACCTTCAGAATTTACATTCTCCAACCATACATAAACAGCATCAGTTTGCTTTGTACTGCGGCCGTACTTTGCGGAAACAAACACGTACGGCTTAGAGGCAAAGCTCTGGAAGACAAAATACGAGGTCAAATGAGCCTATGGACAATGAAATGGACGTAGATTGACTGAAATTTGATCCATCTATTAATCCGGGACAGAGGCCTTGGTTTTGACAACGTTAACAAGGGCGGATTCAGAGGAGTGGGCCCAGGACGCCCAGGCCCCCACCTTTTGTACAGGAATTGTTTTCTTTTGTAAACGTGTGTCAGATGGTACGTCGAGCTTTGTCACTTAACTATATTTTCTTAAATAAACATTGTTAACACTGAAGAAAATTTATCGAACGTTGTTCGAATCAACCGCCCTTATAAACTAGCTTCAAACCGACAAACTGAAAGATACTACTGATACCTTCCAACTTGCAGAAGCTTTAAAAGTCTTCTCAAAAGAAAATCATTCGTCACTATTTGCCCGATCTTACACTGCCAAGGCGTGCGTCTCAGAAGCCAGAGCTGTGGAAGCGCTTTTGGTATGGTAATTTTCTTTCAATTTTACAAAGAATACAGCACAGTTTCACTAAGTTTATATGTACTCATGTACATGGTTATGAAACGTTTTTTCAGTGATACGCGAAGGAAACCATTTCTGTTTTGCGATATATGTAAGTTGTTGCTTTCATTTTCAGGATCAATAGAACCGAAAAACCCTCCATTTTACAAGAAGAATTGGCAGCCTGTAACAAAGGCCTATACTCCAAACTCCACACAATTTTGCGGCTCCTAATGATCGGCCCTGTCACAAGTGCAACCGTGGAACGTAGCAACTCATCACTGCGCTTTGTAAAGAGTTGTTTTAGAAGCACCATGAGAGAACACCGCCTTAACGCACTGTCGCTGCTCTTTATTCACAAGGACGTTGCTCTGGATTATGATGCAATTATTGACGACTATGCCAAGCGCAACAAGAGAAGGATGACATTTATCAATCCCATGCAATGAATTTACTTATGATTGGTCTTAGAGTCATATCCTTGGGATGCATTTCCTTTGTTGAATTTTTTTTAATATAAATCTTCTTTGAATCTGTGTTCGAAGCCTACATTTTTGGTCGCAAATGACCAAAGCTCCCAAAACGCATGCAGTAAATATCCTTCTCAAACAATCTGGATTTGACAATCTTTCAGGGAGACAATGTTGCTGCCTTTTCTGGGAGGTTGTGCTCCCGCCGCAATCGCGTCGGTCCCCGCTAGCATCATAAAATTTAATTTAATTTCGCAGTCCTGATAGGCGCTATCGCGCTCATATTACCACTGTATACAGTTACTATGTCTCTAGGTCCCTTCTATCACAAAATCCTCCGTCCGCCACTGATTGGTGTTAAGGTGTTACATACCAAAAAAACCTTGAGAAATCACAGAAAGCACAATGTCATTCCTGCTAAAAAGTGTTGTTCTTACATGCAGCATTTTTGTACTTTATTTTCAACAAATTGCTAACTAATTTCATGATCTAACCTGAAAAAAGGCCACTTTTTCACATTTGGTTTCTGTGGTCCATATTCCACCAAGAGCAACGCTTCCTTGCGTTATGCCTGTGCTTGGCTGGTCTTCGAAAGCTAACCAGTTGATAATTCCTGTGTCGTTTTTATTACCCGCCGTGCGCGAACATAGTTTAAATCCAACTGTATTGATGGATTCTGCCCATAGAGCCGAGGGCGTGTGAGCCATCGATGAGTTTTCTTCATGATTCAGTGACACAAAAACGTGGACCTGAAATGCATCGGTTAGAAATTTGTATAAGTAAAAACAGATAAAGCGCTCCAGTGCCGTTGATATGCCACTGTCAGTCCATCGAAGTACTAACTTGTTCCCTTTCAGCTGTTCTCCTTGTTTTAGTCGTTTTGATCGACCGTTGTAACGTTTTTTTTTTGTCTCCTTTACAATATTATTTTCAAGAAAACACCGAGTGCTTCTATGGTCTAACTTGAAGTCATTTCAACTGAGAAATCGATATTCTGAGATTAACTCCAACACGAAACTGTCTGGTAACATTACCCAAAAGATGGCGAATTATTATCATTATTTTTTTCGATTCTTAACTCTTAGTTGATGAAGGGTTGGAATACACATTAGTTCCTTGACTCATTTGAAATTCCCCGGGGAAGCATTGTTCATGAATTTAACGATGACGTAAAGTTTAAGCTCATAGCTTAGTCCACTTTAAAAGTGCGGAAGCACATCTTGGTATGCAGTCATAAATACTTACAGTCCGTAATCCAACGAATTCCCGATGAAAAGTCACATCTGTGCAACGTGACAATGTACAGTGAGTCGGCGCTTCACATTTGCTGCTGTTGCGACTCCATTCCTGCCTTGTCTTCGAAACGTCTACTTTTCCAATCTGATAGGAGAATCCTTATAAGATAGAAACGCAATTTTATAATATTCTAAACCCTTAAAGTAAAGGCAAGGTGCTTAAAAAAGAAAGGAAGTCGAAGAAAAGTGCCGAAGAGTAATGAAAGCAACAAAATTAAAGTCCTTAGCTACGACAACAGGACCGACACGGCTAAGTGCAGGTCCTCAAGCACCATATTCATGTGTCGCACACGAAAATTTGAAATTTTATGGCTACGGCGTGGGGGGCATTTGGCCCACAACTGCGAGACTAAGAGTGAGTAGTTTGAGTGTTATGGTAGTCACCATCTGGCTGTTTGTAATGATAGTATGAGGCATCAGTGGTAGTCGGAGTCTTGTATCTGGAACGATTTTCGAGTTCGTTGTATTTGAAGAGGGGTCGGGAAAAAAATCTGTCGCACTCGGCTACGCTTCGGATATTTTTAATGCTTTCCTCTGTAATGTACGATAAACATTGTGACCCGTGTTTGATATACGAAGAAGCGAAAATATACTATCGTGTTTGAGACATAATAAGAGACGAGGAAGGCCCGAGGAACAAATCTTCCATGCAGGATCCGAGGTTCCGGTGTCACATTGCGAAGGGGGAAGGGGTTGGTGGCTGAGGGAAGAGGAGGTTGAGAATAACTGACAGAGCAGGTTATACGGGAAAATTAAATTCTCACTTGGTTTGAGTGTTCCGTTGCCGCAGTAACGAAAGTTACAAATTGGGGGCTTCCCAAGGTGGTAGACGTAGAATCCTCCACAGTTACGGACTGTGATGCTTGTTGAGTATTCACAACAATTGTTTTTGTAACGGAAACAAACTTTGCGTCGGACAACACCCTCAGCTCTTTCAGGATGACTGCCATTCAGCCAACCCGGCAGTTCTGCGCCACATCGAAACTCGGGAACACATGAATCCGCCATTTGCTTTCCAGCATCTCCCCCAAAGCGATACCATCCGTTAAGATCATCATCACAAAGGAAGTCAATACTGATGTTGTAAAAGGAGTTTGCTCTGCTGGACTCGTTAAGGAACGTGTAATGGTAACACTCTAAAATAGAACAGAACATTATTGGCTTCCGAAATTAAACCGGCGTTCATAGACGGCGCACGTCAGCCGGGATTGAGGCGCAGTCTTTTAACCCTTTAAGCCCTAAGAGTGATCAGCATCGAATTTCTCCTTGTAATAACAATGCTTTGTAAAACAGAGTGGTCATGAGAATTACGGACATGATTACACAAGATGAATTTGCATGATATTTTATCAACCTCTCCCCTCTACTTCTGTAGGAAATGAATAGGGGCCACAAATGAGAATTCAGATTTTGATCCTAGGGTTTAAAGGGTTAATATACCATGAAGCTACCAAATGTGTCTCAGTGCTAAGTGCGTTTACGTGTATAGAGACGATTTGCCCAAACATTTGGGCAAAATCGCTTCCCAAGAATGAAACACGTCCACTTATGACCAGACATCACTCCCTCGGTCAACCACATGCACTGCGGGTTGAACGCGTTTAGGTTTTCTGAGTGGGAGGCTATTGTTGGAAACTATGGGCGGGACCACTAACCCGTCTGAGTGCGCAACTGGTTGTCAGAAATGTTGGCTTATAGGGGAGGGGTAGGTGGACAGTTACCCAGAAACGTATAATAATCCATTCTTAGTTCCATCATACTCATTCGAAAACATAACAGGGACCTAAAGGGACCTAAATTCAACTCCAAACGTCAGTGGCGTAGGCAGCCCATTATAAAGACCTCTTGGCCCGGGCCTACAAATTTTTGGTTTGATCACTCTACCGCTTTTAATAAATCATGCGTTGTTGAGGTGAGCTACAAAGCTTAAGAGCTCAAAGTGTTGGTGAGGTCAGTGCGTACTAGTCATGCGTGCAGTCTTCAGGATATGTGGAAATCAAAGTCAGCCAAGCGTGCAACTAGTCGAAAAGCCGGCTACGCCCCTGGAATTGTTTGACTACATTTGAAAAAGTAAGTGAGTATGAATAATGGCGATGCTATAGCTAATGTATATTTTCAGTAATACCTTTTGCTGATATTTTAGCATCTTCATCAACTTCCTTGATTTTTGTGTCTTTCCAGTAGCTCTGGTACATGTTCTTTTCTTCATGGTAGTTTGGCAGTGAACTCTGTAAAGTAAAATGAATCCGTTACTTGTTACTGACTTTTCAGATCTCTTACGATGCGGGAGTAAGAATTGTAAAGAAAAACAAAGGGAGGTTAGGAATTAAGGACTATGCGAATCCTGATCTAATGTTAAATTCTCCCTTCGATTCGCTCCCATATATGCTACAAGGCAAACTGGAAGGAGATGAATCAAAAACCACTTGAGGCACATTTCGTCCACTCCATCAATTTCGAGTTAATAAAAGATGGACTTACTCCTTGTACACCGGTTAGTGAGCGAGGAAGAATGACAATCGGCGATGTAGCGATAAACAAAAATAGCATGTAACGAAGCATCTTGGAGACAAAAAAATCCAAAAATTCTGCGCTCCGATTCTCACTCCAGTGCGAATTTGTCGTTATGGCAAAAAATCAGAGAGAACGACAGCCTATATGCAAGTTGAACCTGGAGTGATATTGCTGGGATTGGCACCACTTCCGGCGGGTACACTAATTCTGTACACGTAATTCTGTACATTATAATATTCATCAGATAAGCAAGTCCAGTACTTTTAAATTGCAGTTCAAGTTCCTGAACATCTCATCAACCGTAAAATTCCAGCACGATCCTACTTATAACTTATGACCATTAAACCGCCGTTTTAATGTCTTTGCGAAAGAATTTCAGTGTGGCTAAACGGCGCCAACTAAATATTGTTGCTTAATCTGCAGGTAGCTTTTAAAAAAAGTCGATTTTACTGGCAGTATAAGTGGTTCAAGAAGTTCGTCGGTATTTTCATGATGCATATGTCTCATACAATGTGCCGTTTCTAAACTTTTAAGCTCTCTACGCCGAAGTTCTTTCGTTACGAACGCTTCAGCGACATTGTCTATATACCCGGGGGGAGTAAACTGAACGATTGGTTGAAAATTTATTCTAGACTAGGGAAAACGGAAATAAACTACTCTCAAAAATATAAAACTAGAAAGTTTGAACTTACTCGCCACTCAGTTTAACGGCAAAGAAAGTGTCGACCCTGTAGTTTCTGGAAAGTAGCGACTCTAGGATAAGGAGGGGTTTGGGGAGCTTAGTCTACTATAAGGTCGCAAAATTCACCTGAGCTTGATTTGGTATAGGCTAAGAGGGTCCCTGCGGCACACCCCCACCAAACAAATCTAATGTACCTCCCCCCCCCCCCCCCCCGGGCTTAATATGCGCCTCGTGGCAATGTGAAGGCTTGTCTTTTACTCTAGGGAAATTCGCAATTTCAAGGCAATTTCATACACAATTTACGTGCGATTGGTTCCATGGTAAAAAAAAAAGTTTAACTGAGTTTTGTCCTCTATTTTATATTTTCCACAAAAATACAAACTCCTCATTTTCTCCACTTCACGTTTTCTACACTCCGCATTCCGGCACTACGCATCAAAAAGGGAGCTTTAGCAACGACGACGGCGACAGCAACCAGGACGTCAAAAAAGCAATAGGTTTATTACGCAATGCACGTGCATCACGCTTTTTTGTACATTTCTTTACCGTCCTTGCACGACTACGAAGTGAAAATGCCTCATTGCAAGTTTTATGGAGGACGTAAACAAGCGACGACGAATCTCTTTTTCTCTCTCTAAACTTGAGTGCGGTCCTCAAGAAATCAACCCCAGCGAAATTCGCCTACACTTGCCATTTTCAGCAAATTGGAATAGACGCGACAAAGATTGAAAAAACGGGAATTCATTTTAAAACTGACGTGTTCGCAGCCGTTGCCGTCGTCGATGCTAAAGCTCCCTTTTCCAGACAACCGCGGTAAAAGAAATTAAACGATGACGCCTGTTCTGAGTTGGTCAATTTCACTCGCGAACATGATTGTATCTTATCAAGCACTTCCTGAACGACAAAACTTTAATCAACTGTGAAGTGCAACAATTAGCTGCTAAGAGGATTTCATACCACGAAACTAATATGGCTATGGCAGGATGAGCTTTTCACCTCAATGTCTGTGGTTAATTTGCAATTCCACTTAAGTCGTCTGGGGCGGGATAAAATACCTTCAAGACTTAGAAAGATACTCTCAAAAATATACATTGTATAATAGCTGAACAAAATAAATGTGTTTACTTATTACTTTCTTCGTCATCTTTGTATAATAACGACCACTATGGCATAATTAAGGAAGTCAAAACTGGCGTTGAAAAAAATTTCATCTGAAAGAAAAGTTTAAGCCTGGTTAAGAGAACGGATTGTGCGGGCCCTTGCGGCTGCATTACGTGGACGTGAGACAGTGATCCGGTAACACTTAAGATTAAACATTTTATTATAAAAAAGTTGAACTTTAACTGACCCTTTTCTAGTATCCATAGTTAGCAGAAGTTGAATATAGAATGCAACAACGTCACCAGATGAAGTTCCTTTTAGATGTAATTTTCGCAACTCCTTTGACTTTCCTGGCGTATCCTTCGTAGTAGGCGCCAGTTTTTTTACGGCGAAGGTTGCCTAGTCCCTGTATAGCGTTTACCCAGACCTTCTCGGTCAATTCACTTTGATGACGCCATATGGCGAACGGGCAGGAAACACTCGCTTACTTTTTCGCTGTGATTACGTGCCCCGAAACGTATTGGCCGCGCAGAATAATGGGGCCTTGGGAAAAATAATAATAGTAATAGTAATAGTAATAGTAATAGTAATAGTAATAGTAATAATAATAATAATATTTTTTAATGATAATAAAACTTTGTTCAACTTTGAAAATATGTACGTAATTTACAGAAATATTTGAAGTAAGAATTAACTACTATACAACATTATGAATCAGTATAAATCAGTAACATTCAGTGTCAATAACGATGTCCCAAATACATTCCTTGCGGCTCAGATGCGATCATTGTTGGTAGCACAATATCACTTGCACACAGTCCAGTGTTTTAAATTAATTCATGACCAAAGAAAATTATCCGTTTCTGATATTAAAAGAAGCAAGTTAAAAAGAATAAAACCTCGTACTCCTAAATGGCGCCTTCTACATTTTGGATCTCAATGTCAGCGCTCTTAATATCATGATACTGAGCTTTCCTTTTTGCCCTAGATCCTCTAAGACAAATGAGTTCTGATCTTAATAATGTAAACAAGATTTTGCTTCTGTTCCACGACATAGTTTTAAAGAGATTGTTCGTCTTTCTGAATGGAAATCAGCTCCGCTAGTCGACCGTGATACCTGAGAGATTGTCTCCCCATACCGCCAGCTGTTGTGAACACCCAGGTCGTAAATATTCCATGTTCAATGTCGAGAACTTTTCTTGAATATCAATACAGACGTTTTTTCCCGTTCTCATGCATACAATAGACCTGTTGCGGTTCGAGGTCCTTGTACGATTCGGCATGTGGTTGACAGACCCTGACATCAAAGAATGCCTATCGTTAGTGCTCCCAGAATCCACCTGCATGGATATCCAATCTCGCATCCTGTGCTTATATTAGATCCTCTACTTAGCTGTTCTCCAGAGATATCTTAAATGACTGGCTCGGTTTCAACATCACTACATACCCTACTCAGAGGTTCGGGTTCCAGATCTCATAGCTCGTTGCGACGCTGAGTTACAAGACATATCTAACAAAACCTCAAAGTTTGCAAATCATGGAGTGGTCTACGGTAAGAGCTTCCCCACAAACACAGAAGGAGGTGATATCACCCACTGGCCACTTGTAGGGTAGTTTTACAGCGTTGCAAAACTCCCTTAATTTATTCAGGTAAAAGCCCAAATCTTGGATAGGAAGCACTGTGAGCCACGCCGATGAACCTGATCAACATACCCAGACCACCCAGGCGGACTGGAAGCGCTAATAATAATAATAATAATAATAATAATAATAATAATAATAATAAATAAAACAAGGCATGGCATGGCCAGTATCCAAAGATCCTAGAGAAGCCTCATGTAGACACAGTCACCAACAACAAATGGTTGTCAAGTAATTTGAAAGGAGAAACAGAGGGACTACTTGTAGCAGCTCAAGATCAGGCAATAAACACCAGAAACTATCAGAAAGTAATATGTGGCCAGCAAGTGGAGAGCAAATGCAGAATGTGTTCGCAACATGAGGCGAGTGTTCTCATCACTACACGACCCTTGCTCCCCAACTAGGGACTAATCAAGCTCGAAGGGAGAAATTTCGAGGACGCTCGCTCGGGCGCGCTCTATAACAAAAATCCCAAAATGCTAAAAAACTACCCGACGCCGGCCATGCAGGCAATTCCTGTGGAAGAAAATAATAAGTACACAAATTTGACTGTTCACTTATTCATAATATGTATTTCTGAGAGTATCTTTTATAAAAGTATTTCATCCAGACGTGCTAAGTGGAATTATTTAATATAGATTCGTTTTAAAGAAAATATGGGAAGAAAAATTTGGGATTTACTGAGGCTTGTACTTGCTTGATGCAGGGTAACCAGTTATTAAAATATGCGCTCCTCACTACACTCACATTTTCGTTATAATCAAAGCGGAGCCCCCGCGCGCGCAAAGACCGCGCAGCGGAGCACCATGGGTAATAAAATTTGATGAACTATCCATCCGAGAAAATTTTTGTATGACGTCACCGTACGTCCATCTGTACGGACTTTCCGGGTATGGGTAAGTAGAAATGAATTCCTCCCCTCTCCCCTAGAGAGTGTTGTCCCCTATTGTTTCAAAAGCCTTAAGAAATGATTGACAAATCAGAATCTGTCAACTGACCAAATGTTTGGTGGATTTTAGGGGCCGACCATTTGACTTTTGAGGGGATTATGGGTGATTTCAGAAGAAATGTCCCGCTGACTGATTTCGAGAGGAAAGAAACATCCAAGTAAATTCCTGGAAAAAAAAAATATCCTGCACTGAAAAAAATATCGCTCATGAGTATAATCTTACACCGTTATATCTCGGGGAAAGAATTTCTAACTCCAGAGAAGTTTGGGAAAAAATTCTCAAACTAAATCAGTAAACCCCACAAACGTCCAATGGTCATATCAACCATTTAGGGGGCGAGGGAAGAAACGGATTTTACACCTTAGTAAATGTCATCCACCAACAGAATGGCTGGCGCGCTTTCATCATGCGGTGGTTTTCAAGACTAAAGTTTTGCATTTCAAGATTGAAAATACGCCGATAAAGGACACAAATGGAACGAGAAAGTTCGAAAGAAAGCTCAGTTTCCTCTTTGTAAACAAACGAACGCTTTTCGATATGACATTGTCTTTCGAGGAATTCAACCTTGTTTTCTACACGGCGGATCGGAGCGCTTGGCTTGTTTTGAACAAGGCAGCGAGGTTAACGCGTTTCTGAAGACACTTGAGGTACATTCCGTACTCTATGATCAAAGAAAGTACGTTGTTAAAAGGAAATTTTTGGTATTTATAAAGGTTTCATGGAGAAAAACTACAAAATGTGCATTTGAAATTGATTTTTTGCCATGTGCTCGACCGATTCAATATGCGTCAACGCAACGATTTAACTTGTCTTACGCGGATTGCTCTTTATTAAGGGTTTTTGAATAAAAATTTTCAAGAAATTAAGTTTTTTATCGGTCATTGTTCTTTCACAACATTAGCTCAAAAAACAACCATGAGACTATAAATTGTGAGATTCAGACGGGCCCTTTCTTGAATTAAAACTGAAGTCACTTTGTTGTTTTTGTACATGTTCTGCATTGAGTTGCTATTCATTTTCTCGTTCATTACTTGCCATTCAAGAATTTTGCAGTGTGTAGAATTCAAGAATTTCTGCAGTGTGTAGTGTACAGTGTGCAGTGTGCTGCTCTTTTTCCATAACTTGTAATAATAATATAATATAATAATATAATAATTATATAGCGCCAATATCAATTTTGCTATTTTCATCAGCGCTTAATAAAAATAAAAATATTTCAAAAACAAAAAAATTACTAAGACTGCATTAAGTATATATGCATAAAGTGCATGAACCTACCAAAAAGAGTTAAAACAATTATGTCAACACTAAAACTATAAAAATTACCTGGACTACGTAAATTGTAAAAAAAAAAAAACTGCATAAAACCTACTAGAAACGAGATTAAAAAGCACATTCAAATCACCAAAAGCTTTCTGAAATAAAAATGTCTTGAGTGTCTTTTTAAAAGATGCTACTGAGGGGCTACTCCTAATCGCATAGGGCCCTGAATACAGCTGAATACCGCTTGAATTAAAGCCAATTAAGTTTACTGCGTTTGTTTTCAGTTTTTTATTTACGGCTTTATATTCTCACTGAAAAAGTGAACTTATCTAAAAAATGAAAGAGTTCCCTCTATTCTAAAACGGACAGACTCGTCAGCTTTTCGAGCCCGAGTTTGTCTTTTTTTAATGAAAAAAATTGTAAGTTGCTGTGTTAACGTTATATTTGTAGCGAAAGATTGGATTATAGTTATTAGAAGCGAAAACGGTTATCGTTTGCTTTCCTATGTCTGTCCTCAGAGAAAATATTACACACCTTACGGTAAAATTTTCTTTCAGATATTGTGAGGTATAAATGTAAAGGCTACGCATAACTGTTCGTCCGAGCCCGTTTAAAGAAAAGAAAAAGAAAAGAAAATATAATGGGCTTACGAGAACACAAAAGTCCTTAAGTCGGCCTGATTTTTCTTTTAGGTCTTCCCTTAAACACAGAAACACCGACCCTAGAAATCGTAACCTGTAAATTGCTGCTACTTAAGAGACCTACAATTTAACAATTTTTTCAATTCAGGTTTGTTTGCCGGATATATTTTTCTTAATCATGTAGCCTCTCCCTCTAAAGGTGTCTCATGCCGAAGGCTCTTGGGGATGTGAAGACCTTTTGGTTTCGAGTTCATGTTATTACTTTAATTTGATTGCTTTTATCATGTATAACATGTATATCATGTATATCATGTATATCATGTATAACGTCGTTTTCAGTCCCATCCAAGATGAATATCTTTTCCGAGTGCTTTAAGTAATTAACGTTAACGAAGTATACTTTCTCGTGCATTCAGTAATTGGAATTGCAAGGTTTCTGTTTGTTCATCTGTGTCTTAGTAAAGAACTGCTGTTTAATTCACACGCTGTCTGCCTCAAATTAAACAACTTGACGTTTTGTCGTGATTTCTTAATGTCTGTGGAAGACAATATGGAGATAATAGCCTATGAAAGACAATATGGAAGTGATAAAAACTGATGATGTATGACATTTTGTATAACAGTGTGTTGGTGCTGAATTGCGAGAAAGCAGACTTAACCACTAATAAACTTAATGGCTCCACAAATATTTTATTTTACAATACGGTTATAATCGTTCATTATAGTCGTTACGTACAAAGCGTGAAGTCAAGCCGGCTACATATTCCCTTTCCCACCCTTTCCGGTGCTAGTAAGACCACTTTTATTGCCTATGAGAAAAGAGTCGTAGCCTGCATGAAAACTTTCAGAGGATAGGGGTATATAGTCACTGGGCCTTTCGAGAAACGGGCCCCTGGTCCCTGTAGGCATATGACTTCTGAGGTTTCATACTTTACAACCTCTTGACTTATTTGTAACTGCTTAATAAGCGTTACTTCATCATACACTTGATCTAAAAACAATACCTTTTTATTGAAGCAGATCTTTTTCAACAAAATCTTATGGCTTTGAGCACTAGCAAATAGGATTCTTAACAGTGACATTTCAAGCCTTTACAATTTCCTTCTTACATGTAAATATCAAATTTAAGAAATCTTTCCGAATGTAAAACCGAAGAAAATGGTTTGCGTTGGTATACTTTCCAGCGGAAACAAATTCCGGTATCGTAAACCTTATTTTGCTTACTGTACTTATCTCAGTGACTGCACTGAATCAGATTCAATTCTGGTTGGGTATAATGAACGTTGTTCTTGAATTTGTCAAATTCTGGAAGTAAAAGCATTAATTTAAGCAATCAACGATTCTACTTCGCAAAGTTTTTAAGTGATTGAATAGTTACATAAAGAATTCACAGGGTGTGAGAGAAACAAGTTAAAATTTACTTACTGGCGAAGTAACTGCGATAAGAAACCCTGTTAGAAGTAAGAAAAAACCCATAACGTCGTTTTCAGTCCCATCCAAGATGAATATCTTTTGGTTTAAGTTATTAACGTTAACGAAGTATACTTATTTCTCGTGCAGTCAATAATTGGAATTGCAAGGTTTCTGTTTGTTCATCTGTGTCTTAGTAAAGAACTGCTGTTTTATTCACACGCTGTCTTCTTCAAATTAAACAACTTCTACTGACGGTGTTTAATCGAGTAAATACGGTGGGCCTTTTTTAGCCTGTTTATCAATAGAGAATAAATATGAAAGATGCATCATCAAAATTTCTTAATTTTCAAGTTATTGCGCAGCTACAAATGCAAAACAGCTGCTAACACGATTTGATGTTATCAAGCTCTGCAGATATCATACTTATATGAATCATGAACTTTTTTTTGTATTACGAAAGAATTTTAAAAAAGGATTGTATTGACAGTAACAAAATTATGGGAGCTAGCCAACTAAAATTTCGCCAGTCGCCTGAATAAACTGGTAAAAAGGTTCCCTTAACAGTCGAAATCGTTTTATAGCGATTCTGATAACTCTCCCCGGCTAAAAAGGTGTTCGGCTTAACTGGGGGGCGCCCTAGTTCCTTCGCGTAAATGACATTTGAAGCCGAAATTGCTACTGTGCTGTCAAAGAAACGAGAATGGTGACCCCCCCCCCCTCCCCCCCTCCCCTTTTTATAGGTTTTTTTACTCGTTATGGCTACAAGAAAAATAAATTCTAAGGAGAAAAAAATTCTGGACGGTAAAAGTTGTATTTTTAGATAAGAATGACCGGTACAACGCTCCATTTGGAGCCACAGAGAAGTGTGGGATAGCGTCAAAACGGTCCCTTTTTTACATAAATTTAAAGTCACTTAACACTGAAAAACTATAACCTGGACCGACAAAAGCGCTATAGGGTTTAGTAACATTCATAGTTTTTGTTAAATGATAATTATCAGTTTTTGACCGTTGCACGTTGTTCCAGTTTTGAACTTTTCTCGCGCACCTTGCCAAAGACACCAAGAGTAACGGGCTCGTGGGGCGAAAAGGAGAACGGTGACCCCATCTTTTTATTGTACATTTTTAATTCACTAATTGGGCCAATTTTGAAAAAATTCTGGATGGTAGATCCTTTTCTGGGAGGGTATTACCTTTATTAACTAGGGACTGGTCAAAAAATATAGGGGGAGAGGGGGATGGGCCAAAGCATTTGGAAATGTGGTTGGTAAAAAACACATGGCCCACCCCCTCCGTTCGGCATAAAATTGACTGACCCACCCCTAAAGCAAGGTTGGAAATTGCATGACCCACCCCCTAAACATGAATGTTTGGTTTCCTCTTAATAATCCAATAAAACCTTGTTCTGTGCTTGACAAAATTGGTTGATACACTACTACAACCAATATCAAAATCACAAAAATCATACCTTTCACTGAAAAGACAAATGTGAGAAACCGAACATTTCTTGTTTCGATTAGCCTGCGTCGCAGACACTCTAAACCTTCTCCATAGAGAGTCTGCGAATTAGTGCACAATATCGTGTTCGAATCCCGTAGAGTTGCAAGGACATATGTCGGCGTTATTCTCGGTTTTCACTCATGTGAGGAAGCAGAAATAAAAACGGAAACCTTTTAATAGAGCAAGTCTAGAATCTGGGAAATGAAAGAAGATAAATATACAAAAAGCCTTGTCAAGAATCAGGTCTATGTAACAATTCATATGCGAGATATTCCAAAAACCGTTTTACCCAAATTTATAAAGCTTTGTATGAAGACGCCATGCTTGTGTCCCTTTCAAGGGCACAAATATGGCCGCCGGAAACCAAGTCAGAAACATCTGTTTTTGAGTTTTTCTACTTATGCGTAAATTCTTCGCTTGAGGAACTCATAAAGATTAAAGTAATATCTTTTCTAAGACAAGGAATGTTTAGGTAGCAAAATCTCCAAAAATCCGTAATGTTTTTAACCCACATAAGAGCTTTCCCGGCCACCAGCTAAATGACGCTTCACGCAAAAGCCTGGAAATTCAAGCGTCCTGTATCGCAAAACAAAGACTTTTGAACCGAAAATTTGTTTGTATGAAGGTTTCATCATGCTTTCATCATGTGGTGGTTTTCAAGACTAAAGTTTTGCATTTCAAGATTGAAAATACGCCGATAAAGGACACAAATGGAAAGAGAAAGTTCAAAAGAATGCTCAGTTTCCTTTTTGTAAACAAACGAACTCTTTTCGCTATGACATTGTCTTTCGAGGAATTCAACCTTGTTTTCTACACGGCGGATCGGAGCGCTTGGCTTGTTTTGAACCAACAAGGTAGCGAGGTTAACGCGTTTCTGAAGACACTTTAGGTACATTTCGTACTCTATGATCTAAGAAAAGTATGTTTTTAAAAGGGAATTTTTGTATTTATAAAGGTTTCATGGACGTTTTCTAGTCATTTTGATATCGGCGTGAAAGAAAAACCACAAAATGTGCATTTGAAACTGATTTTTTGCCATGTGCTCGACCGATTCAACATGCGTGAACGCAACGATTTAACTTGTCTTAAGCGTATTGCTCTTTAGGATTAACTTATGGGTTTTTGAATAAAAGTTTTCAAGAAATTAAGTTATTCATCTGTCATTGATCATTCATAACATTAGCTCCAAAAACGACCATGAGATTACAGATCGTGAGATTTTTAGAAACATTCAGACGGGCCCTTTCTTGAATTAAAACTGAAGTGTTGTTTTTGTACATGTTCCGCATTGAAATGCTATTGATTTTCTCGTTCATTACTTGCCATTCAAGAATTTTGCAGTGTGTAGAATTCAAGAATTTCTGCAGTGTGCAGTGTGCTGCTCTTTTTCCATAATTTGTAACAATAATATAATATAATACTTATATAACGCCAATATCAATATTGCTATTTTCATCAGCGCTTAAAAATCAAAATATTTCCAAAAAAAAATTACTAAGACTGCATAAAGTATACACCCATAAAGTGCACGAACCTACCAAAAAGAGTTAAAACAATTATGTGATGAACACTAAAACTATAAAAATTACCTAAACTAGGTAAATCGTAAAAAACAGCATAAAACCTACTAAAACGAGATTAAAAAGCACATAAAATCACCAAAAGCTTTCTGAAATAAAAATGTCTTGAGTGTCTTTTTAAAAGATGCTACTGAGGGGCTACTCCTAATCACATAGGGCGCTGAATACAGCTGAATACCGCTTGAATTAAAGCCAATTAAGTTTACTGCGTTTGTTTTCAGTTTTTTATTTACGGCTTTATATTCTCACTGAAAAAGTGAGCTTATCTAAAAAATGAAAGAGTTCCCCCTATTCTAAAACGGAGAGACTCGTCAGCTTTTCGAGCCCGAGTTTGTCCTTTTTTAATGAAAAAAATTGTAAGTTGCTGTGTTAACGTTATATTTGTAGTGAAAGATTGGATTATAGTTATTAATAGCGAAAACGGTTATTGTTGCTTTCCTATGTCTGTCCTCAGAGAAAATATTACACACCTTACGCTAAAATTTTCTTTCAGATATTGTGAAGTATAAATGTAAAGGCTACGCATAACTGTTCGTCCGAGCCCGTTTAAAGAAAAGAAAAGAAAAGAAAATATAATGGGCTTACGAGAACACAAAAGTCCTTAAGTCGGCCTGATTTTCCTTTTAGGTCTTCCCTTAAACACAGAAACACCGACCCTAGAAATCGTAACCTGTAAATTGCTGCTACTTAAGAGACCTACAATTTAACAATTTTTTCATTTCACGTTTGTTTGCCGGATATATTTTTCTTAATCATGTAGCCCCTCCCTCTAAAGGTGTCTCATGCCGAAGGCTCTTAGGGATGTGAAGATTTCCTTTATTTTGGCTTCGAGTTCATGTTATTACTTTAATTTGATTGCTTTTATCATAAGTATAGAAACGGAGGCCTCGCTTTTAGCCCTGGCTAAATCTATATATTAGACACAAAAATGTCTATCTTGTTGCAAAATAATTTCACCCTGTTTTCTTTACAAATACAAGTAACCGAATGTATAGTAAAACCGAAGAAAATGGTTTGCGTTGGTATACTTTTTAGCAGAAACAAACTCCGGTATCGTAAACCTTATTTTGCTTACTGTACTTATCTCAGTGACTGCACTGAATCAGATTCAGTACTGGTTGTGTACAATGAAAGTTGTTCTTTAATTTGTCAAATTCTGGAAGTAAAAGCATTAATTTAAGTAATCAACGATTCTATTTCGCAAATTTTTTAAATGATTGAATAGTTACTTAAAGAATTCACAGGGTGTGAGAGAAACAAGTTAAAATTTACTTACTGGCGAAGTAACTGCGATAAGAAACCATGTTAGAAGTAAGAAAAAACCCATAACGTCGTTTTCAGTCCTATCCAAGATGAAATATCTTTTCCGAGTGGTTTAAGTAATTAACGTTAACGAAGTATACTTATTTCTCTTGCATTCAATAATTGAATTGCGAGGTTTCTGTTTCTTCATCTGTGTCTTAGTAAAGAACTGCTGGTTAATTCACACGCTGTCTACCTCAAATTAAACAACTTGAACGTTTTGTCGTGATTTCTTAATGTCTGTGGAAGACAATATGGAGATAATAGCCGGTGAAAGACAATATGGAAGTGATTAAAACTGATGATGTATAACAGTTTGTATAACAATGAGTTGGTGCTGAATTGCGAAAAAGCAGACTTGACCATTAAATAAAATTAATGGCTCCACAAATATTTTATTTTACATTACTGTTATAATCGTTCATTATACGTTACGTACGAAGCGTGAAGTCGACCCGGCTACATATTCCCTTTCCCACCCTTTCCGGTGCCAGTAAGACCACTTTTATTGCCTATGAGAAAAGAGTCGTAGCCTGCATAAAAACTTTCAGAGGGAAGGGGTAGTCACTTGGCCTTTCGAGAAACGGGCCCCTAGTCCCTGTAGGCTTATGACTTCTGAGGTTTCATACTTTACAACCTCTTGACTTACTTGTAACGGCTATAAGCGTTACTTTATCATACACTTGATCTAAAAACAATACCTTTTTATCGAAGCAGATCTTTTTCAACAAAATCTCATGGCTTTGAGCACTAGCAAATACGATTCTTAACAGTGACATTTCAAGCCTTTAAAATTTTCCTCTTAAATTTCAAATTTAAGAAATCTTTCCGAATGTAAAACCGAAGAAAATGGTTTGCATCGGTATACTTTCCAGCAGAAACAAATTCCCGTATCGTAAACCTTATTTTGCTTACTGTACTTATCTCAGTGACTGCACTGAATCAGATTCAGTACTGGTTATGTATCAGAACGTTGTTCTTTAATTTGTCAAATTCTGGAAGAATAAGTATTAATTTAAGTAATCAACGATTCTATTTCGCAAAGTCTTTAAATGATTGAATAGTTACATAAAGAATTCACAGGGTGTGAGAGAAACAAGTTAAAATTTACTTACTGGCGAAGTAACTGCGATAAGAAACCCCGTTAGAAGTAAGAAAAAACCCATAACGTCGTTTTCAGTTCGATCCAAGATGAATATCTTTTCAGTGGTTTAAGTAATTAACGTTAACGGAGTATACTTATTTCTCGTACAGTCAATAATTGGAATTGCAAGGTTTCTGTTTGTTCTTCTGTAGGAAAGAACTGCTGTTTTATTCACACGCTGTCTGCTTCAAATTACACAACTTCTACTCTCTCTCTTCTACTTCTTGATTTTCAAGTTATTGCGCAGCTACAAATGCAAAACAACTGCTAACATGATTTGAGGTTATCAAGCTCTGCAGATATCATACCTAAAGTATGTGAATCATGAACTTTCTTTTGTATTATGAAAGAATTTTAAAAAAGGATTGTATTGACAGTAACAAAGTTATGGGAGCTAGCCAACTAAAATTTCACCAGCTGCCTCAATAGAGGTAAAAAGGCTCTCTTTAGAGTCGAAATCGTTTTATAGCGATTCTGATAACTCTCCCCGGCTAAAAAGGTGTTCGGCTTAACTGGGGGGCGCCCCAGTTCCTTCGCCTAAATGACCATTTGAAGCCGAAATTACTACTGTGCTGTCAATGAAACGAGAGCGGTGACCCCCACTTTTTATAGGTGTTATTTACTCAATACGGCTACAAGAAATAAATTTTAAGGAGAACAAATTCTGGACGGTAAAAGTTAAAAAACTTTAAAGTTAAAAAAAGTATTTTTGCCCCCGCAGGGATTTCGCCCAGAGGCGAAATCCCGAGGAGGCACCCTAGTAATTCGCGCGTATATTAAGGACAGTACTTACAGTTCAAATATACAGTCAGTATACTAGAAAAAATCTCGATTTGCTCGAACCGGGGCCGCAAGGAATCGGTAGGTAATGATGACGTTTCTATTGTTTGCGCCCGCAAGTACGAAATGGTTAGGATGACGTAAAGACAGAAAATCCCGAAGGGACCGCTCAGGTAGATTTTGTGACATTTATAGTGTGGTCATACTTCGATACTCTTTTGCGTTACGCAGTGACATTCTGTGGAGCAGTTTTTTTGAAAGTTATGGACCAAAAGACACTCGTTAAGAGCAGGGGAGGTTATAATGCGCGTTTAACTGTGTAGATATATAAACACTTGGAGAGTTTGCCAGACACGAGTTCACAAATCTTTGATTTATATTGGAAACCTTGCCAGACACTCTTTCTCTCTCTTTGACCGGAATAAGACTCAGGCCCAAACAAGTAAGACGAGTGAAAAAAGGCTAGCTTATCACTAGCAGATTGATGGACATTTACAGAAATTCGCCGACAATCAAATTCTGTACTGACTTATTCCCTGCTCACAGATGTCCTTCCGTTATAAAGTTGCAAATAAGACTAGAATGCGCTAGCGTGAATCGATCAAACGTTCGTTTAATTTCTAAGGCTCACTTTCCGGTAAATAAAATGAACTGAATGTAAAAAGGGAAAGAGACATAGCGAAAAATTCAACTTCTAATTAAATCTTTTCTTATGGTTTAGAATAAACTATTCTCGAAACTGAGAATGTTTTGATCAAAGCTGTGTAAATCGAGCTGAAACTGTGCATGGAACCTTGCGTTTCCTGTATTTATCTCACCTATTGTATGTAATATGTGTGAAAATCTTCATTATGAATCGGTATATTGCAAAGAGCTACACAACCAGCAAGAATACTATTGACCGACAATATACAAAACGAAGGCAGCTGTAGTGTCAACTATTACTAGTTTAGATAAGAATGACCGGTACAACGCTGCATATCAAGCCACAGAGAAGTGTGGGATAGCGTTAAAACGGTCCCTTTTTTACATAAATTTGAAGTCACTTCAGTTAACACTGAAAGACTATAACCTGGACCGACAAAAGCACCATAGGTTTTAGTAACATTCATAGTTTTTGTTAAATGATAATAATCAGTTTTTGACCATTGTTCCAGCTGTGAACTTTTCTCGCGCAACTTGCCAAAGACATCTAGGGTAACGGGCTCGTAGGGAAGAGACGAACGGTGACCCCATCTTTTTATTGTACATTTTAATTCACTAATTGGGCCAATTTTGAAAAAATTCTGGATGGTACATCCTTTTCTGAGAGGGTATTACCTTTCAAAAGTAGGTTGAGTTTGATCGTCCGGGTGAACGTAGTCCTGAATAGGACTGTTGTTGACAGTGAATGACGTTTCGACAACCTTTGCGGTAGTCATCTTCAGAGTCAAAGTGAGTTGTATCCCGTCAGTTGATGGTAGTATACTCTGGTTATAGGTCTAATTGGTCAATTACGTTGCCATAATTGTTATTGGTCGTCTGTCAGTTAAGCCATGATGTTATTGGCTATGAAGACTCGTAATCAGTAATTGGTGAGTTTCGATCCGTCTATTGTCACAGTTAAACAGTCGTCTATTGTTAGTCAAATTGTCAGTTCTTCAGTCGTTCTCTTTTAGTTAGTTTGCTTGATCTCGTCAATAAGTCGTTTGTATGGCGCTAGTAACTGTTGGTTACGATTCAGTGGCGTTTGTTCTAAGTTAGTAAACCAGCTTTCTAAAGTAAGACGTTGATAGTAGTCTGTAGAATACGTTATACTTGTCGCAGAATCCCAGTCAATTTGATGTTTCGTCTTTAAAGGGACTGGTTCACGATAATGCGCATGCGCGCCGTTTTTCTCTTCAGAATAAATTTGTTGGGTCAACACTAAATTCGAAATCGCCATTACCGGTACAATCTTTGAAAATCCTTCGTTTTATTCGGACATCCGTCGCTTTGGCTGGTCTAGTTATACTTCGTTTGTGGTGATTAACGTGTGGTTGTGTCGTTTGACTGGTTACGTTTTAAGAAGACGCAAAAAGTAATGTTTTGATCATGAGGTTCAAAAGAGCATCGTGGCCGTCCGGCAACAGGACGTTCTCAAGAGTCTTTGGAGATAGAGAAGTTTAGCCTATCGATCTGGTATGGTTCAAGGAGTAGTGTGTGGCCTACGAAAAGAATACAGGACACTTGGAAAGTGGTTAAAGGCATGATTTCGTTCAACTTTGATTTGATTTTTGACTCCGACCTGTAGTTATACCGCAACAGGCCGCGCGATCTTCACCGATCTGGTACACTTGAAATGTTCCTTGTATCTTTGCTTTACCATCGTATATGTCTGAGACTTGATGTTTTTAAAATAAATTATTGCCTGAATATTCTGTTTATAATCTAGTTTCTTTATGTGTGCTACTCGATAACATTTGTTTTGCGGAACACTGACCCGATGCAATGCGAATGAATTTGTTCATTTGCTGATAAGCAATTGAAATTTATGCTCAGTTAAGGATAATCTTTATACTCATATGTTGTGTGCTTTTGTCACCGGTCAAGCGCTATTTGTAGGTATTTGCGGGTTTATATAAGGCGAACTGAGAGAACAGTAATAAGATGTTTGTTTACAAATTTTGTTTGCCCATCGGTGACCGCTTTGTTAGCGTGGATACGACCTCGTAAAAATACACGTTGGTAAATGTTTGTTTCAAAGCAGGACAGGGCTGTAAATTTTATTCTTATCGGCTGCAACATATATCTGAGGAGTAGCAAAGAATAAACTTGAATTATGGGGATAAATAAAATCAAACCAAATGCCCGGAAATACTCTCGCGTCGCGAACAATTAATTTGAATTTTGTAAATTTACTTGCGTGCATTTAACTCGCTTCCGATTGGTTGAAAAACAATAAGCTACTGTCAGAACTCACACATGCGCATTATCGTGAACCAGTCCCTTTAAATGGTGCTCAGCAATGTGATTGATGACGTCATCATTCCTCGTCGCTCGTTTGTGTTCGGTCAGTCGCGTGCTTAGGTTTCTGCCGGTTTCACCAATGTAAGAAGCCTGGCAGTCGCAGCATTTGATCTTGTATACTGCTTCCTGTCTGTCCTCCGGTTTGTCTTTGTCCTTGATATTAGTAAGCAGTAGCCGTAAAGTGGTTATCGCTTTGTGTGCAACACGTATATTAAATTGTAAGGTTGTAATATACGTGCAATAGTTTCAGCGCTGCCTCTGATGTCGTAACAGGACCAGAGTTGGTCTGAGTGTTGGAATCAGTGTTACTGTCAGTGAGTGTTCCGTCTAACAAAGTCCGTGTTGTAATTGTTCTTACTAAAAACGGTGTTAAGATAGTCAGTCTCGTCTTGTAGGCTTTCAGGTGAGTCGCAAACTAGTCGCGCTCGTCTCGCTAGAGTCCGGATAGTATAGTATAGTATCTTTATTGCGCCTTACTCTCCAAAGGGAGGCATCGGTCTAGTTACAATAGTAGTAGCCTTGTGAGAGGTCGGGTTGTATGAAGACTGGTCTAGTAATCGGTCGGTATGTGTCAGTTTTCTGTAAATAGTCGTTTTTAGTTTGTTGTTGTCGCGAGTGACCAAGCAGTCTAGAAAAGGTATTTTTGCCATTTTCTTCGATCTCCTTGGTGATCTGTATGTCCGCGTTCTGTCTGTTAACGTGTTCGTGAAAATCGTTGATTCCGTCTTTGTGTACGGCGGTGAATGTGTCATCAACGTAAGGTAAGCCCTGGAGGGCGTCCATAAGATTACCTCTAGGGCTTGTTCCTCGATGTTTTGCATGACAATTTCTGCTACAACAACAGAAACTGTAGAGCCCATGGCTGTACCGCGTAACTGTTTGTAGTGTTTGCTGTTGTACTGAAAATACGTCGAAGTCAAACAGAGGTTGAGTAGGTCCATGTAATGTCGTCTGTAAGTAGTGGTAGTTCAATAGTAGAGCTCTTTATAGCGTTCTCAGTACAGTCTAGAGCCAGTTGAAGTGGAATACGTTCACCCGGACGATCAAACTCAACCTACTTTTGAAATGACTCTTGGCCTCAAACCTTTCACGGTATTACCTTTATTGCTTAATTTTGTTGTTATTTTATCTCAAACTTGTATTTCAAATAGCATTTGTCATGTAATACTTCTAAAAGTGAGAAAATAGAGATTGTTGTTGTCGTTGAAACTTCCATGATTATTTCTGTAAGTATGTATACCTTCTCGCGCTGAAATCGTCCATACGATGCTGAGAGAGAACAATAGGATTGTAGAAGGGTCAGCTATCTACCCAAAGGGACATGGCGGCGAATCTTCAGTTCCGCGTTCATCTTATTGCAATTACACCATAAGAAACGCTCCAAAACCGCGCTTAATGACCTGTCGTTCCTGCCAATGTGTTCTTTCCACATTTTTTCTTTCTACGCGCCTTTATTCAACCTTTATTCAAAAATTTATAGTCCTGCAACGGGGTTACCATCACGCAAGACGCCTAAATAAAATGATAAATTTAAAAGATGAATAAAATTAAAAGATTAGTTGAGAACTCGTGAGATTTTCTTATACAAGTACGCTGGACTCGTCATTAAATGTTTTAAACGCAAGTCAAGCAGGCCCGTAAGTCAGGACCAAAAAAGAATTTTGTTCCTAAGTTACCTAATTTTTTTTAAATCGTGAAACGATTAAAAAGCGGCGCAAAAATAACAATGAGGTAATTTGTCACGGCCTGTTTCTAGTTGCCATAGTGATGACTCTGCTCCTTTCATTTTATGCAAAAGAGGTCTTGTTTAACCAAACATACTGGACAAAAAGAGCGTGTGATATACAAGGCAACATGGCAGCGAACCCTACAGCACAATTCCACTGCGTTTTATAACATCTTGATTTCGACGATGAGAGCCATCAGCTAGATGAGATCATGCCAGATACTGAGAATCCACGTTCATATATTCGACCGGTACCACTGCCCATTCCTTCACATCAAGGGCTAAAAATCACTGCTAGAAATGCCAAATTCTACACTTGCGAAGTTCCAACGAGGAGGGAAGTTGCGAGGGAGAATTATGAACGCCGTAGACATCAAATGAGCAAATGCGGTTATCGCTCGGTCATTTACAAGCCGTATCAACCGGTTGGGGAGGTGTTTTTGGATGATAGGAAGTTAATTTTGAGCGCCTTGGGACAGGAGCAAACGGAACAAGACAACCAGGTATATTGTGACGTTTTGCACTCTAACATTCAAGATAAAGTTTACCCTCTTAGGTTCATATTTCAAGATGAGAATGAAATGATCCTTATTCATTTCATTATTCAATACACTTGAGAACGTTTGATCGTGCTTTGAAGTTAATTTACGCACGCTTATTAAAATGTACGCAAAGTTTAATAATTAAATGAACCATCGTGAATCAAGGCGCTAATAATTTTTGGCATGATAGTGACGTTGTATTCACGATTAGTCAGTAATTTTTGATCGCGATCAGGCTCACATCGAATTTGCTACGTGATAAAAACCTGTCCCAGCTGAAATAATTTTAACCCGCAGAGTCACGCCACGAACGACGACATTTTAACAAAGTAATACTGTTACAACGTTTGGAGAAATTTTATGGCTATTTGTAAGCACTGTCACGATAACGTCATATTAATATTTAATTTTGCTGCCTTCGAAAGGAAGGGAAATGCCAAATATTTGAACAAACGCCCAATGCGTATTATATGAGTATTTCTAAAAACCGTCGTGATTATCAGAGTATGCTCTACGATATGAAACATAAAACTTCTACTTAACTGTAATTACCATGGATGTCCCTAAAAGAAATTTACCGTTAGTAATCGACTTCAACAGTTCGTTAACTGATAGATGTCCGCATAATTTACCGCAAGAGTGCCTTCTTTACAGGTGAAATAAAAGCTTAATATTGCAGCTGTCTTTTTTCAATATTTTGACACATTTCACTGCGAATCAGTCTTGTGAACGAATACACAACAAACGCTGCCAAGTCAGCCAAGTATTACTTTTCAAATCGCGCCAAGAGAACTGACACCGAGACCGACACATCCGAGTCTTCCGACTTTTAGATATAAATGGAAAATATTAAACTAAATGCGATTATTGCTGCTCCGGAGGGGGACAAAACGGACAAAGCGACAAGTGCAAACATGCCTACAATGAGTTGAACAAAACTATTATTGTAAAGCCGAAATTATTAGCAAATTTAGGTTGAAAGATAGATTCAAAACCTTCTGTAAACCCTAGAGAGCCTGGTAACCCTCAGTTTTTTTGGTTGTGTTGCCACACAACCCCCCTCCCCCACATGCATAAAATGACGACACTAGCAGGGAGTCCTAAGTACACAAGTGTCTCCCATATGCGCCCTGTTCTTTCTTGTCCCATGAAGCTTTCAAGTGCCTGCTATGCTAGGTACACTGACAGGCCACTGGGAAGTTAGGAACTTGGTATCTTTGGGCACAAAGATTAATGATAAAGAAAATGTACTTCTCACCTTCTTTAGATTCAAGATGAGTCTTCATCGTCTTCTGGTGAATCAGAATCAGAGGATGAAGAATCTCTGCGGCAATCAAAGGTAATTGTTGTGATTAATAATTTATTAATGATCAATAAAAATAGTAAAATTAAACATGATGCTTTAATCGTTAAAAGTCACCCCCACATTGTTAAAAAAAGAAAGGAAAAATAGTATTAAAAGGTGTTACGTAAATCAAGGTGGCTCTCATTTTACCCTTCTTTGATAACAATGACTTAGTACTGCCCAAATGTAATCTTGTACCCAGATCTCAATGATGTATGCCTAGCTGGCAGGTGGGAGTAAGACCAATATAATTCAAAAAAGAATTTGATACGATGTCATGCTAGTGATATTTTTATGTTTACTGTGCATGATTATATTTTAGGATCAGCAACCAGTGCTTCCACAGCCAACCAACTACAAACCAAAGGTTATGAATGATATTAAGGCCCAGGTCAACAAGGGAAGGTTCGTAAGAGTAAATTATCTATGTCAAAAAAATGATGGGGATGAAATTTATTAGCTTTCCCAGGCTGAGATACACTGCGGAGGGCAGCTGCAGCATCTGAGAAACGTTAACCTAGACTGACACTCAGACTGCCTGATGTGTATACAGTGGTTGATCTACACTGTAGGGGAGGGGAGGGACCTGCATGTCAGCCTTATATTTCTAGGTCAAGCTGAAGCCTAACAGGACAAAAAAAATTCTCGACCGGCAGTTATTTGAAAATGTGAATCCACCTGGTCATTATAAAGAAATCATGGGTGTTAACAATAAATTCCCAGATTTTACTATGTGAAGAAGAAGTAATTCCAATCTACCTGTATGGATAAATAGGAACAACAAGTCTAGTAATTATGCTTTATGGCATGGGAAACCTTTAGGGTCACAGCATACCACTTGTGCTATGGGTCAACTGGGGTTCCTGTGCAGGCTCTTTCTCACCTACCTACCCGGCTCAACCTCTTTTTTTGAACAGGCTTATAAATGCATGACAGTTTAAAATAAATTTCCCTTTTGCTTTGTTTTGTTAACATTAACAATTGATAAATTTCTGACCAGGAAAATGATTCATGCTGTGAGACTTGGTTTTGGATTGTACAGGCTTGTCCATGATGAACAGTACAGAAAGGCAAGTTGACTTAGAATTACAGAAATATTTTGTATAACACTTCTACTTAAAGATAAATTGGATTCATTAATTTATCAATCAAAAAATTCAATATTGGTTTAGCAAGCAGAAGCTGAGAGGGAGAGAAAACGAAAAGAAGAAGCTGCAAGAAATCAGATGAAACCTGCTTCTACTGACAGTGAAAATTCTGATGACGAACTAGATATTGAACTTAAAAGGTATCTCAAAATTGGTTAGACTATTTTTAATTATTATTAAAACAGCCCATTTTTGAGACCTGATTCTAATTCTTAATACATGTATGTATCAAGTTTATAATGAGTTAATATTATTTATTTGTTGTATTACATCTCAACAGTTACATGATTCCAGCACCAAGCAGTCCAAGTCGGGAGACAGAGTAGGTTTTATAACAAATAATTTAATTTCGGGCATCGAAGTATCCAGACCAGATTTGACCCCCAAGTCCCCATGTAACTGATTAAATGCCAAAAGGTTAGGGTTTGACAGGGGTTAATGATAAATCTGTTCCAATTCAGAATTTTCAAACTGCCTTTTATCTATTTCCTTTCCCTTTGTATCCAGTTTCTAAATTTTAACCATATATAGGTTTAGGCACTTGTTTATCAATGTTCTGTTAGACTGTCCACAGTCCCCTATTTTTCCATAAGATTATCGAGATGAAAGACTTTGCATTACAGGCAGCCATCTTGGATGAGTGTCAAATCTACTAAGGGGGTGGGGAACAGCCAAGCTCCCCCACCTCTATAGACCCCAATGTCCACCCCCTTGGTATATATGAAGCGAAGATCGCTGCTCACACTGGTAACCCTCTATCCTGATGATCTTACGAAAAAATTGGGGACTGTGAACAGACTAAACTTAAACTTGCAGTGAGCACAGGTCTGTCTGTGCATCACTAAATGCAGGCTGACTGTAGGATTTTGATTTCTGGCTTAGCATTGACAGAAAAAAATATTTAGAGAACACTTAAATAAACTCAATTGAAGGGTTGCCTTAACACACACATGGAAAATAACACACACATGAAATTTAATAAACTGCTAGATCCTTTTTCAAAATTGCCTTCTGTTTAATGGAGGAGCAAAGGGATATCATGACGTACAATTTCTATATGGTTAAAATAATTTAGGAAGGCAGTAATATTTTTTATAGGCAACATAAGGGATACCAGATTTTTATATAATCGGGGAAACCCTTTTTTTTTTTGGCTTTATTTTAGTTATGGAGAACACCTTGATCCTGCACAGGACACCCAACTAAGACCCAGCAGCTCTCATTCTTCCACCAGTAGTCAAAGGTGGAAACAGCTTGGTAAGCACAGTCAGGTTAATAAAATATTATTATTACATCCACTGAATATCTATTAGATATAGACAAGACACACAAAACTTTCACCAACAGTCTATTAAAGTTGAATTAATACTACAGTATAACCTCTCCACAATGGCCACCTTGGCGACAGAAGAAAGTGGCCGTTGTAGAGAGAGGGGTGTTGTAGAGAGGTGGCCGTTGTAGAGAGGTGACTGTTAGTGGAGGTTCAACTGTATCTAAGTCTAAGCACAAGTCATACAATAAGCCAGTCCTATGTTTGTACCTAACTTAAATAAATGAATAATAGTAAAGTATAAAGCAATGAACAAATCAAAGTACAGTTAATGTAAATGATCATTAATCAAAACTAATATTAGAGAGCTAAATGAAGTCCATAGTAACCATATATGCCCTTTATTCTTTTCTTGCTAGGTACGTCTGTCGTTACGTCAGTAAAGAGCCCTCCCGCGTCACCACAGCCTACCCTCCAAGTCTCCTCACCCACCCCCTCACATTCAATGGATCTTGATTTTGACAGGTTAGTGTTTTTGCATTTGATGGATAATTTTTAGTCTATTTTAATGTGTATTTCAATGCTGGAAAGAACAACAAAGCTGTGCAAATTATATGTAGCTACTGTACTTTAAAGCTGCCTAAAAATTTTAATAAATAAGTTTTTCCCTTTCTAGAATAACTAATACAGTGTACGTTTAATATTCGGGGAAATCCGGGGCAGCTAATCGGAAAGGAATTTTATGTGCGTTATCTAAGTACATGGAGAAAAAGTTTACAAGAGAGAATGGTAGAACAGCTTTTTCATTCTTGTTAAGTTTACAACTATTTCGCCCCGAAATATTCCCGCCATCAAACCAAGCAGCTATAAGTGGCCCTAATTTATGGCTTTTGCAATTGCACGAAGACGCAAAAATTGGAAAGTACCGCTGTTTGCCACCAGTAAATTTCTCGCGATTTCTAACATAATTATCCTACGGCTACATAAATGTCCAAGACCAACTTCTTCCTTCCAACCTGCGCTATAAATTTCAAATTCATTTCTTTGTTTGATCGAGTACAAATTGCTCAAAGCAGCTCAAATAAGCTGCTGTTCAAATGCAAATACTCTGTTCCCGCTGACCAGTTAGTTGAGAAAAACTTGAGTTCACGACAAACACGTGATCGTTTACGAGGCCGTCGTTTTATCGCGTTTGTATGACAAAGCGCAGATGGAAGATGAACAAAATGAAAGGGGACAAAGAAAGTAATGCAAAACTATTCTGTTTTTCATGTAGGTCGTCAACTGAACGCCCAGAAACAGATCGAAACATGACAAGTGCGCCCCCCAGCCCTGCTGCCACCACTCGAAGATATCTTCACCCACCACAGTCCGCTGCTCAAAGTACCATCTCAAAAAGCAGCCGCAGGTCTAGGAGACTGAGAAGTCAAAGGCCTTATTCACCGGTGTATTCCAATATCAACTACAATGACGTCACGGACAGGTTTGTTCAAAGCTACTAGCCAGGTCCGACATGGTTTAGACACCAGGGCCAAGTTGTTCAAAGCAGGGTTAAGATAACCCGGGGTTAGTGCGATATTTTTATTCAGATTGGAAAGCTTAAAAGCATTTCAGTTTTAATTTTTTTTGTCTACAAGTTGATGATTGGAAGCTCTAATAATAGCAGAGAAAATTATCCGAGAAAATGCCTTAGAACGCAAGAAAAAGAAACCTGCCTTTGGTTAAATTTAACCACGGGTTAAGCGCAAATCGCCCTTCGAACAACTTGGCCCAGAGTTATAGTTGGCATTTGCAACGCCTCTGCAGCCGCTGGATACATGCGTGCAACTTCGAACGATAGAGAAACTGTGTGTTTTGACTTGTTCCCAATCTGCTCGTGACTGTGCCACCCAAAAAGTTACAGCACTTGCCCGCTTATACTTAGCCCGCGAACCGCAGACGTATTTGTGATCGTCGCTTTCTCCCTCCGAAAAGTAGCGTTTTTCTCGGCGGGTGAAACTAAAGCCAAAAAAACGGATGCCCTCGCAGGCTACCTTATAGGCTGCTTATCCCGCCCGCTACGCAGAATAGTACCTGACTAGCTTAGCTGTCCTATTTGTCTCCTAATTTCATTTTATGTGCCCAAGGGAAGATGGGATGGAGGAAAAAGGGGAGTCTCTCTTTTTTCCCTCTCTCCCTCCCATTGTCCCTTTCGCCGCGATTGTTTCCCTCTCTGCGCATGCTTTCTTCGAGTCTTAATGTCGCCTATTTATAGCTAACCTGGAGCTTAACCGTCTAATTTACCACAACCGGAAATCGCACGATAATGACCCGGAGGGAGGGAGGGGAGGGGGGGGGGTACTCGTCCAGTATTTGGGTATAGGTGAGCCGCTGAGAGATTGAAACCCTGACCCCGGTAAGGACAAAAAATTCCTAAAATATATACCCTGTTTAGGACAAAGGAGAAAATGCACGCTGTCTTGTTTTAATAAAGCCATTAATTGGCAATCGCAGTAGAGCAATTTCACTTTATAGGCTTTTGAATACTTTGAGTACCAACAAAATTCATCTGGCAATCAAATCAATCGTGCAGGCACAGCGCCCTGTTGACAGACTTACACAAAATTATATACCCTGTTTAGGACAGAGAGGTCAAAAACTATACCCTGTCTAGCGGCAGATCCCCATGGAATACCCCACCCACCACCCACCCCCGGAAATAATGAACAAATAATGAACGACTTTTGCCGCCTATATAATTTAAAAAATAAACTCGTTTTGTCTACGATACGTAGGCTAATACAGTTTCAATACAATGCAATACTTTACTTAAATTAGTACCAAGGATTAGTTTCTTTAAATAAAAAGAACTTCACCAGTTACCAGCCATTTATGTCACGCAATGCTGGGAGGCCCTATATAACAAGTAAAAATACTGACACGTCAAAAAACAGGCATCATCATTGTTGATGTTATGTCTTTATCACACAGGAAAAACATATTTCGTCAGCTGTGCGCACTGAACTGGATCTTAGAGGGGATGTCTCAGGATCAACAGCCTCCAGTCATGCCACCAATCACGAGCTGCTGGAAATTAAAGTACGTACCCTGCTCCATTGTCTTCCAGCTGGGTGTCCTGTGTTTATTCCTGTCAAATGGGTCATGCCAGTTTTGCTTTTCTTGAGGCCTGAGTGTTGGTTTTTTTGTGGCTAGTACTTTAAAGTTAGTTTATTAATCTTGGCTGTTCTTAGCACGTTACTTTTATTCTAATCTTCAAAACTTTGATAGCACTCAATTAGCTTTTCTCTTATTTTGTGTTTAATTTATTTCATTACCTTTTCAGGGACCTTAATGAAGACCCAAGAGCAATCCGGAAAAGAGTAGAAAAAGATAAGGTCACAGATAAAGACTGGGCGACATTTAAACAAAATCCTGCTCGCTTTACACAGGTGAGAAGTACAACATGCTAGAGATCTTTTTCGGAAGCAGATATTCAAGAAAATGGCTGTTTTCTTGCTCCGTACGTGCAAGGGATTCCGGAGCCCGGGAAATTTGTGCTTATCAATCCGGAATCTGGGAAATTTTGCCTGTGGAATCCGGAATCCCACTAACGATTGGAATTCACTGACAAAAAAATCAGGAATCCGGAATCTGGAATCTATGGCGTGGAATCCGGAATCCAGGTATGTCTTGGATTCCCTTACGTGGGGCAAGTTTTCAGTACTGCTACTTATGAGGTGCTTTTGATGCAAGATTTTCTAAAGGTTTCAAACCCCCGAAAGCATTCAATAACCAGGCTTACATTTTTATTTATTTCCAAATCCTAAGCGTGGAACTCGAAGAGGCACAAGGAGAATCTCCATTCACCCGAATTTCATCCAGCGCTTTTCCACAACGAACAGCCCCACTGTTGGACCTAGTGCTCTTCGTGTTCCAACAGAGACTCGGCCACGAAGTGGAACAAGTGTGACTGGAGAGACCGTGGTGTCATCCCGAACAGAAGTTCCGACAGAGCAAGCGCCAGACCAAAGGGCCTCTCAGGAAGGGAGTGGAAGCGACGGTCATGGAAATTCTTCGCATAACGGTGGTGAGTCTCGAAGAATTTGTTTTTAAGACATTAATTTTACACTGGCTGAAAGAAGGAGAAAGAGAAGGGCATTTCTAATCCATATAAAGTTGATTTCGCAGTTAATTCAAATATTTTTATCCGCTTGCTTCTTATGGAACTAAAAAGAAACAAAAAAGAAAGGCTAGGAAAAGAGAAAAGGTACTGACGTGAAAATCATTGGAAATTCCATAACGTTAGCAAATATTCTTTTTTTCCCTTTGAAAGTAGGTTGTCTGACCTAACCGTTTTCTGAACCAAAATAAACTTAGATACAAGAATGAGAAATTGTCCATTATCAGCAAAATCAAAAACTAAGGTTCCTTCAGTGTAAATGAGAGTGCTGAAGTGTGCCTTAGCATGCCACGGATGATTGGGCAAACCAGAAGTAAATGTCTGACTGAGATATCGAGTCAAGTTCTGAGATATATATGGTATTTTTTTAACTCTCTTTCTTGATTCATTTTTTGCTTATAACTCTCGCGCTTTTTTTTCTTTTGGCACTAGGTGGTCATACGGTTACTTTTGTGGACCCAAAGATAAGAGCCGTATCAGCCCCTCCTGGGCCCATAAGTGAGCAGACCACTGTCACACCAGGAGCATTACCAGTCACCATGTCAAACACCAACTCAAACGGGGCCCCACAGAACGGAGCTCCAGGCGGGAATGATAAAAAGGCTCCACCAAAGCTTCAGAAACAGAAATCATTTACTGTTACAACAGTCTACACACCACCTTCAAATCCTAGCAAAGCCATGCAGAAAATACGCGCCAAGACGAGGGCAGCAAAAGCCTTTAAAAGCACACTTTCGGTAAGGAAAGATTTTCTTTTAAAAAATACAATAATGCTCTTTTAAATTTGCACTTTGCGCGCCTGATTTCCGTGACGTGGAAAACGATTGACGGCCGGTCTGCGTCTCGTGACTCGTCGCCGAATGCTTGGCGCCATTTTGGCCTTAAAATCGAGTGAATCATGATATTGCTAAAATAAATAGAGACATTTATCTGGAATATTGAAGGCACAACTTCAGATCGATTCGAAAACCGCCGCAAACCTGTTACCGCTTTAGCCTCGTATTCAGAATGATCTTAACACCAGCTGCTCTTTCTAAGCACCAAGAGTGTTATTGTATTTTCGGAAGGACCTGTTAGATAAGATAGGAACCTGAAAGAGGTAGATTTGATCATAAGATAAATCGATACCGATTACTGCAGCGTGTTATCTCTTGTTGAGGTCTCATTTCTATTCTGTTTTAGCACAAGGAGCTGGAAAAGCTTGCGTCGAAACCTGAAGAACAGCAAACGGCGAGCGATTCACGAGTCAGAGCTTGGGTTCAAGCAACCGGTAAGGTACCACTTATTATACAAATTATCCCAGACGTTGGATTGAATGTAAATAAAAACACCCCGCCCTGCCCCTTTTTCGTCTTCTAATCAGATGATAAATCTACTGAATCACTTGTTGTTAGAAGAACGTAAGCAAGGTTTTGTTTCCAAACAAAAATCATGATCTACAGGTAACGACAAATATGATATGCCAAATTGTTGAGGACGAAGCAGGGCCCCTCTTCAGGGCCCCTCTTCAACCCCCCCCCCCCCCCCCCCCCACCACCACCACCACCACCACCACCACCACCTCCGGGAAATAACTACATTAATTGTTAACTTTTTTTCCCCTTCTTTTCATAACAGGAGCAGTTAACACTAAAAGGTCAGTTCATTTTCCATCTTGTATTTTAGTGGTTTTGTCATTGCTTGTCCTAGCGTTTATCCGAGCAGTTAAGACCAACTCTAAGCAGCCCTGTGAAACAAATATAACAAGGCTCCTTGCAGTTTGCCAAAAAAAAAATACAAAAGAAGTATTCACACAGTTCGTTTTCAGACTTAGCCTGTGGCCAGGCTCTCAGATATTAGGGAAGAGACGCGAAAACAAGAAGCCAAGCGAAGTAAGACGTACATGATCACCGCCTCCTCTCCAGCCATGCCCGCGCGCGTCAATTTTCGCATCAGTTCAGCTCTCGATCTTTATAGGGCCTCTATGGATAGCAGTTTTTATTTTTTATAAAAACTGAAAGAGTTACCCTATTGAAAAACAGTTTCTCTCTATCTCTGCGTTTTACTATCTTAGAGCCTGGTACAAGCTATTTGAAAATCTGAATAAAGCACTTTCCGTTTTGCCCCTTATTCTGACTTTCATGCAGACTTTCTTGACCGGGCTCTGCAATCTAAGTGCGAATTAAATCAGCAATTGTTAAGTTTCCTTTTCTCTTGTGAAAGAAAAATGTACCCAAATAACTGAAAAACAGCCAAGAATTTCAAACAAGAATTCTCGCTCCAAAATTAGTCCCTTTAACCCACTTGAAATCTTTTCATTTTCTTCATTAGATTTGCTGCAGCCGCCATAGCGGCATTTGGCGCCATCAGCCTGGATCATCGAACTGAGAAAGTTCCAATCGAGTCAAAAACAAAGTTTAATGAAGTGTCGGAAGAGAAAGCTCTTATTTTACACGACAACTTAGAAGTCAGGGACAGGTGAGCCCGCGCTATCGTTTGACACTGCTGCGTACTTTTAACTGGCGGAGTATATTCCCGGTATATGGGAATTGAACAAAAAATAGTGAAAATGCAGCGCGGGATTCGAGAAACGTTAACGGGATACGGGATTTGACTGCTACCCGGGAAGCGGAATTCGCCAAAATTTGGTACGGGATGCAGGAGTGGCAAAGAAAATGGTATTCACTGACGATAGCAATGAGGGAAGTTCGGGACGCGTATTTGCGGGGTAAAGGAGAGGGAATGTCCCAGTTATCTGCCGCCTTGGTTCTCCGAGGATAGTTTAACGTAATTGATTAATAGTCAAGAGATGAAATAAAATCGCGCTAAAGTAAAGAGAGAACACCAGAATTGGCTTATAGTCATGCATGCAATCGACGTTATGAAGACAACGTCTTCGTTCAATTTTTGCCTCTATAGATCAAACCCTCTGTTTAGAGCACTTGCTTCCTATCTGTCCTTTGTAATTATTAAGGTCGTTTTTTCTAGAAGACTTAAACAGTATGGAAATGCGAAGAAGCAGCCTTCCTTTAAATCGCCGTGTAACTGTAATTTGTTTACCCATAGAGCACCAAGGAGTTCACACAAACTCGTTCAGGAGTGTCCGTGCATTCCAGGTCGAACTGGAATTTGGCCGCGACATTTTGTTGTCTTTATTTTCACAGGAATCGTCTTCAAGTGTTGGAGCGTAAGCTTATGTGTCTTGAGACGTTCAATAACATTTACAGGGCCCTTGATCAGATGCGAAGTAGTAGCGTTATTCCAGACACGGAAACAAACGAGGAGATGAGACAGCGAGTCACAGAGGAATGCAAATGGTTTGTTTGGGACTTACAGTTACTATCTTTGAATGGTGCTTGCCTACTAGGCCTCATTATTGTGCGCGGCTGATGCGTTTCGGGTCACGTGGTCCGTTCGTTCCGGATACATCACGGAAATGCATTGACCGAGAAGGCCTGGAAAGACCCCGTATAGGGACTAAGCAGGAATGGTGCATTGTCTGTAAAGTAGCCAACTTCTTGGCAAGCAGGGGCCTCAAAATAATCACGTGGGCGAGGATAAAATACGTGCGAGGGAGCAAGCGAGCGAGGAAGACTCGCGAGGGAAAAGACGAAAAGAGAAGAAGGGACTGCAACCTTTTTTGTAGCCGTTGAGTTCAAATTCTCCACCCACCAAACGTGAGAATCAGTTGAATAGACACTATTAATCTTGTCAACATACACCTCCTTCTCGTTTTGTCTTTTCCTCACGCGTTTGCCTCGCCCTCTTGCACGTGACATGCTCGCCACGCTTGTGACAATCCTGAGTGACTGCTATCAGTCTAGCTGACCACTGCACACAGGCTTGGCATCCTTTTTTGTCGCTCAGGGTTTGTGCACAGATTTACCAGTCTCTGTATTGTTTACACATGAATTTATGAACCTCGACCTCCAATGAGTTTCTGATCTACGGGGACGTAGGAAAACTAGTGAGGGAATTTGTAAAATTTCTTGTTCAGGATTTGCTTTGGTTTTCTTCCCTCTTTGTGCAACATATTGTAAAATATTTATACGGTGAAGACGTGTATTAAGATCTAACTATTGTCTGTCCTTTTTTATTCATCCTAGGTATAAAGACTTACTGGGTAACCTGCCGAAGGACGTAAAAGATGATCGATACTGCACTATAGTATTAAATCGTATCGCTGGTTATGGATCTGTGAGCATCACTCTTTGTAACTATAAATCAACTAACTTTAAATTAGTCAAACATGGCTTTGACACCCCGATACTCTTGCACTGCCTTGCATGACTGGAAACAAGTCAAGTGTAAAACGCCGTTTATGACACCATGTTGCCGAAAACACTAAACATCAGATACAGCTAGAAACGGAATGTTTATGAAGAAAAAAAGACTTTTTGTGGGATTGATAGTCTGACAAGACACTACTAGCCATCTCCAAAGCACAATAGCAAGACAAAAAAGTCTGGCACAGTTTCTCACGTTCTTTTATATTTGTATTCAGCTGGAAGGGAGGAAAATAAGCAGCAATCAGTTCTTGAAAGTCTTATCCATACTTCGTGTCTGGGAAATCTGCGCCCCTGATATCAATGCCGCTGTTGAGGTGAGTATAACGGACTTGACGCAATGAAAAACAATAATAATAGATATGTTACTTTGTAGATGCACCAAGCCTCTGTTTCAAAGCGAGGCTAACTGCGAACCCACTGGTATGAAAATGATTTTTTTCTATACAAATGAAACTCATTTTCAGGACACTAAGGTTTTCCCCGGCAGCTTAGCCTAGTTTGAAAGTGAGAGTTTTTGTGACTCAGAAATGACCTATTGTGATGATGCAAGGTTTTTCTGTTTTTCTGTTTCTGTTTTTCTTTTGTTCGGATGGTCACTTTGCTTGTTACAGCATTTGACAAGAAAAATTAAAAGTAACGTAATTCGATGTTTCGATGTTCTAAAGTCATTATCAAGACAGAAAACTGTTAAGTAGGCCGTTTACAACTTTGACATTTAACCGTTTTTCATTTATGATAACGAGTTGGAAACACAACGTTTAACTTTTAATTTTTCTTGTATGTTGTTCTGGCAAATATAAATTATATTACAATTTGCGTCAGGACATTGTCGTAAATTGCGTGGGCTGTCGATTATTAAAAAATGCTGCAGCCCTGATTGCAAAATACTTGCAAGGTTCCATTCATTACAAGGTACCACAATTGCTATCACACATTGCCTCCGTTCGCAAAGGGAAGGGGAAGGGTATCTGGACATCTCCTTTTCCTTTCCTTTCGAACGCTATATCACAAAATGCGTAAACTGTTACAAAATTTCACAGGAGAGTAGCTCTTCGAATGATTGCGGTGTATTGGAGCGATCTGTCGGCTCTCTTATCGCACTATAGGCCACCTGAATTCGGAACGTGGGTTTGTTTTTTTCTGAGCGCGATGCGCTGTCGAAAGGAGTGGGGGCTGTTTATGGAAAATAATAACACATTTGTGCCTACTTTTCTATTAACAGTTTGTTCGCGAAAAAATTGTGGAAATGTCTGAACTGGAGTTCGAAGATTGGCTGAACGCCAAGTTTCCACAGCCACCAAGACCGGTCTCGGCACCGCTACCAAGGAGCAGCGGTTACCGCTATTAGACCTGAGCTTCTTCACAGAGGTGCCAGCTGTATTAATACTGATGACGGAAGGACTGAAGCTATGTTGACCGGCACTCTACCGAATAGATCAGTTTGTGACGACACGAAAACTATCGGATATAGTAATGTATGAACATCTATCCGGCGATATGTGACTCTACACTTTCGAGATCGGCGCGCCTCCCAGTTTCGCTCCGTTACAGAAACCGCGTCTGAATGACTGTTTTTAGCTCTCCAGATGATGGTTTTCGTGCCTTTGAAAAATATAATAAAGGTATCCGGTATAGTGTGTACATAGCCTCAATTCTTCGGCGAGTTCCACTGAAAAAACGGTTCATTTTCAAGAAATTTAACCGTCTAAGAAAGCCTCATAAAGACGGCTATGTTTGATTGCAACTGATTGTCTCTCACGAACGGAGTATACCGTCTTACTCTGATGAGCAGCAGCCGATTAAACTCTGTGCCTTTTTGAAGCACCTTACTTTGTTCCTGAATAGCAATGAATATTGAAGTAGTACCGTGAAGTAAAAATAAAAAGCTTTATGTTTAGCTTAAAACCAAATGAGAGCGGTAATCTAAGTGCTAGCTCTTTTCTTTCTTTCATTAAGTAAAAAATCAATAATGCTCTGGGCGTCAAAAACCACTTTTATAGTCTAACGTCATAAATATTAAGCACCTCGCTCGTATACGTACGTATCAGACCGGCAAAATCCGCAGTCTTTCTACGTTTATAAAAGATACCTATTTTCATTTCATAAAAAATGGCTTTTATAGTTTTGAAAAGTTACTGCCGGACATATTTTATACAGATTTATTTATACATGGTTTTTAGCAGAATGTATAAATAGTTTATAGCAGTCAGTTCTTAGTTTTACGAAAGATTTGTAATAAAGAAAGTGTTAGGATATTCTCACACTGCCTTTTTTTCCCTATGGCAAGGATTTCAGATAAAGGAATTAGTTTGTCTGCATCTCACTTCCCCTTCACTGATCAACTCTCTTTGATTAAATTGAACTGTCCAGATTTTTTCCAACAGCTCGTATCCAGGGAACTTTAACTGAATCAGTGGAACTTGGGAAGAGAGGTCATGTAAGGGTTGTCGGGTTTCAAATACCATATTTCCTCGAATAATAGCCGTCCCTCGATTAATCGCCCCCCTCCCCCCCACCCCTATAGTTTAAGATCTAGGGATACCCTTAGCCGTTAACTTAATTGCAGCCCGGGATGAAGCTTTATTGGAGTCTGATTCAGCAAAACTGATAGGTGACGATGACGTGAGGCCATTGACATTAAAAATTAATCACACCAATGTTCAGTTTATTTTGATTCGAGTATTTTTTTTTTTACTGGGAAAATAGAACATAATATTAGAGCACGACTTCTAGTGAGCAATATGTGAAATAATCCCCTCTCTCGAATAATCGCCTTCCCTCCAATAATCGCCCCCTTTTGTTGCGAAAACAGAAATAACTAATCGCCCCCGGCTATTATTCGAGGAAATGCGGTAATCATCGCTACTGTTACGAATCCAATTTCTTTCCATCCAGCCTCATTAAAAACAACTTCAATTCTCTGAAGTATTTTCCTTTTCAACTGCTATAAGTTGCTTACTTTCTTGTGAAGAACGTTAAAAAACTCATCATTGAACAGTTCTCTTAGTTCTAAGAGTAATCCTTTGGTGGAACAGAGATTTCATTCAATATCGGACGTGAATGCAACATCCTGACTCAAGGTAGATTTGAAAAATTATATCTTCTAAAGTCATTCGAATGAAAAACTCACTCACTTTTACCCTCAAAACCACCTTTTTATTCACTTATTATCAGGCAATTGTTACATTTGTTTAGCATTTTTTCATGAAAAATCTTTTCTGGCATGGGCTTTCGGTTACAAAAATAAAAAAAAGGAAATCAGTGCACTGTTTTAATTTCCATTTTTATTTTCATTAATTAATACTCTGCTAAGCGATTTTATTTAGTTTTCCCTTCACCATTGGAATTTTTTAAAATAGGATAAAATGCATCTGATTTCATGTGTCTGACAGATCTATGCTCCATCTTGAATGATGGTGACTTTGATGAACTTGATTCCAACCCTCTCTCCTCTGTCAGTTTTGTAAGTTTCCAGAATAAGCCCCTTGTTTAGCATCAATCGCTTATTGTAGCCAGTGGTCTTCACAAAGCCTCCGTCATGCGTAGTGTAACACGAGCCCCAGCGTTCATCCAATTTGAGTGTGAACACAAACTGGCCGGGATAGAAAGAGTCACTGGGCTTGGGAGTGATGGGTCCATGCATTAGGGAGGATAACTGTGTGCCAGAGGACCCTTCCATTTTATAGCAGGGAGCGTTGGTGCCATAGTTCCGCCTGTCACAAGTTTCAAACCCAATAAAGTTGGTACCGTCTGAAATGCCATATCTGATGTCGCTATCGTACACCTTTCCAATGTTGACGTCATGAGCCACGATAATCTCGACAGTCAGCGGTGTATTAGGCTTCAAGAAACCAGCAGGGATCATGGGAATTTTTAAGAGGGCAGCGTTATTCACAGAGCCTGCATTGAATGTCAGCTGCTGGGCGGTTGCTGTGCGAGAAGTGTCGATGTAGGACGCATGCGCCTCCAACCATGTTGGAGTCATGGTCTGATGGTAGATCACTGTTCCCTGTAAAATAAAAACAAACACATACGCATAACTGAATTCGAAAACTCCAAACTGATCCAACGGTCAATTTTTAAGTAACGATAGATTCAATGTCCAGCTTCTAGCTGTGTGTTGACCGTATGGATGAAATCTTAGGGTGTGACCGATCAAATGAAAACCTTCAATGAGCTGTATGGGGTTATAATTTTTTCCGTATATTATGCGATAGGCCAATATTAAATATTTTAAATTTTCAGTACAGCCACTTCTACGACGAGTGATCCAGTGAAACTGTTAACAAGATTCAGGGGAAGCATTATTCGCAACGCATTTTCTTATTGGATACGAATTCATCGGAAAGGTTGCCTCTTCTCTGTTTAAAATATCAATAAAGCGGTGCATGGTAACCAGAGGACAATTAAGATAATTTCTATTAAAAAGAAAGATAGTTCCAGTAGAAAAGGGCACTGATATATATATAGCGAGTGTACAAGGCTACCGCTCTGTCTAACACTGGAAAAAAAGCTGCCTCCTAGATCCACACAGGCTATCCTAAGGTTTAATGGGAGTACGGAACAGGCGAGAAGTCCGAGAAGGGGATGATCGATGGGAACGACTCAAACGACTGGGAACGAAGCTGGGAAAAACGTTAAGGGACCCTGGACACAAGGCGAATCGCTCGGGTCGTTCCCAGTTTACCTTTGCTCCTGAGGAGTCTGCTAAGCACGATGACTGCAGACAACAGGAATGAATGGCCTGAGGTCAAAAAACAAGAAAAATGCATTTGAAACGCACACATTGTTAAACACTGACTGAATATTGGTCTTCATAAAAAATATACGTAGTGTTCACTCGGTTAATTAGAAGTATTTCAGTAGGTCTTTAAAATGCGTTAAAACAAAAATCATTGCATTTATCGTTTGATAGGCACATTTCTCATTATATTCAACTAAAGGTTTATTTCAGTCTTTGGGAATTAATATTAATGTCGACGTTATTCAAGCAAGCATGAAATGTAAATGCAGTCAATTGCTTTAACTAATTAATAAACTAGAAATAAATCTTCACACGAGAAACATCGAAGTAAACTTAATGCAAATGAATCAAGTTTCGAGGTAAGTTTTTCGAATCTTTTCAAATCTCAGTTTACTTATAGGCTATGCTGAAACAATGCCACAAGGACGTCGGGTCTCCCACAGTTTTTTCCAAACAAATAAAATAAATAGTCCCAAAATCAAGACTGCAGAGTCTATGCAACCTCCTCACTTCTACCATAAGTCAGCCCCTCTATTTGAAAAAAAATGTCCACTGTGTCCCTGCGACTGTGATTCGAAAGATAATTTATGAATTAGTTATGAAAGTTTTTAAACAACATTGAAATTACGCCACACGGAAAAGAAACCAGGGGCGTCCAACGACGGTTTCCTCCTAAATACACTGAAAATACTTTTTAGGCTATCGAGAGTACTTTTACATATCCCAGAAATGCATTCTAAGCGGCGCTATAAAATTTGTATCTGTTCGAATTCGGTCATCCTAGGTGAACTTGAGTCTTTTCGAAATTACAAACTGCTTCAGTATTATTTTCCCGAAAATATTAGATGCAATTTACCGTATTACGAAGGAGAGAATTTTTCCGATTCCTCTTTCCATCACATTTTTGAACCTGAAAATTTTAGGTTTCCTTTTTTCTACGAAAAATAGCTTAACCTGGGGAGTGAAATGTGAAAAATTAAACTTCCGAAAATCAAAGGGAATTTATTAGTTGAGCTTCGGAAATTCTACATGAATGGAGCGTTCGTCAAGAAATTTTTAGCCGTCCTCAAGTAATAGAAAATTCTAGACAATATTTGCTCCTCCGAACAGATATTTTGCAGAAAACAGTCGTTAGGTGCCCATGAGAAACATTATGGACTCGGAGATTTTGACATACGTTTTTATGGGACGAATAAGGTTTCCCGCGAGAACACAATTTTTATCGTAAAACTGATCAGCGTTTTTGAATCCGCAACCAATTAAAGCCGACTTAATGAAAACAAAATTAATGCTTTACTAGCACTGTAGCTGTGAGAAGTCTGTTAAAATTTCACCTCTAATTCTGAAAATAATCATAGGAAACTGCACGACCCTTCGCTGCCTTTTAATTTATATCGTATTTAAAAAAAAAATCTTCAATGTAAAAAGATGAACTTAACTCACAGGACAAATAAACCCAATCAACGCCAAGGAAATAATTCCAGTCCTTGAAATGACGGCAAAATCCTTCATCATATTCTTCAGAGGAAATCTGTTGGCACTCTGAACTCTAGGTAAAGTGGCACGTTCCACAGCTTCATACAATTACTGTGACACACTTTTCCACCTTTAGTCCCTAATTCGTTTAATTAATTTACAACAAGAATTTTTCCTCGCAAATTTTTTTGTGATCTCACAAACAGGGGACAGGAAGAGAGGCCCTCGGGGACGAGGTTATCATCTCATTCGGGTTATTTTATTACCTCACCGTAAACTGCCATTTATAAGTCCTTGGGCTTATAGAGGAGCATATAAACGGAGGGGTTTATATTTGAGGGTGCTTAAAACCGTAATAGCTAACGCGCTTCGAAAGAACATAAGCGCAATTATAGCGGAGCTGATCAAAATGCGTTATACAGTTACTGGTTTTTAATGAAGTTTCCAAACGTCATAATAAGTTCGAGGGGAGCTTTTATCCTGGGGGCTTATAATCGAACGTATCTTTTTTTGCAGGTAGATGGGCCTATAACTAGGGGGGACTTAAACATGATAAGTCATTCAGCCATGATTGATTGAATGCAGCCACAGAGAGCGAGTCGAAAGAAGACTTGATTAATAGAGAGATTATGAATCGCGTTTACGGCAAACAGGAAACGTGAGATTCGAGTTGAGAAATTTTTAAAATGAGAAATGAGCAGATAAAAACAATTGTTGCGGATAGAGTTGGCGTGAATCTACCTACCCTCCACCGATTTCCGTGTAGTTACTGAATGAACAGTAAACGAAAAGTGAATGGAAAACTTGGTCACGTGGTACAATTGATGTTTGTCGTGTTTCCTCTTTCAACGACTTGTCGTTTACTGTTCATTATAACTACACGAAAATCGGTAGATTCAGGCCAATTCTATCCATAAGAATTGTTTTGAGTTGTTTTTATCTGCTCGTTTCTCATTTTGAAAATTTCATGTTTGCCGTTTGCCGTAAACCCTGGGCCGTAAATGCGATGCTTAATCTCTCTAATGTGACTTCCGCCGGGTTACTTGCCTCCCACAAGCGTTTTTAGGGGATTTATATTTCCTCCCTTCCCACGGCTACCGGTACTCTATCTTTGCCTGAGTTTCCTCTGGCTACATTCATCATTTACTAGATCCGGCCAGGAAAGCAGCAAAAGATCGGTTAACATTAATTATTTACCTACAAGGAAACTCTAGACGAGTCGTTTAATAATTGGTGGTGTCTGTGACTTTGAGAAAGATCCAAGAACCCATTATGGCTCTTGATAGAACGGAAACTTTTAGCAGGGGAACCGCGGAGGGTGAAATGAGAATCCGTGGAACCAAAAACAAAGTCAAACTCAACCCATCAGAAAAAAGCCAAATGAGCTCCTTCTATTATGCGTCAAAGTAGGGGATGCGAGCTCCAGTCATCATACTGGAAAAAGGCTTTTTTTTTAAGTTATAAACAGTGGGCAAAAAGGGGAAGAAGAACAAGCCCCACTTCTCCCAAGTCCAATAGGGTTAGGGCTTCTGTTTATACGTAGGAACGATCTCTAAAGTGGGAAGTCACATATCTGATAGGTTTGATGCTATACATCGGTGCAGTGTGACCAGCTCCGACTGTAGCGGAAGTGAATAGATAAGAGCGAGGACTGGAATTCACGGAGAAGGAAGTAAATATTCAGCAGTAAGGTTTAGTTCTCCAACTCGACCTTCAACTCAGCCTAAGATACAAAATATGTCCTGTACATGAGGTAGCCACGAGCGAGAGCAGTTTCAGTATGGCGCAAGTTGAAGATGAAATTGACAGCTTATCTGGGCATTCAATTCTAAGCCTGAATAAAACTCTACATGAGCATTTAGATGAAGGTGGTTTTCAAGTTATGCATGATTTATCGATACAAATATTTCCATCTGTGTTCGGTGCAATCAAGAACTGTTTGTACAAGCCTTTAAGGAAACACCCTCTGTACAAGGAAGTGGAGTTTGTCTGGACCGGCAGTACGGCAGAAGGAGTGAATATTCCTAATTTTGAACGGCGTGGGGATGGAAAGCCTCATCTTGAATTCGAGATGGATATACTGTGTGTGTTTCGAGACATTGAAACAGGACGATCTGCCGACAGTCCAGCCATACTGATGAAACAAGAAGATACAAGCGAGGGATATTTTGTTTTGTTCTTAAATGATAAGGAATACAGAAGACGATGGGCTCAATTTAGTATTCTTCCAAGCGATCCAAAGAGGAAAGGGGAAATATACCTTAATCCATTACTGATGGTAGAAGACTTGTATCGGCAAATTGAACATATTTTTGCACAAATCCCATTACTAAATGAGAGATTCCGGTTAAAATTCAATCCACCAGCTGTCACTTTGTCTATGTCTTTGGACTTTCAAAACATACAATCAATTGCGATTTGGTTGTGGCATTAGAGTTGCCTTCTGATTGTCTGGCAAAGGAATACCCGTCATGGGTAAGAGTACATGGAAAGCCAAACTGGCTCAGTGAAGAGGCTTTTGGTAAAGTGCAACATGAGCATCTTCATCTTGTTGGAAAGTGCTCACCGAGTGGAAAACCAAAAGTGCAATGGAGACTCTCTTTTAGTGTCATAGAACTTGTTCTTATGCAGGAAATAGCATCACAATGTGCAGCTGCTATAACATGTTACAGAGTATTCAAGCAAATAAGGTTTTGGCATTTGAAATGCCCTGACATTCTTCATTCATATCATTTGAAAATGGTGTTTTTTCGAGCATGCCACAAGTACCCATTGAGCTTATGGACACACAGCAATTTTGCAGCCAACCTTCTTGGACTTCTACATGACTTGTTTTATTGCCTTGCCACAAAGTCTTTGCCGAGTTACTTCATCGATCCCACATTATAACCTGATTGAGGGAATTCACTCTGATTTTCTGTTTACTTTGCTGGATAAATTGAATGAAATAAGAAAAGATCCTGTTAAAAATTTAATTGATTAGAAAAGATGAGCATTAAAATGACGCCTGTGGGTGGATAGTATTGGGAGGGCCTATTTTCCAATAACAAAAAAATGCAATAACCAGAAAAATAAAACTGCGTGACTTAAAAAGTGGTTAGAGCAAACAAGATCCCAAAGAAATAACTCACTCACTTTTCTTCAAACTCGCCTTTATTCACTGATCAGTCCTGTTACATAAGCCGCAACAGTTCATGACTTTTTCTGTCCTAGGCTTTCACTACTAATAAAATAATAATAATAATAATAAATGAAACCAGTGCAGTGTCTATTTTTTTTCTCTGACAAGAGTTTACTTATGACCAGGGGCAACTTTACCTATTTAGTTTTTTTTTTTCCCTTCCCCATTAGATTTCTTTGAAAATAAGATACAATGCATCTGATTTTATGTGACAGATCTACGCTTCATCTTGAATGATGGTGACTTTGATGAACTTGATTCCAAGCCTCTCTCCTTTGTTACCTTTGTAAGTTTCCAGAATAAGCCCCTTGTTTAGCATCAATCGCTTATTGTAGCCAACGGTCTTCACAAAGCCTCCGTCATGCGCGGTGTAACACGAGCCCCAGCGTTCATCCAATTTGAGTGTGAACACAAACTGGCCGGGATAGAAAGAGTCACTGGGCTTGGGAGTGACGGGTCCATACATTATAGAGGATAACTGTATGCCAGAGGACCCTTCAATTTTAAAACAGGGGGCGTTTCTGCCATAGTTCCCCTTGTCACGAGCTTCAAACCCAATAAAGTTGGTACCATCTGAGATTCCATATCGGATATCGCTATCGTGCACCTTTCCAATGTTGACGTCATGTGCTACGATAATCTCGACAGTCAGCGGTGTATTGGGCTTCAAGAAACCAGCAGGGATCATGGGAACTTTTAAGAGAGCAGCGAGAGTCACAGAGCCTGCATTGAATGTCAGCTGTTGAGCGGTTAATGTGCGAGAAGTGTCGATGTAGGACGCATGCGCCTCCAGCCATGTTGGAGTCATGGTCTGATGGTAGATCACTCTTGCCTGTAAAATAATAACAAACACACACGTACACAACATAAATTCAAAAACTCCAAACTGATCCAACAGTCAATTTTTAAGTAACGATAGATGCAATGTCCGGCTTTTAGCTGTGCATTGGCCGTATGGCCGTGAACTGCTAGGATGTGACCGATAAAATGAAAACCTTCAATGAACTGTATGGGGTTATAATTTTTGCTGTATGTTATGCGATAGGCCATTATAGAATATTCTAAAATTTTTTGTACAACCACTTCCACGACGAGTGATCCAGTGAAACGGTTAACGAGATTCAGGGAAAGCATTAAACGTAACGTATTTCCTTAGGAATTTAAAATCATTTTGGATACGAATTCTTCGGAAAGGCTGCCTCTTCTCTGTTTAAAATATCAATAAAGCGATGCTTGGTAACCAGAGGACAATTAAGATAATCTCTATTGAAAAGAAAGATAGTTCCAATAGAAAAGGGCACTGATATATATAGCGAGTGTACAAGGCTACCCGGCTTTGTCTAACACTGGAAAAAAAAGCTGCCTCCTAGATCCACAGGCTTTCCTAAGGTTTAATGGGAGTACGGAACAGGCGGGAAGTCCGAGAGCGGGGTGATCGATGGGAACGACTCAAACGACTAGGAACCAGGCTGGGAAAAAACGTCAAAGGGCCCTGCACACATGGCGAATCTCTCGGGTCGTTCCCAGTTTACCTTTGCTCCTGAGGAGTCTGCTGAGCACGATGACTGCAGACAACAGGAATGAATGGCCTGAGGACAAAAAACAGGAAAAATGCATTTGAAACGCACACATCGTTAAACACTGACTGAATTTTGGTCTTCATAAAAATATACGTAGTGTTCACTCGGTTAATTAGAAGTATTTCAGTAGGTCTTTAAAATGCGTTAAAACAAAAATCATTGCATTTATCGTTTGATAGGCACATTTCTCAGTATATTCAACTAAAGGTTTATTTCAGTCTTTGGGAATTAATATTAATGTTGACGTTATTCAAGCAAGCACAAAATGCAAATGCAGCCATTTGACTTAACTAATTAATAAACTAGAAATAAACCTTCATACGAGAGACATCAAAATAAACTTAATGCAAATGAATCATGTTTCGAGGTAAGCTTTTCGAATCTTTTCAAATCTCAGTTTACTTATAGGCTATGCTGAAACAATGCCACAAGGACGTCGGGTCTTTCACAATTTTTTCCAAACAAATAAAATGAATGGTCTCAAAATCAAGACTGAGAGTCTATTCAGCCTCCCCACTTCCGACATAATTCAGCCCCTCTATTTGAAAAAATGTTCCACTATGTCCTTGCGAATGTGAATCGTAAGATGATTTATGAATTAGTTGCGGAAGTTTTTTAACAACATTGAAATTACGGCACAAGAAAGGAAGCATTATGGACTCGGAGATATTGAAGTACGCGTCTATGGGACGAATGAGGCTTCCCGCGAGAACGCAATTTTTATCGTTAAAGTGATCAGCGTTTTTGAATCCGCTACCAATTAAAGTTGACTTGATGAAAAACGGTTAATGCTTAACTATATAGCACTGCAGGTCTAAGTATTCTTAATTTCACCTCAAATTCTGAAAATAATCATAGGAAACTGCACGATCGTTCGTTGCCTTTAGTTTTGTATCGTAATTAAATAAAAATCTTCACTGTAATTTGAGGTGAACTAAACTTACAGGACAAATAAACCCAATCAACGCCAAGGAAAAAATTCCAGTGCTTGAAATGAGGGCAAAATCCTTCATCATATTCTTTAGAAGAAACTTTTTAGCGCTCTGAACTGCAGGTAAAGTGGCACGTTCCACAACTTCATACAATTACTGTGATTCACTTCACTTTTCCTCCGTTTAATTAAATTTACAACAAGAATTTTTCCTTGCAACTTTCTTTGTGATCTCACAAACAGGAAGAGAGGCCCTAGGTACGATGTTATCATCTCACTCGAGTGAACTCGGGTTATTTTAAAATACCGTTAACTGTCGTTTATAAGCCCTTGGGCTTATAGAGGGGTGTTTAAACGGAGGGGTTTATATTTGAGGGGGATTGAAACCGTAATAGATAAAGCGCTTCGAAAGAACCTTAAGCACAGTTAGAAGTGCAGTTCAAAATATGTTATTCAGTTCCTGATTTTTAATTAAGTTTCCAAACGTCATAATATGGTTAGAGGGAAGCTTTTATCCCGGGGTGCTTATAATCGAATGTATCTTTTTTTACGTAGAAGGGTCCATAGCTAGGGGGGACTCAAAAATAAGTTATTTATTCAGCCATGATTAATTGAATGCAGCCACTGACTGTGCGAGTCAAAAGAAGAATATCAATATAGAGATTATCAGAATCGCGTTTACGGCAAACAGAAAACGTGAGACTCGAACTGAGAAATTTTTAAACATGAGAAATGAGCAGACAAAAACAATTGTTGTGGATAGAGTCGGCGTGAATCTACCGACCCTCCACCGATTTTCGTGTAGTTACTGAATGAACAGTATTCTAAACGAAAAGTGAATGGAAAAATTGGTCACGTGGTACAATTTAAGTTTGTCCTGTTTCCTTTTTCCACGACTTTTCGTTTACTGTTCATTATAACTACACGAAAATCGGTAGATTCAGGCCAATTATATTCTATCCATAAGAATTGTTTTGAGCTGTTTTTATCTGCTCGTTTCTCATTTTGAAAATTTCATGTTTGCCGTTTGCCGTAAACCCTGGGCCGTAAATGCGATGCTTAATCTCTCTAATGTGACTTCCGCCGGGTTACTTGCCTCCCACAAGCGTTTTTAGGGGATTTATATTTCCTCCCTTCCCACGGCTACCGGTACTCTATCTTTGCCTGAGTTTCCTCTGGCTACATTCATCAATTGCTAGAGCTGGCCAGGAAAGCAGCAAAAAGTCGATTAAAATTAATTATTTACCTACAAGGAAACTCTAGACGAGTCGTTTAATGATTGGTGGTGTCCGTGACTTCGAGAAAGATGTTTCGATGTTCTAAAGTCATTATCAAGACTGAAAACTGTTAAGTAGACCGTTTACAACTTTGGCATTTAACGGTTTTCATTTATGATAACGATGTTAGAAACACAACGTTACTTTTAATTTTTCTTGTATGTTGTTCTGCCAAATATAAATTATATTACAATTTGCGTCAGGACATTGTCGCAAATTGCATGGACTGTCGATTATTAAAAAATGCTGCAGCCCTGATTGCATAATACTTATAAGGTTCCATTCATTACAAGGTACCACAACTCCTATCACACATTGCCTCCTTTCGCAAAGGGAAGGGGAAGGGTATTTGGACGACATCTCCTTTTCCTTCCATTTCGAACGTTATATCACAAAATACGTAAACTGTTACAAAATTTCGCAGAACAGTAGCTCATCGAATGGCTGCGGTGTATTGGAGCAATCTGTCGCCTCTACTGTCGCACTTTAGCGCCTGAATTCGGAACGTGGGCTTGTGTTTTTTTAATTTCTGAACGCCCTATCGAAATGGATGGGAGCTGTTTATGGAAAATAATAACACATTTGTGCCTACTTTTTAATTAACAGTTTGTTCGCGAAAAAATTGTGGAAATGTCTGAACTGGAATTTGAAGACTGGTTGAACGCCAAGTTTCCTCAGCCACCAAGACCAGTCTCGGCACCGCTACCAAGGAATAGCGGTTACCGCTATTAGACCTGAACTTCTTAACACAGGAGCTGTATTAATACTGATGATGGAAGGACTGGAGCTATGTTGACCAGCACTCTACCGGATAGATTTTGTGAGGACACGAAAACTATCGGATATAGTCATGTATGAACATCTATCCGGCGATATGTGACTCAGCTACACTTTCGAGATCGGCGCGCCTCGCAGCTTCGCTCCGTTACAGAAACGGCGTCTCAATGACTGTTTTTAGCTTTCCAGATGATGGTTTTCGTGCCTTTGAAAAATATAATAAAGGTATCCGGTATAGTGTGTACATAGCCTCAATACTTCGGCGAGTTCCACTGAAAAAACGGTTCATTTTCAAGAAATTTAACCGTCTAAGAAAGCCTCATAAAGACCGCTATGTTTGATTGCAACTGATAAAGACTTTGTCTCTCACGAACGGAGTATACCGTCTTACTCTGATGAGCAGCAGCCGATTAAGCTCTGTGCCTTTTTGAAGCACCTTACATTGTTCCTGAACAGCAATGAATATTGAAGTAGTACCGTGAAGTAAAAATATAAAGCTTTATGTTTAGCTTAAAACTAAATGAGAGCGGTAATCTAAGGCTAGCTCTTTTCTTTATTTCATTTAGTAGAAAATCAATGATGCTCTGGGGCCCGTTTCTCGAAAGTCCCGTTAACTTAACGGGCCCGAAATCAAATATTCAAATCGAAATATAAAGAATAAGAGCGCGGGTCCTGGCAAGCAAACTACCGCATTTTGTTTCATTAACTGACAGTTTTGTCGTGTTAGATGCAAAACTATTGAAACCTCGATCTTTAATGTAAACGGAGACAGCTTACCGGGCCCGTTAATTATCGGGACTTTCGAGAAACGCGCCCCTGGGCGTCAAACACCACTTTTATAACGTCGTAAATAGTAAGCACCTCGCTCGTATACGTACGTATCAGACCAGCAAAATCTGCAGTCTTTCTACGTTTTTATAAAATAACTGAGATAGTACGCGTGATCTGATTGGTCAAAAACCTATGGTTTATTATACCGGTAAACCCATAGAAAAAGGCTTCCGGACCACGAGCCATAAACAAAACCGGCTATTGATCTGCAAACAATGATTTTAGAAAGGCTAAAAAAAAAGAACAAGTTACTTGCCCAGCCTTTCTTAATATCAAAAGCGTTGGTTTCCACATTTTATTACTGTCATAGCTTTAGAAGTAATAAAGTACAAAGCTGGAAAACAGTTTACATTTCACGACGATACCAAATCGTAGAGAAAGACAACAACTGTGAATTTCTGGTGTAAAAAGTCTCCAGGTAAACTTGACCATGTGCCAACCAGCAACAAAACGGATAGTTTTAGCATTCTTGATTTATTTTATGTCAAAATTAAATTTCTTAATGAAAGAAATTATTCCAAAAATAGATCTCTGATCAAGATATGGTACAAAATCGGCCGCTGTAGGTTGTAAACAAGCTGCCAACGATGATGAAAGATGTCAGAGTTTCGGGCTGGTTTTTTTCCAACATTTGCACAAATTATGCGGTGATATCGATGCCATAACCTACCTCAAACCACCTGACTTTACAAATCGACAAATATTAACGCCAATATGTGGCTACAGCAAGGAAACCTTTCTCCACCACTGACATATTTCCATTGGTCGATGTACGTGCATATAAAAGTTACATGCGACAACTTCGTAAATGCAGCCACGTCGTTACAGCAGCATTTCTTTTAATCATAGTAAAGTCCAGAAAACAGATCTTAAACCACCGCGGCTTGTAAAATGTCAATGAAGTCCTCCATTACAAGCTGCCAGTTCCGTCTGTAAGCACGAAATTCTTACGGATCGACTCAACAAAATGGGCGTCGATAAAACCCGGAACATGGAACATTCCGAAACATTCCGGAACATTCCGGAACATCCCGGAACATGAAAAAATAAAAAGAATTTTCATGAAAAAAAATAATAATAAAATAATTTTTGTTAAAATTATTAATAACGTAAAATAACAAAAAATAACGAAAAATAATGACATAATCAAGAAAAAGAAACTGGTATCCTCTCTGAGTATGAGAAAACAATATTTTGTCGCAACAAATTAAAATTTGTTGGGCGAGTGAGGGTTCATGCAAATGACAGTAATGAGTGAAGGCTTGCTTCTAAATTCAAAATATACTAAAATGGGTCGCGAGGAGGGGGGTTTTTTAAGCTTTCCTCACACAGCTACCTCTTGTAATTGTTTGCCGTGAGTTAATCATTTGGCGATTATCCATTTACGGTTCTGCAATGGTCTGAAATGTCGGTGCAGTATTTCATGTCAAGCCAAGTCGGTAAGTAGCTCATTTCAAGCCAACATATAATCTCCTTATATATAACCGACATTTGCTTACTTGGGGTGCTTTGCTTTACTTGAACATGAATTACTTACAGACTAGGCGGCTCTGTGAACTTAAGAAGAGTACAGGGGCTCCTGTCTTTGGAATTTAGTGGACAATACTCACATTCGTGGTAGTTTCTATACTGTTTACAGTCAGCATGATATTTCAGACGTCTCCTCGAGTCGCAAGAGGAGTTTGCGCGGAGACGGTTAAAATTCAGGCTAACTGATAACAGTTGGAAACTACCGCTGCGCTACCACTGGCCCACTGCCACTGCAACTATTCACGGCGAATGTGAATCTTTAATTTAATTATCCAAGTCCAAAGCGACGAGCCCCTAAGCTCTCCTTACGGTCGCAAAGCCCTAAAGGGATAACCGTTAAACCGCATGGCAAACATTTACAAGAGGTGGCTGTGTGACGAAAGCATGAAAACCCTCTCCTCGCGACCCATTATAATATATTTTGAATTTAGATGCAAGCCTTCACTGTCATTTGAATGGACCCGCAGTCGCCCACTGCAAAAAATTCATTGCGACAAAATATTGTTTTCTCATACTCGGAGATGATACCTGTTTCTTTTTCTTTGTTTGTTTGTTTGTTCGTTTTTATGTTATGTTATTTATTTTGTTATTATAAATTTTGCAAAAATTGTTTTCTATCTATTGTTCCTTTTATTATTTATTATTATTATTATTATTATTATTATTATTATTATTATTATTATTATTATTATTATTATTATTTAATTAATTAATTATTTTTTCTTAAAAAAAATATTTTAATTTTTTCATGTTCCGGGATGTTCCGGGATGTTCCGGAATGTTCCGGAATGTTCCGGGATGTTCCATGTTCCTGGTTTTATCGACGCCCCAACAAAATACAGCGGCGTACAGTCTGATGTTCAGTTAATTTCTACTTCTGTAGTAAACAAACCATGAACGTATTTTTTCATTGTACGTTCGCTTGAATAAATGTTGACTTTTCCTGTAAAACAGCTTTCATAAGTTATCATGTAATAAGTGCAAAAACTCGTGTTTTGAAGTGCTGCTGTTTGTTGTTTGACTGACTGGCTGAGTTTTGAGAAGTCTGAGAAAGTTCAGCGCTATTAAATCGTGAGTCATGATTGGCTTATGATGACTTTAGAGAGAAGACATGACTTGATCACGGTACTAAAACCATATTTTTTACCTAAAAGACTCTATTCTACTAAAAGTTATTTTATAAAAGCAATAGACCACACTTTCTATGGGTTTACCGGCGTGATAACCCACTTGGGATGTTGAGAGAACACTCGAAAAGCGTGTAAATCACTCGCCTTTGGCTCGTGATTTACAAGCTTTTCGCGTGTTCTCCCAACATCCCGCGTGGGTTATCACGGCGGTAAACCCATAGAAAGTGTGGTCTATCGCTTAAATAAAAGATACCTATTTTCATTTCATAAAAACGGCTTTTATAGTTTTGAAAAGTTACTGCAGGAAATATTTTATACAGATTTATTTATACATGGTTTTTAGCGGAATGTATAAATAGTTTATAGCAGTCAGTTCTTAGTTTTACGAAAGATTTGTAATAAAGAAAGTGTTAGGATATTCTCACACTGCCTTTTTTCCCCTGCGGTAAGGATTTCAGATAAAGGAATTAGTTTGTCTGCATCTCACTTCCCCTTCACTGATCAACTCTCTTTGATTAAATTGAACTGTCCAGATTTTTCCCAACAGCTCGTATGCGGGGAAATTTAAATGAATCAGTGGAACTGGGGAAGAGAGATCATTTAAGGGTTGTCGGGTTTCAAATACCATATTTCCTCGAATAATAGCCGTCCCTCGATTAATCGCCCCCCCCCCCCCCCACCCCTATAGATTAAGATCTAGGGATACCCTTAGTCGTTAACTTAATTGCAGCTCGGGATGAAGCTTTATTGGAGTCTGATCCAGTAAAACTGATCAGTGACGATGACGCTGGGGTCATTGACATTAAAAATTAATCACACCAATGTTCAGTTTATTTTGATTCGAGTACTTTTTTTAATGGAAAAATAGAACATAATATTAGGGCACGACTTCTAGTGAGCAATATTTGAAATAATCCCCTCCCTCAAATAATCGCTTTCCCTCCAATAATCGCCCCCTTTTGTTGCGAAAACAGAAATAAATAATCGCCCCCGGCTATTATTCGACGAAATTCGGTAATCATCGCTACTGTTACGAATTCAATTTCTTTCCATCAAGCCTCATTAAAAACAACTTCAATTCTCTGAAGTATTTTCCTTTTCAACTGCTATAAGTTGCTTACTTTCTTGTGAAGAATGTTAAAAAACTCATCATTGAACAGTTCTCTTAGTTCTAAGAGTAATCCTTTGGTGGAACAGAGATTTCATTCAATATCGGACGTGAATGCAACATCCTGACTCAAGGTAGATTTGAAAAATTATATCTTCTAAAGTCATTCGAATGAAAAACTCACTCACTTTTACCCTCAAAACCACCTTTTTATTCACTTATTATCAGGCAATTGTTACATTTGTTTAGCATTTTTTCATGAAAAATCTTTTCTGGCATGGGCTTTCGGTTACAAAAATAAAAAAAAGGAAATCAGTGCACTGTTTTAATTTCCATTTTTATTTTCATTAATTAATACTCTGCTAAGCGATTTTATTTAGTTTTCCCTTCACCATTGGAATTTTTTAAAATAGGATAAAATGCATCTGATTTCATGTGTCTGACAGATCTACGCTCCATCTTGAATGATGGTGACTTTGATGAACTTGATTCCAACCCTCTCTCCTCTGTCAGTTTTGTAAGTTTCCAGAATAAGCCCTTTGTTTAGCATCAATCGCTTATTGTAGCCAGTGGTCTTCACAAAGCCTCCGTCATGCGTAGTGTAACACGAGCCCCAGCGTTCATCCAATTTGAGTGTGAACACAAACTGGCCGGGATAGAAAGAGTCACTGGGCTTGGGAGTGATGGGTCCATGCATTAGGGAGGATAACTGTGTGCCAGAGGACCCTTCCATTTTATAGCAGGGAGCGTTGGTGCCATAGTTCCGCCTGTCACAAGTTTCAAACCCAATAAAGTTGGTACCGTCTGAAATGCCATATCTGATGTCGCTATCGTACACCTTTCCAATGTTGACGTCATGAGCCACGATAATCTCGACAGTCAGCGGTGTATTAGGCTTCAAGAAACCAGCAGGGATCATGGGAATTTTTAAGAGGGCAGCGTTATTCACAGAGCCTGCATTGAATGTCAGCTGCTGGGCGGTTGCTGTGCGAGAAGTGTCGATGTAGGACGCATGCGCCTCCAACCATGTTGGAGTCATGGTCTGATGGTAGATCACTGTTCCCTGAAAAATAAAAACAAACACATACGCATAACTGAATTCGAAAACTCCAAACTGATCCAACGGTCAATTTTTAAGTAACGATAGATTCAATGTCCAGCTTCTAGCTGTGTGTTGACCGTATGGATGAAATCTTAGGGTGTGACCGATCAAATGAAAACCTTCAATGAGCTGTATGGGGTTATAATTTTTTCCGTATATTATGCGATAGGCCAATATTAAATATTTTAAATTTTCAGTACAGCCACTTCTACGACGAGTGATCCAGTGAAACTGTTAACAAGATTCAGGGGAAGCATTATTCGCAACGCATTTTCTTATTGGATACGAATTCATCGGAAAGGTTGCCTCTTCTCTGTTTAAAATATCAATAAAGCGGTGCATGGTAACCAGAGGACAATTAAGATAATTTCTATTAAAAAGAAAGATAGTTCCAGTAGAAAAGGGCACTGATATATATAGCGAGTGTACAAGGCTACCACTCTGTCTAACACTGGAAAAAAAGCTGCCTCCTAGATCCACACAGGCTATCCTAAGGTTTAATGGGAGTACGGAACAGGCGAGAAGTCCGAGAAGGGGATGATCGATGGGAACGACTCAAACGACTGGGAACGAAGCTGGGAAAAACGTTAAGGGACCCTGGACACAAGGCGAATCGCTCGGGTCGTTCCCAGTTTACCTTTGCTCCTGAGGAGTCTGCTAAGCACGATGACTGCAGACAACAGGAATGAATGGCCTGAGGACAAAAAACAAGAAAAATGCATTTGAAACGCACACATTGTTAAACACTGACTGAATATTGGTCTTCATAAAAAATATACGTAGTGTTCACTCGGTTAATTAGAAGTATTTCAGTAGGTCTTTAAAATGCGTTAAAACAAAAATCATTGCATTTATCGTTTGATAGGCACATTTCTCATTATATTCAACTAAAGGTTTATTTCAGTCTTTGGGAATTAATATTAATGTCGACGTTATTCAAGCAAGCATGAAATGTAAATGCAGTCAATTGCTTTAACTAATTAATAAACTAGAAATAAATCTTCACACGAGAAACATCGAAGTAAACTTAATGCAAATGAATCAAGTTTCGAGGTAAGTTTTTCGAATCTTTTCAAATCTCAGTTTACTTATAGGCTATGCTGAAACAATGCCACAAGGACGTCGGGTCTCCCACAGTTTTTTCCAAACAAATAAAATAAATAGTCCCAAAATCAAGACTGCAGAGTCTATGTAACCTCCCCACTTCTACCATAAGTCAGCCCCTCTATTTGAAAAAAATTGTCCACTGTGTCCCTGCGACTGTGATTCGAAAGATAATTTATGAATTAGTTATAAAAGTTTTAAACAACATTGAAATTACGCCACACGGAAAAGAAATCAGGAGCGCCCAACGACGGTTTCCTCCTAAATACACTGAAAACACTTTTTAGGCTATCGAGAGTACTTTTACATATCCCAGAAATGCATTCTAAGCGGCGCTATAAAATTTGTATCTGTTCGGTCATCCTAGGGGAACTTGAGTCTTTTCGAAATTACAAACTGCTTCAGTATTATTTTCCCGAAAATATTAGATGCAATTTACCGTATTACGAAGGAGAGAATTTTTCCGATTCCTCTTTCCATCACATTTTTGAACCTGAAAATTTTAGGTTTCCTTTTTTCTACGAAAAATAACCCAACCTGGGGAGTGAAATGTGAAAAATTAAACTTCCGAAAATCGTAGGGAATTTATTAGTTGAGCTTCGAAAATTGTACATGAATAGAGCGTTCGTCAAGAAGTTTTTAGCCGTCCTCAAGTAATAGAAAATTTGCTTCTCCGAACAGATATTTTACAGAAAACAGTCGTTAGGTGCCCATGAGAAACATTATGGACTCGGAGATTTTGACATACGTTTTTATGGGACGAATAAGGTTTCCCCGCGAGAACACAATAATTTATCGTAAAACTGATCAGCGTTTTTGAATCCTCAACCAATTAAAGCCGACTTAATGAAAACAAAATTAATGCTTTACTAGCACTGTAGCTGTGAGAAGTCTGTTAAAATTTCACCTCTAATTCTGAAAATAATCATAGGAAGCTGCACGACCCTTCCCTGCCTTTTAATTTATATCGTACTTAAAAAAAAATCTTCAGTGTAAAAAGATGAACTTAACTCACAGGACAAATAAACCCAATCAACGCCAAGGAAATCATTCCAGTCCTTGAAATGACGGCAAAATCCTTCATCATATTCTTCAGAGGAAATCTGTTGGCACTCTGAACTCTAGGTAAAGTGGCACGTTCCACAGCTTCATACAATTACTGTGACACACTTTTCCACCTTAAGTCCCTAATTCGTTTAATTAATTTACAACAAGAATTTTTCCTCGCAATTTTTTTTGTGATCTCACAAACAGGGGACAGGAAGAGAGGCCCTCGGGGACGAGGTTATCATCTCATTCGGGTTATTTTATTACCTTACCGTAAACTGCCATTTATAAGTCCTTGGGCTTATACAGGAGCACATAAACGGAGGGGTTTATATTTGAGGGTGCTTAAAACCGTAATAGCTAACGCGCTTCGAAAGAACCTTAAGCGCAATTATAGCGGAGCTGATCAAAATGCGTTATACAGTTACTGGTTTTTAATGAAGTTTCCAAACGTCATAATAAGTTCGAGGGGAGCTTTTATCCTGGGGGCTTATAATCGAACGTATCTTTTTTTGCAGGCAGATGGGCCAATAAGTAGGGGGGACTTAAACATGATAAGTCATTCAGCCATGATTGGTCGAAAGAAGACTTGATTAATAGAGAGATTATGAATCGCGTTTACGGCAAACAGGAAACGTGAGATTCGAGTTGAGAAATTTTTAAAATGAGAAATGAGCAGATAAAAACAATTGTTGCGGATATAATTGGCGTGAATCTACCGACCCTCCACCGATTTCCGTGTAGTTACTGAATGAACAGTAAACGAAAAGTGAATGGAAAACTTGGTCACGTGATACAATTGATGTTTGTCGTGTTTCCTCTTTCAACGAAGAGTCGTTTACTTTTCATTATAACTACACGAAAATCGGTAGATTCAGGCCAATTCTATCCATAAGAATTGTTTTGAGCTGTTTTTATCTGCTCGTTTCTCATTTTGAAAATTTCATGATTGCCGTTTGCCGTAAACCCTGGGCCGTAAATGCGATGCTTAATCTCTCCAATGTGACTTCCGCCGGGTTACTTGCCTCCCACAAGCGTTTTTAGCGGATTTATATTTCCTCCCTTCCTACGGCTACCGGTACTCTATCTTTGCCTGGGTTTCCTCTAGCTACATTCATCATTTACTAGATCCGGCCAGGAAAGCAACAAAAGATCGGTTAACATTAATTATTTACCTACAAGGAAACTCTAGACGAGTCGTTTAATGATTGGTGGTGTCTGTGACTTCGAGAAAGAACCAAGAACCCATTATGGATCTAGCCTCCCCCCAGACGTCCTTTGGGATTCGTTCGTCACGCATTGATGGGGAGAAATGAATGCGTGACGAACGAACCGCAAAGGACGTCTGCGGAGAGGCTATTATGGCTCTTCAGGAGCCCATCATTTGATGGGCTCCTGGGCTCTTGATAGAACAGAAACATGCGTTGGAGAAATGAGAATCCGTGGAACCAAAAACAAAGTCAAACTCAACCCACCACTAAAGCATTCTCGTTGAGGATGCGAGCTCCAGCCATCATACTGGAAAAAGGCTTTTTTTAAGTTATAAACAGTGGGGGGAAAGGGGAAGAAGAACAAGCCCCACTTCTCCCAAGTCCAATAGGGCTAGGGCTTCTGTTTACACATACGAACGATCTCTAAAGTGGGAAGTCACATATCTGATAGGTTTGATGCTATAAATCGGTGCAGTGTGACCAGCTCCGACTGTACCGGAAGTGAATAAATAAGAGCGAGGACTGGAATCCACGGAGACGGAAGTAAATATTCAGCAGTAAGGTCAGCCTTAGATACAAAATGTGTCCTGTACATGAAGTAGCCACGAGCGAGAGCAGTTTCAATATGGCGCAAGTCGGAGATGAAATTGACCGCTTATCCGGGCATTCAATGGCAAGCCTGAATAAAGCTCTACATGAGCATTTAGATGAAGGTGGTTTTCGAGTAATGAATGATTTATCGAAACAGATATTTCCATCTGTGTTCGGTGCAATCAAGAACTGTTTGTACAAGCCTTTAAGGAAACACCCTCTGTACAAGGAAGTGGAGTTTGTCTGGACTGGCAGTACGGCAGAAGGAGTGAATATTCCTAATTTTGAACGGCGTGGGGATGGAAAGTATCATCTTGAATTCGAGATGGATATACTGTGTGTGTTTCGAGACATTGAAATAGGACGATCCCCAGACAGTCCAGCCATACTGATGAAACAAGAAGATACCAGCGAGGGATATTTTGTTTTGTTCTTAAATGATAAGGAATACAGAAGACGATGGGCTCAATTTAGTATTGTTCCAAGCGATCCAAAGAGGAAAGGGGAAATGTACCTTAATCCATTGCTGATGGTAGAAGACTTGTATAGGCAAATTGAACATATTTTTGGACAAATCCCATTGCTAAATGAGAGATTCCGGTTTGAATTCAATCCACCAGCTGTCACTTTGTCTATGTCTTTGGATTTTCAAAACATTACAATCAATTGCGATTTGGTTGTGGCATTAGAGTTGCCTTCTGATTGTCTGCCAAAGGAATACCTGTCATGGGTAAAAGTACATGGAAAGCCAAACTGGCTCAGTGAAGAGGCTTTTGGTAAATTGCAACATGAGCATCTTCATCTTGTTGGAAAGTGCTCACCGAGTGGACAACCAAAGGTGGAATGGAGACTCTCTTTTAGTGTCATAGAACTTGTTCTTATGCAGGAAATAGCATCACAATGTGCAGCTGCTATAACATGTTACAGAGTATTCAAGCAAATAAGGTTTTGGCATTTAAAATGCCCTGACATTCTTCATTCATATCATTTGAAAATGGTGTTTTTTCGAGCATGCCATAAGTATCCATTGAGCTTATGGACACACAGCAATTTTGCGGCCAACCTTCTTGGACTTCTAGATGACTTGTTTTATTGCCTTGCCACAAAGTCTTTGCCGAGTTACTTCATTCCACATTATAACCTGATTGAGGGAATTCACTCTGATTTTCTGTTTACTTTGCTGGATAAATTGAATGAAGTAAGAAAAGATCCTGTTAAAAATATAACTGATTTGAAAAGATGAGCATTAAAATGACTCCCGTGGGTGGATAGTATTGGGTGGGCCTATTTTCCTATAACAAAAAAATGCAATAACCAGAAAAATAAAACTGCGTGACTTAAAAAGTGGTTAGAGCAAACAAGATCCCAAAGAAATAACTCACTCACTTTCCTTCAAACCCGCCTTTATTCACTGATCACTCCTGTTACATAAGCCGCAACAGTTCATGATTTTTTCTGCCGTAGGCTTTCACTAGTAATAAAATAGTAATAACAAAAAATGAAACCAGTGCACTGTCTATTTTTTTTTCCTCTGACAAGAGTTTACTTATGACCAGGGGCAACTTTACCTATTTAGTTTTTTCCCTTCTCCATTAGATTTCTTTAAAAATAAGATACAATGCATCTGATTTTATGTGACAGATCTACGCTTCATCTTGAATGATGGTGACTTTGATGAACTTGATTCCAACCCTCTCTCCTTTGTCACTTTTGTAAGTTTCCAGAATAAGCCCCTTGTTTAGCATCAATCGCTTATTGTAGCCAACGGTCTTCACAAAGCCTCCGTCATGCGCGGTGTAACACGAGCCCCAGCGTTCATCCAATTTGAGTGTGAACACAAACTGGCCGGGATAGAAAGAGTCACTGGGCTTGGGAGTGACGGGTCCATACATTCGGGAGGATAACTGTGTGCCAGAGGACCCTTCAATTTTATAACAGGGAGCGTTGCTGCCATAGTTCCCCTTGTCACAAGTTTCAAACCCAATAAAGTTGGTACCATCTGAGATTCCATATCGGATATCGCTATCGTGCACCTTTCCAATGTTGACGTCATGTGCTGTGATAATCTCAACAGTCAGCGGTGTATTGGGCTTCAAGCAACCAGCAGGGATCATGGGAACTTTTAAGAGAGCAGGGTTAGTCACAGAACCTGCATTGAATGTCAGCTGCTGGGCGGTTGCTGTGCGAGAAGTATCGATGTAGGATGCATGCGCCTCCAACCACAGAGGAGTCATGGTCTTATGGTAGATCACTTTTGACTGCAAAATATAAAGAACAAACAAACAAACAAACTTAAATATCAAAACCTGCTGAAAAGTACAAGGAAAGAACGAAATTTCGAATTCACTAATTCTGATCAGAAACAGGCAATGCAGAGTACAAGTTGCACAGCTGCTAATCACGAGAAAAAAGGCTTAAGGTCATCAAATCGAGGGGAGACTGGAGACAAAGTTTATCTCTTCCGTTCCCAGTTTACCTCTGCTCCACATGATTCTGCTGTGCAGGATGACTGCGGACAAAAGGAATGAACGACCTGAGGTCAAAAAACAGGAAAAATGCATTTGAAACGCACACATCGTTAAAGACTGACTGAATTTCGTCTACATAAAACGTACAGTTCAGCAATTTACTTTAAATTCATTCGATGGGTTTAAAAAAAACATTACCATTTTAATTACATCTTTTTTTTACTCAGGATTCAGTATAATAGAAATAGAGTCGTTCATGCTAATCTACCACAAATTTAAAATATCTTTATTGACATTTTCAAGCAAACATGAAATGTAAATGCAGCCATGTCGTTTATTTTGACTTACAAGTCTTTACAGAGACAATACAAAGTAAATGCAATACTCAATGATTACAAATATCGATACGTGATTACATAAAAAGTAAGGTTTTAAGGAAACATGAATGCGCTGTGTTGAAAATAAAACCTCGAGGAAGGACTCCCACTTTTTGCGAAAAAAGACAATTAGAGAAGACTCGCATGCTTCGCTTTCAAGACATCATTAGCCGCCCTCCACCGTCCCTTCCGGCGACGTGAGCATCATTTTACCAAGTTGCGAGAATAAAACAACATTGGAATCAGTACGGCTTGAGAACGACAGACTTAATGGCGATTTTGAAATGTTTTTCTACGGGAATCGAAGTAAAAGGCATTTCTTAAGATCAGTGGTGGAACACAGTGCCGGTTTTAATCCGGTAACTTAAATAAAAGCTTACTTGATAAATCTGATGCTAAATGCAGCTTTAAGTACTCTAAATTTCACCTAAAATTCTGAAAATAATCTTAGTAAGCTGCATACCCATTAAGGTCGTTGACTCAAGTTACTCTAAATATCGTTCTCAAATAATAATTTTCAATCGAAGACAATATCTTAACTTACAGGACAAATAAGGCCAATCAGCGCCAGGAACGCTCCAGTACTTGAAATGAGTGCAAAAGAGATCGCCTTCATCATTTTTTTGACTTGATGTAAGCCTTAGGGAATTTCAACCTTTTTTGGCAATTCGAGTCTCCGGATAAACTATGACACGTTCCACAACTTCACACAATGATAACTAATATATCCTTCACGAGTTCTTCAGTTTACGGCCAGTTTAATGAAATTCAAAACAAGAATTTTTTCCTCTTAACTTTTGTTTATCTTTTTGTTCGGACGGAAGAAAGACCCTGAGGCGGATTAGGTTGTGGTCACACTAGGGTAATTAATGAAATAATTTAAGTAATGAAATAATTTAAGATTGATTGCTGCTACTGTACATAACAGGCACCCGGTCGACTAGCATGCTGAAAGAGAAATTTACAGGTGACTTGCCCCCGGATGATCTGATCGTTGTTTACGTTCAATCAAGAGAGAATGAGCTATTTCGATACATATATTTAGTAGAAGCTGTCATCATGTTGATTGAGCTGAGTGATGTAGATATAAGAGCAGAATAATTCACTTTTTGGATGTAAGTAAACGCAATTCGTTATGGAACTCTATAAAGCAAGCCAGTATTCTCTCTTGATTTGGACGAGTTGGTTTTTTGTAAGAAGACAGCACTCGGACTAACAGCATCGAAAATAGAGCCAACTTTAAACAAGTAATGCCATAAATGGATTCCACTCACTTTCGGGGACAGGCTCTGTCGACATTGACCAGAGCTTCAGTTGGAGGAATTCTCATTAATGTGGCCCAGGGCTGCGTTAAATCTCTGCTCCTCGCTCCCTAAACCTTGTACACAATCGCCAAAGAAAGTTTACACATGAAAATGAATAATCGGAAGAATTTATTCCACAATTGTAACTTAGAAAGACTCAAGTAGAAGAGCCAAGAGTAATCATGAGGCTTCTAACTCAAATATTTGTAAACGAAAGAAGAAATTAATTTCGAACAGAACCAGTACCCAGTCCGATTGGACCAGTTTGCTGAAATAACATTCAGAACAGGCCCAGGGAAACAGTTTTCATTTTTCTTGTTCGGCGAAAAAGCACAAAGCGGGCGTGGAGCGCAAGACTAGCGCGACTGGGGAGGGCACCTTTCCCTGTCGCGCGTGTCTGCCGCTCCTCCTTGCTCGCTTTGCGCTTGCCTTCGCTCTCCTCCTCAAGAACGCGGAAAAAAGAAATGCCTGTTCTACAGGCTATAGCTAAGATTAATATCCTTCCAAGTACAGAAAAATGCTGATCCACGAAAGTGAACATCCGGAAAAATAAAGTGCCGATGTCACAGTGATATGGGCATCCCCGCGTTTTGGGCATCTGGTAATGACAGATAAAAGTTGCAGAAAACTGGTACCGAACTGAATGAACTTGAGGGAGTCTGGGTTCTTGAGGGTAAACATGGCGGACGAATTTCTTCAAAAAGCGCAGCAGAAGGCTCTTATTTTTGGCGATAAAATCTGGAGCCGTGTAGTTTCAACTGAACAAAAATGCACGCAAGTAGATATGGCCGATGCAGTGCTAGCTACTGCGCTAAGTGGAATAACATTTCCTCTTTGTCTTGGTGTCCTACAAACTGGATTGTTTCGCCCTCTAAGGATAACTTCAAACCGTCGCTTTATTGGTTCAGCCTTCGGTACTGTTTCTTTGCTGGTCTCTGGAAGCACAGCCTCAGCTGTATTTCTTTCCAGCATTGTGCTTTTTAAAGAAATCAAGGGCAGCTCCTTGCGAATCTTAACTGAAAAACTCCATTCTTTTATGCCAAATACGACAGTAGATGTGGCAGTTTGTTCCACAGATATTCCTCTGTGCGGAGTTGCAAGCTTAGTGGTGTACAAAATTTTTGGCGGAAGGTTCCGATCAGTTTTGCCAAGTAGCTTGATTCATCCAGGAGCATTTGCTAAAAGGTATATTCCAGCTAAAGGGAAAAGATATGCTTCTGATGGTGTGAAAAGAAAGCTTGCGTTAATGGGTGAGTTTTTAATCCTTCAACGCTTTCAAGAGAATATCAAATAAATGGCCTCACAGACAATTAGCCCCCAATCTCTAGATGATCAGCCCCAAATTTTGTAATGCATATGAATCCTTTAGACAAATAAATTTCACTGTGGCTATATGCTGGGCAGCCGGGAAGGGTCTAGGCTTGCTACTAGTTGACCTAGTTCTTACCCAGGTGAAAAAAGAGCAAGCGAAGCGAGCTTCATTGAGGTTCACAGAAAAAAAAATGCAAGGACTTTTAGAAAGTCTAAGAAGGGTCTTTAAAAAACTAAATGTCCAGCAGTCAGAACATTTTCTAGAATTTCTACAAAATCTCTTGTTCTAATCGTTTGAAAGCATTCTATTGTCATTTAGAATTACCAAAAAGGCCCGTAGCCAGGTTGTTTTATAGGGAAGTGCAATCCAATGTGGAGATGGACCAAATGAGGCCAGAGGGGCAAGTCTCTGTTGGGGGGCGGGGGGAGCTTTGGTTGTCTGAGACTGAATTGCGCAGCAAGTTTCCAATTGGGAGGAGCTCACTTCAATCGCGTTAGCGTAAGTCCAGGGGCATGCTCCCTCGGAAAATGTTTAAATTTAACCCCTCTGAAATGGTTGGATGGAAATGCATTTAAAACTAGCATGGTGTGGTGAAACATACCTACTTTCAGGGAAAAAAACACGTCGTCAGAAAAAAAATTTTCTCCGCAAAACACATAATGCAGCAACAACAACTATTCTCCAAACCGTTGAACTTGTTCAATAACGGAAGTTTAGCTTCGTGTTGAACTAAAACAGCTGATGCAAGAACAAAAGAAAAGAAGAACAGTTTTTTCACTTTCATTGTTGCAAATTTATGGTAGAAATATAAAACAATGGGTTTTCAGGTAAAACGTTGAATAGAAAAGTAACTTCGATTTTTTTTTCTAGTATTACTCCCAGCCCCTCCCCCTACACAGTCCCTGCATCAAGCTCCAAGCTAACAGTAACAAGAGTTGTGTAGCTTTAATAAACCCCCCCCCCCCCCTCCCTTCAGGCCTACCAAGCGATCAGGAAAAAAAGAATAGCTTTGCACTCATTTCGAGTGGTTGTGGTTTCTTGGCCGTAGAGTAGAGTCGATGCCATTTCGACACAGAAGTTGAGAAAATTCTAGAGAAAAAATGCTCTAACAAACTACTGAAAATTAGATCATCAGAGTGGCCGCAGGCAGAAGGGGAATAGTCAAGAATAGGGTTCGAAAAATGGAAACGCTGTAATTCTTGGGGTCCTTCTGCATGTACCATCATCACAAAAAAGGGTTTTTTTTGTTGCACATAATCTGTGCCTCAGTACCTACAGAAAGAACCAATTCTTGGAACTATGACTGTTGAGCTTTTTAAATATCCCACTTATGAAACCAAGTATTGATTTGCATGACGATGTAAGTGCTGCGTCTCTGACTATGACTCTTACTCTGTTGCTAGTGATAACCACCTTATAAGCCCTGTTTTTATTCGCAAGTCTGGAAATTATGATTTCTTTAATTGTGGTTTTATTTATAACATAATCACTGCAGTTTTTACATAACGCAGGAAGAATACATGGTTGTCACTCTTGTGGAAAACGTTGGAGAACTACTTTTGTGGGAGATCATATCCCACCCAACATGCTGGTTAAAGAAGGACAAAAGCAGAGGTTCTATCCGCAATGTAGGAATTGCTCTTATCAACAAGGTAAGATTACTTAACTTTCATGGTGGGCATATAGTATAGGATGCAAAAATGTGCATCCTTGGAATTACTTTTCCATTTTTTCTTCGTTTGAGCTCAAACTTTGCAGGATGGTAGAACTCTGTATTCCAAAAATCCTATGTTTTTTGTTTTTCGATTTTAACGGTTTTTGGCAGGAAAATGATGTCACAAGATTGACAGCAAAATCTGGTTTTCAGGTTCGGGCAAAACAAATAAATAATCTTGAAAGAGTGTGACGTGACAGAAACAAATGTGAAAAAACTTTTTGGAAAAGCTCAATTGCTTTAGGAGATGTATAGCATCTTGAAATGTACTTATGTTTCTTGGTACTAACAAAATGGCGGAAAATTCAAAAATTAAAACTGTTAAACTCAAAAAACAAAAAACACAGGATTTTTTAGAATACAAAGTTCTACCATCCTGCAAAGTTTGAGCTCAAATGAATAAAAAAAGGAAAAGTAGTTCCTAGGATGCTCCTTTTTGTGTCCTATGTGCCCACCATGTTCATGTTCCACATGTTTGGGCATTTTCATTTATGATGAATTTTTAAATATAGTTGAACCATCAGTAAGTGACAGCCCAGAATGACAAGTTTTAGTAGGAGCTTAAGGGAGTTGGTTGCTAACAATAGTCCAGCCACAAGGGCGATCTTCTGGGTTGAGGTCCAGACACATCTACTTATTTAAAAAGAATTTATTGATTATGAGCATATACACAGGGATTGAAGAGATCAGACCATGTGTTATGTGACCGTGCTGAAATGTTGAGAAACACGCTGACATCATTTAAACTCTTAGGTAAAAACCCCATTATCACCAAAAACCAATCAGATTGCAAATATACCAAACAATGCAGATCATTATTTTGTCAAAATAGCCTTTTTCCCTTTTTTATTAACTTTTTGCCCTCTTGTATATCTGTCAGGTGCAGCACTGTCTTTAAATTCAAAACAGTTATTAATCAAGACACACAGCTCATCACTAAGACGCTATCACTTGTGGTTACCTTTGCCAATTCCTTTGGCAATGTTACGGAGTTACGTCAAAGACAAGTCAGAGAAACAACAGTCACCAGTGAAATCTGACAACAAGTGTCAAGAACCAGACAAGTTACAAAATGCGATCTTAAAGAGAATTTTGAAGTTTCTCAGATATGAAGGCAAGGATAGTGAAGAAGATGATGACAACAGTTAACTTCTCATGCATTTTTTTAGACTGCAAATTAAACAAAGTGTATTTTTGTTATCAATAAAATGCCACGGGCTAGAAAGTAATGGATGTGAGTTTGGTTGTTTAATCTTGTAAGCCTTGCACAGTGTCACATCACACTAGTCCTTTGCAAGGTAGATCCAGATCTCGTATTTTTAGACCAAACTGAGGACCAAAGGGCTGAAAAAATTTTTTTTGAGAACAGCCCCCCCCCCCCAATCTCAGGGCCTGGATGACCCCCCCCCCCCCCCAGCAGTGATCTCTTTCGGCTACCAGTGGCCAGTCGGATTCAGCACAAAATGTTGCTAATGGTCTTCTAATCTCTCTGTGTTGTACCACCTGTCTAGCTGAAGAAGCTTCTACATGTAAGTTTCAAAGAGGATGTTGCTTACATATCATCCTAAGATCAAACGGCAGCTACAAATTAAAGGTCCCCGAAGCAAAGTGCAAGACCCACAGGGACAGGGCCTTTCCTCATGTTGGCCCCTCACAGGGGAACACTCTTCCTTTAGCTATCAAAAGTACCTTGAATATTCAGAGTTTTAAAGAGGTTCTGATGAATTTCTTTTTCATGTGGCATTTACACACTAAACCATTTCATGCACAGTATATAATTTTGTTGTCAAGTGATATCAGTGTTTTATTCTCCTTTTCTTCGGATTTGGTGTTTCAATAACTTTTTCCATTAGCAACTGCCAATAGTGAAATCAACATGCGGCTATAAATAGGAAACCTGGGTGCAAGAACCCTTTTCCCTAAAATCTTGACAGACAGTGGTAGAGGGCCTATAGGCAGTAGACCACTAGAAACAGCTTTTATTGAATCCCCTGACCATACATCAAGGAATAGCCCGCGAGCAAGCTCTCTAAGGCGCTCTGGCTGCAAGGCAGGAAAGGGATCAAGTGCCACCATCTTTTTTTTTTTTCATTTCATTGATGTTAAAAATTGAAGGTAAATTATCCACAGCAAGATAGTTGTCCTGCATTTATTTACTGGTATGTGATGCTACTTTTTATTTTTGACCACGTCAGTAGATGAATATTTCTCACAAGGCCAAACTGAGGATGCAATGAATGCTCTGATTTAGTTTACATACAGTGAAATTTTCGCTAGAGTTCTGAGCTCATTCTTATAAAAGTTTTTGCTTCTATGCTTACCAAAATGTCATAGGTTCTTAAAACGTTTGCTCATTTTCTCAAATTTGTCCCTGAAGTGGCCTCTTAGCTCAAGGCTGTTACGAAAAGATTGCCTCTTACAAGACAAGCAGGTTCCCACACAATCCTCTTCATAAAATCTCAGTTCTTCTCGCATGTAGGAAAATGTTCCTCTTGAAGAACTGCTAGGAATGGAGTTCACATTATTACTGAATCTTTCTTCTTGAAATCTGCTGCTTGTCCAGACTGTGCATACTGCTTTTGAAAATCTTCCCTTCTCTTTAGGTACTCCTCCTTACATTCTGCAACAAAGTCTTTGTCCTGGTAACTAAGTAATGGAAATTCAGTAAAACAATTTAATTAGAAGTATGTTAAAATAAATACTATTACATATTATAAAATAACTAAGATAGTACGCGCGCTCTGATTGGCCGAGAGGAGTGTTTGCATCAGAGTATGTAAACATGGTTGTGGTGTCAAGTTGTTTGGCTTTTCGCAATTAATCACGCAAGCACAAATTTGAAAAAGTTTTCGAGTTCCAAACTCGACAAGTTTACTTTATTTACCCATTCCTTCGTCGGCTGAAACATGGAAAATCGTTACAAAGAAGGTGAGTCAATTTTTCTTCGCTTAAGCTGACATTTTAAGCGAGAAAAATCCGTATTTTGCAAAGCATCTTTTTGCAAAACGAGAACTGATTACACGTGCAAGACTTCGTGGACAAGATTTTGCGACTGGTAAGAATTTCTCTTCTAATCAGAGCCATACAAAACGGTTTTGCGTTTTTTTCTCGGGAAAGTTATTTTTTAAAAGCAATAGAAAACTTTTTTCCTGTGTTTGCATAGCCTGATATAAACACTCAAGGCGTTGGGAGAATTCTCGACGGTTTCTCCCAACCCCTCTCGTGTTTATATCAGGCTATGCAAACACGGAAAATGTTTTCCATTGCTTAAACACCAATCACTGATGCTGGCAGGTTTGTTTGCATCAAAAATCCAAAAATTTTTGAGAATTAATTTATCAAGATTTTGTAACATTTTGTAATTACAATCCACTCTCAAGTTAAACCATTCTTCAACTAGTTTGATTCAGATTTTCCTTTGTTTCCCACCCTAACTTACTCATAGAAGACAAAAGAAATTCTTGTCTAACCCGAGAACAAATCTACCTACAACAGTGACATTTCTCACAATCTACTGATAACCAACTTGAGCTTTGCCCTGCAAGTATTCTCTCACCTTCTACCAGTCACTTATATCACAGAAACATCGACAAGACATAGATGTGCTAATATACTACAGTGAGCCTGAGTCACCATATCACTACAGTACTTTATTAGTACTTTTATCTCATTTTACTTTTATGCCTTGTCTTAATATGTCAGAATGTGATGAGCAAGGAAAAAGATAATGAGTGCTACTACAAACCACGTTACAGCAAAAGGACAGACATCATACCTAGACAATACCATACATGTCAACTTTCTTTTTTATGGGTCACCGCATCTTCAGAGTGATAATATCAAATTTAGGGCTCTTCTGTGCTTTAGTTTGGACTCCCAAATTTCCCAAAAATTCAAAAATGTTATATTAAGGTTTCTGGTGGTATTTTGCCAAGTGTTTCACAACTGACAAAAAATATTTGGCCTTGACAGTCATGTATGCAAACTTACTGTTGTTAATGGTCTGTACATCATACAAAACTACCTGTAATGTCCTGAGCCACACCCAACTATGATTGTGGGGGGACTGAGTCAATTTGTGTGTATCAGGGGTTGGGTGTGTTGATAGTGGGAACCTTAAGGGGGAGGTACTGAGAAAAATACTCTCCAGATTTTAGATCTTCAGGGTTTGGCATCTCTACAACACCACCTAAAGATGTTAGATATGCATGCTTGAAACTGAGTTCCTTTTACTTACTAGTGTGTCATACAATCTTTCATTGCTTGGTTTTCTTTACGGCAAGCCCACACTACTGACACAGTTCTTGACTTTGCACACTGTGTAAAAGCTGTAAAATTAGGAAAAACAGAAGTAAAAATACTCAAACTTTCAAATGGCTTTTCTCCTTCATTTGACTGATTGACTCGGGATGCAATCCATTCAACCAAAATTTCCCGGTGGAATTTCCACAATTCCCCTGAATGAATGGAGTGGTATTTTCCAATAATTCCAGGGTTTGCAAATTTTATTGATGAGTGGAGTCAGTGTGACTTCTGCTTCACAAATTTTGGAGTCATTTTGGAAGATCTGGAGTCAAGTATCACAACGAAAAAAGCCATTTTCAGACTTTCCAGCACGTGGTCCTGGCATGTATCACTATCGTGAGGGATACACAATCGTAATTTACCCTCTTCCTGTTTGGTGGTGCAGTATAATTCTTTAATTTCGATCATTTTATTAAGGTTTACAAGGTTTACAATTAACGTAAATTGTATTTGTTGTGAAAAAGGTAAGGACAAAACTGTGTTTGTTACCGAAAATTTCTGGAGTTGAAGTGGCTCCTTGTTTGTTACCGAAAATTTCTGGAGTCAAAGTGACTCCCTCCGTAACCTCAGTCAGAGTCATCTGAACAATTTTGGCGTAAAATACACCAAATTTGGTGTATTTGCGAACCCTGAATTTACTGATCACCGGTGACATCATCAATGACAACAATACATGAAACAAAACAGAAATCATCTGCAAGTTTTTACAATGCATTTTTTGACCTGTTGAACCCTTTCAAACAAGTCTTCACTCTTCAAAGAACACTCTCATCATCAATACAATGCTTGTAACCACGTAACTCATTAGTCAATGAATTCAAACAAGCAAACAAGCAACATTTAAAGTTAAAGGGTTAACAAGAAAGTAGCAAAAACATTCAACATTTCTAGATACAGTCATGTACCAACAATTGTCGAACTTCGTGGACAAAGCTGCTCAACCTGCGGCAGTTAAATTGCAAGTGACGTTTTCAAAACAAGATTAATTGCTCACCATGTCAGTGATATCGTGAGTGGGAATCAGACAGGCAGTTCTCAGAAACAACAATCTGGCTGAATGGAACAGGAAATTTCAGTCGGACCAGTCTTGTAAGCCAAAGAGGACCACCTTCACAGGTGATCCCAAATATTTCCATAGGACTGAACCGAAAAAGACCATTTCATTTAACTTCAAAAAAAAATTTCCAGAAATGTTGGTTGAATGGATTGTACACCTGATATTCCATTACAAATCCTGTGTTCTGATTGGCTGATATATTAATACTCGCTACTTGTCAGCTCATACCTTGCAAGCAGAGGCTACATTTTCGCTGTGTGAGCCAGTGTGCGAAAAGTAGCCTCTGCCGACAACCGTTCAAACTCATCCAGAAATCTGGAAGGATATATTTAAAAAACAGGCTTTTTCCTGTTCTTGACCCATTTAGAGCACTGTGTGAGTCTTGCACTAGTCTTGCGTAGCAGATCGGAGTTGGTGATATTTTTTTATTCCCTCAAAACTCGCACCATTTGACGACACACCTGACGATTAATTTTGCTTGCGAATCGCACGATAAATTTCGCGCATGCACAGTAGAAAAATTGAACAGTTGTCGGCAGAGGCTACTTTTCACACGCCAGCTCACACAGCAAAAATGTAGCCTCTGCTTGCAGGGTAGTCAGCTCATGAAGTAGTGGGCTAAAAAGGTGGTGGAAATATACTTAATTAAGATCACCAAAAAAGTTGTCCTTTAATACATTTGCAATCATAACACTATACGTCTACCACTCTCTCCATTTCTGAGGCTCTGGGAAAATTTCTCAGGGCCTCCATCTCTACAATAAAATAAAATGAGCTTACTCCAACTTGTGAAATAAAAAAAGAGCAGAAACCCCAACCCAGCTAACAGTTTCAAGAGATTTAGAAGATATTCCCGTCACGTACAATTTTCAAATGATTTGTGCCTGATGGCAACTTAACGGTTGTAATGTCTATATTTTTACCTTTGACCAGATCATCACATTTGGCCTTCGCTCTTTCTCTCACAATTTTAGGAATAAGAACTTCTTTTTCCACATATCGCAAATGATTACCGCGTGCCCATGGAGGTATTTCTTCGGATACATCGCTTGTTGCTGGGCCCACCGACGTCGATGAAGCAGCCATATTGGAACTTTCTTTCCCATAACACTTTGCGGTCGAGGAGCTAAATAGATTACACCGGGGAGTGGGGGCGGGGGGAGGGTACTCCTTCATAAAAAAAGGTTTTTGCGCCGTTTTGGTCTGAAAACGGTTATATATTTTGCCCATTTTGGTCTGGAATCGGGTATGGTTTTCGAGGGAACTACGGGAGTGTATGAACGTATTTGTTGTTTCAGTTTGTGGGGTCGCACATTTTCGGATTTTTGGGGGTAAGACAGTTCTTTATATTTACGGTTAGCAAACGTACCAGAATGTTTGTACTGTATTTGAAAATTGAAATGTTCTTCTTTCAGTTTAAAATATGGGTCGATTCATAAAAATAGAAAGTGACTAAGTTGGGATCGCAAAAATTACATAATTGCCCAAAAGTGACTAAGATGGGGTCTATAATTGGTCACAGAATAGACCGTATAATAGGGTAGGCCCTCTGAGGCCAGCGGCACATACCCAACAAAAATTTACCCAAGTACCACACCCCCCCCCCCCCCCCTCCCGGGTTGGTAGTTTGTGCAAGGAAATTTGTCTCCGTCTCCGCCGCTTACGATCTAGTGAAAACCAGGCTGACGGAGTCGTAAGTAGAGGCGGAAGAATGAGACCAACTAAGACAATCACAAAACGTAGGACCGCGCTAGCGTTGTGATTGGTTTATCCTTGTGCTTCTGCTTCCGACTCTGGCAATCTGCTGGTTTTCAGTCATCGTAAGCGATAGAATTATAAGCCACTTCGGAAGAAAATGGATGGACAGGTTGTGATTCCTCTGACTCCGATCCCGTCAAGATTACGACTCAGAGTTTGAGGGAGTTTGAGTTTCACTATCAGGATGCTGAGCAGATGTTGTAAGCTTGTGATGATTTGCTTGCTTTAGTTTGTCTCACCATCAAGTTCTGCTCATTCATTACGTTTTTTGTCTTTTTCAACATGCATCTGAGGTATTCGCCTCTTTCAAAGGTTTCACTGCTTTAGGGCCGATAGAATTCATGGACCGATCGCGACCCGTTCGAAAAATGATCGACATCTTTTTTCGTTGGCCCCGATGTGTGGGTTTGAAGATGAGACAGTCGAATAAGGTGACTAATCTTTTTTCAAGGATTTTGTCACAAAAAATAGCATTTTATAAAATTAAACTAAGTTGTTTTCGACGCCGAACGAACACACAAGAAGATTGCTGCGATTCTTATGCATAGTTTCCAAGGTCTCCACTAGGAACGCCTAGAAAAAAAAACAATGGCGAAGAAAAAAGAACGGCTTGCTTTTTTAGGCTTTCGTTTACTCATTAGGGAAGTTCAAGTACTCAAAGGATGGGGTGAGGTTACTGTAATTAATATCCTAGGCATAAGACTTTCTAGAGTCTTTCCTCTCGATCTCTTTATTCCGGAGTCCGAATTCCACCGGACAAGGTAACGCCCCGGGGGTAACGCATTCCTCTGGGAATGAAATTCAGCTGCGCTAGGACAATAGTGTTAGAAAAATTTTACACACTAAACAATGTAGACTGAGGCGGTCCAGACTCTTTGGGAGTTCGTTGGAGTAAATACGTCCTAAATTCCATTTTTTGACAAAAATAGAAATAAAAATGACTCGCCTTGTGTTTGTGTTTTGCTATTTACTGTCTCTTTGCCTCAAGAGCCATTTGGAAGCCGTTTTATCGACCTTTAAGATTTTGAGTTGTTGCTGATTTCTAATTCTTGATAAAATCCAAGATGGCGACCATTGTTGGTGACGTCACAGGCCTCCAGCAGCGCCACCACCCAAAAAATATACCTTATATTGTTGAGAAGATCGAAAGCTTTCCACTGAACGCAAATCGTTTCGAAATACTGCAACATACCAAAAACTGTCGGGAGGAGTTCCTTCAAACCCCCACCTCCCACCCCCTTATACCACGGTGGGGGTATGAATTTGCGTGTACGTCTGAGGGTTAAGGGTGCGTTCCGTTGGGATGATCCGGATCAGGATCAGTAATCCGAGATCATTTGGATTGTGGTACATGTTTTGAACTGATGAATCCTTGTCCAGAGTTGATTCATCGGCTTATTTTATGCAACGTTATCCGAGTGAGCTCGGATCACTCATTCTCATCGGGATCATCCAAGAGGATCGCACCCTTAATTTCTGGTACCTGGTTTGCTCGTGTCAGTCCTTCCAATTTAGGTTCGGAAACACTTAAGAAAATAGAGCCCTTGAGCAATTCCGTGTAACATTCTGAAGTGGCTCGATACAGTTTTTCAGGGTCAATACCTCCAAAGTTTGAGTATAACCTACGTCACCATAAACAAAGATTTGGAAAAATTGCCATCAACATCGGAGTTGTCATAACAACAAAATGACGCCTTTACCTATTTTGCTTGCAGCAGAATTTCGCTGCACTGGGAACTGTTCTTCCAAAATCGTTCACGGGAAGCTGTTTCCGCCTCCAATAGCCTCCTCGACGTTCGTTCGAAGTTAAGCGGAATCGATCTGCAAGAGATCGAGATATTTTGGGATGAAGTTTTAATGGTTAGAAAAACGGTGAAAAATGGACAATCTTGATGTTCGGCTGTTATACATAAAAAACGAAGCGCTTTTTGACATGCAATCTCACCTCATAGTAGTTTCAATCTTACTAAAAACGTGAGGGAAAGATCAAGGAGATAGCTCCAGCCGATTGCTAGAAAGAAGGATTTGATTACTATGTATCGAGGCACTCTTGTTAGCGGTTTCGGAAACATTTCGGTTTACTTTAACAAATTAGCGAATAATTTTTAAACCACTAGATAGATTTTTTAAAAAAATTAAGATTTTGGAGATTAACCGTCCTTTTATATGACCTTTTGGTTTCAAGATTATCGATATATCGTCAGAAATTTTTGTTTTTAAGTGCAGCCTCTCATTATTCAGGGTATTGACTCTAAGTTTCATATTTTCGTGCGCAACAATAACTAGCATTTTTGCACATTTCAAATGCATTGTTAGTTACTGCTCATCACGTGAGAATGAAACTTGGAGACAATATCCTTGAATAATGAGAGGCTTTCATTTGTAAAGACGAAACTTCTGATAAAAGTCCACTTGCACTAAGAGGTCACGAAACCAATTCTTCCTTTAAACAATGAGTTGCAATCTTCCTGATGCCAAAAATTGACAGAGCACATAAAAATTATCGTACACCCGAAATTTGAGAAGATACGCATTTAAGTAAGATATTTTATGATACTTTGATTTTTCAGCAAGGTAGTATGATTTGTATTGGCCGCCATGTTGGAGGGCATGCTCTTGCCTTCCAACATGGGGGCCAAAACTACTTTTTGCTTGTGTCTTGTTAAACGTTTGATAGTTACGCTCAGATGTGCTGAAAACGTTACCACAGCATCTTTTCAACAATTTCCTTGAAGTTTGAGTGCAAAATTTGTGTCCAGAAAGAGGTAACTCATAATTTTAAAATCACATTTTGGTCACGTAACCATCTACGAACTTACTCGTTTTAAGAAAGTGGTGCAGGTTTGACAAACAAAATCACTATCATCTTGTTTAAGATATGGCCCAATAATCGTTTCTCGAAGGCAAAATCATATAACTTTCATTTTTACGTGTAATAAAGTGGCTAAAGCTAAACTTTCATTTTTATACAAATGATGATACAAGTCTTCTTAGTGCAAATGGCCTGTATTAGCGAATTTGTATCCTTTAATTTACTTCGTTTCAGTAATATATCAATAATCTTGAAACTCAAAGGTCTCCTAAAACGAAGCTTAATCTTGCGAATCTTAAATCTTTGACAAAATCTGTTTAAGTAGACCGAAATGTTTACAAAACCGCTAACAAGAGTGCCTCGACTGACATACTAATCATATCCCGCTTTCTAGCAATCGGCTGGAGCTATCTCCATGATCTTTCACACACGTTTTTGAAAAGATTGAAACTACTATGAGGTGAAATTGCATGTCAAAAGTGCCTCGTTTTATACAATTAACGGCCGAACATCGAGATTGTCCATTTTTTACTGTATTTCTAACCAGAAAAATCACCTCCCAAAATATCTCGATAATAATAATAATAATAATAACGCTTCCTGATTAATAGATTCCTCTTAAACCTTTACGAACATCGAGAAAAAAATTTGGCCAGTTCCTACTGCCGAGTAGCCTGCGAACAGCAGACGCATTTCCGGTCGTCGCTTCTCTCCCTCCGAAAAATAGCTATTTTTCGGAGGGAGAGAAGCGACGACCGGAAATGCGTCTGCTGTTCGCAGGCTAACTGCCGAGAAAAACTGCTGCAAGTAAAATGGGTAATGGCGTCATTTTGTTGCTATGACCACTCCGATGATTGCAACCCTGATCATAACAAATTTTCATCTTTATCTAATAAAACTATGGTGGCAATTTTTCCACATCTTTGTTTATGTTCAAACTTGGGAGGTATTGTCCCTGAAAAACTGTATCGAGCCACCTTACGCTAATGGCCTCACGCTGTCTTTACCTTTAGTTCAGTTACGCTGGCTGCATTCGAAGTTGTCGTATTCACGAGTTGAACGCGTAGGAATATATGCAGCACTTAAGAAACGGATATTGTGTTCAACAATTCTTTGCGATCGTTTATTGGCTGAAGGCCCTTAATTCAATATATAAATAAAGGGGTGTGTTTTTCTACTCAGTACTGCTTCGTTTAAGGTGCGGCTTTGAAGGTGGCTTATTGTTGGAATTCAATCTTCTGTTCTCCAGCAACTCCTAACAAAATGAATACTTTGCTTACCTCTTTATTGGTTTTTACCTTTTGCTTCTCAGTGGGTGAGTAGTTTACGATACTTTGTCTGGTGCGAGTAGATAATTAAGCTTGTTGTGTCACACTTGGCATCCGTTAAAAAATTGTGCGTATTAATTTTAGTCAAATTTAGCAAGCTTAATGCCTTAAAATAAACCCAGTTGCTCTGATTACCACTTTGAATGTTTGACGTTTTCTCTAAGTCACTAAATATGTCCATTTTGGTCAGTTTAGTCCTCCTTGTTTGCGCTTACATATAGCAGGCGTTATTTTGCGCTATTTCATCTATGGCTCGATCTGGTGCTTCAGTTCCCATTCAAATGTCTCCTCCTTGCACCTCTGCTGGCCATATAAGATCACTAGAAAGAGTAATGACGAGGTACTAGCCTCGTCTATACTGAATTAATCGAGATAGGTTTCTGTGAAGAAGTACCAGGAGCACCCTACTACTGTTTTCTATAAAATATCTGTTCGGAGAAGCAAAAATTGCCTAGAATTTTCTGATACTCGAGGATGGCTAACAGTTTGTAGATGACCGTTCCATTCATGTACAATTCTCGAAGCTTATCTAATAAATTCCCACGATTTTCTAACGTATAATTTTTGCATTGCAATTCCCAGGTTAAGCTATTTTTCGTAAAAAAAAGGAAACCTTAAATTTTCGGATTCGAAAATGCCATGAAGAAGGGAATCAGAAAAATTATTACTTTCGTTAAACTTTAAATTGCACCTAAAATTTTCGGGAAAAAAAGAGCCCTTGTAATTTCGAAAAGACTCCAGTTCCGAAAGGATAACCGAACAGATAGAAATCGTCGCTTAGAATGCATTTGTAGAGACCTAAAAATACTCTGGATAGCCTAAAAAGTGCTTTCAATGCATTTAGAAAGAAACTGTTGTTGGGTGCCCCTGAAGTACCTCATGGAAAATGTCGAAACTAGTATTTCACACTGTTTCAGGTCATTTAAATCCTGTGAGCTAGGCACACCTCCAGAAAATCATGCACCCTTATAAAGGCTCGCACCCTCGGTGCTTCCACTTTAATTTTATCTTTGTTAAAATTCTTTGCTACGGCTCTCGAAGTCTGTGTGGTGAGCTTATAAGCGTTATGACTTCGTTCCATGTTGTTCAGCGTATAAATTTGCATCGTTTGTAGTGATTACTGCTTTTGAATCTCATAGCTATGGAAGTTAAGCAACAGGTAATTCAATCATTTTCCAAAATCTTCCATTGCCACGTTTGTTTGTTTTTTTAACTCTTATACCATCATCACTGCATTTTTTACTGTTGGCAAATTTTAATACTGGCCAAGGGTAGCGTTTGTAATAATTGCTTTCTCTCGAATATTTCCAGAACATTTAACTTAAGCTGGTTGGCATTAAAATTATTTGCACTGAGGATCATGTTAAGTGTTTCCTTCTCAAAATAGCTGAGTTTCAGCTAGAATATTGATTTACTCAATGCTCAGACTATTTGGAGTGATCATTTTGATAAGCTACATTTCATCGAGTGATATATTGTCTTTTCTCATGGTACGGTTCTGGCAGAGTTCCAGTGCTAAAGGTGTGGCTTTAACTAAGACAACAAAAAACAGCAGCGTTCGCTTCAGGAAAGGCAAGGATAGCACGATTTAGTGCAAATAGAAGTAGCCTAGTCTTGGTAAAAGTTACCGTGCATAATAGTAGATTTTTTAATTTGGCCGTTATAGGGACAGGTGAGAAAAAGGTAGACTAGAATTTGAAAACGCTGGTTCAGTTTGACAGTGTTATTTGGGACAAATTGATCACAACGCTCGATTATGTTGTGTTTACTCGATGTTTACGCCCTGGATAACGGTTTTGTCTTTCTCTAGCTCTCTTGGTTTGACTATTGAAATACGCGTGACCTTAAGTCCACTTGCGTAGTGCCGTTTGGAACCCAATTATGTATTGCCAAGAATATTTTACTCTGCTTACAACAAAACCTACGTCAATATTGGGAGCATCAATATCCGATGAACTCTACGAGTTATAATCTTAGGCACAAAGAAAATGACAACCACACGTATCACTTATATATATGTTATATATATCAAAATCATCTTTATTGTTTGCTGGAACAAGCAAGGTCGCATCAAGGGAGAGGTAAGACCGAGGCCGTTGCCCCCTGATCCCCTGATGCTGCCCGTCGGTAGAAACAAAGGCGAGTTATCAGCAGTGGCGGATCCAGAACTTCGGGGGGGGGGGGGGGGGTCGGTCTGCAAAAAATTTTTTTTGGTTTAAAAATAAGTGGGGGCCGGGCCCCCGAGCCGCTCCCCTAGATCCGCAACTGATCAGGTCTAAGGCGAACAGTGATGTAGCCGATAACGAAACCAACGCACGTGATTAGAGGCACAGTTAATGCATTACTAACGGATGCTACGTATTATATTGCTATCGGACGTATATCCAATACCTCACACAAACGGTTTCTGTTTTTAATTAGCACTGATATTAAGTTGTTTTTCAAAGTGGCTTAAGTAATAGCTCACGATCCAAATGCTTTAGAAATGCAGTTTTCAGACGAGTCTAAATTCAGATGACAAGTTAGATGGCGCAAGGCCATTCAAAACCTCAGACACTAGGAGTATACAATTCGGCAAATCCCAACGCGCTCTAGGAAGGGCGGTGGAACAATTCGAGCACGGCATTGATTGGTCACGTAGACCTCAACTAGCCCACAACTTTGATATATGCACTGTGCGAGCAATAGTAAAGAAAGCCACTGAAAAGAGAGGAAGAGACACAGATCCCGGGGGGACCTGTGCCTTTAAACAGAAATTATGTCATCACTACTTAGATTAGAGCTCAAACCAAAAAAAATTCTTTAAATCCATTTAGAGTTCGCATATTCTCTTTCTTTCTTACTCATTTGGAATTGAAACGATAAATACGTTCATACACTCACGTAGTTCCTTCGAAAACCATACCCGATTCCAGACCAAAATGCAGGGCAAAATCTATACCCATTTTCAGACCAAAAACAACAATAACAACAAGAACAACAATAATTTTTATTGTACCCAAAGCAGAATATTATAGTTATTTACAAGTTGATAAATTAATCAGTTAACTAAAAGGGGTACTGACTTCTTGCAATAACTAATAAGTCAGAAAAATGCCAAGAAGCCAGAGAAACTAGGAGTTAAAAAGGCGCAAGAAAGAAAACCACATTCTGGGCCCAACGATACTGCATACAGAATACATTTTAAGTTATTTCCGTACCAAAGTGGTGGAAATTGCACAATATCTTTGATTTTTTACAGCCAAACTTTCATACGCGACCACTTCTCAACTTCTCGTTAGCGAATACCTCCGACAATCCACCACCTATTCAAAACACCAATGCAAAATTTTCCCACTCAGAGCCTTGTAGTTGGAACCTCGTGAACGACCATCACCTTTGGTGAGCGACCACGACCACTTTTTGAGGTTACGGGTTTACAATGTTTGACGGTGTTTTTTTTTTTTAAACTACATGCATTCAATAAACTTGCTCTTCATGATCTCTATATTCGCGGTATCATGTACTACGCTACCAAGAGTATGCAAAACACTCGCCTTTTTCTGGCTTAGTATTAGAAATATTGTCTTTCACTGTCTATTTCTTGGGAAAAAGGCGATCATTATTACATCCAAAAACGGCACAACGATCTTTTTCCCATTACAATCTTATTCTAACAAAACTTTGCGAAAAAATGCCCCGAAAAACGCTCGTAAATACAAACGAAATGCGCTCATGCCCTCTGGGCATCCTAGAATAGTCCTTAAATCAAATTAATTCAATATGGCCGCCGTATCGGTAAAAAAAAGGTCTATTGAGCTTAGCGGTTCTTATGTATGGTCATGATAGGATTACCAAAACCAAGCCACTTTTGGAGGAATTTCCGTCATTGATGCTCTAAATCAGAAAAAAAATTCTATTGGGTCTGAAACAAGGGCTTCATATCACCGCCCCTTTAAACGGACTCTTGAACTTAAACCGGGCATATAGTAGTGATCTTCTGCTTTGGTTTGCAGGACACGCCATCAAGTGCTACCAGTGTAAGTCGCCAAAGAGTTGGGATACCTGTGTTCCTGAAAACAATACGGCATGTGCATCGCCCCTAGACAGCTGCGTGAAATTCAAAATAGAAGGAGAACTGGGAGGCCTAAACGTGAAGTATTTCTACAAAGGATGCGCCTTAAAAACGAGTTGCAACCAGGACGGTTGCAAGGTTGTTGCACAGATTCTGAAGATGAAGTTGACAACTTGCGATGTCGACTGTTGCGAGACCGACCTATGCAATGGAGCCAAAGTACCAATGATCAGCAGCTTCCCGTTCTTGGCATGCGCTCTAATAGCTAATTTCCGTTAAAATATACACACAGTAGTTTGAATCTGGCAAGTTACAGTATTTTGTACTAAGTTTTTTTAATTGCAGTTGATCAGTCTAGGTGTTTTGTTTGATTTTACGATTTAATTTCCTCATGTAAATGTAGTGCTGTAATTGTCAGTATTGTTTTCAAAAAATGAATAAATAAAAACATTGAAATTAATTAAAGTCACCGTATAGCCTTGGTGAGCCTTTTTTACCCTTGTAGCCTCCTAGTTTTCGTTTGGCTCACAACTTTAAAAAGTAACAATTGTGATTGTGAATATAATCAGAAACATATGAATGGACCTATATAACCATGGCGAGGTTTACAACCGGGATTTTGCAGTATTAGTTTTTTTTCATTTGAGCATATGGTATAGTCTGCGAATACAAACGTCTCTACTCGCTCCTCGCCGCTTAGGATGTTTCGGAAAACGTCTTTCGCGATCGGCGATAGGGTATGGTTTTTTGAGGGTCTCCATCCTTAAATAGGGTATCATTTTTGCCCTTGTAAGGCAGTAAAATAAGGGCTACAATAGACCTTTTTACCGATACGGCGGCCATATTGAATTCATTTGATTTAAGGAGTATTATAGGATGCCCAGGGGGCATAAGCACATTTCGTTTGTATTTTCGAGGGCTTTTCGGGACACTTTTTCTTAATGTGTTCTAAGAATAAGATTGTAATGGGAAACAAGATCCTTGTGCCGCGTTTGGGTGTAATAATGATCGCCTTTTTCCCGAGAAATATATAGTGAAAGAACATATTTCTAATACTAAACTAGAAAAAGGCGATCATTATTACATCCAAACACGGCACAAAGATCTTTTTTCCCATTACAATACTTTAAGAAAAAATGTCCCGAAAAGCGCTCGAAAATACAAACGAAATGTGCTTATACCCCCTGGGCATCCTACAATACTCCTTACGTCGAATTAATTCAATATGGCTGCAGTATCGGTAAAAAGGTCTATTCGTTGCTTTTTTAACGGACGTTTCCTCATTACAAGTGAAGGCCTCTCATTATTCAAGGTATTGTCTCCAAGATTCATTTTCACGTGAACAGCAGTTACTAACAATGCATTTGAAATATGCAAACATACTAGTCATTCAGTTGTGCACGAAAATATGAAACTTGGAGACAATACCCTGAATAATGAGAGGCACACCATTGTAAACACAAAATTTCTGCCAAAATATTAGCGAATAGTAGCCCTTCTTTTACTGCCTTACAATATATCAATAATCTTGAAACTAAAAGGTCATTTAAAAGGAAGGTTAGTGTCAAGAATCTTGAATTTTTAAAAAAATCTATCGAGCGGTTTAAAAATTATTCGATAATTTGTTAAAGTAGACTAAAATCAGGGCGGATAAATGTTGGGCGGTGAAACGAGCGCTCCGCTCTTCATTTAATGTGTGATGCGGAGAAGGACTGGCACGAGCGATCTTTCCGTGCTTCCGGTGCGTTTGTGGGCCGGCGAAATTTTCCTTTTTGCAAACCGGAAATCCTATTTTCTTTCTGTAATTTCGGGCTACAAGGTTAAATAGATAAATTCGTTTCATAACAATATCAATAAACAATTTCATATGTTTGTATCTGTATGCCTATAAGTTAAACTTGTTGCTCGTATAATGCCAAAATTCGAGGTTAATTTGAAAGTGTTGAATACCTTCTCCTGCCACTAAATATCACCTAATCGATATAGGTGATATCGATTATCACCTAATCGATATAGTGGCGTTGTACGGCTTCAAACTTTGCTTCTCGGGTGCAACGCGTCGCAAATCCGGAAATGTAAACAAAATTTATTGAGGTTAGTTGTAAGGTTTTTTCTCCCTTTTTCTCTCTAAAACAAAACAAGGTAAACAGTAAAAATTGAGGGGAAAGTAATTTTGAAGTTTCGAAGAAACAGAAAGAGATATGAGATGTTTTTTTTTTTCAAAATTAAACAGAAGGATGATGGTGATTGAAAAAATTAGCATAATTTCACCTTGCACGCGCGAGCTGCACACATTTATAAAATACACGTTATCTAGTTATGAAACACGATCTGCTGTCTTTTAGTTTTGCGATGGACGGACATGGATGAGATTTTCCTTCGTGTTTTAGACAGTACTTGTTTTTGTTTTGGAATAACATCGACATTGGCGAGTAGTAGAACGAAAATATATAATTCAGTGGTAGAGTCATGGAAGTAATAAGAGAAACCCTTTGAAAAAGATGTTTGTCTACTCCAACTAAACCTTCCGCAAAAATAGCAACATTTGCCTCTCGGAGACAGCGTACCAGCACAAACGAACGAGGAAGAAGGGCAAGAAAACAAATCAAGCCGCCATAATTCAGTGACAGCGGCAATGTCTAATGGACAAACCACATCGCAAGCACTCTAAGCAGAGTTCCAGTCCACTGCATTACACCTTTTTGCTTGGACGCGCTCGTTTCACCGCCCAACCTCCCTGACCAAAATGTTCAAAAACCGCTAACAAGAGCGCCCCGATACATGCTAATCAAATCCTTCTTTCTAGATATCGGCTGGAGCTATCTCCATGATCTTTCACACACGTTTTTAAAAAGATTGAAACTACTATGAGGTGAAATTGCATGTCAAAAGCGCTTCGTTTTCTACAGATAACAGCCGAACATCAAGATTGTCCATTTTTTGCCGTTTTTCTAACCAGAAAATCTTTATCCCAAAATATCTCCATAATGCTCTTACAGATTTCGCCAATTTTGCTTAAACTTCACAGACATCGAGGCGGCTATTGGAGGAAAAAGCTCCCGTGTATGAAATACTGCTGTAAGTAAAATACGTCATAGCGTCATTTCGTTGCTATGACAACTCCGATATCATGGCGACCCTGATCATAACAAATTTTCATCTTTATCTAATCAAGAGAGAATGATCGCTGATTCTCTCTTGATCTAATACAACTGTGGTGGCAATTTTTCCAAAACTTTGTTTATGGCGACGTAGTTTATGCTCAAACTTGGGAGGTATTGACCCTGAAAAACTGTATCGAGCCACCTTACGGCCGACTAAGGAATTGATAAGTCAGGACTTATTGCAGTTCGCTGAGGCCATTTTAGTATTTACGAGTGCGCCTTCCACGATTATTTCAGCGTAGTCTGCACGAAGCATTGGAAGAATTCGCTTGATACTGCCTCTGTAATCTTTGAATTTCCAATATTGGCTCATGGCACAAGTTTCCGCTGCACTCTCAATATTCGATCAAATTTTCTGAATTTTTCACAACCACAAGGCTCTCGCAGATTATCCACTGCCTGTCTTTTTCCTCATTTTTTCCAACAATCGCAAAACGGAAGGAACACTGGCGAAAGAAATCCCAATCCATTAATTTTATCTGTATGTCATTTATAGTGCGTTTTATCTTTATTGGCGTTTTACTATTCAATTTTTAAACGTTATATGTGAACCTAGTTTAAATTCACTTTAACGTACGTTTCCGCACGGCCTTTCAATTTTTAAACGTTATATGTGAACCTAGTTTAAATTCACTTTAACGTACGTTTCCGCACGGCCTTTCATCCAAGTCCTCTTCTTTATTAAAGTAGGTAAATCTCACCCGGCCCACGTAGCCGGGCAGCCAGGTTAAAATTATGCCACAGTAGCTAAGAGATCCACCCTTACCAGGACAGTATCAATGCAAGTGAATTCTTCAAATGTGTACACTGAGATAATCAAATGGTCTCTCAGTGAACTGCAGGTGAATTACGTTTGGTAATCATTCCTTAGTCCTCCTTAAGGCGTTGAGCGATTTCAATTTTACCTGAACAGCTCAAGTCGCCGGTTCTCTCTTTGCCTTTTTGCTACTATATTTCATTTGTCAGCAAGATTTGGATATCGTGATGGTTATGAAAGGTTCAGCATTTACGAGAAACAAAGGGATGTGGCGCGTCACAGAGATATTCCCATCTGAAAGGGACGGGGAATCAAATCTGAACGTGACTTAACAGTTGCTTTACTTCCAGAAGTTACAATTCTAAAAACGACAGCTAAATAAAATCTACTTTTACTCTAATCCGATTCAGAAGCCGTCACGACAATACTCGTTTCTTCTTAGTTTTGCTTTCATTACTCCTTAAAGCACATCCACCAGCGATACCTGTTTTAGGAAAGTGATGAATTGACGCTCCGATCCTTGCTGGTGATATCAAAATCTGCACGTTACACCCCTAAAGGAGACGACGAGTGTTCCGCCCTTTTTCACATGGATCTAATGCCCTGATACTTTAGCACTTTTAAGTACTGGTATTGATGAAAACATATGATTTCAATTCGTTTGAAAAAATCTTTTACATGTATCAGCTTAGAAATATTTTCTGCTTGGCCAGTGTCACTCAAGAATTTGTGTATATATATATATATTCGTTTTTTGAGTAGAACGTATTTCGTAGAGCGCTCGACTCAATTGATTGAGGAGCATCAGCTATAACTTCACAGAAGTTCAGGTTTCACGAGTAATCATCGTTTTATTGCTACAGAACTGTTTCGTACGGTGCAAGGACCACACTCATCAGGCAATTTTGACGACTGAACTGTTGGAATTGGAAGGCTGGCAGCTAAATGGGAAAATTTAAATTGTTGCTATGGTAGATGCGTTACATTCAGGTCATATGAAACTGTTGAAAGGGTTGCTAGGTAACGTAGCTTAAAACCCGCTTATATCACATTTTTTATAACGACAGATAATCCCTCTTATATAATGTTTTTGTTACCTAGCAACCCTTTCAACAGCATTGTGGGAGATTGCTGGGAAACATTTATCTGTTCCTCATGATCACTCCCAGCAAGATTGATGGAAGAGTTCCCAGCCAGCAAGGTGCACCTACAACCTGCAACCTGACTTACTGGGAAGTCTCCCTGTAGACGTATGTCTAGACATCACTGTCCACTATGGGCGTGGTAAAAAGGTGAAATTCACCCCTACAGGGGGATGGAGGGCGCGGGGATCTCACAAATAGCAAAAACCAGCTATTCTAGACACCAAATCAAATCAGACAACCTAAATTGTCAATTTCCCAGCAACACTCTCGGGCTCCTCAAAGGACATATTTTAATTTTTTTGAAATCTCCCAGCCAGCAAAAATTTGCCTGAAAACAGAAATTTTGAGGAACAGATCCATTGGGTGCCCCTAAGAGGTGGGCCAACCTCGGGACGAGGTTGGAGATGGGCAGGAATTCATTAACTTATAGGAGAGCTTTGCTCTGGAACTCCATTCCAGACTATTTAAAAAGAGCACCAAGTCTAAACATTTTAAAATAGCTTATTAAGAAAAATAGACCCTTGTTTCAAACAGATGAAATAGTATTTTCTATTGTTCTTAACTTTTAGTCTTCTATGTTACTACTGTATATTTATTCTTTTCATATGCCTATTTTCTGTATATTTTTTATTTTATTTGTATATCATCAAAAGATAGTTTATCAGCAGGTCCACATCAGCTTTAGCTGCCTTTTAACTTAACCTGCTTTACCAAATAAACTATCGAATGACTGAAAAATGAATGAATTCTTTTGGGTTTTCTTGTCATATTTAAATTGGGTAGCCCCAGTGAGGTTTAAGCTCTAATTTGCATAAGAAAGCAAACCCCTGCCCTCTTGTGGGATGGAGCGTTGCGTGACGACACTGAAAACGGCTGTGTAGCAGACTACACGCCGCCGCCCTCCCGCCCCATGAGAGGACACAGAGGATTTTTACTGGAAGTACAATTCCACACAGAGATGTTTTCTTCGCGGGCAGCTAATCCGACTTAATTTTATTTAATACGTTGTGCTCCTCGAACGTGCGAAAATTTTCTTGTCGTGTATTAGATTTCAGATAGATTTTCTTCATTTCGCGCCAGAATAAATTAGTTTGCGCGCAAAGGGCTTGTAAAAAAATCACAACGTTCGTCTCACTTCGAGTCCACCTTTTGGAGATACGCCGGCTTGGTAGCTGGAATACATCGGCCGAGGCGAAGATAGGGCAGTTTTTCCTCCTCGTCGTATTTTCTCCAGTACAAATGTTTTTATTTGTAGTGAGAATCCAGTGCATATCGGTGGATTCTACATCATGCGGCTTCGTGCGGCTTGCTACTTCTGAAAGAAGAGTGCCGGATTTCATCGCTTTGTTGGCGTTTATTGGTGTTGGCGAAAGTAAGGTAAAAGAACCGGCTACTGTGAGGTAAGAATTGAGTTTTAGATTTGTTACTCGGCGAAAAATGGTGCATAGAACTCGTGAAACCCGTGAGCATTACCTCTCGTTCTGTTACCTAATGTCATGCGATGAATCCTCGCTTATTCTATGCGTAACACTTATACAAGCAATAAACTTGTTTCGCAAAGTTAAGTAAGTTAACTTATCGAGACCATTTGACGACGATTTCTCGTTGTATGCTTTATTCACTTGGCTTATTCCGGCTACTTGCCAGGAGTTACATGACAAGGTTTGTGTGCTATAATTATGCTGATAATTTTTTGCACCTTTGGATTGAAACTCGTGAAAGCCAAACTTGTTATCCTAGCGAAAAACTCTTCTGTTAAGCAGGAATTTTAAACATCTTTCGGGGCCCAATATGGTGCCAAAATTTTAGGAGAAACAAAGCTTGATTTTTGGCGAAACGGACCATAGCTTTTTTTCCTTTGAAGACTGACCGCGAGGCAAACGCCCGTGAGTACTATACAGTGTAATCTAGTGATTCTTTAGGTAGAGCTAACAAACATAGGCTGCACTTTAGGAGGTACACCCATGTGTGCAGTGTAACCCAGTGATTCTTTAGGTACAGCTAACAAACATAGGCTCCACTTTAGGTGACACGCCCATGGGTGCAGTGTCACCCAGTGATTCTTCAGTCAGAGCTTGCAAACATAGACTGTACAGGTGTACATCAGATGGCAACGTTGCCATAAAGTGCTTAACCTGAGATCAGGCCCAATTTTAGCGGTTCTCATACATTCTCTCTAACGGTTGTTACACCATGTCACTTCGACTATTTGTTTATCGAGTGCTTGATACATTGTTTTGACGCACAATTGATAGTCTGCGGAAGTCATATTGTCTAAAGCCATAGCAAAAGACAAATTTATGCACCCATCACAGAGGTAAGGTAAGGGTTTTTTATACACGGTATTTCCTTCAAATACATTTACATTCAAGTACTAGAAAAATAACTACCTAACTAACGAGCTAGAATCTAAGATAAAAAAGATATAATAACAAAAAACCTTCTTTACAAGGAGGCTTTGTGCAAATGTTACATATATCTAGTTAAAGTTTTTTAATTTTCCTTTAAAAATATTAAGGGATGTCAATTGCCGCATCTTCAGAGACAAGCTGTTCCACAACACACTTCCGTTATAAGGAAGACTTCTTTTTTCGCTGCAAAGTTTGAAAGCGGAGCGATGCGACTTTCGGGGAAAAAATCGCTCCGACGCTGGAGCCCTTTCAAAACAAGGATTCCTCCCTTGTCTTTCTGTTATAAGGAACAGTAAACGGCGAACTCCAAATCCTTCACAATCGCTCAAAAAACTGCTTTTGAGGCAAAAGGACGACCACATATCGCAGGTAAGGTAATTCAACGCTTATTTAACATTGATTTATATACACACTTGGCGATATATCGCTATCGGTGAGGCAAATTGCAAATCCAGTACATTTACTATAAAATAACAATAGCACGGAAATATAGCACGCGAGCAGGGCGATTCTGCTGTAGAAGTTTTGTTTGGTTTATATTAAAGGTGATTTCTACCCACCACTGACAAAATCTGACAAATCACGACAAACACATCACTGAAAAATCACGATATTTTGCTCAGCCTGGTCCAATAATTGCTAATTATTTGCCAACTTTATTGCCAAATATCAGCCTAGTCCCTAGGCGTTCTCGGCTAGGTCAATCCTGGCCTCTACCATGAGCTGTGACGTCACCGAGAGATACACGCCGAGAACGCTTAGCCAATACTATTTTGTCAGGTTACTGCAACTTCAGCCGAAGGTAGCTGAAAATCTGTCATTTGAACAGGAAGAGTTTCTACGTGCATGCCACAGCGAAAAACAAAGTTTCGGTTTCTTTAAAAAGGATCCGCGAAACCAAGTTTTGTTCAACTTAAGTGGACTTTCACGCGCAGCAACAAGTAGCAGACGACTGATGAACTTCTTTCTTGAATTTGTGCCAATGAATCTCTGCACGATGGAGGAGCTGAGGTTACGGACTGTCGTCGAAAGAGGAAACAAGGCAAACGTGTATATTGTCAACATTATGCTTCATTACGGCATTTCTGGGCATTTTCAAGCACTCGCTAATGTTTTAAAACGAAGCATCAAAAGTGTCTCTCGGGGAAAGAAAATTAATAAATAAACACAAAAAGTAGGTGTTGCGGGTTTTGATTCACTTCGTAATGTATATGTATATTTTTTTTACTAGAGTGACGGTTTCCAGCAGAAAAACAGCACATCTTTCTTACATTTCTCACGAAATACAGATATTAAGAGCCCAGATGGGTGTCTCGATACCGCACTTAAATTTTGGACAGCTAAATTTGTATATAGTAAATTAAGCTTAAGTTTATGTTAGATAAAGAAAAGACTCGATTTTCGGTGTTTTAGCAGTGAAGATGTAAAAGATACAACGTAAACCCTACTGGTATGGTTATTGAACTGTTGTGTGCCTATAGAGCTATTGTTGACAAACAAACCACATTTTAGGAGAAACAGATATCACAATGTAAAGCACTTAAAAAATACTTTATGTGACATTGCATCTTTGAATTGAAAGAATCATGAACTTGGGCAGCAGTTCTTCTTTCCTTCCCTTCTCTCTCTCTCCCTGCAGTCTTCTCTTCTTGTGCCAAGCCACCAAATTCTTTCCCCGCTAAGTTTCTCATTAAAATACCTGAAAATTAACAAATTAAAAACAAAAAATATTTGAACCAGGTAGAAAATTAACCGTGTTAAAGGGTACATACAAATGTGGCTCATGATTAGAAAATTGAAACCATTTGTATAAAATAAAAAATATTTCAATCCCTAGAGTGAAATTATAACATGATTGCTTTAAAATGATAGGTTTTACCTGATTAAGGATGCTTGGACACCATTTATTTTAGTGCGAATGTAAGACCCTATTACGAAAATATTATTATTTTGCAGATCTATAAATGCTATCTTATTGTATTCATCCTTTGTGCCTGCAATAAATTAAATAATATGCACCACACCCCCATTAAGCCCACCCCTACCCTCTTTCCCTGCCTGTCCCAATGTAAAACTCTCTGGGATCAAAAAAGGAAATACCGGCATATTTATAACGAGGCTATAACATGCTGTTAAGGTTGCCTAGTTTAAAACTGCTGTGTAACAATAATGAAATAGTTGGAATTTTTCAAATAAGCAAATATAACTATTTAATTTAATTAAAGTATGAATTACATTCCCAGGTATACAATAATCAGCTGAAAGATTGGATAAGAAATTATTATTATATTTGTTGGAATTAGCCTCAGTGTAAAAAAAGTGATATAAATGAATACATTGCACAGTTTTACCTATTTTTCCAGTCTCTTCTGCTGACTGGTCTTCACTGATGGACTTGTTTGGCAATGTTCTTGTGTCCTTTTTTACAGAACATATAAAAGAAGGACGAGAAGAATATCCTGCAAAATCATTAAATGCGCATCAGACAAATTTTAAATAGCTTCAGGTTTACCCTTAAGGTCATTTTATTTCCAGTGGCTACAACTCACTTCTCCAGATCTTCAAAAATACAAAGTCAGAATTAAGCTTAAGTTATAGTATAGAGATAAAGAAGATGGGCACGAGGCAAACTTTCGAAAATAGAATGTCAATTATTGTTGTTCATTCAAAATACGTAGCCATTTTCATTGGCTCAAGCCCCCGGCTAATTCATAATCAACAGGTACTTTTCATATTTGGAGGATGCAAGCAATATACCCTTGATTCCATCATATATGGTTTTAGAAGCAGGGTTAGTACATGGTATATTTGACCAGCGACAAGGTTGCTTGGGCAATATTGAGTGAACTAAATATGTGTGTTTACATCTATACCAAGATGAAATAGCTAAATTTTCTGACTAAAACTGGATGGAATGCAAGAACATGCAAATCATGTTTCTGGATGAATATTATCTAATTTTTGTGAGGTATATGCAAGAAAAAACGCCTTCAGATATCCTCCTGGAACTGTGCTCAGAAAAGGCCAGAGTTTTTGAAAATGTTTTCAAATGTAGAAATGTTTCAAATGAAAAATAACATAATAATTGTTATTTGGTTTTTATATATATGATGTGCAGAATTACGCTGATCTGAGGTGGGCATTATTCTACGCAATTTGCATAATCTTTCACATCGTACTCTACCTCATTTAATAATTTATGCACTAGTTTAATATTAAATTGGGTAACAATGGTAAATACATTGTACAGTTGTACATGTACCTATTTCCTTTAACCTGTTTTGCCGGTTTATCTTTGCTGAGGGACTGTATGGAAATATACTCCTTTATCCACCTCTTTAAAAAAAACAAAGTAATAGTTAAGCTTAATATATAGTAAGCTTAAATAAATTTGAAGATTTGATATGGCATACAGTAGTACCTAGCTTCATCGATGCCTTCTTCAGCTTCTTTGGTGTTCTGACAGGGCCAAAAAGATTTCGACGAGGGGAACTTCCTGAAAATTTTAAAATGTTGTTCAATAAAACAATACCGAGATACTTTCGTGGATATAAAATTAAAATACAATCACTTGTAGAAAAACAAAAATCGACTACCTTTCGGGTGGCCACACAATGGATGACTTGTAAGCTCTAAATCGCTTTCCTCGCTATCGTGCTCCCACTCGGAGTCGAAAAAAATGTATACGTAAGTTTTTGGTGAAAATTTGCATCGTTCTTTTGGGTCTAAGATAATTTTAGCTTGAATAGGAGAATCTTTGACGGTAAACAAGCCACCACGGCGAACAAAATATTTTTACAGAATAAATAATATGCTACAAAAAGCACTTACCACTGTTTGCAGATACTTCAACCAACACATCCATACTATCGGCGAGCAGTTTTTCCAAAATAGAGCTGTAGAAACTCTTAAAATGTGACCATGGGTAATCAGGGGTATTTTGCCAATTCTTGGTTTTCACATGACGTCACCAAAATTTAAACTAAGAAACTATCGCTTCTTCTGAGTTTCTACTTTCTTGTGATATTAGAGCACCTTAAACCTTTATACAAACAAATTTTCGGCTCAAAAGGGTTCTTTGTTTTACGATACAGGGCCCGGTTGCATAAAACGTACACTTAAGTGCCCACTTAAGTAGGTCGGCTTACGAATCCGTTATGGGTACACTTACGTGTGTTGCATGGAACGCACTCAGCACTCTCGTAAGTTTCTGTTTTACGTGGTAACTTACGGGCTCACTTAAAGGCACACGTAACTTTGATATAGTACTTCATTAATGACTCACTCTTTTTTATTTTAAGCTAACCATCGGTGAGTGTAAAGAAAGTTTTAAGTCGTTTCAAACACTTTTAAGCCTCTCAAAAAAACTGACATTTGCATGCAGACGTTATTTTTCTTCAATATCTACTGAAAATGATAGTTCTTCTTCTTTTTTCACAACGTCGGCTTTAAAGTGTACATCAGAGGTTAACAAAGCGCATGAGAACGAATAACGTGAACAAAAATACTTTTTTTCACTTCTCAGTAAAAGATCTCGTTAACTTTAGTAAAAACAGTAACGGTACGGGACCTACAAAGGTCCCGTAAATTTACGTGCTATTTTCCGTAAAAAAGGTTTTATGCAACACCTGCAATTTCTGTTGCATAAACGACACTTAAGTGAACACTTACAAAAATCGTAAGTGCAACCACTTAAGTAATTTAATGTAACTGACTTAAGTTACGAGTGCACGTACGCGTACCCAGTAGTTGTTACGGGCGTTTTATGCAACCGGGCCCAGAACGCTTGAATTTCCAGGCTTTTGCGTGACGCGGCATTTGGCTGGCGGCCGGGAAAGCTCTTAAGTGGGTTAAAAACATTACGGATTTTTGCAGATTTTGCTATCTAAATATTCCTTGTCTTAGAATAAATATTGCTTTAATCTTTATGAGTTCCAAGGGAAGAATTCACGCATAAATAGGAAAAGTCAAAAAACAGATGTTTCTGTTTGTTTCCGGCGGCCATATTTGTGTCCCGAAAGGGACACAAACCTATCGTCTCCATATAAAGCTTTATAAATTTGGGTAAAACGTTTTTCCGAATATCTCGCATATGAACTATTGCATATACCTGATTCTTGGCAAGGCGTTTTGTATATTTATCTTCTTTCATTTCCCAGATTCTAGACTTTCTGTATTAAAAGGTTTCCATTTTTATTTCTGCTTTCTCACGTGACTGAAAACCGAGAATTTTGGCTTAGGCGTTCTCTCGCCCGCTCTTTCCCAGACTTTGCGCGGACAACGGGGCAAGAGAGAACGCCTAGGGACTAGGCTGACCAAATATATAATTTAAGGGTTAATTTGTTATTGGTTAAAAAAAATCACATGATGAATCACAAGACTTAGCTGTTCGTGGGGAAATTGCCCAAAGATTACACCATAGTCTTCCTGTTTTTCTGAGAATGTCACACAATATTTTTGTATCCTCATATGCATAGAATGGGAGACACTGGATAAACGCAACTTGTAAACAGATAGCGTAGTGCAGTATTTGTTAAAAGTTTTTGTTCTCACGGCTGATACGGTGTTTGATTTTCATAGCTGACACGGTGTTTTTGTTAAAAGGGGTGTATTGGGTTATGGTGACCCGGACTTAATTGATATTTTGGCGTTGAGCACCAAAATATGTTATTAAAAAATTGTCCCGGTCTTGCTCAAAAATGAAAACAGATGGTGTAATACAGTATTTGTGTTTCATTGTTTGATATTCATAAGTTGGCGTCGTTTAGCTCCTCGGAGCTCAAATTGTTAACATTTTTGTGGTACAAAGGGTGTATTGAAGACTAAGGGAATTTTTATGCTTTGCGTTCCCGTGCTCGTCGATCTTGTGAATCTTTGTCGTTCCTTCGCCACTCACTCCGATTCACAAGATGTTTGGAGCACGTTTGCAACGCTTGCGTTAAACTCTCCAAGGCTCCGCCTGTGCCAAGTCTGGGACCCCGCCCCCTCCATATTTCTCCATTTTTTAAAATGAATTTAATGTAAAATATTGGATCAATTATTGGAAAAGTGGCGCGAGAAATCGCCTTTGCAGCCGCCGTAGTGTAGTATGCACGAGCTGAACGTGTAGGAATGCAGCACTTAAGAAACGGATATCGTGTTCAAACAACTCTTTGCGATCGTTTATTGCCTGAAGGCCCTTAAAGAGACGCGATCACGGTTATACGCATGCGCGCTGTTTGTCTCTTCAAAATAAATTTGTTGGGTACAATCATTAAAAATCCTTCGTTTTATTCCGACATCCGCCGCTTTGGCTGGCCTAGTTATACTTCGGTAGTGGTGATTGACGCGTGGTTGTGTTGTCTGACTGGTTACGTTTTAAGAAGACGCAAAAAATAATGTTTTAATCATGGAGGTTCAGAAGAGCATCGTGGCCGTCCGGCAACTGGACCTTCTCAAGGCGGTCTTTGGAGATAGAGAAGCGTAGCCGCTCGATCTGTTATTATGAAAATCATGTTGTTGTTATGCTAACTATTATTTTTTCAGCAAAATTTCCATAACAAAAAGAAAGAGGTTTGTATCAAAACAAGGTCAACCTCAGCCTCACGTTCACTCAAAGGCTAGGATACTACGCCCACAACTGTAAAATGGTCTATTAAGTATAATCTTTATACTCATACGTTTTGTGTTTTTGTCACTGGTCAGGCGCTATTTGTAGGTATTTCTGGGTTTATATAAGGCGAACTGAGAGAACGGTAATAAAATGTTTGTTTACAAATTTTGTTTGCCGATCGGTGACTGCTTTGTTAGCGCGGGTGCGACCTCGTAAAAATACACGCTGGTAAATGTTTTTTTCAAAGCAGGACAGGGCTGTAAATCTTATTCTTATCGGCTGCAACATATATCTGAGGAGTAGCAAAGAATAAATATAGATATATAAAATCAAACCAAATGCCCGGAAAAACTCTCGCGAAGCGAACAATGAATTTGAATTTTCTTTTTACTTGCGTGCATCTAACTCGCTTCCGATTGGTTTAAAAGCAATCAGTCCCTTTTATTCAATGTATAAATAAAGGGGTGTGTTTTTCTACTCAGTACGGCTTCGTTTAAGGTGCAGCTTTGAAGGTGGCTTATTGTTCGAATTCAATCTTCTGTTCTCCAGCAACTCCTAACAAAATGAATACTTCGCTTGCCTCCGTATTGGTTTTTACCTTTTGCTTCTCAGTGGGTGAGTACTTTACGATACTTTGTCAGGTGAGAGTAGATAATTGAGCTGGTTATGCCACACTTGGAATCAAAACAATCCGCGTATTAATTTTAATCAAATTTAGCAAGCTTAAAGCCTTAAAATAAACGCAGTTGCTCTGATTACCACTTTGAATGTTTGAAGATTTTTTATAAGTCACTAAATATGTCCATTGTGGTCAGTTTGGCCCTCCTCGTATGCGCCTACGTATAGCAGGCGTTATTTATCTATGGTTCGATCTGGTGCTTTAGTTCGCATTCGAATGTCTGGAATGTTTTCTCCTTGCACCTCTTCTGACCATATACGATCACTAGAAAGAGTAATGACGAGGTACTATAGCCTCGTCTATACTGAATTAATCGTGATAGGTTTCTGTGAAGAAGTACCTCATGAAAAATGCTGAAACTAGTGTTTCAGGTCATTTAAAATCCTGTGAGCTAGGCACACCTCTTGAAAATCATGCACCCTTATAAAAGCTCGCACGTTCGGTGCTTCTGTGACGATAGGTTTTGCCCCTCCAAACACAAATCGGAGACATAAGCGTTAAGAGAATTCGAGCGACTTCGGCGTATAAACAACAAGGGGGAAAACTAACTCTGCAAATCGCTTGGCTAGCGGGAAAGGAACTCGTCACTGTTCCACCGTACTAGGATCTGCTACGACTGGAAAAAAGGACAGCACTCAAACTTGGACTCATACAGAGATGTGCATCCAAGATGTTAATCGTACAAGCATGTAAATCCAAAATATAAATCGAAAAACAGGGATAACAGTGCTCAGCTTATAACAACATCACAAACCAGATCGAAAGAAGCGCTGAATAAAATTAGCTGAAACCTGAAAATAAACCTGGATTAATTCAGCTTAAGTGACTCAAAATTAAATGTCAATCAAGCAAATGGATTTCGGAAACTTAGTTATACAAAGATTCAGCACTAATGCTGTGCAAGAAGAATTCGAGTTTCCTTTGCTCAGGATTGCTTAAAATATCAAAACTAAAACGGTTGGTTTTTGAGCAGGCGAAAGATCCACTTATTCAGTGACCAAGGTCAGTATAATTATTCAGGAACTGTAGTTATCCTTTCAAAAGTAAACATTGAAGTAAAATGTGTATAATTTAAGAAAACTAAAACAGGTCAATGCAAATTCAATGTAAATTACGGCTAAATCGACTTCAAATGGAATATTTAAAAGCTAGATAAGAAATTCGAGGCAAATAAACAATTCATGGGAAATCTCTCCTTACACCTACACTTTTCTTTTATCTTTGTTAAAATTCTAATTGCTACGGCCCTTGAAGTCTGTATGGTGAGCTTATAGGTATTATGACTTCGTTCCAGGTTGTTCTGACAGCATGATAAATTTTGCAGCGTTTGAAGTGATTACTGCTTTTGAATCTTATATAGCGGTTATGCTTTTCTGAATCCAAATTGTTCTGGGTTGAGAATGTTATGGATTTGGATATATTCATTCAACCGTACCTGTGCACAATTTGCTTAGACAACTCAGTGTCAAAGTGATTCCTCTGTAATTTTGCTGGGGACCTTCTATCACCTTTGTTGTTTGTTTTCGATTTTCCTAAGATTTCATCATCTGACAAATCTGTTTCGTCCGAGTCATCTGCAAAACTTGTATTTCCATTTGTTTCATTGTTATCATAAAGTAATTGTCGAAAATGTTGTATCCATGCTTCCGGAGATATGAGGATTTCTTCTTCGACCGTACTTTCTTTTCGGAGTTTGTTTATCTGCCTCCAAATGTCTTGACTGCGTGCATTTATCTCGTTGATAAGATCATTTTTGTATTTCTTATGCATCAATTTGACCTCTTTTTTATATTTCAATGTTTTATTTTGCACTGTAACCAGAGCTGAGTAGAGAGCTACGGCAAAGCAATAACCAAAGGAGAAAGGGAAAGCAGGGCCTGTACAAGCCATCCAGCGAACAACAATAACCGGCAATAATTGAATAAAAGTTAATTACATCTGAGTACTTTGTCTGCATTTGTTCTTTATGTATCATAGCATTTTCCCGCCGTCTCAGGGCCCTTTCAAAGATATATACATAAGGTGTGGATTGAACAAGATAACATCTGCTTTTTTCAAGTTTTAATGCAACTTTATTCAGCATTATTGCCATTATCAGCGCCGTACAACTTTTTACACTCACGATGCTTATACAAAGTATCTCCGTTCCCGTGACATGTTGATGTCGATAGAAATCGATAAAAGTCGATACAAATCGATAGTCGGCCCTGAGAACTTTGTGATTATCGACTTTTATCGACAAATTAAACTAATCAATCGACAATTATCGAGCACTATCGACTTATCGACTAGCTTTCCGATGATCGATTTCGATCGACATGTCACGCCCTGCACAATGTAAAGCACATTTAAAAATACTTTATTTGACATTGCACCTTTGAATTGAAAGAATCATGACTTTTCTTCCCTTCTCTCTCTCTCCCTGCAGGCTTCTCTTCTTGTGCCATGCCACCAGAGTTTGGTTCCTTTATTCTTTTTTCCTTACTAAGTTTCTCATTAAAATACCTGACATTTAATAAATTAAAAACAAAAACATTTGAACCAGGTAGAAAATTAACCGTGTTAAAGGGTACATACAAATGTGGTCCATGATTAGAAAATTGAAACCATTTGTATAAAATAAAAAATATTTCAATCCCTAGAGTGAAATTATAACATGATTGCTTTAAAATGATAGGTTTTTACCTGATTAAGGATGCATGGACACCATTTATTTTAGTGCGAATGTAAGACCCTATTACGAAAATATTGTTATTTTGCTGATCTATAATTGCTATCTTATTGTATTCATCCTTTGTGCCTGCAATAAATTAAATAATATGCACCACACCCCCATTAAGCCCACCCCTACCCTCTTTTCCTGCCTGTCCCAATGTAAAACTCTCTGGGATCAAAAAAGGAAAAACTGGCATATTTATAACGAGGCTATGATATGCTGTTAAGGTTGCCTAGTTTAAAATTGCTGTGTAACAATAATGAAATAGTTGGAATTTTTCAAATAAGCAAATATAACTATTTAATTTAATTAAAGTATGAATTACATTCCCAGGTATACAATAATCAGCTGAAAGATTGGATAAGAAATTATTATTATATTTGTTGGAATTAGCCTCAGTGTAAAAAAAGTGATATAAATGAATACTTTGCACAGTTTTACCTATTTTTCCAGTCTCTTCTGCTGACTGGTCTTCACTGATGGACTTGTTTGGCAATGTTCTTGTGTCCTTTTTTACAGAACATATAAAAGAAGGACGAGAAGAATTTTATTTCCAGTGGCTACAACTCACTTCTCCAGATCTTCAAAAATACAAAGTCAGAATTAAGCTTAAGTTATAGTATAGAGTTAAAGAGGATGGGTGCGAGGCAAACTTTCGAAAATAAAAATAAATATGTCAATTATTGTTGTTCATTCAAAATACGTAGCCATTTTAATTTTCAATTGGCTCGAGTCCCCGGCTAATTCATAATCAACAGGTACTTTTGATTCCATGATATATGGCTTTAGAAATAGGGTGAGTACATGGTATATTTGACTAGCGACAAGGCTGCTTGGGCAATATTGAGTGAACTAAATATGTGTGTTTACATCTATACCAAGATGGAATAGCTAAATTTTCTGACTAAAACTGGATGGAATGCAAGAACATGCAAATCATGTTTCTGGATGAATATTATCTAATTTTTGCGAAGTATATGCAAGAAAAAACGCCTTCAGATATCCTGGAACTGTGCTGAGAAAAGGCCAGAGTTTTTGAAAATGTTTTCAAATGTAGAAATGTTTAAAATGAAAAATAACACAATAATTGTTATTTGGTTTTTATATATATGATGTGCAGCATTACGCTGATCTGAGGTGGGCATCATTCTATGCAATTTGCATAATCTTTCACATCGTACTCTACCTCATTTAATAATTTATGCCCTAGTTTAAAATTAAATTGGGTAACAATGGTAAATACATTGTACAGTTGTACATGTACCTATTTCCTTTAACCTGTTTTGCCGGTTTATCTTTGCTGAAGGACTGTATGGAAACATACTCCTTTATCCACCTCTTTTAAAAAAAAAAACAAAGTAATAGTTATTAAGCTTAATATATAGTAAGCTTAAATAAATTTGAAGATTTGATATGGCATACAGTAGTACCTAGCTTCATCGATGCCTTCTTCAGCTTCTTTGGTGTTCTGACAGGACAAAAAAGATTTCGACGAGGGGAACTTCCTGAAAATTATAAAATGTTGTTCAATAAAACAATACCGAGATACTTTCGTGGATATAAAATTAAAATACAATCACTTGTAGAAAAACAAAAATCGACTACCTTTCGGGTGGCCACACAATGGATGACTTGTAAGCTCTAAATCGCTTTCCCCGCTATCGTACTCCCACTCTGAGTCGAAAAAAAATGTATACGTAAGTTTTTGGTGAAAATTTGCATCGTTCTTTTGGGTCTAGGATAATTTTAGCTTGACTAGGAGAATCTTTGACGATAAACAAGCCACCACGGCGAACAAAATATTGTTACAGAATAAATAATATGCTACAAAAAGAACTTACCGCTGTTTGCAGATACTTCAACCAACACATCCATACTATCGGCGAGCAGTTTTTCCAAAATAGAGCTGTAGAAACTCTTAAAATGTGACCATGGGTAATCAGGGGTATTTTGCAATTCTTGGTTTTCACATGACGTCATCAAAATATAAACCAAGAAACTATCGCTTCTTCTGAGTTTCTACTTTTATGTGATATTAGAGCACCTTAAAACCTTTATACAAACAAATTTTCGGCTCAAAAGGGTTCTTTGTTTTACGATACAGGGCCCGGTTGCATAAAACGTACACTTAAGTGCCCACTTAAGTAGGTCGGCTTACGAATCCGTTATGGGTACACTTACGTGTGTTGCATGGAACGCACTTAGCACTCTCGTAAGTTTCTGTTTTACGTGGTAACTCACGGGATCACTTAAAGGAACACGTAACTGTGATATAGTACTTCATTAATGACTCACTCTTTTTTACTTTAAGCTAACCATCGGTGAGTGTAAAGAAAGTTTTAAGTCGTTTCAAACACTTTTAAGCCTCTCAAAAAAACTGACATTTGCATGCAGACGTTATTTTTCTTCAATATCTACTGAAAATGATAGTTCTTCTTCTTTTTTCACAATGTCGGCTTTAAAGTGTACATCAGAGGTTAACAAAGCGCATTAGAACGAATAACGTGAAGAAAAATTCTTTTTTTCACTTCTCAGTAAAAGATCTCGTTAACTTTGGTAAAAACAGTAACGGTACGGGACCTACAAAGGTCCCGTAAATTTACGTGCTATTTTTCCGTAAAAAAGGTTTTATGCAACACCTGCAATTTCTGTTGCATAAACGACACTTAAGTGAACACTTACAAAAATCGTAAGTGCAACCACTTAAGTGAATTCCCTAAGTGGACCACTTAAGTAATTTAATGCAACTGACTTAAGTTACGAGTGCACGTACGCGTACCCAGTAGTTGTTACAGGCGTTTTATGCAACCGGGCCCAGAACGCTTGAATTTCCAGGCTTTTGCGTGACGCGGCAATTGGCTGGCGGCCGGGAAAGCTCTTAAGTGGGTTAAAAACATTACGGATTTTTGCAGATTTTGCTATCTAAATATTCCTTGTCTTAGAATAAATATTGCTTTAATCTTTATGAGTTCCAAGGGAAGAATTCACGCATAAATAGGAAAAGTCAAAAAACAGATGTTTCTGTTTGTTTCCGGCGGCCAAATTTGTGTCCCGAAAGGGACACAAACATAGCGTCTCCATACAAAGCTTTATAAATTTGGGTAAAACGTTTTTCCGAATATCTCGCATATGAACTATTGCATATACCTGATTCTTGGCAAGGCGTTTTGTATATTTATCTTCTTTCATTTCCCAGATTCTAGACTTTCTGTATTAAAAGGTTTCCATTTTTATTTCTGCTTTCTCACGTGACTGAAAACCGAGAATTTTGGCTTAGGCGTTCTCTCGCCCGCTCTTTCCCAGACTTCGCGCGGACAACGGGGCAAGAGAGAACGCCTAGGGACTAGGCTGACCAAATATATAATTTAAGGGTTAATTTGTTATTGGTTAAAAAAAATCACATGATGAATCACAACACTTAGCTGTTCGTGGGGGAATTGCCCAAAGATTACACCTTAGTCTTCCTGTTTTTCTGAGAATGTCACACAATATTTTTGTATCCTCATATGTATAGAATGGGAGACACTGGATAAACGCAACTTGTAAACAGATAGCGTAGTGCAGTATTTGTTAAGAGTGTTTGTTCTCACGGCTGATACGGTGTTTGATTTTCATAGCTGACACGGTGTTTTTGTTAAAAGGGGTGTATTGGGTTATGGTGACCCGGACTTAATTGATATTTTGGCGTTGAGCACCTAAATATGTTATTAAAAAATTGTCCCGGTCTTGCTCAAAAATGAAAACAGATGGTGTAATACAGTATTTGTGTTTCATTGTTTGATATTCATAAGTTGGCGTCGTTTAGCTCCTCGGAGCTCAAATTGTTAACATTTTTGTGGTACAAAGGGTGTATTGAAGACTAAGGGAATTTTTATGCTTTGCGTTCCCGTGCTCGTCGATCTTGTGAATCTTTGTCGTTCCTTCGCAACTCACTCCGATTCACAAGATGTTTGGAGCACGTTTGCAACGCTTGCGTTAAAATCTCCAAGGCTCCGCCTGTGTCAAGTCTGGGACCCCGCCCCCTCCATATTTCTCCATTTTTTAAAATGAATTTAATGTAAAATATTGGATCAATTATTGGAAAAGTGGCGCGAGAAATCGCCTTTGCAGCCGCCGTAGTGTAGTATGCACGAGCTGAACGTGTAGGAATGCAGCACTTAAGAAACGGATATCGTGTTCAAACAACTCTTTGCGATCGTTTATTGCCTGAAGGCCCTTAAAGAGACGCGATCACGGTTATACGCATGCGCGCTGTTTGTCTCTTCAAAATAAATTTGTTGGGTACAATCATTAAAAATCCTTCGTTTTATTCCGACATCCGCCGCTTTGGCTGGCCTAGTTATACTTCGGTAGTGGTGATTAACCCGTGGTTGTGTTGTCTGACTGGTTACGTTTTAAGAAGACGCAAAAAATAATGTTTTAATCATGGAGGTTCAGAAGAGCATCGTGACCGTCCGGCAACTGGACCTTTTCAAGGCGGTCTTTGGAGATAGAGAAGCTTTAATAGCCGCTCGATCTGTTATTATGAAAATCATGTTGTTGTTATGCCAACTATTATTTTTTCAGCAAAATTTCCATAACAAAAAGAAATAGGTTTGTATCAAAACAAGCTCAACCTCAGCCTCACGTTCACTCAAAGGCTAGGATACTACGCCCACAACTGTAAAATGGTCTATTAAGTATAATCTTTATACTCATACGTTTTGTGTTTTTGTCACTGGTCAGGCGCTATTTGTAGGTATTTCTGGGTTTATATAAGAGAGAACAGTAATAAAATGTTTGTTTACAAATTTTGTTTGCCGATCGGTGACTGCTTTGTTAGCGTGGGTGCGACCTCGTAAAAATACACGCCGCTAAATGTTTTTTTCAAAGCAGGACAGGGCTGTAAATCTTATTCTTATCGGCTGCAACATATATCTGAGGAGTAGCAAAGAATAAACTTGAATTATGGGGATATATAAAATCAAACCAAATGCCCGGAAAAACTCTCGCGAAGCGAATAATGAATTTGAATTTTTTTTTTACTTGCGGGCATCTAACTCGCTTCCGATTGGTTTAAAAGCAATCAGTTACTGTCAGAACTCACACACGCGCATTATCGTGAACCAGTCGTTTAATTCAATGTATAAATAAAGGGGTGTGTTTTTCTACTCAGTGCAGCTTCGTTTAAGGTGCGGCTTGGAAGGTGGCTTATTGTTTGAATTCAATCTTCTGTTCTCCAGCAACTCCAAAGGAAATGAATACTTCGCTTGCCTCTTTATTGGTTTTTACCTTTTGCTTCTCAGTGGGTGAGTACTTTACGATACTTTGTCAGGTGCGAGTAGATAATTGAGCTGGTTATGCCACTCTTGGAATCAAAACAATGCGCGTATTAAATTTTAATCAAATTTAGCAAACTTAAAGCCTTAAAATAAACGCAGTTGCTCTGATTACCACTTTGAATGTTTGAAGATTTTTTATAAGTCACTAAATATGTCCATTTTGGTCAGTTTGGCCCTCCTCGTATGCGCCTACGTATAGAAGGCGTTATTTATCTATGGTTCGATCTGGTGCTTCAGTTCGCATTCGAATGTCTGGAATGTTTTCTCCTTGCACCTCTTCTGACCATATACGATCACTAGAAAGAGTAATGGCGCGGTACTATAGCCTCGTCTATACTGAATTAATCGTGATAGGTTTCTGTGAAGAAGTACCTCATGAAAATTCTGAAACTAGTGTTTCAGGTCATTTATAATCCTGTGAGCTAGGCACACCTCTTGAAAATCATGCACCCTTATAAAAGCTCGCACGCTCGGTGCTTCTGTGACGATAGGTTTTGCCCCTCCAAACACAAATCGGGGACATAAGGGTTAAGAGAATTCGAGCGACTTCGGCGTATAAACAACAAGGGGGAAAACTAACTCTGCAAATCGCTTGGCTAGCGGGAAAGGAACTCGTCACTGTTCCACCGTACTAGGATCTGCTACGACTGGAAAACAGGACAGCACTCAAACTTGGACTTCAACAGTTGAATCTTCAGCTCGTGGACATAAATCATACAGAGATGTGCATCCAAAATGTAAATCGTACAAGCATGTAAATCCAAAATATAAATCGAAAAACAGGGATAACTGTGCTCAGCTTATAACAACGTCACAAACCAGATCGAAAGAAGCGCTGAATAAAATTAGCTGAAACCTGAAAACAAACCTGGATTAATTCAGCTTAAGTGACTCAAAATTAAATGTCAATCAAGCAAATGGATTTCGGAAACTTAGTTATACAAAGATTCAGCACTAATGCTGTGCAAGAAGAATTCGAGTTTCCTTTGCTCAGGATTGCTTAAAATATCAAAACTAAAACGGTTGGTTTTTGAGCAGGCGAAAGATCCACTTATTCAGTGACCAAGGTCAGTATAATTATTCAGGAACTGTAGTTATCCTTTCAAAAGTAAACATTGAAGTAAAATGTGTATAATTTAAGAAAACTAAAACATGTCAATGCAAATTCAATGTAAATTACGGCTAAAACAACTTCAAATGGAATATTTAAAAGCTCGTTAAGAAATTCGAGGCAAATAAACAATTCATGGGAAATCTCTCCTTACACTTACACCTTTCTTTTATCTTTGTTAAAATTCTAATTGCTACGGCCCTTGAAGTCTGTGTGGTGAGCTAATAGGTATTATGAATTCGTTCCAGTTTCTTCTGACAGCATGATAAATTTTGCAGCGTTTGAAGTGATTACTGCTTTTGAATCTTATATAGCGGTTATGCTTTTCTGAATCCGAATTGTTCTGGGTTGAGAATGTTATGGACTTGGATATATTTATTCAACCTATGCACAATTTGCTCAGACAACTCAGCGTCAAAGTGATTCCTCTGTAATTTGCTGGGGACCTTCTATCACCTTTTTTGTTTGTTTTCGGTTCTCCTAAGATTTCATCATCTGACAAATCTGTTTCGTCCGAGTCATCTGCAAAAACTTTTTTTTTTTGTTTCGTCGTTATCATAAAGTAATTGTCGAAAATGTTGTATCCATGCTTCCGGAGATATGAGGGTTTCTTCTTCGACCCTACTTTCTTTTCGGAGTTTGTTGATCTGCCTCCAAACGTCTTGACTGCGTGCATTTATCTCGTTGATAAGATCATTTTTGTATTTCTTATGCATCAATTTGACCTGTTTTTTATATTTCTTTTTAAGGGCAAAATATTCCTTTTGCAAAGATCTATGAGTTGTAGGATTCTTTTTCTTTATGTGTACTGTTATACTGTACTGTGTGTAATGTATTGTCATACCACGGTTTGCTTTCTTTGGTGTTTTTCCATTTGTTCTTTGACGGTACCAGGCTTATTTTAGCTGCGTGCATTATTGAGTTTGTTAAAATGCGAAATTTCGCCATCTATCGAAGGATAATCTTTAGCGTTAAAAGATTTGAATTGACCATGAATGTCTGTGCTTGATAGTGCACTCATAAACTTTTCTTTGGATCCTGTCTTGCACAGGAATGTTTTAGTCGTGTTTTGAACTATTAGAGTATAGGAAACACTGGTATTGTCCCATTCACTTCACTTTGTCCGACACGAAGGACGTTTGGCGACTATCATCAGAACCCGACTTACTCGCTCAATGGCTTCGGTCGAGTCCGATTTTTATCCAGCGGCTGCAGAACTGGTAGTTATAGCGGAGTTCTTTAATCAGGATGGCCGGCCCATGCTCACATACTGTTGCACCACGTTGTGCTCAGGATGACGGCGGGACCTAAGCCCCTAAGTCAACGCTACAAGTGTTGAGGTTTTGTGTTTCTCTTATTGTGGTCCTGTACTTTTGAGTCATATCGTTTAGTCGGGTTTCGCCTTTCTACATGGTTTGTTGGCTTTTAGAAGTTTTTGTTTAAGTTTCGGTTCACATTTTAAAGTTGGCCCCTTGTAGCGGCTGAAGTACAGTTTGTCCCTGTGAATTCAATTGTGGGCGCTATTATTGCCAGTTTGTGTACACACTATGTGCATGGTTTGGTAGCTTGGGGAAGGTCAGATTAATATTATACTATTGAAACAAGACGCCATGGAGAGTAAACTTCGGCGTCTTGGTTTTGGACTGGCTCATTGTGAATGTGTAGGAATAGTAAGAAATGATATTTTTCCGGATACTCTTCTATACAAATACCCTTACTTTTCTCCTTTTGTGTTACAGATGTCTTAACTTCTTCACCGGAAGTCTGCTAGGTGCATGACCCCGTAGCTGTAATCCAATTCGATTATAATTTCTGTCATAAATAAATTGCGCACGACGTTTCAATCAGTTTCCTATAAGCCCAAAACAACTACATGTAATCGTTGCACGCCGACTGTTCGGGGTTCTGCAGCAAAACATTAGCCTTCTGCTGGCCCAAATTGAAAAAAAAATTAAGCTTACAAATCGACCATCTTTTACTTTTCTGCTACAATCTTGTCTCCGCGATCTAACGGGCAAAGATAAGTAACTACAAACCGAAGGGCGAGCAAAAAATAATATTTCTTTCTTCCTCAGATAAAAACAACTCGAGCTGATCTCGAGATATATCTCAAACAGCTTCCACCCTCACTTCGGAAACAAATGCAAGTTTACAACATTACCTTGGGCACCGCCTCAAATATTTGTTGTAGTCGAAAGAATTAGAAGTGATCTCGCGATAGGTCTGTATCCAACCCCGTTAATGCGGTCACCCGTTAATACGGCCAACAGCCACATTTTAAGGTGGCTCGACTGGATTTTTTAGGGGGGATACCTCCCAAGTTTGAGCATCAATTACGTCGCCATGAGTAAAGATATGGAAAAAAGGTTTCCACAACTGTATCATATAAAGATGAAAATTTCTTATGATTGGGGTTTTATCGCAATCGGAGTCGCCATGGCAACGTAACGACGCCATTTGGTTTCTTATTTATCTTTGTGTTTCTCTGCACCAGGAGTTTTTTAAGAAATCGCTTAAGGGAGTTTGTACCTGCCATAATTACCTCAATTATGGCAAAGTTTTCACTATTTTTATGATGCTTAAAACTTCGTTTCAAAATATTTCGAAAACGCTTTCATAGAATTTGTTCAAACTTTGCCATAATTGAGGCAATTATGGCAGGTACAAACTCCCTTAAGCGATTTCTTTAAAAAAACTCCTCGTACAGAGAAACACAAAGATAAATAAAAAACGTAATGGCGTCGTTACGTTGCCATGGCGACTCCGATTGCAATAAAACCCAAATCATGAGAATTTTTCATCTTTATATAATACAGTTGTGGAAACCTTTTTTCCATATCTTTACTCATGGTGACGTAGTTAATGCTCAAACTTGGGAGGTATCGCCCCCAAAAATCCAGTCGAGCCACCTTAAAATCCCAATCAGCAGAATCCCTTATAATTTCACCCCGTTAATGCGGCAACTCGATCGAACTTTAGAAAATTAAAATGCCTGTGACATGCCGATTTTATTGATCTAGTAATCTTAGCTTATTCTCGTACTGTTTTTAGACTACAGTGCACTTAAATGCTCTTGTGGCCAATTTTTTTTTTGGCCTATTGGTGACCGTATTAAAAGGGTTCCACTGTAATAATTATTTCTTCTTTATTTTTTCCAAAAGTGATAATTATGTCTTCCTCATAATTATTTCTTTCTGCTTAAAGAATAAATCAAAGAACTCGAAGATATCTCGCACCAATTCCGAAGCAACTTTGGGACCTCCGGATGCATCTTTGAAACGTTCGTGAGCTGCGCGAATCCTTTACTTCGCGCTCCGCTGAAGTAATAAGCGTGACATGACGTTAACCCACTTGCGCAGTGACGTTTGGAACCCAATTATGTATTGCCAAGAATATTTTACCCTGCTAACAACAAAACCTAAGTCAATACTGGAAGCATCAGTACCCGATGCACTCTACGAGTTATGAACGGTTTTTGTCTTTAATTAGCACCGATATTAAGTTGTTTTTCAAAGTGACATAACTAATAGCTCACGATCCAAATGCTTTAGAAATGTAGTTTCCAGGCGAGTCTAAATTCACATGACAAGTTAGATGGCACTGGCTCATTCAAAACCTCAAAGACTAGGAGTATACTATTCGGCAAATCCCAACGCGCTCTGCGAAGGGCGGCGGAACAATTCGAGCAAGGCATTGATTAGTCACGTAGACCTCAACTAGCCCACAACTAGCCCACAACTTTCACATATGCATTATGCGAGCAATAGTGAAGAAGGCCACTGGAAAGAGAGGAAGGGGCACAGGTCCTGGGGGTTACTCCTGGGAATTCTTGGTGGGGTGTGCCGCCCGGTTCTTCAAATCCTGACCCTAGCTATTTCAGACCACAAATGTCATTTCCCACATCCGTTTTCAAACCAGACCTCTAAAATCCACACCCGTTTTCGGACCTGGCCTTTAGGCAGAAATTATGTCATCATTACTTATTAGATTAGACCGCAAACAAAAAAATTCTTCAAATCCATTTAGAATTTGCATATTTCTCTTTCTTTCTTACTCATTTGGAATGGAAACAATAAATACGTTCATACACTCACATAGGTCCCGCGAAAACCACACCCGATTCCAGACCAAACTGGGCAAAACTATACATATTAAATTCTGCAAGGAGAACATTGCAACGCTGATCGTACTACGTGAAATTTAACTTTGCAAGACATCAACACGACACCGAAAGAACTCAAAACAGAGCGCTCTGTTTTGAGTTCTTTCGGTTTGGTGTTGATGTCTTGCAGAGTTAAATTTCACGTGCAGAATTTAATATGTCTACATTATTATTTTTGCTGATCAGGTGTTTATAGATCCTACGTTCTTCGGCATATTCGTTTGCGGTCCTGTGCAGTTCCTTGTGGTTAATGTTTGTGCAAAATCTATACCCGTTTTCAGACCAAAAAGGCGCATGAAAACCCTACTTGTTGGGGCGGCAGATACCTATATGGCTTATATAAGGGCTACCCCCAGGGACACAAAGTTTGCTAGAAAGAAAACTACATTATGGCCTGCTGCATACAGATTAATAAATTTTGAGTTATTTTCCGTACCAAAGTGGTGAAAATTGCACAATATCTGATTTTTTATAGCCAAACTTTCATATGCGACCACTCGGCTCAACTTCTCGTTAGCGAATACCTCCGATAACTGCCCACCGATTCAAAACACCAAAATTTCAGTCCCAGTAAGAGCCCTGTAGTTGGCACCTCCTGAACAACCATCTTCAAGCGACCACGACCACTCTTTGGGGTTACGGGTTTACCGCAATGTTTGACGGTGTTTTTTTTTAAACCACATGCAGTCAATAAACTTACTCTGCATAATCTCTATGTTCGCGCAATCATGTACTACGCTACCAATAGTATCAATACACACATCACAACCCTGCATGAAATAAATTCTTTGCCAGAAAGTACATATATATCTGAGACTCTTCTCGAAAGAGACTTCTGTGGTTTTTTTCTAGCGATAGAAAGTAACTGCCTCATCCTGTAAGCGAGCACTTACGGGGAGGATCATTTTCTGTAAAGGAAACCAAAACATCGATCAAAGGTCCAAACTAGTCAAGATTTCAAAAACTGAAAACGCAAGACTTTACCGACAGAATTCAGGGGCACCCAACGTCAATGTTCGGAAAATATCTGTCCGGAAGACGATTTGAGATCTAGAATTTTGGAAACATTTGTTGTAAAATTTTTTGCTTGCCTGTCTCTCCTAGGATTTTCGAACATCTAAAATATGGTACGACTGCCCATTTTTAACGGATTTTCACCTAAAAAGGTCACCTAAAATTTTCCGGAGCCTTTTTTCTGGCTGAAATTTTCGAAAAGGTAGGTTTTGATCCCTATAATTTTCGGACAGATGAAAAATATTTAGGGGATAAAAATAAGCCTATATCTACCGTTTAAATACTAAAATACGTTTAACAATGCTATGTTTAAGTGGTTTTGAGCTTTATTCTCGTTGGGTGCCCTTGAGAATTCACGGATAAAACTTAATTCATGGTTAGACTAATTCGTTTGTTAATAGGCCAACGGTTCTAAAAATATTTTTGATTTCCTCGTCTTGAACTAAAAACAACTTAGGAAGGATTATTATCCGCAGAATATCATGCTCTTAAAAATACAAAGCTTTCAACAAGAATATTTTTGTCAGATATATTTAACGTGATGGGCTAGAATTCTGGTGGCGGAACAAAATAGCCACTGAAAAACAAGAGAAAGGCATTCTGCAAGGCCAGAGCAAACTACGATCAGTGATAGTCTTAAGGCGATTTTTTATTGTCTGAAAACGTCTTCTCTTCCTTTCTTAAAGTGATAATTGAGCTTACCTCCTTCCTGTCTCTTGTAGCTGTTCTTATGTATTGTCATGATAAGATTACCAAAACCAAGACACTTTTGGAGGAATTTCCGTCATTGATGCACTAAATAAAAAAAATTCTATTGGTTTTACAAAAAGTACTTCATAACACCGCTCCTTTAAACGGACTCTTGAGCTTAAAATGGGCATATAGTAGTGATCTTCTGCTTTGGTTTGCAGGACACGCCATCAAGTGCTACCAGTGTCAGTCAATAAAGAGTTGGGATACCTGTGTTCCTGGAAACAATACGGCATGTTCTTCGCTCCTAGACAGCTGCGTGAAATTCAAAATAGAAGGAGAAGTGGAAGGCCAAAACGTGAAGGGTTTCTACAAAGGATGCGCCTTGAAAAAGCGTTGCAACCAGGACGGTTGCAAGGCCGTCGCACAGCTTCTGAAGATGAAGTTGAAAACTTGCGATGTCAACTGTTGCGAGACCGACCTGTGCAATGGAGCCAAAGTAGCAATGATCAGCAGCTTCCTGTTCCTGGCATGCGCTCTAGTAGCTAGTTTCCGTTGAAATATATACACAGTAGTTCGAATCTGGCAAGTTACAGTATTTTGTGCTAAGTTTTCTTAATTGCTATTGATCAGTCTAGGTCATGGTTGATTTTACGATTTAATTTCGTCATGTACGTGTAGTGCTGTAATTTTCAGCATTGTTTTCAAAAAATGAATAGATAAAAACATTGTAATTAATTAAAGTCATCGTATAGCCTTGATCAGCCTTTTTTTATCCTGGTAGCCTCCTCCCTTTCGTTTGGCTCACCACTTTAAAAAGTAACAATTGTTCAGAAACATATGAATGGACCTATAACCATGGCGAGGTTTATAACCGGGATTTTTGCGGTATTAGTTTAAATTTCTTTTTCCATTTGAGTATATAGTAGTTTGCGAATACAAACGTCTGTGGAAACGTCTTTCGGCATCGGCGATTGGGTAGGTGGTTTTTGAGGGTCTCCATCCTTAAACAGGGTATCATTTTTGCCCTTGTTGGCGTTTTGTTCCCAATGGGATCCTTAGATAGGGTACCGTTGTTATATCAGCTAAAATTCACCCAGCTACCCGAGAAACAAATCATCTGTTAAAACTGACTAAACCTTACCTAATAGAGTAATAGAAAAGCGCTTTAGGGATCAAAGATTTTTGTGTTTCCATTAAATTCTTAGCTTTCTTCCACAATTTCAGTGCAAGCTTTATATTTGATTAAATTTTTAGAAAATTTTCACTCCCAAAATATCATTGAAAGAAACACCATTGAAGGAATGGCACAAAATCTTTTTACCACCCTGCTACATAACACGATATGTGTTGTCGTCGGCTGGTCTGATTATAGCGCAAGACACTGAGAAATTATCTTTCAAATGTTATATGATTACTTGTGGTCTCAAAGT
>OZ038001.1:23941511-23944011 GCA_964035705.1 Porites rus | reverse complement strand
AGTAATGGAGTCCTTTGATTCTAAGACGAGGACGACTGCGAGTACGAGAAATTCTCAGAAGTAAGTATATGAAGTGCTCGGGTGTTAGCCACTGGCGTCATTTTAGCGGAGAAAAGTGATAGGCCGCGTCGTCATTCACGGCTACCACGGCTTTTCAAGGGCGAAAAAACCATAGTGGCGTAGTGGCAAAATATAAATTTCAAGCTATGGCAAAACAAATAAATAATTTTGAAAGAGCGTGACGTGATAGAAACAAATGTGAAAATTGTTTTGGAAAAGGTCAATTGCTTTAGGAGATATAGCATCTTGAAATGTACTTATTGTAAAAAACACTCTCTTACAGTTTGAATTCGACTTTTACTTCTCGATTCACTAGAACAATTACAGCAAAAAAAAGAAAATACAGAATTAATAAACGCGGACCGAAAACCTTACAAAAACGATAACTTAAAGTACAACAAATGACTAAGAAAACGAGCAAAAATTACAGGAAAAACTATACTTACAAGATCTGTACGGCAACTCCGGATACAACTAAGCGACTGATTTACATGAACCAAAAATAAAACTTTATACTAAACTGGACTGAAAATAATGAACCTAACGAACTTACAAAAATAGACAATAACGATTACGTAACGCAACGCCGAGAATAGAATACAGAAAGAATACGCATATGAAAAAGGCTAACAAAAGACTACTCCAAGCGCGATAACAAAGGCACTAATTAAACTAACTTTACGCAACGCAAAACATGAAAAAATAAAGAACAGGAAAAAACTCGCAGTCTCTCGTGGCTACACTTATGTTTCTAAAAATAGTAACAAAATGGCGGGAAATTCAAAAATCAAAGCTAAATAACTCTTTGACCAATTGAGCTTTTCAAAAAAATTTTTCACATTCTATTCTATCGCGTCGTGCTTTTCTTAAATTATTTATTTGTTTCGCCATATCTTGAAATTATAATTTTGCTGTCAATCTTGTGACGTCATTTTCCCGCCAAAAAACGTTAAAATCGAAAAACAAAAAACATAGGATTTTTTGGAATACAAAGTTCTACCATCCTGCATAGTTTGAGCTCAAACGAATAAAAAATGCAAAAGTAGTTCCTACCTCGCAATATTTTGCGTCCCATACGCCCACCGTGCGAACCTAAAGGTTTCCAATTAATATCGAGAAGTCGTGCTACAACACCTGTTTCTTTCTTACAGTATGCCTAACTATCCTCGTTACCTCAAAACAACCTAATTGCTTTTTTTCCTTTTTTTTTTTCAGTTTTTTTCAACCCTGATGCAACACACAAATATTCGGAACAATTAGCACAATGTGAAAAAATTGAAAAAGAAAAAAATAACTCGCTAAATACGACGCATACAATTTAAATCAGGGGGGAGGGTATCTCTAATAAAACTAATCTGTGCCCCATTAGCTAGTAATACGTTGAAAGATAGCAGAAAAAAAATACAATAAAGATAATGTGTTATTAGAATTAAGCAATGTAATAGCGATAACCTGGCTGAAACGTTTTCTAGGGTTAGTCTTTAATTGTTTTAATTGACCCAGTGAGGATTGCTATTCCAAAATCACGTAAAAGTTAGACAAAAACTCCCCATGTTTGGACATGAAAAGTTGATTAATTAACAGATGCGAATCCAGGAAGGGAAAAGCATATTTTTGACAAGTCTTTGCCTGCAGTAGATCATTTCCAAGTCAACTTCAAAGAAATTGGCACACTGCAAATTAACTTGAAAGGAAAACGTTGCGGTTTAATTTTCAAGTTTACCTATTGTGTAATCCGCGTTTTAAGCCTTATTTTCCAGTTTACCCCATCCATTCTCTTTTTTAGCTTTTTAGTATAAGTATTTCTCTCGTTATTTATCTCCTTTTTCTTTCTTTCTTTTTATTTTATTTTATTTATTTACGGATTGAAGCAGTCATTTGGATATTTTTTCAATGCGGTTATTTTATTGTTTGGTCAATGCACAAAAATAACGTCACCTATTTATAGCCTTTTAATTAGAGCCCGAGGCGCTCTGCGGAACCATGCAAAGTCACGGTGCCAATTTCAAACATGCCGAACTAGCGGAACCCAAAGATCAAAAGATACGAACAAGCACTTAATCAATATTGAGCATCAATATCAAATTTTCACTACAAGTTATAAGATTTTGTCATATTCTAACGAACAGAGTTGTCTTGATATTGGCATACGTAACAGATCAAGATGCCAATAGCCTCTTGATAATTATAGTTCTGGCTGGCGTGTCTGAATTCAGGTAACAAGTAAGGTCAGTAAGTTGGTACATGCGCAAGCCAACTCATTACAGTTGTGTTGCCCCTGTAGTAATGAGGGTTGTCCAATACTGTCGACTAGAATCGAGTCGTATCCCTTTGCTTTCTATCGGAAAACCGGAAGTGTAGGGGTGTACAGTTCTTCCATACCATTCAACACGAATAGATTCCGATGGAAAAGTATATTTTCTATTCGTGAGAGACTTAG
>OZ038001.1:23814011-23934011 GCA_964035705.1 Porites rus | reverse complement strand
AGAAACAAAGCTTGATTTTTGGCGAAACGGACTATAGCTTTTTTTTCTTTGAAGACTGAGCGCGAGGCAAACGCCCGTGAGTACAGTGTAAGCCAGTGATTCTTTAGGTACAGCTAACAAACATAGCCTGCACTTTAGGTGACACGCCTATGGGTACAGTGTCATCCAGTGATTCTTTAGTCAGAGCTTGCAAACATAGACTGTACAGATGTACATCAGATGGCAAACAAGTTTTTCTGTTAAAACTTTGCCATAAAGTGCTTAACCTGAGATCAGGCCCAATTTTAGCGGTTCTCATACATTCTCTCTAACGGTTGCTACAAAATTGCACTTCGACTATTTCTTTATCGCGCGCTTGATAAATTGTTTTGACGTACAATTGATAGTCAGGGGAAGTCGTATTGTCTAAAACCGTTGCAAAAGACAAATTTACGCACATCACAGAGATAAGGTAAGGTAAGGTTTTTTTATACACGGTATTTCCTTCAAATACATTTACATTCAAGTACTAGAAAAATAACTACCTAACTAAACTAGCTAGAATCTAAGATAAAAACTGAAATAACAAAGATATAATAATAAAAAACCTACTTTACAAGGGGGCCTTGTGCAAAGGTTACATATATCTAAATTAAAGTTTTTTAATTTTCCTTTAAAAACATTAAGGGATGTCAATTGCCGCATCTTCAGAGACAAGCTGTTCCACAACACACTTCCGTTATAACAAAGACTTCTTTTTATTGCGAGTCTTCCCAAACCGAATTTACCAAAACGATCGAGAGCTCCGCATGGTGGCGCACTGGTTTAGCTGAAGAGATGACCCGAGCGAGAATCTCAACTCTTTGGGATAAATGGCCACAAGCGTGACGTTTTTAATTGAAACCAGTGATAAAATTAACTAATAAACATCTCTTCAGGAAAGGTGGGGACAAAAATCCGCCACAAATTAGCATTTACTTATCACAAACTAAAAAAGATAAAACTATAAGAAGATGTGGACGGTGGCAGGTCGGAGACTGGGGAGGTGGTGGGAAAAATTTTCAACTAAGCATCAAAAAGGGATGTCAGTACAGGCTGATGGTAATAGTTGAAAGGGCCGCGCAAAACATATAACAAGTCTTTTATACAGCACCAAACACGTTCAATCTCCTGATAGGCCAGAAACCACCGCCTGCACACTACTAATAAGAAATGGGAAATTCCTCGAAGTAAAATGACATTATCATTCCATCTACCCATCATAATGTTTGTGTTTTTGCTGCAAAGTTTGAAAGCGGAGCGATGCTCTTTTCGGGGAAAAAATCGCTCCGACGCTGGAGCCCTTTCAAAACAAGGATTCCTCCCTTGTCCTCCTGTTATAAGGAACAGTAAACGGCGAACTCAAAATCCTTCAAAATCGCTCAAAAAACTGCTTTTGAGGCAAAAGGACGACAACATATCGCAGGTAAGGTAATTCAACGTTTATTTAACATTGATTTATATACATACTTGGCGATATATCGCTATAGGTGAAGCAAATTGTAAATCCAATACATTTACTATAAAATAACAAACGGCAACTCACTCAGTTTGTGTGGGCCCCTGTGTCATAATTGGAGCGGAAATATAGCACGCGAGCAGGGCGATTCTGCTGTAGAAGTTTTGTTTGGTTTATATTAAAGGTGATTTCTTCAGCACCCCCAAATGTGCTTCAATAATTTTGCTAGAATCTTGTATTTTTTTCACATGTGCATTCAAATGTAGTTGTGAGCTCCTCTTTCGGAAGGCATAATTAACCAACTTATCAACCTCGTTCCCAGGTTCTCTCTCTTACCAGTCTCTCTCTCTCGCTCCGTAGGGATCGGTAGGAGAGAACCCTAGGAACGAGGTTGCCAAGTTATTTGCCAAAACTAATTCTCATTCGATGCAAATGTTTCTTCCTTTTTATTGACCGAGAGCCCACTACGTGACCTGCAAATAACTGCCTACAAATAATGATGTGCTCATGCGCAATGTCGTTCAACTGTTTGTGGCTACAAATACTATTCTGCTCATGCGTAAATGAAACCACGCTTTTCTCGTTCTTGCGATCGCTCTTGCATAAAAATGGCAGATCCCTTCCCTTCCCGCAGATATTCCTTAAAAAACAAACTCGGTACTGCCAAATATATAATTTAAGGGTTAATTTGTTATTGGTTAAAAAAAATCACGTGATGAATCCCAAGACTTAGCTGTTCGTGGGGGAATTGCCCAAAGATTGCATCATAGTCTTCCTGTTTTTCTGAGAATGTCACACAATATTTTTGTATCCTCATATGCATAGAATGGGAGACAAATGGATAAACACAACTTGTAAACTGATAGTGTAGTGCAGTATTTGTTTAGAGTGTTTGTTCCCACGGCTGACACGGTGTTTGATTTTCATAGCTGACACGGTGTTGTGTTACAAGAGGTGTATTGGGTTATGGTAACCCGGACGTAATTGATATTTTGGCGTTGAGCACCAAAATATGTTATTAAAAAATTGTCCCGGTCTTGCTCAAAAATGAAAACAGATGGTGTAATAGAGTATTTGTGTTTCATTGCTTGATATTCATAAGTTGACGTCGCTTCGCTCCTTCTTGTTCAGAGTTGCCTCGCTCCTCGGAGCTCAAATTGTTAACATTTTTGTGGTACAAAGGGTGTATTCAAGACTAAGGGTAATTTTAATGCTTTGCGTTCCTGTGCTCGTCGATCTTGTGAATCTTTGTCGTTCCTTCGCCACTCACTCCGATTCACAAGATGTTTGAAGCACGTTTGCAACGCTTGCGTTAAAATCTCCAAGGCTCCGCCTGTGGCAAGTCTGGGACCCCGCCTCCATATTTCTCCATTTTTTAATATAAATTTAATGTAAAATATTGGATCAAATATTGGAAAAGTGGCGCGAGAAATCGCCGTTGCAGCCACCGTAGTGTCGTATTTACGAGCTGAACGTGTAGGAATGCAGCACTTAAGAAACGGATATCATGTTCAACAATTCTTTGCGATCGTTTATTGGCTGAAGGCTCTTAATTCAATATATAAATAAAAGGGTGTGTTTTTCTACTCAGTACAGCTTCGTTTAAGGTGCGGCTTTAGAAGGTGGCTTATTGTTAGAATTCAATCTTCTGTTCTCCAGCAGCTCCTAACAAAATGAATACTTTGCTTGCCTCTTTATTGGTTTTTACCTTTTGCCTCTCAGTCGGTGAGTACTTTACGATACTTTGTCAGGTGCGAGTACATAATTGCGCTGGGTCTGCCACACTTGGCATCAAAACATTGCGCGTATTAATTTTAGTCAAGTTTAGCAAGCTTAAAGCCCTAAAATAAACGCAGTTGCTCTGATTAGCACTTTGAATGTTTGGAGTTTTTTTCTAAGTCACTAAATATGTCCATTTTGGTCAGCTGGGCCCTCCTCGTGTGCGCCTACGTATAGCAGGCGTTATTTATCTATGGTTCGATCTGGTGCTTCAGTATGCATTCGAATGTCTGGAATGTCTCCTCCTTGCAGCTCTGCTAGCTTCTGATGGCCATATAAGATCACTAGAAAGAGTAATGACGAGGTACTTAAGCTTAAAGCCTTAAAATAAACGTAGTTGCTCTGATTACCACTTTGAATGTTTGAAGTTTTTTTCTAAGTCACTAAATATGTCCATTTTGGTCAGTTTGGCCCTCCTCGTGTGCGCCTACATATGGTAGGCGTTATTTATCTAAGATTCGATCTGGTGCTTTAGTTCGCATTCGAATGCCTCCTCCTTGCACCTCTGCTGGCCATATAAGATCACTAGGAAGAGTAATGACGAAGTACTAGCCTCGTCTATACTGAATTAATCGAGATAGGTCTCTGTGAAGAAGTACCAGAAGTACCTCATGAAAAATGCTGAAACTAGTGTTTCAGGTCATTTAAAATCCTGTGAGCTAGGCACACCCCCAGAAAATCATGCACCCTTATAAAAGCTCGCACCCTTGGTGCTTCCGTGACGATAGGTTTTGCCCTTCCAAGCACAAATCGGGGAAATAAGCGTTAAGAGAATTCGTGCGACTATGACGTATAAACAACAAGGGGCAAAACTAACTCTGCAGCTCGCTTAGCAAGCGGGAAAGGAACTCGTCACTGTTCCACGGTACTAGGATCTGCTACAACTGGAAAACAGGACAGCACTCAAACTTGGACTTCAACAGTCGAATCTTCAGCTCGTGGACGTAAATCATACAAGCATGTGCATCCAAAATGTAAATCGAAAAACAGGGATAACAGTGCTCTATTTATAGTAACCGATCAGCTTATTACAACATCACAAAACAGATGGAAAGAAGCGCTGAATAAAATTAGCTGAAACCTGAAAACAAACCCTGGATTAATTCAGCTTTAAATTCATATGCTAAACTAAATGACTCAAAATTAAATGTCAATCAAGCAAATGGAATTCGAAAACTTAGTTATACAAAGATTCAGTACCATTAAAAGCTGTCCAAAAAGAATTCGAGTTTCCTTTGCTCAGGATTCGTTAAAATGTCAAAACTAAAAACTAAAACGGTTGGTATTTGAACAGGCGAAAGATCCAGTTATTCAGTAAATGTGTATAATTTAAGAAAACTAAAACATGTCAATGCAAATTCAATGTAAATTACGGCTAAAACAACTTCAAATGGAATATTTAAAAGCTAGATAAGAAATTCGAGGCAAATAATCTTTGTTAAAAGCTAGCTAGATAAGAAATTCGAGGCAAATAATCTTTGTTAAAATTCTAATTGCTACGGCCCTTGAAGTCTGTGTGGTGAGCTTATAGGTATTATGACTTCGTTCCAGGTTGTTCTGACAGCATGATAAATTTTGCAGCGTTTGGAGTGATTACTGCTTTTGAATCTTATATAGCGAGCGGTTATGCTTTTCTGAATCCAAATTGTTCTGGATTGAGAATGTTATGGATTTGGACATATATATTTATTCTACCCGTGAACAATTTGCCCAGACAACTCAGTGTCAAAGTGATTCCTCTGTAATTTGCTGGGGACCTTCTATCACCGTTTTTGTTTGTTTTCGGTTTTCCTAATAATAATAATAATAACTTATAATAATAACGTCTTTATTAAAAAGCATCCGATAAAATTACATATCTGATGTTACAGTAAAAATATATATTGATAGAAAAAAATTACAATGATTAAGACGAATAAAAAAGATTAAATTGATTAAAAATACATATGGGGTATTTACACAGCTAGATTATATTTAAAAATTAATCTACTAAAAAAGATATCTTTGAAACGTTCAGTGTTAATGCTGGGCCTGACAATGGATTTCCTTCGAAGGTTTGCAATACAGTCTTTGTACCTTGGGAGCAAGCTTTTTAATGGATGGTCATCGCGTTTGAGGTTATAAAAAAGGCGTCTGTCGCTTTTCTCCAAAAGTTCATATATGTTGTAATTGACCGACGTATAACGCCTCTTATAGCATTATTTTAAAAACCTTTGTATAACAGTAAGTTCGGAAACTCATCATCTGACAAATCTGTTTCGTCCGAGTCATCTGCAAAACTTGTATTTCCATTTGTTCCATTGTTATCATAAAGTAAATTGTATCCATGCTTCCAGAGATATGAGGGTTTCTTCTTCGATCGTACTTTCTTTTGGGAGTTTGTTGATCTGCCTCCAAACGTCTTGACTGCTTTCCGAGCTTAATGCATTTATCTCGTTGATAAGATCATTTTTGTATTTCTTATGCATCAATTTGACCTGTTTTTTATATTTCTTTTTAAGGGCAAAATATTCCTTTGCAAAGATCTATGAGTTGTAGGATTCATTTTCTTTGCAAGGTGTTGTAATTGTTTCTTTAACTGTCTGCATGTATTGTCATACCACGGTTTGCTTTTTTTGGTGTTTTTCCATTTTTTTCTTTGACGGTACCAGGCTTATTTTAGCTGCGTGCATCATTAGTTTGTTAAAATGCGAAATTTCGCCATCTATCGAAGGATAATCTTTAGCGTTGAAAGATTCGAATTGACCTTGATTGTCTGTGCTTGATAGTGCACTCATAAACGTTTCTTTAGATCCTGTCTTGCACAGGAATGTTTTAGTAGTGTTTTGAACTATTGGAGTATAGGAAACACTGGTATGCATTGTAGCATTCACTTCACTTTGTCCGACACGAAGGACGTTTGGCGACTATCAGCAGAACCCGACTTACTCGCTCAATGGCGGCCGTCGAGTCCGATTTTTATCCACCGGCTGCAGAACTGGTAGTTATTGCGGAGTCCTTTAATCAGGATGGCTGGCCCATGCTCACATCATGTACTGTTCCACCACGTTGTGCTCAGGACGACGGCGGGACCTAAGTCAACGCTCCAAGTGTTGAGGTTTTGTGTTTCTCTTATTTTGGTCCTGTACTTTTGAGTCATATCGCCTTTCTGCATGGTTTGCCAGTGTGGGCTTTTAGAAGTTTTTGTTTAAGTTTCGGTTCGCATTTTGAAGTTCGCCCCTTGTAGCGGCTGAAGTACAGTTTGTCCCTGTAAATTCAATTGTGGGCGCTATTATTGCCGGTTTGTGTACACACTATGTGCTGGTCGGCGCAATCCAAAATTGTTTAACCTTAGGTGTCCTGTCTCGTTCATGTATGTTTCGCTTTTGGTAACCTCATAGCCTGTTCCATCTCCTATCTGAACGCTTGGGTAGGCTAGTAACCGCAGTGTAGTTTTGTTTCCTGCGTGGCGGAAAGCTTTTGGTTTTGCGCCTGTGTGGCTCTGCGCTTGTAGTTTGTTGCCTGTGTGGCAGCAAGCTTGTAGTTTTGTTACCTATCCGGCGGCAATCTTGTAGTTTTGTTTACCCGACAGAATGTCTTAAAAGCGAGTCAAAAAAGAAAAAAAAAGTGTATATTATATAACTTCAAACTCTCGAATCGTGAGGAGTGTTAAGTTGGTAATAGTAAGGGATAAGTGTAACGTAGCTAGTAAAGGTTGTATTCGTTGGATTTGGAGGGTTGGGATAAGGATTGGGAAGAGAGTTTGGTTATTGGGAGCGGCGTCACGGTGATTGGGTTCTTATACAATGGCGTATGGTTTGGTAGCTTGGGGAAGGTCAGATTGACTCTCCATACCTTATTATAATGTCATGAATAACAAGAATATTATGCTATTGAAACAAGACACTATGGAGCGTAAACTTCGGCGTCGTGGTTTTGGACTAAGAGTGAATGTGGAGCAATAGTAAGAAATGATATTTTTCCGGATACCCTTCCATATATACAAATAACCTTACTTTTCTCCTTCTGTGTTACAGATGTCTTAACTTCTTCACCGGAAGTCTGCTAGGTGCATGACCCCGTAGCCGTAATTTAATTCGATTATAATTTCTGTCATAAATAAATTGCGCACGACGTTTCATCAGTTTCCTATATGCCCAAAATAACTAATCGTCGCACGCCGACTGTTCGCCCAAATTAAAAAAAAATTAAACTTATAAATCGACCATCTTTAACTTTTCTGCTACAATCTCGTCTCCGCGATCTAACGGGCAAAGATAAGTAACTACAAACCGAAGGGCGAGCAAAAAATAATATTTCTTTCTTCCTCAGATAAAAACAACTCGAGCTGATCTCGAGATATATCTCAAACAACTTCCAGCCTCACTTTGGAAACAAATGCAAGTTTACAACATTACTTTGCGCACCGCCTCAAATATTTGTTGTAGCCGAAAGAATTAGAAGTGATCTCGCGATAGGTCTATGTCCAACCAGAAGCATGCTTCTGCTCCAACTCATTCCGGTGTCACTACGTCAAATACTCATAACAAGCCAAAAAGTAACAAACTTGCGTCTCGTGCATAACTTGTGGCTATTTTTCACATCTTAAATTACCTTGCGTCTGAGTGGCACAATCGGGTAATCCCTCAATTTAGAGTCTCATCTGATCTGACGGGTCACACCTAAGCCGGTTCAAACCCTGGGCAAAAATAGCCACTGAAAAACAAGAGAAAGGCATTCTGCAAGACCAGAGCAAACTGCGATCAGTGATAGTCTTCAGGCGATTTTTTATTGTCTGAAAACGTCTTCTCTTCCTTTTTTAAAGTGATAATTGAGCTTACCTCCTTCCTGTCTCTTGTAGCTGTTCTTATGTATGGTCATGATAAGATTACCAACACCAAGACACTTTTGGAGGAATTTCCGTCATTGATGCACTAAATAAAAAAAATTCTATTGGTTTTACAAAAAGTACTTCATAACACCGCCCCTTTAAACGGACTCTTGAGCTTAAAACGGGCATATAGTAGTGATCTTCTGCTTTGGTTTGCAGGACACGCCATCAAGTGCTACCAGTGTCAGTCAATAAAGAGTTGGGATACCTGTGTTCCTGGAAACAATACGGCATGTTCTTCGCTCCTAGACAGCTGTGTGAAATTCAAAATAGAAGGAGAACTGGAAGGCAAAAACGTGAAGGCTTTCTACAAAGGATGCGCCTTGAAAAAGCGTTGCAACCAGGACGGTTGCAAGGCCGTCGCACAGCTTCTGAAGATGAAGTTGAAAACTTGCGATGTCAACTGTTGCGAGACCGACCTGTGCAATGGAGCCAAAGTAGCAATGATCAGCAGCTTCCTGTTCCTGGCATGCGCTCTAGTAGCTAATTTCCGTTGAAATATATACACAGTAGTTTGAATCTGGCAAGTTACAGTATTTTGTGCTAAGTTTTCTTAATTGCTATTGATCAGTCTAGGTCATGGTTGATTTTACGATTTAATTTCCTCATGTACGTGTAGTGCTGTAATTTTCAGCATTGTTTTCAAAAAATGAATAGATAAAAACATTGTAACTAATTAAAGTCATCGTATAGCCTTGATCAGCCTTTTTTTTTTATCCTGGTAGCCTCCTCCCATTCGTTTGGCTCACCACTTTAAAAAGTAACAATTGTTCAGAAACATATAAATGGACCTATAACCATGGCGAGGTTTATAACCGGGATTTTTGCGGTATTAGTTTAAATTTCTTTTTCCATTTGAGAATATAGTAGTTTGCGAATACAAACGTCTGTGGAAACGTCTTTCGCCATCGGCGATTGGGTAGGTGGTTTTTGAGGGTCCCCATCCTTAAACAGGGTATCATTTTTGCCCTTGTTGGCGTTTTGTTCCCAATGGGATCCTTAGATAGGGTACCGTTGTTATATCAGCTGAAATTCACCCAGCTACCCGAGAAACAAATCATCTGTTAAAACTGACTAAACCTTACCTAATAGAGTAATAGAAAAGCGCTTTAGGGATCAAAGATTTTTGTGTTTCCACTAAATTCTTAGCTTCCTTCCACAATTTCAGTGCAAGCTTTATATTTGATTAAATTTTTAGAAAATTTTCACTCCCAAAATATCATTGAAAGAAACACCATTGAAGAAATGGCACAAAATATTTTTACCACCCCGCTACATAACACGATATGTGTTGTCGTCGGCCGGTCTGATTATAGCGCAAGACACTGAGAAATTATCTTTCAAATGTTACATGATTACTAGTGGTCTCAAAGTTGCTATATCCCATTTGAAAAAATGGCATTTTTCCATGGGCGTCTTAGGGAATTCATGATCGAGTGTGTGGGAACTCGCTATCCTGTTAGGCGTGTGCCTGATTCATGACTGTGCCGGCGTGGCCAACGGAGAGCCATGAAAAAAAACAAATTGGTAAGTCTTTTTTGAAAAACAAAATATTTTATTTGTTTATTCAGGGATATCTATTTATCCTGGCTTTTTAAAGGGGCTGATTTGTTTGATATTTCATTTTACTGGATTTATGTATTTGTCTCAGTGGTTTTTTTGCTAATATTACTTTTCCCCCGAGTACTTCACTATAAGAGTCTTGCTGAAAATCCGTGACCTCATGTCTGGCTAAAAATGATGAATACCGGCTTATTATAGGAAATTAACGCTCCATGAAATTAAGGTATTGGAAATTAACGCGACTTAAATTAACGCGAATTTAATGGAAAACGACTTTCGAATAAAGAAAATTAACGCGAAAGTGAAGGTAGAATTTCATAATAAAGGAAATTAACGCGATTAAGACACAGTTCAAGTGCTGACAATTGGAGCAAATTTATTTCAACACTGGGTGCAAAAAAATTCAAAACTGAGATGACATCACTTCTGACAGCGACAACGATGAAGATGAACTCGAAGTATTGTAAACCTTGGCCTTAGCTTTTGTGAAAGATGAAAAATAAAGGGTAATTGGAAAGAAAGAAACAAATCTTGTAGTTAATGTTTTTTAGGGGTCAAGAATGTCTGGACAGGTTCCAATATTGGCTCATGGAACAAGTTTCCGCTGCACTCTCAGCATTCGATCAAATCATGAATTTTTCACAACCGCAAGGCTCTCACAGATTATTCACAGCCTGTTCTTTTCCCCATTTTTTTCACTTGCAAAACGGAAGGAACACTACAATCTTGGACAAAATAAAATGGAAAAGCAAACCCCCAACCCCCCCAAATCAAGGAAGAAGCCGCGCGAAGGGCAAAAACGCGCCATTTTCCCATCCTTGATTTGGGGGGGAGGGGGGGGTCTAAGTTTTTCATTTACTTTGTCCAAGATTGTATGGAAGGTGTCAACGTCACGAATAGTGGTCACTGTTAATTAGAGAGTCATCTTTCAACACATTTATCCGTTAAAAACACTGGTCTGTGACCCGCAGTCACAAGCGTCACCGAGGCCGTCCATACTGGCTAAGAGAACATTTTTGCACATCGTGTCTGGGAGGTTAGAAAAAGGCGCTCTTGAACATGGCATTACTCGCAAATCATATAAAGAGTTCTGTAACAGGGTAAAAAGGACCATTAATGTTATTTCTCAGGAGTCACTAGACTGTGGACTTTTTATACCTCGCTGAAATACCAACAACGACGAAAGGCTAAACGGCTTTACTAATTAAAACTTTTAAACTGTGTGTAGCGCACTCGAACTTTGTTAAAATGACACTGTCGACGTTTCACTGACGGTTTACAAAAGGTTTTTGTGTGATTTAAGATGGTTTGCAGCGGTTTTCAACGGTTAATCACGATTAACAGCCAATTGAAATAAAAGTGACTCACTGTCTCTTACTTTACTGTACCACGACAAAATCGTGAAAAACCGATAAAAACCGTCCGTAATCTGTTGTAAATCGTGCTAATCCTTATAGTCAGGTCTCTTAGTGCAAAATATAGGCCGGATCGTTACAGAAGTGACAAAAGTGTCAAATTTGGCACAGAGCTTCCTTAGCACCTGCCGATTAATACTGGAGGGGGTGCCCGTTACAAATGGTCCTAATCACAGATAAAAGGGGGGATTAACTTTCACCTATAATAAAAGATTGGGTGCCCTGTGGTGAGTACTCTTCTTGTTTGATTTGGCTAAAAAAACAGTTGTTTCAAATTTTTAAGTTTTTCATTTGGTAATGTTTAGTTGCTGTTACGCTATTCAAAATAGTTTTACATGTACATAATACTGACTAGTGCCCAGTCTCCACACGGTAAGTGTGGCCATGTTCACTGTGCGGCTCAGTGTCACTGCTAAGACTTACCAGTGATAATAGCATTGCATATCAATTTAAAAAGATCACAAAGCCAGCTTTCAAAGATTTCATACAATAACATAAAACCCAAATGTATCACATCCTAAACGATAGAACCGTTAAATTGACATGCCACATGAACGACCTCATGAACCGTAACTGACAATCGCCCACTTTGTAATTGTGCAGCTAAGATTAGATTATAATTTGCTTCGTTGGTAACCCTGTCCTTGAGATAATGATTAAAATATGTCAACCTCGTCCTCAGGGGGAAAAGGAGGAGCAAGGGTGGCACAGTTGGTTAGTGCGCAGCCTTCGGTGCGCGAGGTCCCAAGTTCGATCCCTGGTGTCAACACATCCTTAGTTCAACTTCTCTCCTTTCTGTGTAGCTTTGACTAGCTTTAAATACCCTTAAAAAGAGCATTAATGGAGAGAGGGGAGTAAAAGGAGTGCACCGTCGACCTCAAGTTTATCAGTTATTATTACTGTTGCGAGTTATTGACGTAAAATATGGTCGCTTTACGTTTTTCTACTTTTTTATTAAGCCCTGGGACGAGGTTGTAAAACATGCCTCTCGAGGAATTTTTAACACTACTTTTTACACATTTGCATTTAAAGAGAAGTGTCTGAGGTCCCTGCATGCCTAGACACCGGTAAGGAGCTCATTCACTTCAGGGCCCTCGCACCAGGGTGTTAATGTTAGGTCTATACGATCTTTCAAAAAAAAGGAAGGTCGTCGCGTGCGTTACAATTTACAAACAAACTAACTTCAGAAAAAAAGTTACAGGAACAAGGCCTCTTTTAGCCAACCAATGATGCATCATTTATGAAAATGAATGTAATTTGTTTGATGCAATTAGGCGAATACCCCGTGGTTACGAAATCTTACGATCATGAATTCCTCAAAGGCAATTCAGTTACCAACTTTTCACAAAATAATGCTGTGGAAAATTACAGAAAATACCAAAAAAAGCAAGGGTCAACAATAATTATGGCCTGGTCCCTTATATTAATGGAGTGGTCATGATAAAGAAGCCCATCGGCCCCAACTTTGACCACTCAAACAGATTTCTTACAAATTACATACCGCAAAACTTTGTATTCAGTTATGCCTATGTTGCAAAACCAGGAGCCTAGAAATCGGCTCCTGGTCACACCTTGTTTTTATTGCTGAATGTCATTCTAAAGAGCTTTACGAAATATTTTGTTAGTAGGGGTGTTTTGAACATGATTGAAATTTAGAGATGGTGACAAAAACGAACCCCAAAAAAGTCACAAAACGAGACGCATGAAACAACCGCAATCTAATATTCGTGTTACACCGATGAATGGCTCCTTTGGCTGCTATGCTGACGTTTTTGAAGATGGAAGTAGTATCACAGCTAGTCCCGGGTTAGGTATACCGTTTATTACCAGTTTCACGGTTCCTGAGACTTAGTGCCTGTTAACATAAAGGTGGGGGACCCCAGGTAGGTGAGGTAACCTGCTTAGGTGGGGTAAAAAAATAACCCTCCTTTACATGCAATCTTACAACCCCGCCATCCTGGGGTGCCCTTTCTCAAGATGATTGAATGGTCACTAAGCTCGTAAACAAGAGAAATGCTGGCAAACCAGTCTACGCTCACTTGCTGCTCTTGCTGCAACCTTCAGTGTTGTGGCTTTCTATTGTTACCTTTAACAATTGTGCGAAGCCACCCGGCGTCAAAGTGAATTTTGCACAAATTTGATGTATCACGAATCGGACCCCGACTAGTCTGGGTTACCTCGCCTTGAAACGTTGACATGGCAAAATTTGACCTCCGCTGAGAGGGTTACCCGGTGTAGCAGACCGGGCAACCCACATTGAAGGGTCACCCCACCTATCATGTAAACGTGATCAAATTAAAATGAGAGATTATATGGACAGGTGTGTTACGCCACCTAAGTGGGTTACCATGCCAACCTGAGGTCCCCCTCCTCCATGTAAACAGGCCCTAAAAGTTAGCCCGGCCCTCTTTCTACAGTTTCAGCAGTTTGAGTCAATCTTGTACCACTTGAGTCTCACTTTTACGACTTGATAAGCTGTTATTATTTTTGGACATGAGTTCTTCAGTGCCAAATGTAGAGGCTTCATGATAAACCGTGCTGTTTTGTGAAGCTTGAGCTAACTTGTTTCTTTTTTTCGTTTATGACCAGATTCTTTTTCGTTTGTTTTTGCTTTGTAAAGCTTAGACAAACTTCTGGAATTGTAAATGATATGACTTGTGCCACGATGCTTGCTTCTCTCTCAAAACATGCACGTGCGTCCAGCAGATAAAGAGAGACTGATAGACATCCAGGCCTATGTTAAGCTGATAAATTAATTACCTCCTCAGGAAAGAACTATTTTGGGTTCTGTAATTTGGTTATTTGCTCTTTATGAACAGCTGTCATAAATCCCTGATAATATGTGATAAAACAGACTCTTTGACAATTTCTTTTTTCTGAAATTTTGTGTGTGAATCGCTATGCCATACGCTTTCTTCAGCTTAAAGTGACATGTAATAGCAATTAATACTTGATAAATAAGGCATAAGTCACACAATAAGGCCTCCTCTAATCGAAAGACATTAGAAAAGAAGAAGAGAACCCCCAGAAGCTTAGTACTTGCAAGTTATGAAGCAAAGATGAGGCCATCTTAGAAATGACTTACGAAAATGTAGGCGGACTGTGGACTTGCTTTAAGGGCAGAGTAATAATCAACTTAATTATACAATCAACAAACTAATAATGGATGGGAATGCCAGATGTTCGAGTGAAATTGTTGTTTACAACATAAGAAGAGCATTCTGAGTGATTAAAGGTATTAAACAACAATTTTCAAGCAAAACACCACAGGGACCCCAGCAGGTGACATTTAGAACAATTAAATCCTGTTAGCACGCTTCAGTGGCATCTTTGCATTGGGCACCCCCTCTAATATTCATGGTACTGCAATAAGCTATCACTGTGCAAAGTTTGGTGCTTTTGTCAACTCTGTAACGATCCGGACCTTAAGAGACTGACTATTATGTTTGTCAACATTAATCGTGTTCGATTTCCTAGAATGAAAAAAACCAGTCTATATAGATAAAATATCCTTAACAATGATCTATAAAGGCACCGATACAGTTCTTAAAAATAGTGCCAAGGCAACAGCCTCTCCATGGATTGCCTAGAGGTCTAGTGTGCAACATCGGCGAGTAGGAGTAGTGTACCTGAGGTTTTTCGGGCAGGTTCGAGTCTCGTTTGTAGCCAAATTAATTTTTTTTCTTACTGTAATTATTCCTGCAATTACCAGCCGATGCAATTTTTTATATATGTTTTGTGGGGTTCTGCCTTCAAGCTTATTCAGTCCATGTGCTATTTATAGTTTTATTTATTGGCCTCTTTATATTCAGTTTTTAAACGTTACATGTGAACGTCGTTTAATTTCCGCACGGCCTTTAGTTCATGTCCTCTTTTTTATTAAAGTAGGTAAATCTTACCCGGCCCACGTAGCTGGTTAGGTTAAAATTTACGACAGTAGCTAAGAGATCCACCTTTACCAGGACAGTATCAATGCAAGCGAATTCTTCTAATGTGTACGCTGAGATAATCAAATGGTCTCTCAGTGAACTGCAGGAGAAAATTAAGTTTAATTATCATTCCTTAGTACGCCTTAAGGCTTTGAACGATTTCAATTTTCCCTGAAAAGCTCAAGTCGCCGCTTTTCTCTTTGCCTTTTCGCTATTATAGTTCATTTGTCAGCAAGATTTGGATATTATTATGGTTATGAAAGGTTCAGCATTTACGAGAAACAAAGGGATGTGGCCCGGCACGTAGATATTCCCATCTAAAGGGGGCGGGGAATCAAATCTGAACGTGACGAGTTGTTTTACTTCCAGAAGTTACAATTCTTAAAAAGAAAGCTAAATAAAATATATTATTATTCTAATCCGATTCAGAAGCCGTCACGACAATACTTGTTTCTCCTTAGTTTTGCTTTCATTACTCCTTAAAGCACATCCACTAGCGATACCTGTTTTGGAAAAGTGATGAATTGACGCTCCGATCCTTGCTGGTGATGTCAAAATCTGCACGTTACACTTGTATATATACAAATTTTTGAGTGGCACCGGCCAATCAGGAAATATCTCTGAGCTGATACATGAAAAAGATTTTTTCAAAATATTTGAAATCATATATTTCAGTCAAAAGTGCTAAAGTATCAGGGTATTAGTCCCATATGAGAAAGGACGGAACACTGGTCGTCTCGTTTAGGATCTCAGTACGGTGATACTGAAGGTTCCGTTTTCCAGCAATTCAACTGAAGAAAATGAATATTTTGTTTGCCTCATTGTTGTTTTTTGCCACTTGCCTCTCTGTAGGTAAGTAGAACGGTAGTTTTCATGTGGAAATACTAGTAATAGTCGAGTAATGGAGTCCTTTGATTCTAAGAGGAGGACGACTAGAGTACGAGAAATTCTCAGAAGTACGTATATGAAGTGATCGGGTGTTCCCCGGCGTCATTTTTGCGGAAAAAAGTGATAGGCCGTGTCGTCATTCTCGGCTACTACGGCTTTTCAAGGGCGAAAAAATCGTAGTGGCGTAAGGAAGTTGTCAAATGTTTGAAGTTTTATCATTTTGCTATAGGGGGAGAACTTAAACTCCTTCAATAAAGATAACAGTGCTAGCTTCCTTTGGCCTATTTATTCTTGGAGAATACACCGAAAAAAGGCTTTAAGTCAAATCTCGTCCTCGAACAAGGTCTCCAATTAATATCGAGAAGTCGTGCTACAACACCTGTTTCTTTCTTAACCGTATATACAGTATGCCTAACAATCCTCGTTACCTTAAAACACCCAGTTTCTTTCAACCTTGATGCAACACACAAATATTCGGAACAATTCGAGTACAATGTGAAAAAATTAAAAAAGAAAAAAATAACTCACTAAAGACGACGGATACAATTTAAATCAGGGAAGAGGGTATCTAATAAAACTAATCTGTGCCCCATTAGCTAGTAATTTAAAAAAAATTAGGAAGATAGCAGAAAAAGAAAAAAAATACAATAAAGATAATCTGTCATTAGAATTAAGCAACGTAATAGTGGCAAATTGGCTGAAACGTTTTCTAGGGTTAGTCTTTAATTGACCCAGTGAGGATTGCTCTTCCAAAATCACATAAAAGGTAAAGGTTAAAACTCCCAATGTTTGATTAACAGATGCGAATCCAGGACGGGAAAAGCCTATTTTTGACAAAGTTTTTGTTTGCAGTAGACCATTTCCAAGTCAACTTCAAAGAAATTGGGACACTAGAAATTAACTTGAAAGGAAAAAGGAAAAGGAAAAAGTTGCTGTTTAATTTTTCAAGTTTACCCGTTGTGTAATCCGTGCTTTAAGCATTATTTTCCAGTTTACCCCATCCATTCTCTTTTTACAGCTTTTTGATATATGTATTTCTCTCCTTTTTCTTTCTTTCTTTCATACTTTTTTTTTTCTTTTCTTCTTTTTTTACAGTTTGAAGCAGTCATTTGGATATTTTATTCAATGCGGTTACTGTTTGGCCAATGCAGAAAAATAACGTCACCTATATGTAGCCTTTTAGAGCCGGAGGCGCCCTGCGGAACCATGCAAAGTACCAATTTCAAACATGTTGAACCAGCGGAACTCAAAGATTAAAAGAGGTGAACAAGCACTTATCATAATCAATATTGAGCATCAATATCAAAGTTTCACTACAAGTTATAAGATTTTGTCATATTCTAACGAACCGAGCTGTCTTGATATTGGCATACGTAACAGATCAATATGCCAGTCGCTTCTTGGTAATCATAGTTCTGGCTGGCGCGTCTGAATTCAGGTAACAAGTAAGGTCAGTAGGTTGGTACAAGCGCAAGCCAATTCATTACAGTTGCGTTGCCCCTGTAGTAATGAGGGTTGTCCAATGTTGTTGACTAGAATCCAGTCGTATTCCCTTTGCTTTCTATCGGAAAACCGGAAGTGTAGTGGTGTATAGTTGTTCCATACCATTCAACACGAATAGATTCCGATGGAAAAGTATATTTTCTATTCGTGAGAGACTTAGAAAAATTTCACTCATGTTGGATGAGGGGGTAGAAAGTCGTTCCGATGGAGTCCATCGGATCTATTGGACACGAATAGAGTCCGATAGAAAAGTATATTTTCTATTCGCGAGAGACTTTTGATTACCTATTAGAATCATTTGGGTTTAAAACTTTTAAATTTGGAGGATCTCAACTCTAAAATAACATCTAGCAAACCGGCCTGTTTCTCCTTGTTTGTTCTGTTTCTTGTTGTTTTAATTTCTTTTATATATATATATATTTTTTTTTTTTCTGGGGACGCAGGACTTATTCGACTTAATGCCGAAATGGCTACCACTTTGAAATAATAAGTAGCCAAGTGAATCCTACAAAAAATGAGTTAATTTCATGCCCTGGCAGTAACTATGTTTTGGTTATTCTGCATTGATTGATGTTAAACGCAACTTCGAACAAACCAATCTTTACTTTACTTTACTTTAACAGAAAATCCATCTAAAAACTAGTCTCAGCTCGCTCTGCAATTCTATTTTGCCGCCAATATTTAAGGGACCGGTCATTATTTATCACCTGGGGGGGGTCGGAGGATTTTGGGGGGGATCATTTGATTTTTAGGAGAACAGAGGGGGGGATCAGTCGTAACTGAGAGCCCAAAAGGGGGGGATCACTGAAAATTTTGGAAGGATTCAGAGGGGGACCACTCAAATCTGCTTGAACAATGCCAGTTTGAAAGCATACAACATAAATGTGCCCATTCTGCTGGGAGATGATAGCATTTGCAATCTCAATTTGTTCTAACACAACTTTATTTTGAAAAACGGAAGTCTGTCACACTGGCGAATGTGTGCATTTCAATTTATATCGAGAAAGCTTTGTTTTAACGCTTTTATATTTTTCCTTTTATAACGTGCTCATGACTTAGCTAATATTCATCTTTAAACATGACAGGTGAATTCTAAATTGTGAACTATATAAACTTCTGATAACTGAAACATTGTAAAAAGCGTGTTTGTTTAAACATAAACCATTTATCGCCTCTCCAGGAATGGGCGTCCTGTGTCAGCTCTATACTAAATTCGATTCAACTGCTTCATCTGCCTCATCTTGAGCCTCATCATCCCATTCAACAACTTCATTTGCCTCTTGAGCCTCGTCATCCGATTCAACAGCAACATTTAGTCCCCTTCGTCAGGTTGACCCTGGACTTTGTGCCCTTAAAATGGCCGCTACTTGCTCTAGATTTTTTGCTAGGGTCGTGCTAAAAATACCCTTAATACCTGTATATGAACGTTTAAAACACTAAATATACACGTCGAAAGGTGAATATAGGTACAAAGACATGGGGGGGGGGGATCACGAAAGTTATATATAGTTATGAGGGGGGATCACTTCAATAAAATAACATTTAAAGGGGGGATCGGCTAAATTTCATCGTGTTTAGCCCAAAATCCTCCGACCCCCCCCCCCCCCAGGCGATAAATAATGACCGGTCCCTAAATTTCAGAGTTTTTACATCAGGAGGTTATTTTTAAACATGATTTATAATTCCTTTTAAACCGTTTTCAACGTTGGAGTAATAAGTAAGCAAACTGTTTCTAAGCCTTGGCAATCGAGAAATCTGGTTAGTTGATAACTGAAAAAGGGCCCAACAAGGTTCTGTTAATTTGATTTACCTAACAGAGCTGTTTCTACTAAGAAATGAAATAATTGTGGCAATAAGAAAGAAAATCTGTACCTCACCTTGCTCCGTGGTTGTTCCTCCTTCTCCTCGTGGCTGTGAAAAAATATCCCATTGACCTACACCCATCCAAACTTCTTATTTCATTGGTCCCTATAACCTGTACTACCTACTGTTTTCAGGGACAGGGATATTGTTATGTCACCATCCCTATTGTTTTTCCAGCCAATCACACACCTTGTTTGGAATAGGTGCAGGTCGGCCCAAAATAACAGCCGTAGCTAGGTGGCTTTTTCGGCGCGAAAATACCTTCCGATCGACTTTGCTGGAGGGAGGGGTGGGGGGGAGTTGACGTCGTTTTTTTAAGCACTTTTTGGACTACAGATATTTTTGGAGATTGTTTAAGGTCATTATAAGGATATTACAACACCATTTTTATGTTTTTTCTTCCATTGGGATTATTATTTTTTAATCTCTTGAATTTTTATCCCGTTACTCGTTTTCTCGTTGCTTCGTTACTCGTTACTACGTTACTCTGTTTAGTAACACCCCATCCTTCTCCATATATTGATGTTCTTATTTGTGTATAGCAAAAGGGGTAAATTAAACCCTCCCAAAGCGTTTAATTCGTCATGAATTTCCAAATTACAATACATTTTTCCTTTATTATTCTATAATATTATCATTTATGTTATCAAAGACAACAACCTCTTATTGGGCATTTACCTTCCATTTTTAATGCACCCCAATATGTTAAGAATGCCTTGACAGCATGATTTTCAACACCAACCACACTCTGATTTTTCAATAATTCTTCATTAGCTTTCAAGTAACCCATTATTTCATTGTAACATTCATCATAAGTCTTATAACTATTATCAAATAAAGGGAAAAGACTTCTTTCATCATCAACACAAAATTCAAACCCTTTATCATTCTCAACTATTGAACAGAATACAATACACTTATTTACCTTTACAAATCCAGCTAAATGTTGTTTATATTCATAATCACATTGTTTGTTCAATAGGCCATTTGCACGATGGCGTCATTTTACTACTACGACCAGAATTAGTGATTAGTGATTAGTTATTTAACAAACAGAAAGCCGTTTGCCATTGTGAACAGTTCTACCTCACAGACTAAGAATGTCTGTTGCGAAGTGCCACAAGGTTCCCTGCTTGGGCCAAAATTCTTCTCCTATTCCGTCAATAATCTCCCTGATGCAGTTACTGAAGGTGAACTGGCCATGTATGCAGACGATACAACCTTGTCCGTGGTCGGTGACAACGTGGAAGTAGTTATTGATAAGTTAAACAAAGCGCTAGCAAGTATCAACCTGTGGTGCAGAAACAACAAGCTGACCATACATGCAGGGAAGTCAGAGGTCATGATTTTGACTCATAAACCCTTCTATGGACCACAAGAGCCGGTTATGTTAGGAAACAAGGTCTCAGATTTTGTGACTGAAACTAAGTGTTTAGGAATTATTATTGACAATCGGTTGCCTTGGCTTAGCCATATTGAATTCATTTGCAGGTCATTTGGCCAGAAAGTAAATCTGGTAAAAAGTCTCAAGTATTTAACAAAGGATACCTTACAGTCTATTTACTTTACGAGTATTATTCACACTGTCACTTATTGCAATTTAGTTTGGGGTACCTGCTCACCTACATTATTGCATGAAGTGGAGCATATCCACGCCAGGGCAGCCAAGATTATCTATAGGCTATCTGACGTTAGCAACCAAGAAGCTTTAATAATAGCTGGATGGGAATCGATTAATTCCATGTGTAAGAGAAAGTTACTGACTTTGATGTATCAAGTTTACAAATCTGAGCTACCAGTTATCATAATTAGGCTTTTTAGTAGTAGCAATTGCTGTTATGATCTACGCAATAGCATCAAGTTTGAGGTCCCGCTTTAACATAGAGAATCTGACAAAAAGCACATACCAGCTATTCTAGACACCAAATCAAATTAGACAACCTAAAATGTCAATTTCCCAGCAACACTCTCGGGCTCCTCCAAGGACATATTTTAGTTTTTTTTTCAAATCTCTCAGCCAGCAAAAATTTGCCTGAAGAACAGAAATTTTGAGGAACAGATCCATTGCGTGCCCCTAAGAGCTGGGCAGGAATTCATTAAGATATAGGAGAGCTTTGCTCAATTCCAAACAATTTAAAAAGAGCACCAGGTCTAAACATTTTTAAAAAGCTTATTAAGAAAAATAGACCCTTGTTTCAAACGGATGAAATAGTATTTTCTATTGTTCTTAACTTTTAGTCTTCTATCTTACTACTGTATATTTATTCTTTTCATATGCCTAGTTTCTGTATATTTTTTATTTTATTTGTATATCATCAAAAGATAGTTTATCGGCAGGTCCACATCAGCTTTAGCTGTCTTTTAACTTAACCGGCTTTACCAAATAAACTATCGAATGACTGAAAAATGAATGAATTCTTTTGGGTTTTCTTTTCATATTTAAATTGGGTAGCCCCAGTGAGGTTTAAGCTCTAATTTGCATAAGAAAGCAAACCCCTGCCCTCTTGTGGGATGGAGCGTTGCGTGACGACACTGAAAGCGGCTGTGTAGCAGACTACACGCCGCCGCCTTCCCGCCCCATGAGAGGACACAGAGGATTTTTACTGGAAGTAATATTCTACACAGAGATGTTTTCTTCGCGGGCAGCTAATCCGACTTAATTTTATTTAATACGTTGTGCTCCTCGAACGTGCGAAAATTTTCTTGTCGTGTATTAGATTTCAGATAGATTTTCTTCATTTCGCGCCAGAATAAATTAGTTTGCGCGCAAAGGGCTTGTAAAAAAATCACAACGTTCGTCTCACTTCGAGTCCACCTTTTGGAGATATGCCGGCTTGGTAGCTGGAATACATCGGCCGAGGCGAAGATAGGGCAGTTTTTCCTCCTCGTCGTATTTTCTCCAGTACAAATGTTTTTATTTGAAGTGAGAATCCAGTGCATATCGGTGGATTCTACATCATGCGGCTTCGTGCGGCTTGCTACTTCTGAAAGAAGAGTGCCGGATTTCATCGCTTTGTTGGCGTTTATTGGTGTTGGCGAAAGTAAGGTAAAAGAACCGGCTACTGTGAGGTAAGAATTGAGTTTTAGATTTGTTACTCGGCGAAAAAAGGTGCATAGAACTCGTGAAACCCGTGAGCATTACCTCTCGTTCTGTTACCTAATGTCATGCGATGAATCCTCGCTTATTCGATGCGTAACACGTATACAAGCAATAAACTTGTTTCGCAAAGTTAAGTAAGTTAACTTATCGAGACCATTTGATGACGATTTCTCGTTGTATGCTTTATTCACTTGGCTTATTCCGGCTACTTGCCAGGAGTTACATGACAAGGTTTGTGTGCTATAATTATGCTGATAATTTTTTGCACCTTTGGATTGAAACTCGTGAAAGCCAAACTTGTTATCCTAGCGAAAAACTCTTCTGTTAAGGAGGAATTTTAAACATCTTTCGGGGCCCAATATGGTGCCAAAATTTTAGGAGAAACAAAGCTTGATTTTTGGCGAAACGGACTATAGCTTTTTTTCCTTTGAAGACTGACCGCGAGGCAAACGCCCGTGAGTACTATACAGTGTAAGCTAGTGATTCTTTAGGTAGAGCTAACAAACATAGGCTGCACTTTAGGTGGTACACCCATGTGTGCAGTGTAACCCAGTGATTCTTTAGGTACAGCTAACAAACATAGGCTCCACTTTAGGTGACACGCCCATGGGTGCAGTGTCACCCAGTGATTCTTTAGTCAGAGCTTGCAAACATAGACTGTACAGGTGTACATCAGACGGCAACGTTGCCATAAAGTGCTTAACCTGAGATCAGGCCCAATTTTAGCGGTTCTCATACATTCTCTCTAACGGTTGTTACACCATGTCACTTCGACTATTTCTTTATCGAGCGCTTGATACATTGTTTTGACGCACAATTGATAGTCTGCGGAAGTCGTATTGTCTAAAGCCATAGAAAAAGACAAATTTATGCACCCATCACAGAGGTAAGGTAAGGGTTTTTTATACACGGTATTTCCTTCAAATACATTTACATTCAAGTACTAGAAAAATAACTACCTAACTAACGAGCTAGAATCTAAGATAAAAGCTGAAATAACAAAGATATAATAACAAAAAACCTTCTTTACAAGGAGGCTTTGTGCAAATGTTACATATATCTAATTAAAGTTTTTTAATTTCCCTTTAAAATATTAAGGGATGTCAATTGCCGCATCTTCAGAGACAAGCTGTTCCACAACACACTTCCGTTATAAGAAAGACTTCTTTTTTTGCTGCAAAGTTTGAAAGCGGAGCGATGCGACTTTCGGGGAAAAAATCGCTCCGGCGCTGGAGCCCTTTCAAAACAAGGATTCCTCCCTTGTCTTTCTGTTATAAGGAACAGTAAACGGCGAACTCCAAATCCTTCAAAATCGCTCAAAAAACTGCTTTTGAGGCAAAAGGACGACCACATATCGCAGGTAAGGTAATTCAACGCTCATTTAACATTGATTTATATACATACTTGGCGATATATCGCTATCGGTGAGGCAAATTGCAAATCCAGTACATTTACTATAAAATAACAATCGGCTACACACACACAGATTGTGTGGGTCCCTGTGTCATAATTGGAGCGGAAATATAGCACGCGAGCAGGGCGATTCTGCTGTAGAAGTTTTGTTTGGTTTATATTAAAGGTGATTTCTTAAACACCTTGAAATGTGCTTCAATACTTTTGATAGAATCTTGTATTTTTTCACATGTGCATTCAAATCTAGTTGTGAGCTCCTCTATCGGAAGGCATAATCAACCAACTTATCAACCTCGTTCCCAGGTTCCCTCTCTTACCTGTCTCTCTCTCTCGTAGGGACGGGTAGGAGAGAACCCTGGGAACGAGGTTGCCAACTTATTTGCCAAAACTAATTTTCATTCGATGCAAATGTTTCTTCCTTTTCATTGTCCGAGAGCCCACCACGTGACCTGCAAATAACTGCCTACAAATAATGGTGTGCTCATGCGCAATGTCGTTCAACTGTTTTTGGCTGCAAATACTATTCTGCTCATGCGTAAATGAAACCACGCTTTTCTCCTTCTGGCGATCGCTCTTGCGTAAAAATGGCGGATCGCTTCGCTTCCCGTACATATTCCTTAAAAAACAAACTCCGTGATCGAATGATATATAAAACAATTAGGTATTGAACTCGGTTATCGCAAAATATCGTGATTTGTCAGTGTCTCGCAGATCAATTATTTGCCTCAGCCTTCGGCTTCGGCAAATAATTGATCTACTCACCACTGACAAAATCTGACAAATCACGACAAACACATCACTGAAAAATCACGATATTTTGCTCAGCCTGGTCCAATAATTGCTAATTATTTGCCAACTTTATTGCCAAATATCAGCCTAGTCCCTAGGCGTTCTCGGCTCAATCCTGGACTCTACCATGAGCTGTGACGTCACCGAGAGATACACGCCGAGAACGCTTAGCCAATACTATTTTGTCAGGTTACTGCAACTTCAGCCGAAGGTAGCTGAAAATCCGTCATTTGAACAGGAAGAGTTTCTACGTGCATGCCACAGCGAAAAACAAAGTTTCGGTTTCTTAAAAAAGGATCTGCGAAACCAAGTTTTGTTCAACTTAAGTGGACTTTCACGCGCAGCAACAAGTAGCAGACGACTGATGAACTTCTTTCTTGAATTTGTGCCAATGAATCTCTGCACGATAGAGGAGCTGAGGTTACGGACTGTCGTCGAAAGAGGAAACAAGGCAAACGTGTATATACTGTCAACATTATGCTTCATTACGGCATTTCTGGGCATTTTCAAGCACTCACTAATGTTTTAAAACGAAGCATCAAAAGTGTCTCTCCGGGAAAGAAAATTAATAAATAAACACAAAAAGTAGGTGTTGCGGGTTTTTATTCACTTCGTAATGTATATGTATATTTTTTTTACTAGAGTGACGGTTTCCAGCAGAAAAACAGCACATCTTTCTTACATTTCTCACGAAATACAGATATTAAGAGCCCAGATGGGTGTCTCGATACCGCACTTAAATTTTGGACAGCTAAATTCGTATATAGTAAATTAAGCTTAAGTTTATGTTAGATAAAGAAAAGACTCGATTTTCGGTGTTTTAGCAGTGAAGATGTAAAAGATACAGCGTAAACCCTACTGGTATGGTTATTGAACTGTTGTGTGCCTATAGAGCTATTGTTGACAAACAAACCACATTTTAGGAGAAACAGATATCACAATGTAAAGCACTTAAAAAATACTTTATGTGACATTGCATCTTTGAATTGAAAGAATCATGAACTTGGGCAGCAGTTCTTCTTTTCTTCCCTTCTCTCTCTCTCCCTGCAGTCTTCTCTTCTTGTGCCAAGCCACCAAATTTTTTCCCGCTAAGTTTCTCATTAAAATACCTGAAAATTAATAAATTAAAAACAAAAAATATTTGAACCAGGTAGAAAATTAACCGTGTTAAAGGGTACATACAAATGTGGCTCATGATTAGAAAATTGAAACCATTTGTATAAAATAAAAAAATATTTCAATCCCTAGAGTGAAATTATAACATGATTGCTTTAAAATGATAGGTTTTTACCTGATTAAGGATGCTTGGACACCATTTATTTTAGTGCGAATGTAAGACCCTATTACGAAAATATTATTATTTTGCAGATCTATAAATGCTATCTTATTGTATTCATCCTTTGTGCCTGCAATAAATTAAGTAATATGCACCACACCCCCATTAAGCCCACCCCTACCCTCTTTCCCTGCCTGTCCCAATGTAAAACTCTCTGGGATCAAAAAAGGAAAAACTGGCATATTTATAACGAGGCTATGATATGCTGTTAAGGTTGCCTAGTTTAAAATTGCTGTGTAACAATAATGAAATAGTTGGAATTTTTCAAATAAGCAAATATAACTATTTAATTTAATGAAAGTAAGGATTACATTCCCAGGTATACAATAATCAGCTGAAAGATTGGATAAGAAATTCTTATTATATTTGTTGGAATTAGCCTCAGTGTAAAAAAAGTGATATAAATGAATACATTGCACAGTTTTACCTATTTTTCCAGTCTCTTCTGCTGACTGGTCTTCACTGATGGACTTGTCTGGCAATGTCCTTGTGTCCTTTTTTACAAAACATATAAAAGAAGAACGAGAAGAATATCCTGCAAAATCATTAAATGCGCATCAGACAAATTTTAAATAGCTTCAGGTTTACCCTTAAGGTCATTTTATTTCCAGTGGCTACAACTCACTTCTCCAGATCTTCAAAAATACAAAGTCAGAATTAAGCTTAAGTTATAGTATAGAGATAAAGAGGATGGGCACGAGGCAAACTTTCGAAAATAGAATGTCAATTATTGTTGTTCATTCAAAATACGTAGCCATTTTCATTGGTTCAAGCCCCCGGCTAATTCATAATCAACAGGTACTTTTCATATTTGGAGGATGCAAGCAATATACCCTTGATTCCATGATATATGGTTTTAGAAGCAGGGTTAGTACATGGTATATTTGACCAGCGACAAGGTTGCTTGGGTAATATTGAGTGAACTAAATATGTGTGTTTACATCTATACCAAGATGAAATAGCTAAATTTTCTGACTAAAACTGGATGGAATGCAAGAACATGCAAATCATGTTTCTGGATGAATATTATCTAATTTTTGTGAAGTATATGCAAGGAAAAACGCCTTCAGATATCCTGGAACTGTGCTGAGAAAAGGCCAGAGTTTTTGAAAATGTTTTCAAATGCAGAAATGTTTAAAATGAAAAATAACACAATAATTGTTATTTGGTTTTTATATATATGATGTGCAGCATTACGCTGATCTGAGGTGGGCATCATTCTATGCAATTTGCATAATCTTTCACATCGTACTCTACCTCATTCAATAATTTATGCCCTAGTTTAAAATTAAATTGGGTAACAATGGTAAACACATTGTACAGTTGTACATGTACCTATTTCCTTTAACCTGTTTTGCCGGTTTATCTTTGCTGAAGGACTGTATGGAAACATACTCCTTTATCCACCTCTTTAAAAAAAAAACAAAGTAATAGTTATTAAGTTTAATATATAGTAAGCTTAAATAAATTTGAAGATTTGATATGGCATACAGTAGTACCTAGCTTCATCGATGCCTTCTTCAGCTTCTTTGGTGTTCTGACAGGACCAAAAAGATTTCGACGAGGGCAACTTCCTGAAAATTATAAAATGTTGCTCAATAAAACAACACCGAGATACTTTCGTGGATACAAAATTAAAATACAATCACTTGTAAAAAAACAAAAATCGAATACCTTTCGGGTGACCACACAATGGATGACTTGTAAGCTCTAAATCGCTTTCCCCGCTATCGTACTCCCACGCTGAGTCGAAAAAAATGTATATGTAAGTTTTTGGTGAAAATTTGCATCGTTCTTTTGGGTCTAGGATCATTATAGCTTGGGTCGCAGACTAGGAGAATCTTTGACGGTAAACAATGCACCACGGCGAACAAAATATTAACCAGAAAAAATGATATGCTACAAAGTTAGAACTTACCACTGTTTGCAGACACTTCAACCGACACATCCATACTATCGGCGAGCAGTTTTTCCAAAATGGAGCTGTAGAAACTCGTAAAATGTGACCAGGGGTAATTTGCCAATTCTTGGTTTTCACATGACGTCACCAAAATTCAAACTAAGAAACTATCGCTTCTTCTGAGTTTCTACTTTCATGTGATATTAGAGAACCTTAAAACCTTTATACAAACAAATTTTCGGCTCAAAAGGGTTCTTTGTTTTGCGATACAGGGTCCGGTTGCATAAAACCTACACTTAAGTGCCCACTTAAGTAGGTCACTTACGAATCTGTTATATGGGTACACCTACGTGTGTTGCATGGAACGCACTTAGCACTCTCGTAAGTTTCTGTTTTACGTGGTAACTTACGGGCTCACTTAAAGGCAGACGCAACTTTGATATAGTACTTCATTAATGACTCACTCTTTTTTTTTTTTCAAGCTAACCATAGGTGAGTGTAAAAAAAGTTTTAGGTCGTTTCGAACACTTTTAAGCCTCTCAAAAAAATGAAATTTGTATACAGACGTTATTTTTCTTCAATATCTACTGAAAATGATAGTTCTTCTTTTTCACAACGTCGGCTTTAAAGTGTACATCAGAGGTTAACAAAGCGCATTAGAACGAATTACGTGAAGAAAAATACTTTTTTTCACTTCTCAGTAAAAGGTCTCGTTAACTTTAGTAAAAACAGTAACGATAAGGGACCTACATAGGTCCCGTAAATTTGCGTGCTATTTTTCCCGTAAAAGAGGTTTTATGCAACACCTGCAATTTCTTTTGCATAAACGACACGTGAACACTTACAAAAATCGTAAGTGCAACCACTTAAGTTAATTCCCTAAGTGGACCACTTAAGTAATTTAATGCAACAGACTTAAGTCACGAGTGCACGTACGCGTACCCAGTAGTTGTTACGGGCGTTTTATGCAACCGGGCCCAGAACGCTTGAATTTCCAGGCTTTTGCGTGACGTGGCGTTTGGCTGGGGGCCGGGAAAGCTCTTAAGTGGGTTAAAGACATTACGGATTTTTGCAGATTTTGCTATCTAAACATTCCTTGTCTTAGAACAAATATTGCTTTAATCTTTATGAGTTCCTCAAGCGAAGAATTCACGCATAAATAGGAAAACTCAAAAACAGATGTTTCTGTTGGTTTCCGGCGGCCATATTTGTGTCCAGGGACACAAACATAGCGTCTCCAAACAAAGTTTTGTAAATTTGGGTAAAACGTTTTTCCGAATATCTCGCATATGAACTATTGCATATACCTGATTCTTGGCAAGGCTTTTTGTATATTTATCTTCTTTCATTTCCCAGATTCTAGACTTTCTATATTAAAAGGTTTCCATTTTTATTTCTGCTTTCTCACGAGAGTGAAAACCGAGAATATTGGCTTAGGCTTGCTTAGGCGTTCTCTCGCCCGCTCTTTCCCAGACTTCGCGCGGACAACGGGGCAAGAGAGAACGCCTAGAGACTAGGCTGACCAAATATATAATTTAAGGGTTAATTTGTTATTGGTTAAAAAAATCACATGATGAATCACAAGACTTAGCTGTTCCTTGGGGAATTGCCCAAAGATTACGTCATAGTCTTCCTGTTTTTCTGAGAATGTCACACAATATTTTTGTATCCTCATATGCATAGAATAGGAGACACAGCACTGGATAAACGCAACTTGTAAACAGATAGTGTAGTGCAGTATTTTAGAGTGTTTGTTCTCACGGCTGATACGGTGTTTGATTTTTATAGCTGTCACGGTGTTTGTGTTAAAAGGGGTGTATTGGGTTATGGTGACCCGGACTCGCTTCCGATTGGTTTAAAAACAATCAGCTACTGTCAGGACTCACACACGCGCATTATCGTGAACCAGTCCCTTTAATTCAATATATAAATAAAGGGGTGTGTTTTTCTACTCACTACAGCTTCGTTTAAGGTGCGGCTCTGAAGGTGGTTTATTGTTCGAATTCAATCTTCTGTTCTCCAGCAACTCCTAACAAAATGAATACTTTCCTTGCCTCTTTATTGGTTTTTACCTTTTGCCTCTCAGTGGGTGAGTACTTTACGATACTTTGTCAGGTGCGAGTAGATAATCAGGAGCTGGGTGTGCCATACTTGGCATCAAAACATTGCGCGTATTAATTTTAGTCAAATTTAGCAAGCTTAAAGCCTTACAATAAACGCAGTTGCTCTGATTAGCACTTTGAATGTTTGAAGGTTTTTTCTAAGTCACTAAATATGTCCATTTTGGTCAGTTTGGCCCTCCTCGTGTGCGCCCACGTATGGTGCTTCAGTACTCATTCCGGGAATGTCTCCTCCTTGCACCTCTGCTGGCCATACAAGATCACTAGAAAGAGTAATTACGAGGTACTTAAGCTTAAAGCCTTAAAATAAACGCAGTTGCTCTGATTACCACTTTGAATGTTTGAAGTTTTTTTGTAAGTCACTAAATATGTCCATTTTGGTCAGCTTGGCCCTCCTCCTCCTAATGGTTCGATCTGGTGCTTCAGTTCGCATTCGAATGTCTGGAATGACTCCTCCTTGTACCTCTGCTGGCCATATAAGAGCACTACAAAAGAGTAATGACGAGGTACTATAGCCTCGTCAGCTCTCGTCTATACTGAATTAATCGAGATAGGTCTCTGTGAAGAAGTACCAGAGGTACTTCATGAAAAATGCTGAAACTAGTGTCTCAGGTCATTTAAAATCCTGTGAGCTAGGCACACCTCCAGATAATCATGCACACTTATAAAAGCACGCACCCTTGGTGCTTCTGTGACGATAGGTTTTTGCCCTTCCAAGCTCAAATCGGGGAAATAAGCGTTAGGAGATTCGAGCCACTTCGGCGTATAAACAACAAGGTGGAAAACTAACTCTGCAACTCGCTTGGCTAGCGGGAAAGGAACTCGTCACTGTTCCATGGTACTAGGATCTGCTACAACTGGAAAACAGGACAGCACGCAAACTTGGACTTCAACAGTTGAATCTTCAGCTCGTGGACGTAAATCATACAGGCATGTGCATCCAAAATGTAAATCGTACAAGCATGTAAATCCAAAATGTACATCGAAAAACAGGGATACCAGTACTCTATTTACACTAACCGATCAGTTTATTACAACATTACAGAACGATGGAAAGAAGCGCTGAATAAAATTAGCTGAAACCTGAAAACAAACCTGGATTAATTCAGCTTTAAATTCATATACTAAACTAAATGATTCAAAATTAAATGTCAATCAAGCAAATGCAATTCGGAAACTTAGTTATACAAAGATTCAGCACCATTAAAAGCTGTGCCAAAAGAATTCGAGTTTCCTTTGCTCAGGATTCCTTAAAATGTCAAAACTGAAAACTAAAACGGTTGGTATTTGAACAGGCGAAAGATCCAGTTATTCCGTGACCGAGGTCAGTATAATTATCGTAGGGGGTTTACGAGCAACTCGCTCGCTGAGCGTACAGGTACCAGGTGTCTGAGTTTACATCTTGGTGTTATTTAATCTTCACAGCAGCTCCTATGTCTTGTTTACACCATCGCTTGACGAATTCTGCTAGACAACTAACTGTAACTAATATCAACTACTCTCTCTTTTGTGCTAAACACTGGCAACTTATATAAGTAAAACGTAGGTACGTTTAGGCTTGCTGACCATGAGAGTTACAAACGCTATTCCCAGTGACTAAAAGAAATTTCCTGTTGATAACCAAAGTGGAATAAACAAACCCAGAAGAAAACCAATGAAAGCGTCGCGACAGCTAAACCCACGAGAAAACAGGAACTCTGATGTAGGTAACAATCAAGGTCAGTAATGTTCCCAAAACGTACCCACTTAAAAACTGACAATCAAACTTAATTAAACCCCAAGCTTGATGACACTTTAAGCTTTGAAGGTTGTTTTAAGTTTTAAGTTTTAAGTGTTTGTGTTTGACGTTTCACTCGTGACTAGAGTCTTGTTATGATTACAGATCAAGGTTAATCCGTATATGTGTATAATTAAAGAAAACTAAAACATATCAATGCAAATTCAATGTAAATTACGGCTAAAACAACTTCAAATGGAATATTTAAAAGCTAGATATGAAATTCGAGGCAAATAAACAATTCATGGGAAATCTCTCCTTACACTTCCACTTTTCTTTTATCTTTGTTAAAATTCTAATTTCTACGGCCCTTGAAGACTGTGTGGTGAGCTTATAGGTGTTATGACTTCCGGGTTGTTCAGCGTATAAATTTTGCAGCGTTTGGAGTGATTACTGCTTTTGATTCTTAATAGCGGTTATGCTTATCTGAATCCAAATTGTTCTGGGTTGAGAATGTTATGGATTTGGATATATTTATTCAACCTGGATTGTAAAATTGATGTGAACAATTCGCCCTGACAACTTGTCAAAGTGATTCCTCTGTAATTTTCTGGGGACCTTCTATCACCTTTCTTTTTGTAAATGGTATTATCACGCCAATATTCCAGTCAGTCGGAAATTTACTGCTGTTAAGTATATCATTGAAGATTTTTTCTAATGAGGGAAGCAAAAAATGTCGTCCATGTTTCAGTGATCATTTCATTTAGAACAGTAACCCTTACGGTAGGTGCGAGGCCCATTTCCTCCTCTCTTCAGGAAGATTCAACATGGCGCTTTCGCGAGCAAATTGCGCGCTCAAAGAAAACGCCTGCACTGCAGGCTACCGCTGCCAATAACCCTCTTCCCAATCCTTATCCCAACCCTCCAAATCCAACGAATGCAATCTTTACAAGCCGGCTACGTTACACTTACCAACTTAACGCTCCTTACGATTCGAGAGTTTGAAGTTATATAATACACACTTTTTTTATTTTTTTACTCGCTTTTAAGACATTCAGTCTGGTAAACAAAGCTACAAGATTGCCGCCGGATAGGCAACAAAACTACAAGCTTGCTGCCACACAGGCAACAAACTACAAGCTCACAGCCACACAGGCGAAAAACTTCAAGCTTGCCGCCACACAGGCAACAAAACTACACTGAGGTTACCAAAAGCGAAACATACATGTCCGAGACAGGACGCTAAGGTTGAACAATTTTGGATGGCGCCGACCAGCACATAGTGTGTACTAAAACTAGCAATAATAGCGCCCACAATTGAATTCACAAGGACAAAGTGTACTTCAGCCGCTACAAGGGGCGAACTTAAAAATGCGAACCGAAACTTAAACAAAAACTTCTAAAAGCCCACAAACCATGTAGAAAGGCGAAACCCGACTAAACGATATGACTCAAAAGTACAGGACCACAATAAGAGAAACACAAAACCTCAACTCTTGGAACGTTGTCTTAGGTCCCGCCGTCATCCTGAACACAACGTGGTGGAACAGTATGTGAGCATGGGCCGGCCATCCTGGTTAAAGGACTCCGCTATAACTACCAGTTCTGCAGCCGGTGGATAAAAATCGGACTCGAAAGGCCGCCATTGAGCGAGTAAGTCGGATTCTGCTGATAGTCGCCAAACGTCCTTCGTGTCGGACAAAGCGAAGTGAATGGGACAATGCATAACAGTGTTTCAGGTGTTTCCTATATTTCAATAGTTCAAAACACTACTAAAACATTCCTGTGCAAGATAGGATCCAAAGAAAATTTTATGAGTGCACTATCAAGCACAGACATTCAAGGTCAATTCGAATCTTTCAACGCTAAAGATAATCCTTCGATAGATAGCGAAATTTCGCATTTTAACAAACTAATGATGCGCGCAGCTAAAATAAGCCTGGTACCGTCAAAGAAAAAAAGGAAAAACACCACAAAAAGCAAACCGTGGTATGACAACACATGCAGACAGTTAAACAATTACAACACCTTGCAAAGAAAATGAATCCTACAACTCATAGATCTTTGCAAAAGAAACATTTTGGCCTTAAAAAGAAATATAAAAAACTGGTCAAATTGATGCATAAGAAATACAAAATTGATCTTATTAACGAGATAAATTCATTAAGCTCGGAAGGCAGGCAGATCAACAAACTCCGAAAAGAAAGTGAGGTCGAAGAAGAAACCCTCATATCTCCGGAAGCATGGATACAATTACTTTATGATAACAATGGAACAAAATTAAATGGAAATACAAGTTTTGCAAATGACTCGGACGAAACAGAAAATTTGTCAGATGATTAAATCTTAGGAAAACCGATCACTCCAAACGAAATCCACGAACATATATCGAAACTTAAGACAAAGAAAGCAAGCAGCATGGATTCTATTGAAACAAGACACTATGGAGCGTAAACTTCGGCGTCGTGGTTTTGGACTAATTCTGAATGTGGAGGGATAGGAAGAAATGATATTTTTCCGGATACCCTTCCATACAAATACCCTTACTTTTCTCCTTTTGTGTTACAGATGTCTTAACTTCTTCACCGGAAGTCTGCTAGGTGCATGACTCCGTAGCTGTAATCCAATTCGATTATAAATTCTGTCAAAATAAATTGCGCACAACGTTTCAATCAGTTCCTATAAGCCCAAAATAACTAATCGTCGCACGCCGACTATTCGGAGTTCTGCAGCAAAACATTAACCTGCTGCTCGCCCAAATTAAAAAAAAAATAAACTTACAAATCGACCATCTTTTACTTTTCTGCTACAATCTCGTCTCCGCGATCTAACGGGCAAAGATAAGTAATAACTACAAACCGATGGGCGAGCAAAAAATAATATTTCTTTCTTCTTCAGATAAAAACAACTCGAGCTGATCTCGAGATATATCTCAAACAACTTCCAGCCTCACTTCGGAAACAAATGCAAGTTTACAACATTACTTTGTACATCGCCTCAAATATTTGTTGTAGCCGAAAGAATTAGAAGTGATCTCGCGATAAGTCTATGTCCAACCAGAAGTCTGCTTCTGCTTCAACTCATTCCGGCGTCACTACGTCGAATACCCAAAACAATCCAAAAAGTAACAACCTTGCGTGACAAATCTTTAAACGTACCTCGTGCATAACTTGTGGCTATTTTTCACACCTCACATTACCTGGCGTCGCAGTGGCACAATCGGGTAATCCCTCAATTTGGAGTCTCATCTGACCCTGGGCAAGCCAGAAATTCAGCACAACCCCGCCTTACTCTCGTTATTACTACTAGCTTTTTTCGGCCCGGCAAAACGGCCATGCATTTTCTTATACAAAAAAACCCTCGTTAATGCGGTCACCCGTTGATACGGCCAACGGCCACATCAGTTTAAAATCCCAAACAGTAGAATCCCTTATAATTTCACCCCGTTAATGCGACCACGATGGAAATTTAGAAAATTAAAATGCCTTTGACATGTCGATTCTATTGATCTAGTAACCTTAGCTTATTCTCGTACTGTTTTTAGACTAAAGTGCACTGAAAATGCACTTGTGGCACTTTTTCAATTTCTGTACGCGATATCTGCATTCCGCTTGTTTATTTATGAGAACAGTACGATAAATGCTTTGTACGGTGTATTCCTGATGTATTTGTCATTACGGCCCTCAAGTCATGAAATTTGAGCCTATCCCGGTAATACGGCCATCCCGTTAATACGGCCAATTTTTTTTTTTTTTTTTTTTTTTTTTGCCCCACTGGTGACCGTATTAACGGGCTTCCACTGTAATAATTATTTCTTCTCTATTTTTTCCAAAAGTGATAGTTATTTCTTCCTCATAATTATTTTTTCCGCTGAAAGAATGAATAAAAGAACTCGAAGATATCTCGAACCAATTGCGAAGCAACTTCGGGACCTCCAGAGCTACGCGAATCCTTTACTTCGCGCTCCGCCGAAGTAGTAAGCGTGACGTGACGCTAAGCCCACTTGCGTAGTGCCATTTGGAACCCAATTATGTATTGCCAAGAATATTTTACCCTGCTAACAACATAACCTAAGTCAATACTGAGAGCATCATTACCAGATGCACTCTACGAGTTGTGAACGGTTTCTGTCTTTAATTAGCACTGATATTAAGTTGTTTTTCAAAGTGAGATAACTAATAGCTCACGATCCAAACGCTTTAGAAATGCAGTTTCCAGACGAGTCTAAATTCAGATGACAAGTTAGATGGCGCTAGCCCATTCAAAAACCTCAAACACTAGGAGTCATTATTACTTAGATTAGAGCGCAAACCAAAAAAATCTTCAAATCCATTTAGAATTCGCATATTTCTCTTTCTTTCTTACTCATTTGGAATTGAAACGATAAATACGTTCATACACTCACGTAGTTCTTTCGAAAACCATACCCGATTCCAGGCCAAAATGGGCAAAATCTATACCAGTTTTCAGACCAAAAAGGCGCAAAAACCCTACTTGTTGGAACGGCAGATACCTATATGGCTTATTTAAGGGCTTCCCCCGGGGCACAGAATTTGCTCAAAAGAAAACCACATTATGGGCCCTGCTGCATACAGATTAATAAATTTTAAGTTATTTTCCGTATCTTTGATGTTTTATAGCCAAGCTTTCATATATGCGACCACTTCTTAACGTTAGCGAATACCTCCGATAACTGCCCACCAATTCAAAGCACCAAAACTTCAGTCCTTGTCAGAGCCCTGCAGTTGGAACCTCGTGAACGACCATCTTCAAGCGACTACGACCACTCTTTGGGGTTACGGGTTAACAATGTTTGACGGTGTTTCCTTAAACCACATGCAGTCAATAAACTTACTCTGCATGATCTCTAGTTATCTCTATGCTCGCGGTATCATGTACTGCTTCCAAGAGTATGCAAAACACTTTTACAAGTGACAACACACATCACAACTTAGAAACTGCATGAAATAAATTCTTTGCCAGAAAGTAGATATCTCTGGACCTCTTCTCGAAAGAGAATTCTGTGGTTTTTTTCTCGCGATAGAAAGTAACTGCCTCATCCTGTAAGCGAGCACTTACGGGGAGGATCATTTTCTGTAAAGCAAACCAAAACATCGATCAAAGGCTCAAGCTAGTCAAGATTTCAAGAAATGAAAACGCTAGATTTTTCCGACAGATTCTGAGAATTCACTGATAAAACTTGATTGTTAGACTAATTCGTTTGTTAATAGGCTAACGGTTCTAAAAATATTTTTGATTTTCTCGTCTTGAACTAAAAACAACTTGGGAGGGATTATTATCCGCACTGATATCATGCTCTTAAACATACAAAGCTTTCAACAAAAGAACATTTTTCTAAGGGATTTTTACTTAAACATACAAAGCTTTGAACAAGAACATTTTTCTCACATATATTTAACGTGGTGGGCTAGAATTCTGGTGGCGGAACAAAATAGCCACTGAAAAACAAGAGAAAGGCATTCTGCGAGGCCAGAGCAGACTGCGATCAGTGATAGTCTTAAAGTGATTTTTTATTGTCTCAAAACGTCTTTTCTTCCTTTTTTAAAGTTATAATTCAGCTTACCTCCTTCCTGTCTCTTGTAGCTGTTGTTATGTATGGCCATGATAAGATTACCAAAACCAAGACACTTTTGGAGGAATTTCCGTCATTGATGCACTAAGGGACTGTGCAATAATTATCAGGAGGGGGGGGGGGGGGCTGAAAAACTAGAGGGGGGGCATTACATAAAATTGTTGCCAAGATAGGGGGGGCTCAAAGTAAAATCACTCATTTGACGGAGGGGGGGCCTTAAGTTTTATTCGAAATGTAAATAAAATTAAACGCAATAAAAGATTCTCAATACAGGCATCATGATAGACTGTAACAAATATCAATACGAACAGCTGTTAAACGATTATTGAAAATATTCCATCAAAATGAAAAGCGAATCACAACTGATCAATTTTAACCCGTCTTCTAATTAATTGAGCTGATCCTCTGTAAAGCAAAAATCATGAACTTGTTTTTCAGCTTCCCTCATAAAATGTGGATCAAACAGATCTCGTAGACAAGCTTTGTCGGTTTTTGATGTGAATAAACGTAATGTTTCTTCATCGACTGAATCGATTTGCTGAATTCCATATATATCTAGCTCATTACAAAGTTCAACAGGCTCTCCTCCCAAGGATCTAAATATAATGCAAGCTCTTTTTCGTCTGTTATTTGAAGGGTTAGAACTATTTTTTTTTGTTTTGCATGGGGGGGTACTGTCTTAGATTTTGCTAGATAACTCTAGTTTTTCAGCCCCCCCCCCCCCCTCCTGATAATTATTCCACAGTCGCTAAATAAAAAAAATTCTATTGGTTTTACAAGTAGTACTTCATACAACCGCCCCTTTAAAAGGACTCTTGAGCCTAAAACGGGCATATAGTAGTGATCTTCTGCTTTGGTTTGCAGGACACGCCATCAAGTGTTACCAGTGCTCCTCAACAAAGAGTTGGGATGACTGTGTTCCTAGAAACGATACGGCATGCCCTTTCCCCAATCTTAACAGTTGCTTGAAAGTCAAAATAGAAGGAGAAAAGGAAGGCAAAAGCATGAAGTTTTTTGGCAAATCATGTGTTGAAAAAGAGAATTGCAACAAGGACGGCTGCAAGTCTGCTGCACAGGGTTTGAAGATGAAGTTCAAAGATTGCGATGTCAACTGTTGCGACACCAACCTGTGCAATGGAGCCAAAGTAACGATGGTCAGCAGCTTCCTGTTCTTGGCATGCGCTCTAGTAGCTAATTTCCGTTAAAATATATACACAGTTTTTTTGAATCCGGCAAGTTACAGTATTTTGTGCTACGTTTTCTTAATTGCAGCTGATCAGTCTAGGTGTTTTGGTTGATTTTACGACTTAATTTCCCCATGTACGTGTAGTGCTGTAATTGTCGGTATTGTTTTCAAAAAATGAATAAATAAAAACATTGTAATTAATTAAAGTCATCGTATAGACTCTCTTTTGTTTGGCTCACCACTTTAAAAAGTAACAACTGTGATTGTTAATATAATCAGAAACATATGAATGGACCAAAACCATGCACGAGGTTTATAACCGGGATTTTGCGGTATTAGTTTTCTTTTCCCACTTGAGCATATAGTAGTTTGCGAATACAAACGTCTGTACTCGCCCCTCGCCGCTAAGGATATTTGGGGAAACGTCTTTCGCGATCGGCGATAGGGTAGGTGGTTTTTGGGGTCTCCATCCGTAAACAGGGTATCATTTTTGCCCTTGTTGGCGTTTTTTTCTTAATGGGATCCTTAGATCGGGTACCGTTGTTATATCAGCTAAAATTCACCCACCTACCCGAGAAACAAATTATCTGTAAAAACTGACTAAACCTTACCTTATAGAGTAATAGAAAAGCGCTTTAGGGATCAAAGATTTTTGTGTTTCCATTAAATTCTTAGCTTCTGTTTTTCCCATGTGGCCTCTCATTTTTCAGCTTGGGCCTTAATTATGGTACCGCTTTTTTGTTTGTATCAACCTTCCGATTGTGTCACATGGCAGACAATTTCAGTGCAAGCTTTATATTTGATCAAATTTTTAGAAAATTTTCACTCCCAAAATATCATTGAAAGAAACACCATTGAAGAAATGGCAGAAAATCTTGTTACCACCCTGCTAGATAAGACGATATGTGTTGTCGTCGGCCGGTCTGATTATAGCGAAAGACACTGAGAAATTATCTTCAAATGTTATATGATTACTAGTGGTCTCAAAGTTGCTATATCCCATTTGAAAAAATGGCATTTTTCCATGGGCGTCTTAGGGAATTCATGATCGAGTGTGTGGGAACTCGCTATCCTGTTAGGCATGTGCCTGATTCATGACTGTGCCCGCGTGGCCAACGGAGACTCCATAAAAAATTACAAATTGGCAAGTCTTTTTTGAAAAACAAAATATTTTATTTGTTTATTCAGGGATATCTATTTATCCTGGTTTTTTAAAGGGGCTAATTTGTTTGATATTTCATTTTACTGGATTTATGCATTTGTCTCAGTGTATTTTTGTGCCAATATTACCTTTCCCCCGAGTACTTCACTATAAGAGTCTTGCTGAAAATCCGAGACCTCATGTCTGGCTAAAAATGATGAATATGTGTCTTTTGGCTTAGGTAGGAACTGGAAAGAATGGAAGTGGACGAAAACGTGAATTCTTTGGGTTTGACAATGTTAGTCTGGGACATTAATTCTTCACGAAACTTGATTAGTGTTTTTTGAACTCTTAAGGCGGACTAAAGGTGATGTTACACGGGACGATTTGCAACGATGATTTTAGCGCAACGCACCGTTGCAATGTTGGAACAATGCTGTAATCATTCGAAATTATGTCGCAACAATGTTGAAACGCTGTGTTGCGCTAAAAATCGCCGTTGCGAGTCGTCTTGTGTAACATCACCTTATTAGAAATTGATAAGCTACTTCTTACAGTTCACTGAGGCCATTTTTAGTTTACGAGTGCACCTTCCACGATTATTTCAGCGTAGTCTGTACGAAACACTGGAAGAATTCACTTGATACTGCCTCAGTAATCTTTGAGTTTCCAATATTGGCTCATGGCACAAGTTTCCGCTGCACTCTCAATATTCGATCAAATTTTCTTCACGAATTTCTCACCACCGCAAGGGAGTCTCACATTATCTGTGCAGCCTGTCCTTTTCCTCATTTTTTCCACTTGCAAAACGAAAGGAACACTAGCGAAAGAAAAAATCCGGATCCAATATTTTATCTATATGCTATTTATAGTTTTATTTATTGGCCTTTTTATACTCAATTTTTAAACGTTACATGTGAACCTCGTTTAATTTCCGCACGGCCTTTTGTTTATGCCTCTTTTTTATTAAGGCGGGTAAATCTTACCCGGCCCACGTAGCCGGTTAGGTTAAAATTATGCGACAGTAGCTAAGAGATCCACCCTTACCAGGACAGTATCAATGCAAGCGAATTCTTCTAATGTGTACGCTCGCTGTGATAATCAAATGGTCTCTCAGTGAACTGCAGGAGAAAATTAAGTTTACTTATCATTCCTTAGTACGCCTTAACGCTTCGAGAGATGTCAATTTTCCCTGAAAAGCTCAAGTCGCCGCTTTTCTCTTTGCCTTTTCACTATTATAGTTCATTTGTCAGCAAGATTTGGATATTGTTATTGTTATGAAAGGTCCAGCATTTACGAGAAATAAAGGGATTTGGCCCGGCACGTAGATATTCCCATCTAAAGGGGACGGGGAATCAAATCTGAGCGTGACTTAAGAGTTCCTTTACTTCCAGAAGTTACAGTTCTAAAAAAGACAACTAAATAAAATCTATTATTATTCTAATCCGATTCTGACGTTACACTCCTAAACGTGACGACAAGTGTTGCGCCCTTTCTCATATGAGACTAATACCCTGATACTTTAGCACTTTTCACTGAAATATATGATTTCAAATATTTTGAAAAAATCTTTTTCATGTATCAGCTCAGAGATATTTTCTTATTGGCCGGTGCCACTCAAAAATTTGTATATATACATGCATGGGTGTATATCGCATGTCTCATTGTGCTCAGTACGGTAATACTGAAGGTTCCGTTTTCCAGCAACTCAAAGAAAATGAATATTTTGTTTGCCTCATTGTTGATTTTTGCCTTTTGCCTCTCTGTAGGTAAGTAGAACGGTAGTTTTTCATGTGTAAATACTAGCAATAGTCGAGTAGTGGAGTCCTTTGATTCTAAGACGAGGACGACTAGAGAACGAGAAATTGTCAGAAGTAAGTATACGAAGTGATCGGGTGTTAGCCACTGGCGTCATTTTGGCGGGGAAAAGTGATAGGCCGCATCGTCATTCACGGCCACTACGGCTTTTCAAGGGCGAAAAAATCGTAGTGGCTTAAGGAAGTTGTCAATTGTTTGAAGTTTTATCATTTTGCTATAGGGGGAGAACTTAGACTCCTTCAATAAAGATAACAGTGCTAGCTTCCTTTGTTCTATTTATTTTTTGGAGAATACACCAAAAAAAGGCTCGAGAAGTCGTTTCTTAACCGTATATACAGTATGCCTAACAATCCTCGTTACTTTAAAACAACCTAATTGCTTTTATTTATATATTTTTTGTTCAGTTTCCTTCAACCTTGATGCAACACACAAACATGACAATATTCGGAACAATTCGATTAAAATGTGAAAAAATTAAAAAAGAAAAAAATAACGCCCTAAAGACGACGGATACAATTTAAATCAGGGGAGAGGGTGTCTCTAATAAAACTAACCTGTGCGCCATTAGCTAGTAATTTAAAAAGAAAAATAGGAAGATAGGAGAAAAAGAAAAAAATACAATAAAGATAATGTGCCATTACAATTAAGCAATGTAATATTGATAACCTGGCTGAAACGTTTTCTAGGGTTAGTCTTTAATAGTCTTTATTGACCCAGTGAGGTTACTATTCCAAAATCACATAAAAGTTAGACAAAAACTCCCCATGTTTGGACATGAAAAGTTGATTAATTAACAGATGCGAATCCAGGACGGGAAAAGCCTATTTTTTGACAAAGTCTTTGTTTGCAGTAGACCATTTCCCAGTCAACTTCAAAGAAATTGGCACACTGCAAATTAACTTGAAAGGAAAACGTTGCTGCTTAATTTTTTAAGTTTAGCTATGGTGTAATCCGTGCTTTAAGCATTATTTTCCAGTTTACCCCATCCATTCTCTTTTTTAGCTTTTTGATATAAGTATTTCTCTCGTTATTTCTCTCCTTTTTCTTTCTTTCTTTTTATTTTATTTTATTTTATTTCTTTACAGATTGAAACAGTCATTTGGATATTTTTTTCAATGCGGTTATTATATTGTTTGGCCAATGCAAAAAAATAACGTCACCTATATATAGCCTTTAAATTAGAGCCCGAGGCGCTCTGCTGAACCATGCAAAGTCACGGTACCAATTTCAAACATGCCGAACCAGCGGAACTCAAAGATCTAAAGATACGAAACAGCACTTAATCAATATTGAGCACCAATATCAAATTTTCACTACAAGTTATAAGATTTTGTCATATTCTAACGAACAAAGCTGTCTTGATATTGGCATACGTAACAGATCAAGATGCCAATCGCTTCTTGGTAATTATAGTTCTGGCTAGCGTGTCTGAATTGAGGTAACAAGTAAGGTCAGTAAGTTGGTACATGCGCAAGCCAATTCATTACAGTTGTGTTGCCCCTGTAGTAATAGGCTTGAATTCTGATGGAAAAAAAGCCACTAAACACAAGATAACGGTCGTGATCAGTTCGTTCTCTACAAGGTCACAGAAACCAAGATAAGTGGTGTTTTCAGTTTAAGCACATATCTGAATTTGAAAAACTTAGCCTCGATCCTTTCAAGTCAGTCCTTCCTATCCCCTCTGCTTTTTTATGTACAATTACTGATGGAATCAATACAAATTTAAAAGCTTCCGTTAGATTTTCAAATGGCTCAAACTCTTGGCGACACTGCTCCTTGAAACGTTTTGCCCGAAAGTCGATTCGCTCCACATTATACCATACCGGTCAACATGCTTATTAGAAATATTATTTTTTTAAAGCTCGGATTCCACATGCGGCACGTGCAGTCACTGTCTTTTCAATCCTACGAACTGAGCTTCCTTTTGTCTTCTTCAACGAGGAGGGAAAAAGGAGGCTCGGCCTGAATCACGTCAAACCTTTGAAGTAGCCGCAGCTCAAACTTCTGGACTAGTCAATCTTGTTTTCTCTCGTCAAACTGGTTTTTTCGACTGCGAGTATCCGTTTAATGATAGACCGATGGTCATAACTGAGCCCGCTGCACCAAGCGCACGGCCATTAGGCCTGGATTTAAAATTGTATCAATAGCAACATACAGCGCATGTTCGACAAAGATATCACTATTCATGCAGAGTCTTTTTCGAGTACGCCAATAATCGAGCAACCGCAGAAACAAACGCTCTGCTGGCACCGGGTGTGTCTTTTCAAAGTTATTCCTTTTCTCAGGCATCGAAAACGACAAATACAACTACCCTGGATATAGGCTATTGAGAAACTGATTCAGCTCCGAAAGTTTAGAAATAACAATTTTCTGCTTTGGTTTGCAGGACATTGCATCAAGTGCTACCAGTGCACCTCGACAAAGAGTTGGGATGACGGTGTTCCTGGGAAAAATACGACATGTCCCTCCGAATCAAACACCTGTGCAGGAGACATCCTTTGCCACGTAACGAACAAGAAATTTGCCCGCCATTTTGAAAATCACCGGTGTCAGTGACGTGACGTCACACTGGCAGTGATCAGTGAACCAATGTTTACCCAAGAGACGCCCCCTCCCTCCTGGTACTGATAAAATCACCAAAGCATTTATTGTAAATGCGAACTGGACTCTAGCCTTTTGGACACTTTAATTATTTTTAGTGAGAAACTGCAAAGGGTGACAGGCTGCACATCTATCCCTCTTACATATGTATGTTTTGGCTCTAACAAGCATGCGTCCTTTGCCATAATTTTCCTTTCTCAAAGAGATAGCACTTTAGATGGTTCTTTAAAATTTTGTCAATTGTAGTGGTTGGTTTTGTATGAGATTCCACTTTTTCATTAAAGCTTCTTTTATAATAGTCACTAAGGACTGGTATTGTGTCACGAAAGGCAATATTTCTTTTTCTTCCTTGTTGTTTTGTTTCAGGAGAGCTGCCTTTCTTTCTGTGAGTTTTACTTCCAATAGCACGTGGGCACCCAACGAGATTATAGTTCAAAACCACTTAAACATAGCATTGTTAAACGTATTTTAGTATTTCAACAGTAGATATAGGCATATTTTTATCCCCTAAAAATTTTTCATCTGTTCGGACTTCCTAGCTGAGAGTCTAGTGATCCGAAAATTATAGGGATCAAAACTTATCTTTTAATTTCGAAAATTTCAGCCATAAAAAAGGCTCCCGAAAGTTCTAGGTGACCTTTTTAGGGTAAAAATCCGTTAATAATGGGCAATTATACCATTTTTTAGATGTTCGAAAATCCCAGGAGAGGCAGGCCAGCAAGAAATTTTACAACAAATGTTCCGAAAATTCTAGATCTCTTTCCGTCTTCCGAACAGATATTTTCCGAAAATTGACGTTGGGTGCCCCTGATTGCAATTTTTCTTTCAAAATTGTGTGGCTAGCCTCTGCCATCAAGCGCTTTTGAAATCTGAAATACTTAGTCCTCAGTTTGTTCGTAGGATTCTCAAGGCTTCTCGTTAGTCACACAGGCGCTTTTAATTAACAATTGGTGGATGATAACAGGTGAAAACGTATATACCGTAAGGTTTCCGTTTGAAATGCGTCTTTACGTCAAGGATAGCTTTTTCTCATTTTTCGTTGAATGTTGTGCCTTGGTATACAACCGTTTCTGAAAAGAGTGTCTCATTTTCAGCGGATATTTCGGCCGTGAATTTCATAGTAGGGTGATGTAAGTTTACTTGTTCCGCGAAGAAAGCTACAATGTCTGGTTTACTTATGTCCCATACAGGGAAAAAATGCCATTGTCATCTATGTAGCGTTTTCAAACAGTTGGTTTAAAGACGGTTTTGCTTAATTAAAAACTTTGTGTTTCAATATATGCCATGAAAATGTTGGAAAGGAAACTGCTGTCTTTGTGTCCATCGCGGTACCGTGGGTCTGTACTGATAGTGCTTTCCAATAAACGGGAAAGAATTTTCTTTGAGGATTAATCTAAGCATTTCTCGGACCGATACAATATCTCTGGCTATCATTTGCTTCGAAAAGATAGAGCTGGACAAAAAGGCGGGGGCTTTTTAGCTTATGTCGCCAACGGCTTAAAGGCAAATAAAATCTGGGATTTAGAGGACAATGATGTGGAGTCGTTATGGTTGAGTGTTCACCCGCACAACTCAAACAGACCAATTTTAATCGGGGCTCTCTACCGCTTGCCTTCCACGGATAAAGAAACGGACTCCAAGATCGAAAAAAACATCGAAGCTGCGTACTTAAGGAATTAGGAGACAATTTTAGACGGGGATGTGAACGTCGACTACTTGGACAGAAAAGCTTACTCTAAACATCGCCTTATGAAGTCACTAAAGAATATGAATATGACACAACATGTGACGGTAGTTACAAGGCCAACGAGTAACTCTTGTCTGGATCACGTCTACACAACACATGGGCATTTTATCACCAACATATCTCTACCATGTATTGGACTTTCCGATCATCTCCCAGTTTTTCTATGTCGTAACTATGTTAAGTTGAATTTGGAATCTGGTCACAAGCAAATAAATTATCTGGATTTCAAGAATTTGAATGCAGAGGCTATGCTCTCTGACCTCAAGGACTCCCCATGGGACAGTGCATTTGTGTTTGACGATGTTGACGACACGCTGGATGCGCTTAAGTTGATTCTAAGTGAGGTTGTTAAAAAACACATTCCTAAGAAACAAAAGCGCGTGAAGAAAACAAAGCAGCCGTCTTGGATTGATGAGAATATTGTGAGCGCAATAAAGAAACGTGATCGGGAATTAAAAATTGCTCGTAAAACAAACTGCCCTAATGACTGGTCAAAATACAAACGCACGAAGTGCTATGTGACAAATTTGGTGAGAAAATCTAAGGGAATGTACTTTCAGCAGTCTATCGATGACAACAAAGGAAACCCAAAAGGAATTTGGAAGGCGCTGAAATCTCTAACCAAGTCTCAGAAGTCTACGAAAGTCACCGAACCGCAGAAGGGAAGATGGGACTCTTGAGAAGGACACTTCTGCAATGGCGAACATGTTAAATGAGTATTTTGTAAATATTGCTCAAGAACTTAAGCAAAGCTAAACTTCATCCGTTTCCTTTGACTCTTCAAAGCTTGAGGAGTTTGTTTCCTCGACCGTCGATAATTTTGTCACTCAGTTCAATATTCCTCTCATAACAGTACAGGAGACTCAGAAATTTATTGATAACTTGTCATCTTCGAAGGCTACTGGAGCGGATGAAATTAGTGTGAAAGTTCTAAAGCTGGTCGCACCCGTTTTTGTACAGCCATTGACGAGGTTGATCAATTTGTCTATACAGAGTGGCTGTTTTCCAACTAAATGGAAAGTGGCGCGCGTCACACCTCTCTTTAAAGATGGCGCCCAAGGCTGTCGGGACAATTTTAGACCGATCTCCGTGCTCTCCATATTGTCTAAAGTCTGTGAGAAGGATGTTGCTGCCTCCTTTATGGATTACCTCGTGAAAACTGGCTTACTGTATGAATTGCAATCAGCTTTTCGCGCAGGGCACTCCACCGAGTCCGCTCTGACCAGTTTAACTGACCAAATCCTCTTCAATCTAGATGAAGACAGGCTTTCTGGTATGGTTTTTGTAGACTTCATAAAAGCGTTTGACGTTGTTGATCATCAATTGCTTCTTACGAAACTGCGCCTGTATAGAGTGAGTGATCCTTCGCTGTCATGGTTTGAATCATATCTTTCTGGTCGCCAACAGTTTGTCAGTATTGATGCAGGTCAAAGATCAGACTCTCTACTTATCAAGCAAGGGGTACCACAAGGAAGTGTCTTAGGTCCCGCACTGTTTTTGTTATTTGTGAACGACATTCCATTACATCTAACTAATTCAACTGTGGACATTTATGCTGACGACACTATAATAACCGCAAGTGCGCATTTCTCGGATCTATTCCCGATGACCCAACGTTTAAATTCCGATCTTGACACGGTTCAGAGATGGGCGTCTTGCAACAAAATGTTCATCAACAAGAAAAAAACGAAGTCCCTTTCAGTGCACGGAAAGCGCATTCCTGCTAAGCTGGATGAAGACACACCCCTACGCTTAGATGTCAAGATTGATAACTCTGTTATTGAACAAGTCTCTTCTCACAAGATTTTAGGAGTAGTTATAGATACTCAAATGAACTACGAATCATACATTGATGAATTAAGTAAGAAACTTTCCAAACGCATAGGACTCTTGAAGCATATTAGCCCGTTTCTTAAGCAACGTCAAAGGGAAACCTATTACAATGGTGTTATAAAGCCCACCCTCCTGTATGGGAGCATGACATGGGACAGCTGCAATGTCGAACATCTTCAAAGTATTTTAAAACTTCAAAAAAGAGTGGCACGCATTATACTCGATGTTGAAAGACTTACACCATCAGTCGTATTATTCAATAATCTACACTGGCTCCCTTTTACTAAACAATCTCTAATAAAGAAATGCGCACTAGTGTATAAGCGGGTCCACAATTATATTACGCCTAGTTATTTGAATAGCCTATTAGTAAGAAATTCAGAAATTCATAATCGAGCCACTAGACATTCAAACATAAATCTGGTGTGCCCCAAGTATAAACGAAAAACAGAAGGAGGTCGTAGTTTCACTGTTAGGACTATAAAGAACTGGAATATCATGAATGCCAATATAAGAAATAATGGCTCGCTAGCAAGTTTTAAGCATAACGTTTTTAAATCCTTTCTAGCTGAACAAAAGGCTGCGATGCTCCTTAGACTGTAATTGTATATACGTTTTATGTTGTTGTTATCTATCTTAGTCATAATGTCTTTTTAGAAATTATTTATTATATTTTATCCTAAAATATCTTTGAAAATAGTATATTTCGTAGTTATTAGTTGTAGAATCTATATTTGTAATTGTTTTGAGGGCCACAGAATCATCAGTGTCTTAGGACTACTGTTAAGTGTTTTACCCTCTCTAAATAAAGCCTATTATTATTATTATTATTATTATTATCATTATTATTATTATCATTATTATTATTATTATTATTATTATTATTATTATTATTATTATTATTATTACCGAAACAAGAAACTTTCGGTTTTTTCACCTTTGTCGTTTCAATCTGACAATTTATAAAGTTGGTAGCATCTTTAAGGTGTAACTTTGCAATTTTGATATTTGCTGTAGCAATGTACCTGTACCAAAAAAAAAGAAATTCTTTCCGTTAGGCCATCTGATGAGTCACAAATTTAAAGAGGTTACTTCCTTCCTAGAAAAGAAATGCAAAATGCTCATTTTTCGGGAAACAGATATTGATACCCATGTCGGTAGTCGGTTAATATTTTTCCTGTCGGTAGTCGGTAATTTTTACTCATTTTGTGGTAGTCAGTAATATTTTTCGCCCTTTGTCGCTAGTCGGTTAACCCCAGTTCACACCCTCTTAATATTTTCGTGCACAACAATAGCTGGCATTTTTGGATGTTTCAAATGCATTGTTAGTTACTGCAGTTCACGTGAGAATGAAACTTGGAGACGAATATCCTTGAATAATGAGAGGTTTTCATTTGTAAACACGAAACTTCTGCACGTAACCAATGCTTCCTTTAAACGATGAGTTGGAATCTTCCTGATGCCAAAAATTGACAGAGCACATAAAAATTATCTTACACCCGAAATTTGGGAGGATACGCATTTAAGGGAGATATTTAATGGTACTTTGATTTTTCAACTCTTAAAGCAGTATGATTTGTATTGGCCCCATGTTGGAGGGCATACTCGTTGACCTCTAATATGGCGGCCAAAACTACTTTTTGCTTGTACCTTGTTAAACGCTTGTTAGTTACGCACACATGTGTTGAAAACGTTACTACAGCATCTTTTCAACAATTTCCTTGAAGTTTAAGTGCAAAATTTGTGTTCAGAAAGAGGTAATCATAATTTTAAAATCACATTTATGTTTTGGTCACGTGACCAGCTACGAACTTACTCGTTTTAAGAAAATGGTGCGGTTTTGACAAACAAAATCACTATTATTTTGTTTAAGATATGACCCACTAATCGTTTTCCGAAGGCAAAATCATAACTTTATTTTTATAAAAATGATGTCACCGGACCTCTAGTGCAAATGGCCTATTAGCGAACTGTATCCCTTATTTTACTGCCTTACAATATATCAATAATTTTGAGACTCAAAGGTCTCCTAAAACGACGCTTAATCTTGAGAATCTGAAGTCTTTTACAAAATCTATCTAGTGGCTTAAAAATTATTCGCTAATTTGTTAAAGTAGACCGAAATGTCTACAAAACCGCTAACAAGAGTGCCTCGACTAACATACTAATCATATCCTGCTTTCTAGCAATCGACTGGAGCTATCTCCATGATCTTTCACACACGTTTTTGAAAACATTGAAACTACTATGAGGTAAAATTGCATGTCAAAAGCGCCTCGTTTTCTACAGTTAACGGCCGAACATCAAGATTATAATTTTTTTTACTGTAGGCTAACCATAAAAACTTCCTCCCAAAATATCTCGATAACGCTCTTACAGATTCCTCTTAAACGTCACGAACAAATTTTCATCTTTATCTAATACAACTGTGGTGGCAATTTTTCCACATCTTTGTTTATGGCGACGTAGTTTATTCCCAAACTTGGAAGGTATTGACCCTGAAAAACTGTATCGAGCCACCTTATGCTAATGACCTCACGTTTTCCTTAGCATCAGTTCAGTATACCCTGGCTGCATTCGAAGTTGTCGCATTCACGAGTTGAACGTGTAGGAATGCAGCACTTAAGAAACGCGGGATATTGTGTTCACCAACTCTTTGCGATCGTTTATTGGCTGAAGGCCTTTAATTCAATATATAAATAAAGGGGTGTGTTTTTCTACTCAGTACAGCTTCGTTTAAGGTGCGGCTTTGAAGGTGGCTTATTGTTCGAATTCAATCTTCTTTCTTCAGCAACTCCTAACAAAATGAAAACTCTGCTTGCCTCTTTATTGGTTTTTACCTTTTGCCTCTCAGTGGGTGAGTACTTTACGATACATTGTCAGGTGCGAGTAGACTATTGAGCTGGTTGTGTCACATTTGGCATCTGTCAAAACATTGTGCGCATTAATTTTAGTCAAACTTAGTAAGCTTAATGCCTCAAAATGAACACAGTTGCTCTGAAAACCACTTTTAATGTTTGACGTTTTCTCGCTAAATATGTCCATTTTGGTCAGTTTGGAACTCCTCGTGAGCACCTACATATAGCAGGCGTTATTTATCTATGGTTCGATCTTGTGCTTTAGTTTGCAGTCGAAAGTCTCCTCCTTGCACCTCTGCTGGCCATATATAACCGTTTTAAAGAGTAATCACGAGGTACTAGCCTCGTCTATACTGAATTAATCGAAACAGGCTTCTGCGAAGAAGTACCTCATGCAAAATGCTGAAACTAGCGTTTCAGGTCATTTAAAATCCTGTGAGCTAGGCATACCTCCAGAAAACATGCACCCCTTTAAAGGCTCGCACCTTCGGTGCTTCCACTTTTCTTTTATCTTTGTTAAAATTCTTTGCTACGGCCCTGGAAGTCTGTAAGCGTTATAACTTCGTTCCATGTTGTCGTTCAGCGTATAAATTTTGCAGCGTTTGCAGTGCCTACTGCTTTTGAATCTTACAGTTATGGAAGATAACCAGGTTAAATCAATCATTTTCCAGAATCTTCCATTGTCAAGTTTGTTTGTTTGTTTTTTTAACTTTACCATCATCACTGCATTTTTCACTGTTGGCAAAATTTAATACTGATCAAGTAGTAATTGCTTTTTCTCGAATACTTCCAGAACATTTACGTTGAGTTGGTTGGCATTAAAAATATTTGCACTGAAGATCATGTTAAAAGAGTTTCCTTCTCAAAATAGCTGAGTTTCAGCTAGAATATTGATTTTACTCAATGCTGACTCTTTGGAGTGATCATTTTGATAAGCTACATTTCATTGAGTGATATGTTGCCTTTTCTCATGTTGTGATTCTGGTAGAGTTCCAATGCTACAGGTGTGGCTTTAACTGTTGACTCTTTAAAGACAGCAAAAACCAGTGGCGTTCCCTTAAGAGAGGCAGGGATAGCAAGATTTGGTGCGAATAGAGGTAGCCTAGTCTTGCTAAAAGTTACCGTACATAATTAAGTAGATTTTTTAGTTTGGCCTTTATAGGGACAGGTGAGAAAAAGGTAGACTAGAATTTGAAAACTTTGGTTTGACAGTGTTATTTGGAACAAATTGATCACACACTCGATTATGGTGTGTTTACGCCTTGGATAACGGTTTTGTCTTTCTTTTGCTCTCTTGGTTTGATAATTGAAATAAGTGTGACCTTAAGTCCACTTACGCAGTGCCGTTTGGAACCCAATTATGTATTTCCAAGAATGTTTCACTCTGCTTGCAACAAAACCTAAGTCAATACTGGGAGCATCAATATCCGATGAACTCTACGAGTCATAAACCTCGGCGCAAAGAAAAAGTCAAAAACACGTATATATATCAAAATCATCTTTATTGTTTGCCGGAACAAGCAAAGCCGCATCAAGGAGGAGGAAAGACCGTGGCCGTTCCCCCCTGATGCTACTCGCGCGGGGGAAAGGGTGGGTAAAAACAAAGGCGAGTTATCAGGACTAAGGCGAGCTAACAGTGATGCAGTCGATAACGAAACCAGCGCACATGATTAGAAGCACAGACGTATTATATTGCCATTGGACGGTATCCAATACCTCACATAAACAGTTTATTTTGACTCCACTACACAACATCAACAGACAAAACGTAACGGCAAATAAGTTTATTTTGGGACGGCTTGGCGAGAACCAACCCTACAAAGTACTTATGTAAATACAATAATAGCCTGAATACTGGTGAATACCGCCTAATGTACAACACTCGTAAACTAGCTTTCACAAAAAGAAACTCGTGCTACAAATGGTCGCTCTTGACCTGAATCCCCCAGTTAAGCACGCCGGCTTAGTGCCAGTTAGGCTGGGGAAACTTAGTAATAAAACTCTGACAACGGATAACTGGCACAGGGAACACGGTAGGAGCACAGAGGCTAAGCAAAAAGAAAGAACAGCTACAACTGGTCGATCTCGACCTGAATCCCCAAATAAGCACGCAGGCGTAGTGCCAGTTAGGCTGCCAGTCAAGCTGGGGAAATTGAATAAAACTCTGATCAACGGATAACTGGGACCGGGAACACTTCAGGAGCACAGAGGCTGAGTGCCAGGACAACTGGGAATTATCTTCACTAATGTACCCAACAAGGCACGTAGAAACAATAACCAGTAAGGCTGCCATAAAAGGCTAGGGTAGGACATTGAGGGTAAACAGATGGATAACGACCCTGGCTAGAGGTCTGTAACATTGCCTGCAACCTAACTGCGTCAAACGAGACTTATGTTGCCTCCTAAAGAGCGGTTCCGGGACAGCTGACTTAAGCATACATAGAAACTAAATATATCAAGTAAAGGAGCAGGTGCAAAACTGAGATAACTGTACAGGTACATAAAACAAGAACCGGGAAAAAAGTTGAAAACTAGCAGAGCTGAACTACCGCTTACAAACTGAAGTAAATGCGGTCAGACGGAGGCCAGAAAAAAACCTGCCCACAAAAAACCCCGAAGGGAAAAAATGCGGGCAGGAAATCTGGGTAGGAACCAAGGCTCAAGCTCAAAGCCCTTCCTACGGGACTTTACAATGTAATCGAGAATAGATTGCTCCAAAAAAATTAAATAAAACAAAAATTTAAGAAAAACCAAAGAGAGGTTGGTTCGTAAGCCTAGTTGACGTACACATGATATACGCAGCATTATATACCCCCGATATGGCTACCCATGGTGCACCCGGCCTAGTACCCAGGCCCTGTTGTATCTCGTGCCGTCAAAATATTTATTTCTGCCTTCTTCGCGGGCTCATTCGTCAGAAATAACATATTATGACTCAACTACACATCAACAGACAAAACGTAATGGTAAATGAGTTTATTTTGGGACGGCTTGGCGAGAACTAACCCTACAAAGTACGTAGAGTGACAAAGTATTGGGCGAAATGACAAATAAAAGCTCCTAGAGCCCAAGAAACTTGGAAACTGAAAACCTTTTTTCTAGGTCATCATCGGTAGGCGTTCTTGGCTTGAACGGACTTCCAGCGGCCGAGCCACTGAAACACACTGTCACTAACCCCATTATAAGCAGCGGAAGTGGCCCCTCTCGAACGCAAGGAATAAAAACCAAAAGTGGAAGGGTCAACCCCGACACTTCTCAGGTGCTTGCGAAAAGCCTCCCTAATTGTGGTATAGCTAATAGGCTCGTCCTGGGAAACTAACTTAAAGGAGTTGTTCCCGCGAGACATGGGGCTAAAAAAGAGATCCCTGGAGCTAGAGGGGATGAAAAAATGAGCAAGGTACCTCTTAAGAAGCCTGACAGGACAAGCAGGGTCAAACATTTCCGAAAAAATCACTTCGATTCATCACCCTTACGAAGTTGGTCGTTCTTGATCATGAAACCCTCATGAAAGAAAATATCATTCCCCCTAATTATGGGGACCTCATCTAACCTAAAATCCTTTTTGAAGCACACCTAACTCCTTCAATAACCGGGTTATCCGTGGGAGAGGAGATACCCGCCATGGTATGAGCCCATTTAGTGCCGTAAGCAGCCGAGTCTACGACGCACGGGGAGTGCGACTCTTCAATGAGGTGTTGCAAATACAAGGCAACATGGCAGGGACTGGCAAGACAGGCCCAGGAGTGAAGCTTACTGGCAGCAAAACATTTTTACTTGCGAGAAGCACGAAGGTACACTACTGTCGTACTAACGGCCTTTGAGGAGAGAACCGTCAATTGCATTGTAGACTGTCTGTCAGCCTCAGGATTAAACCCTCTGGTGAGAAATTCTGGGGCCCGCGTTAGAAACCAGAGTGGGATATATCTGAAAGTAATCGAAAATAGAAAAAGAAAATGTGAGGAGCACGAAATAAAAAAGAATTTAAAACAAATAACGAGTTAGAACAAAGTGAGAGGAGAGTGGAGGGTGGGGAGGGGGCAAAAGGCTACATGCAAAAAACTAATGACTAATGGGTCCAAACCTAAAGGTACGCATAACACGCGTGTAGAGACACAGGTAACACTTTCCGTCAGGCAGCGTAGAGTAGAAGCCCGCCAGGGAGAAGGGAGGTCTGGGGCGCCAAAAATAAACTCGAAGCGCTATGACGCCAAAAACTAATTAAAGGCCTGGATCTGAGAAGGGAGTTACGGGCCTTCCCTAGGACAAATAACCCCTGGAACTTAGGCAATTAAACCCAGTCGACAACAAAACTATTCCAGTGCACTCCATCTCTAGTAGAAACATTCCAGAAAATAGCTGACTTTCATGGGGGAGGAACAAGGGTTCCCGTGAGCGCGGCAGAGCTCAGTGTGTCTGGTGACTCTAATAATGAAGCAAACCGGTGGGCCAAGCCAGTTGTTGTGCTCACCCCAATTTTGAGCAAAGGCATAAACAGCCTAACAGCCTGGCTGAAAAAATCGAGAGTTAAGCCTAGGCAACACGCCGTTGTAGCTACAGGCGAACCTGTCAATAGTGTAATTACCTAAGAGGTGATTTAGCCCTAGAAAAACAAAATCGTTGACACCGTAACCATCGAAGACAACGAGCTTGCCGATACAGTCCACACTGGCGTTCAGGTCCCTAGGGATCCTCTTGACCTCGAGCGAAATACAATGATGGGAGCAAATTTGAAAAACAACTAGGGCTAAATCTAGAGATTTCTAGCATTTCCTGCTGCCGTCGCGAAGGATGGATTCGACGTTCCGGTTGTCAGAATACCAAAAAACCTTGGAATTAGATAAAGGGCTCGCGAAGGCTAGTAAGGCGAGACAAACCGCTCTGAGCTCTCTCCAAGTCGGTCTACGAACACTTTCCGACCAATTCTGCTGAAAAATCAGCTCAGGTTCAGACTCCACTTCAGCGCCGCAGGCTGAATCGGAAGCATCGGAGAAGCCGGAGCTTACTCTCACTAGAAGCGAAGTGGAACCCCTCGATAAATTTTGCCGTTGAGAACACTAACATTGTTCGACCAAAATTCAATTTCATACAAAGAATCAACGGACAGGGAAACCTAGCTATCCCAGGAAACAGCTGATTAACAACTGAGAAAAGAAATGGGGCCATGATACACGCACGGACCCCACGCAACTCGAGAGGAAAATAATTTGACCGGCTACACACGGGACGCGTAGAACGTGGACTGTGGAGGAAGGCTAATATAAAGACAAAGCCGCCAGGTCGTGAGACAATTAAGCAAAACGTTCATCCGTGGCTCTAATACTTCCATCGAGAGTGTTATGTTGAGATGAACACGAAGCCACGAGAAACTTTGAACGGGCTCCCACAGGGATTTTTCCTCATAAGGAATTCGAACAAAGCGAGACTAAAGCAAATCGGCATTGACAGTCCGCAAACTGTAAATTTTGGCCTGAACGCGATAGGCTTCTCCTCCTAGACCATAGTCAAGAAAAATGGCAATAGGGATACCTTGGCTTCTTCTTGATTACTGAAGCGGTTTGCGGGAGGCTGACAAGAGCCCGAAGGGAAGCGCGCAAAGTAGAAAATACCTTAAAATCCCGGTGCCGAGATCCCAGGCGAACGCATGGAATTTCCGGCGATCAGGGAAAATTACAATAACGGGACTAGAGATAAAATATGAATAAATAAAAATTCATCTCAAAAATTTACGTGGCCATGGACAAGTCTTCGCACTTGAATTTCTGTTTGTAGAAAAAGGTGCAAACGTGCCTAAAATCCAGGATTAACCTTTGTTAGCCGGAGCGGCGGATTAAACAGAAAGCGGGTAATGATATTGGAATGCAAAAAAATTACTAAAAGGAGGTTGAGACTGAGAAGCTCATTAACAGCTACGGACAAAAAGAACCGTAAACACGTGCGGAGACCTGGTAGGATTTGTAAAAAACATAAAAAGCTGGAAGTAGGGAATTTTGTAACTAAGACTAATAACATTCAAAATGAACAGAGAAACTAGCAAAGTATGCCAGAAATAGATAACTAAGAAAAATCTTCCCGAAACTGAAGGTAGAATAGAAATAGCAACTGTACTCTCAGAGCTCTAAACCGCGCCTAAAACTAGCGGGGTGAACGTCAGAAGATAAACTGGTAAAACATCGAAAAATCCTGATTCGTATTACGGCTTACCGCCTAAAAAGAAAAACAAACAAATTTCTAAATTAGAATAGACTGCACCTGATTGTTGTCCTTCATCTAGCCATTTAGGAGATTTGGCTTGTCCGTCGTCGGGCAACAGGAACGCTTTCCACAGGCAAAACAGGTCCCGACACTAGGTCGACGAGAAGGCGAAAAACAGGAACATTTTACATAAGAGGCTGGGGTTGCATCTGTCAACTTGAGGTGGACGACGACGTTCCTACTGGCGAGGATCTGTTGCTGAGAGTTGAAAGAGTGGTCTAGCCGCATAATTCTGCACTGTGGATCCTTTGAAACTGGTCTTCGTTGGCCTTCTTCTTGAGCTTACGTGGTTCGTTATACTTTAGTTTCTTAATTTCTTTCATCTGCTGCTCGGCCAAATATTCCTTAGCGCACTTGATTTGACCAACTGTTTCTGTTAACAAATCTTTAAACGAGTCCATTAACTGTTTGTTATTCTCCTAAATGAGATCGGACACTTCGTCTTTGCTGACGGATATAACGCAAGAAAGAGCCGATAAGAATGTTAAGAAAAACCAAAGAGAGGTTGGTTTGTAAGCCTAGATGACGAACACGTGATATACGCAGCCTCATATAACCCCGATATGGCTACCCGTGGTGCACCGGCCTAGTACCCAGGCCCTGTTGTATCTCGTGCCGTCAAAATATTTATTTCTGCCTTCTTCGCGGGCTCATTCGTCAGAAATAACATCTGTTTATACTTAGCAGTGATATTAAGTTGTTTTTCAAAGTGACATAACTAATAGCTCACTAGTATCCAAATGCTTTAGAAGATGCAGTTTCCAGACGAGTCTAAAATCAGATGACAAGTTAGATGACGCAAACCCATTCAAAACCTCAAACACTAGGAGTATACAATTCGGCAAATCCCAATGCGCTCTACGAAGGGCGGTGGAACAATTCGAGCAAGGCATTGATTGGTCACGTAGACCTCAACTAGCCCACAGAACTGTCTTCAAATCCATTTAGAATTCGCATATTTCTCTTTCTTTCTTACTAATTTGGAATTGAAACGATAAATACGTTCATACACTCACATAGTTCCCGCAAAAACCACACCCGATTCCAGACCAAACTGGGCAAAACCTATACCTGTTTTCAGATCAAAAAAGCGCAAAAACCCTACTTGTTGGGGCGGCAGATACCTATATGGCTTATATAAGGGCTACCCCCAGGGACACAGAGTTTGCTCGAAGAAAACCAAATTATGGGCCCTGCTGCATGCAGATTAATGAATTTTAAGTTATTTTCCGTACCAAAGTAGTGAAAAAATTGCACGATATCTTTGATTTTTTATAGCCAAACTTTCATATGCGACCACTTCTCAACGTCTGGTTAGCGAATACTTATGATAACTGCCCACCGATTCAAAACACAAAAATTTCAGTCCTAGTCAGAGCCCTGTCGGTTGGAACCTCGTGAACGACCATCTTCAAGCGATCACGACCACTCTTTTGGGTTACGGGTTTACAATGTTTGACGGTGTTTTTTTAAACCACATGCAGTCAATAAACTTACTCTGTATGATCTCTATGTTCGCGGTATCATGTACTACGCTACCAATAGCATCAATACACACATCACGACTCAGAAACTGCATGAAATAAATTCTTTGCCAGAAAGTAGATATCTCTGAAACTCTTCCCGAAAGAGACTTTTGTGGTTTTTTTCTCGCGATAGAAAGTGACTGCCTCATCCTGACTGCCTGATCCTCCACTTACGGGGAGGATCATTTTCCGTAAAGGAAACCAAAACATCGATCAAAGGTCCAAACTAATCCAGATTTCAAAAAATGAAAACGCAAGACTTTACCGACAGAATTCAGGGGCAAAATCTTTTGCTTGCCTGTCTCTCTTAGGATTTTCGAACATCTAAAATATGGTACGACTGCCCATTTTTAACGGATTTTTGCCTTAAAAAGGTCACCTAAAATTTTCCGGAGCCTTTTTTCTGGCTGAAATTTTCGAAAAGGTAGGTTTTGATCCCTATAATTTTCGGACAGATGAAAAATATTTAGGGGATGAAAATAAGCCTATATCTACCGTTTAAATACTAAAATACGTTTAACAATGCTATGTTTAAGTGGTTTTGAACTATATTCTCGTTGGGTGCCCCTGAGAATTCACAGATAAAACTTGATTCATGGTTAGACTAATTCGTTTGTTAATAGGCCAACGGGTCTAAAAATATTTTTGATTTTCTCGTCTTGAACTAAAATCAATTTAGGAGGGATTATTATCCGCAGAATATCATGCTCTTAAGCATACAAAGCTTTCAACAAGAACATTTTTCTCACATATATTTAACGTGGTGGGCTAGAGTTCTGGTGGCGGAACAAAATAGCCACTGACAAACAAGAGAAGGGCATTCTGCAAGGCCAGAGCAAACTACGATCATTGATAGTCTTAAAGCGATTTTTTATTGTCTGAAAACGTCTTCTCTTCCTTTTTAAAGTTATAATTGAGCTTACTTCCCTCCTGTCTCTTCTTGGAGCTGTTCTTATGTATGGTGATGATAAGATTACCAAACCCAAGCCACTTTTGGAGGAATTTCCGTCATTGATGCACTAAATCAAATAAAAATTCTATTGGTTTTGCAAGAAGTACTTCATAACACCGCCCCTTTACTGCCCTTTTCACAAACATGCGAATTCTGAAGTTCAAAAGCCAACTGACGATTGCGTTTTTCGCTGCCGTGAATCATCTTAACGGACCTCTTAGGAAACAAAACTTTACTTTGACGCGTTCAAAAGGTCAAGGTTTGTGAGTTGTGATCGGTGGATTTCGATCCGTTTTGTGTGTTTCTGTGTTTCAAGGTTCGTTGCTTGTGATCGTAATTATGATTGACGGCAGCGAAAAACGCAATTTTGAAGGCGGCTTTTGAACTTTAGAGTTCGAATGTTTGTGAAAAGCGCAGTAAAGGGACTCTTGAGCTTAAAACGAGCACATAGTAGTGATCTTCTGCTTTGGTTTGCAGGACACGCCATCAAGTGCTACCAGTGTAATTCACAAAAGAGTTGGGATGACTGCGTTCCTGGAAACGGTACGACATGTGCTTCGCCCCAAAACAGCTGCGTGAAAGTCAAAATAGAAGGAGAAAAGGATGGCAAAAACGTGAACGTTTTCGCCAAATCATGTGTTGAAAAAAAGAATTGCAACAAGGACGTCTGCAAGTCTGTCGCAGAGGAACTGAGTATGAAGTTCAAAGATTGCGATTTCAACTGTTGCGACACCGACCTGTGCAATGGAGCCAAAGTAACGATGGCCAGCAGCTTCCTGTTCTTGGCATGCGTTCTAGTAGCTAATTTCCGTTAAAATATGTACACAGTTGTTTGAATCCGGCAAGTTACAGTATTTTGTGCTACGTTTTCTTAATTGCAGTTGATCAGTCTAGGTGTTTTGGTTGATTTTACGACTTAATTTCCTCATGTACACGTAGTGCTGTAATTGTCAGTATTGTTTTCAAAAAATGAATAAATAAAAACATTGTAATTACCTTATTATAGGAAATTAACGCTCCATGAAATTAACGCGAATCGTTAAAATTCGCGTTCATTTTAGTCGCGTTAATTTTGTTGAGCGTTAATTTCCGCGACGTTAATTAAGTGTTCCGCGCTCTTAATTTCCAGTATTTTAACTCCAATTTTGGAACCTATCCAGACATTCTTGACACCTAAAAAACATTGACTACAAGCTTTCTTTCGTTCCATTTACCCTTTATTTTTCATCTTTCACAAAAGCTAAGGAGAAGGTTTACAATATTTCAAGTTCATATTCATCGTTGTCGCTGTCAGAAATAAGGTCAATATCTTCTCCTTTGATTTCGGCCAAGATAGATTTCAAATCGTCAACATAGTCTTTCTCGACAGAATATGAGAATCGCGTTAATTTCCTTTATTATGAAATTCTACCTCCTCTTTGGCGTTAATTTTCTTTATTCGAAAGTCATTTTCCATTAATTTAAATTCGCGTTAATTTAAGTCGCGTTAATTTCCAATACGTTAATTTCCTATAATACTGTAAAGTCACCGTATAGCCTTGATCAGCCTTTTTTTATCCTGGTAGCCTCCTCGCTTTCGCTTGGCTCACCACTTTAAAAAGTAACAATTGTGATTGTGAACATAATCAGAAACATATGAATGGACCTATAACCATGCACGAGGTTTATAACCGGGATTTTGCGGTATTAGTTTTCTTTTCCTACTTGAGCATATAGCACTTTGCGAATACAAACGTCTTTACTCGCTCCTCGCCGCTAAGGATGTTTGGGGAAACGTCTTTCGCGATCGGCGATAGGGTAGGTGGTTTTTGGGGTTCCATCCGTAAATAGGGTATCATTTTTGCCCTTGTTGGCGTTTTTTTCTTAATGGGATCCTTAGATCGGGAACCGTTGTTATATCAGCTAAAATTCATCCAGCTACACAAGAAACAAATCATCTGTTAAAACTGACTAAACCTTACCTTACAGAGTAATAGAAAAGAGCTTTAGAAATCAAAGATTTTTGTATTTCCATTAAATTCTTAGCTTCTGTTTTTCCCATGTGGCCTCTCATTTTACAGCTTGTTGGGCCTTAACTAAATGGTACCAGTTTTCGTTTGTCTCACCCTTCCAATGGTGTCACATGGCAGACAATTTCAGTGCAAGTTTTATATTTGACTAAATTTTTAGAAAATTTTCACTCCCAAAATATCATTTAAAGAAACACCATTGGAGAAATGGCACAAAATCTTGTTACCACCCTATATGTGTATGTGTTGTAATGTCGGCCGCTGTGATTATAGCATACGACACTGAGAAAATATCTTTCAAATGTTATATGATTACTACTAGTGGTCTCAAAGTTGCTGTATCCCATTTGAAAAAAATGGCATTTTTCCATGGGCGTCTTAGGGAATTCATGATCGAGTGTGCGGGAACTCGCTATCCTGTTAGGCGTGTGCCTGATTCATGACTGTGCCCGCGTGGCCAACGGAGACTCCATCAAAAATTACAAATTGGCAAGTGTTTTTTGAAAAACAATATTTTTTTTGTTTATTCAGGGATATCTATTTATCCTGGTATTTAAAGGGGCTTATTTGTTTGATATTTCATTTGACTGGATTTATGCATTTGTCTCAGTGTATTTTTGTGCTAATATTACCTTTCCCCCGAGTACTTCACTATAAGAGTCTTGCTGAAAATCCGTGACCTCAGGTCTTGCTAAAACTGATGAATATGTGTCTTTTGGCTTAGGTAGGAACTGGAAAGAATGGAGGTGGACGAAAACGTGAATTCTTTGGATTTGACAATATTAGTTTGGCACAAATTCATCACAAAACTTGTTTTGTGTTTTTGAAGTCTTAAGGCGGACTTAAGGTGATGTTACACGGGACGATTTGCAACGATGATTTTAGCGCAACGCAGCGTTGCAATGTTGGAACAATGCTGTAATCATTTGAATCTATGTCGCAACAATGTTGAAACGCTGTGTTACGCTAAAAATCGCCGTTGCGAGTCGTCTTGTGTAACATCACCTTATTAGGAATTGATAAGTTACTTCTTGCAGTTCGCTGAGGCCGTTTTTAGTTTACGAATGCACCTTCCAGGATCATTTCAGCGTAGTCTGCACGAAACATTGAAAAAATTCACTTGATACTGCGTCTGTAATCTTTGAGTTTCCAATTTTGGCTCATGACACAAGCTTCCGCTGCACTCTCATTGTCGATCAAATTTTCTTCATGAATTTTTCACAACCGCAAGGCTCTCACAGATTATCCTCAGCCTGTCCTTTTCCTCATTTCTTCCACTTGCAAAACGGAAGGAACACTAGCGAAAGAAAATCCGAATCCAATATTTTATCTATCTGCTATTTATAGTTTTATTTATTGGCCTTTTTATATTTAATTTTTACACGTTACGTGTGAACCTCGTTTAAATTCACTTTTACGTTTCCGTACGGTCTTTCGTTCATGTCCTCTTTTTTATTAAAGTAGGTAAATCTTACCCGGCCCACGTAGCCGGGCAGGTTAAAATTATGCGACAGTAGCTAAGAGATCCACCCTTACCAGAACAGTATCAATGCAAGCGAAGTCGTTAAATCTATATAAGCTTAAATGGATATAAGACTTATTTAGTTAAATAAAGCTTAAATCAATTTAAGATTTCGTTGAATTAGGTTAAATTTAGTTTTGATTTAAGGCTTAGTATATTTATAGTTAAATCGATTTCGCTAATGCCGATATTCAGTCAATTTGATCGATTGTAGGTCTATTTAAATAAGTTGATTTATGGAGTCAATATGATAATTAAGGCTGGGTCGTAAATTAATTTTTAAATATAATTATATTCATCGTTGTATTAAGACGTGTTTGAAAAATTACGTCCCCTTGACATTGTGACTTCTAATTATGACTCTGTTTTATTAGTCTCAAAGTACTTCATTCGGAATACTCACTTTTACCACTCCGAAAAGTACATGTGGAAGAAAACTAAACTTATCTCTATTTAAAAGTCTAAAAGGTATAGAAGACTTATAAAATGGTACTTTTACACTCAGTGCACAATACAGATGAAAACCAAAGGCTAAATCTCTTATAACTATTGAAATCTGCTAAATGTATTGATACTTAATTACAATAATAACCGAAAAATCAAATAAATTCATAGTTTGATTCTTGACATAGGAAGGACTGTCTTTTCCTATCTCGTTCACTATGATTTCACCCCTAGTAATATCCGCCCTTTTTTGCGAGAAACTGGTTTGAATTAATTATCACAAAGAAGTTCAAAGAACGAGATTGCACTGCCGTTGTCTAATAACTGCGCCCAGCGGGCAATGTGCCTGAAATGTACATTTATTCTTATTTTGTTCTTCACTTGCATATTTTAGGCAACACTAGAACGCAAAACTTTGATCTTCCACACATTTCTGGAAGCCAGATGGCCAAAATAAGAAAAGTTTATCCACCCAGTTTGCGCCCAGGCGAAGTTCCAATCCTTAGGGGTCAAAACCAAGCAAAACCTTTTCAAAACGCCAAACAGTTAGGTTAATACCGTAAATCCTCTATTAAGCCCTCACCAGGAGCTTATTTCTTTCAAGCTCACTTGAGGAGGGGCTTAATAGAGACGGGAGTGGGGCGGGGGGGGGGGGGGGTTATTTAATTTAGATAACAAGATGGTATCTATTCTCCAAAGGGACTAGACCGCAAAGAAGAAAAACTCAAGTAAAAGAAAGTTGGAGGTCATGCAGCCGACAATCCGAATCAAACCGAACTTCCAAGTTTTACATTTGTGGTTGATTGATCCCAATAAATTAACATTTATTAGTGAAAAATAATTGGGGGAAAAGGGGGTGTTCTTAAAGAGGGGGTGGTTAGAAGAGGATTTACGGTATTTCATTTTTATAGAATACAGAAAGAGGACGGATGTACTCAAGAATATTTAGGTTAATATGTACATTTCCCAAAAGCAATGATCATCTATCATCTACCAGGAGTGACTAGACTTGAAGAAAGAGAAATCCAAATATCAAGTGAAGGACCACGCCCTCTGTTCGATTTAAGCTTCATTTAACAAGGTCTTAAATCGATTTCACTATATAGATTTAGAACGCGAAATTATGAATCTTTAGTAAAGCTCGGCCCTAACAATGCCATATTGACCGTTATGGCTTTAGGCATACTGCCCGTCTTAGTTTGCTCGGTCATCTGTCCCTTCTTAAACTCCAAAACGGGTATGTTATATACTTCTTTACCCCCACTGCTGCTCTCGACGATGAAACTGCAGAGAGAGAAAAACGAGTTAGCTGAAAAGGTCGCAACACAGACGTCCCACTCCCATCCCTTATCCCCTTAGCCCCCACTGCGCCACTTAAGGTTTACAGAGTATAATATAAATTTCTGACAGGACGGTGTGTCCCTTTAAGAATTTGCTGCATGCAAACGTACCTCACTGACAAGTGGATAGGCCTGTCTCCCTCTTCATTTTCAAGGCCGTACTGGATGATACCTCCTCGTCTTATGCAGAACAGTCGCCACTTACGGCCCCACATCTCAAAGCTTGGTGAACATATGTCGCCGTAGCAGTTCGGGATGCTCCATGTGTATGCTCCCGCCTCACCTGTTCTTCCTGTCTTAACATGAAGCCACTTCTGTGAAAAAAAGTACCACAGGGGGCGTTAACAACATCTTTCTTGGATGAAATACCATATCAGCAGGACAATTGTTATGCTTGTTTTTAGATGAAAGCACGAAAAAACATAGGGGGAATTCGAGGAGTTTCCAAGGTACGTTGCAACTCTACGTACACTGTCGGCTAAAACAGCGAACCTTTTTTTTCTTTTTGCAACAATCTGGCAACGAATAACTTCATTGTGATTTATAGGCAAATGCGAAAAAAGAGTCATAATCGGTTTTCGTTTTAATCAAAGCTTTAGAAATGAGAATGACGCGAGTGTTCCTCGAAACAAAATTTTGGACGTAACGTTCCCCCAACGTTTTAAATTTTCGCAAAAAGCAAGTTTACGTTTCTTACAAACAAATTGCTTTTTTTTTCTGCGCGGGGAGTGAGGAACAGATAAATTTTTCCCAGCAATCACTCAAAATGCTTAAAATGGCTTCAGAAAGCTTTATTCAAGCTTTGTTGTAAGTTGTTTTTAGGTATTTTTCTCAAAATTTCCCGTTAAAAAAGTCTGAAGAAACCAGTCCACGAACGAGTAAAGTCAATTGTCTTGTTAGCAGCGACTTTCAGTTGTTGTGTAAGGGCTATCTTTTTTCACGCTTAGTTTGGGTACTTAGCAATGTTTATTTCGTATTTCGCCAATTTCAGGTTGTTCAACTTAATGACCGCATCCGTCTGCCTGTCTGACAACTTATGCTATAATTTCTTTCCGAGTATTCAATACATGTTACAGTGCCGATCGCAATGGTTCTATGACTATGTAATGACGTTATTTATTCAGCTTCTTGTTTTTAAGTTTGTACTAATTGTATCAAAACATTTCGGGTTACAGATACTACAATTTCACTCAAAATTCTTCATAGCATAGCATATAGTTTTAGAAATGGACATTTCGGGCAAACTCACCATTTTGCTGGCACTCCAAAGAATGCGTTCGTTTTCCTCTTTAAGGAGGCTGTAGTGGCGGGACATATTTTCATCCTGGTGCTTTTTCCTTTCCTTTCTCCTGACCGTTTCTCCACATCCCTTGACGGTGCATTTCTGCACGTTGGCGGGGCATTGTAGTGTATGAGATGGGAGAAGATACCTTGGGAGATCAATTAATAATGAGGATTTCTCCATTACTCACTAGTACACAAGCATTCTCAAACTCTTCTTTTGTTATTAATTTTATATAGCCGCCCCAAGAAGCTGTGAACCTGTTTTCCTTTCTCTTCTGCAAATGTTATATAAAAACGTTTTAATGATGGCTGTATGAGCTGTCTTAGGCTGGACCCAGGCTCCGCATTGGGGGAAAAAAAAAATGTCCGCTTTGTTAACCAAAAAAAAAAAGAAAAAAAAGGAGCGCAAAGGAAGGCGAGAGATGAGGGTCTCCAGCGGTCAGGCCTGGGAAAGGGTGGCAGAGGCTCCGCCGCCCTTCCCTCTTCCCCAATTCACCGCTCAACTCGATTCGCTCGCCTAAATTCTTTTTCCTGTTTGACCCCTTTCTTGACTCCCCTCCCCCCCCCCCCCCCCCCCACCCCTGCAAACCTGCAGAACCTAGTCCCAGGTTAGAGCCCTCCTCTGGTAATTCCAATTTCGTCTATCAATCGTCGACATTTTCAAAAGACCCTTTTTTTCCAGTTACATTAATTTGTAGTTGAAACGATCTTTTCTCGCCAAAACTCCAATGCTGACAAACTGACGGCATACTAGCCCAGAGGGGTATATATTACATAAACTATTTTATTTGCTTGATAGAATCTGTACAGAATGTCCTGAAATGACATAACAATCAATCTTAGTCTTCTATTTTCACCTGCGCGGTTTTGTAGCCCACCGGAATTGAAATTTCACTCTTTTGGTAGGTTAAAACACGATGAAGAAAAATCGCTATCGAAATATTATTTTTCCTTTCCTTATCAATACACTGTATAGATTTTATAGAGCAAACAAAAAAATTTCTGTCACATACACTTTTTAACGTACCTTTCTACAAATTCGCCGCAATCGAATGGGCATTGTATCTGTTTAAAACTGCAAAGATGCTGGTGGTGTTCCTCGTCTTTTTTGTTGAACTTTTCGCCACAGTTGCAGATTATTTCCCGCATGGGGCAATCGTGGCCATCTTGGTGTTTTCTCTGCAGTTTTTCACTGCAGAGAAGGCACACCACTTCAACTTCTGAACATCGCCCTAGATGGTCTTTGGCAGCGTCCAGTTTGATCCTTCCCTTGCAGGCTAGGCATTCACCATCAATTGCAGTGATTAGATTGCTTGCAAAAATATTTTTGCAAAAGGCGATCACCACTTGGCGGCACATCGCACACTGAATGGCACGGGATGTTTGCTGGAATCGGTGAACGCATTCGCCGCAAAACGTGTGACCACATGGCGTGGCTATTTGTGCGTCGAGTAGAGGCTTCTTGCTAACAAAGCAGAATTAACATACACTTTAGAATGCTGCCATCATCTAATATCATTGCGAACGAAAAAAATTCTCTCGCATCACAAAAGTTAAATTCCAAATGGATACCAAGGACAGAGCTCTGCAATGCGGGCGAAATGATTACAATGTGATTTCAAAAAAAACGAAATTGTCAATTACTTACCACACATTACAAAGATACTCTTGGGGAAGTTCCTCGCTATAACCGATAAGATCGAATAGGTCAGTTCCTGGTAGAGAGAAGCTCATCGTTCAGCGCAATCGTTTACTCTCGTAAAGTAGTAGGCTGATGAAGAAGCGTCTCAGATATTAAATGTGCGATGATTCACTAAGTGACGCTAAAATCGGAAGCTGATCATATTTCTTAAAACAAAGGGCTTTTACTCCCAAGTGACCATTGGGAAATTTGCTACCCATTCTGTTATCATGTTATTGAATGGCCATGAGTTGACTGAGTTGGCCGCTTAAAGAACATTACCTCGAAGAAACGCGTGTCGGCGAAGATTTTGGCCCGATCTAAAAATCTCCAAAGCGTTTTTGGTGTAGCCTGTTTCAGGCTCTCAGATCTGGTGGGCATGACGCAAAAGTGAAATGCACGCGAAATATTAGCGCCTGATCCGCGTAAAACGGGTGGATCATTTGTTATTGAGGCTCTTCCGCCCATTGTCACATCGGTTGTCAAACTGGAAAATGTTTAATTTGATCTCAAAATTTTCCTCGCGAGTATCTGGCGCTCTTGAAATCCCCAAAATGTTTGTAAGAAATTTCATGTGTTTCAGTTCCAGCCTATTTGAGATTCATCGTTTTGAGGAACTTTCGGTTTCAATTTGTGCTGAAGCAACATCTAAATTTTTTGCCTTGAATGAAGCCGTATTTGGTCTCGAGGGTCGGTTCTAGCAATTGACGCTGCTGAGTTACAAGAAAATAGCGGTTTCGTGAAGCCAGTAGTCTAGTTTTGTTTCTGAAATGAGTGCATCCGAATTACTTTATGTCTCATATTTGTTTTGTTATGCTCTCCTCATTTCCTTAGAGTCGATTGCAGTTAGAATGGCCCCTCGAAAAAAACGTGGGTCTTGAATTCTGAAACCGGGGTCTCGCCAGGTCTCGAAACTACCATTCTGTACCCCTCGTATTGAGTGGGTCATGTTATTAAAGGCAAAAAACACCTTCCGGTAGCACAAAAAAGGGGGGCATTAGCTTCGACAAATTAAGTGTGCCGTATAACTTTAACGTTGCTTATTCCGCTTATCAAATACACGGAAGTTACATTTTAAAAGTCGCTCATCAAAATTACTCCTCAACCCTTTCTCGCGTCAAAACTGGCGTTCTCTCCCGATCAAATCACTTTATGTTTTATCCACAACTCGTACAATATAAATTGTCGGATATGATGAATACCTTCAACAAGCTGATGGGAGTATCGACTCTAGGATAGTGAAGAAAGCGACCCGAGAAAGTAAAGTCTCTCACGAAACGGATTATTCTAAACAAGAGACAAAAGAGATTGAACAAAAAGACTAAGAAAATTGCGCACGGCTGATATATATAGATAAAAATATATGCAGTTAAAACAGATTAAAAAATTCATTAAATAATTAAGAAAAAGATCTTTAGTTTCCCTTGCAGGAGTGAGAAGTCAAGGAAGGATTTCTTTGGTTTGATAAAAATAGTTGGGCTATAACTTTCAGATTCGCTAGGTTCGCGTGAGCTCCGGAGTGGTGCTCTTTTATATAGTATATGCAATAGATGTGAGATATGAAGAAAGACTATCTTCCGAAAGGTAATGGGACTCCCAAAAAGTTCTTAAAGATACAGAAGGATTCGAATCAACCGAACTAGCTATCGACAAGTGAAAACTCTAGCTTATCGAATGTTTGTCAACCATGCAATTCCCGAACACAAAGACTAATACTTTCACTTTAACATCTCTGATTATAGCATTTCAGTCTTGTGAAACTTTGTCGGGATTGCTCTCATTAAACTAAACTGAAATTATGCTAAGTTTTCTCTTTTTACGGCCCACTTGCCGCATGAGCTATATAGATACTTTTTATTTTTCTGAGAATTCTACAAGAATAATACAGAATTCAAAGAGAAAGGGGTTATTGCCGCGCCCCCTTCTGCCTACCCACTTCATTCAGAATTTCAATCCATGGCCAATTACTCGTGTAAATTTTATAGCGATCGGACAAGGAAAAAAACACTTTTAAGGCGATTGAAAAATATCGGTATGGCCTCTGAAAAACTTTATCGAAACAAACTAACATTGCAAATTTCATGCAAAACAAGGCGGAGTCAAGGGGTGGGCAGAAGGGGTGCTTAGAGCTTTAAGCTTGGAGTAATTGTCATGTCCACAAATTTGGAATATAGAACAAGAGAAAGACAGAGAAAAAAAGAAAGTGGGCGGCAGGCCAGCGAAACTCAACGAGGAAAAGGGGGTCAGAGCTGTAGAGTGAGAGATAAAAAAGACATTTTTTTTCCTAGAATTTTGTAGCGGAGGTGACAAAATGAGAAATGCTAGCGGCCACCAATGCAAGGTGAAAAAGAGCGGTAGTGAAAAATAGTGAACGAGAACAAGTACGACATTTCCTCGATAAAACGTGTAACTTAGGAGTTTTCTTGCAGTCGTGCACGACAACGGCAAAGAAATGTACAAAAAAGTGTGCTGCACGTGCAAGGTTGCTTTTTTTGCTAATTAGGCCTATCGTTGTTTTTTCGCCGTTCTCGTTGCCTTAGCATTACACGATTTTATATTTTGTTTGAACGAATTATATATATTATCGAGAGCTTCGCTTTTAGCCCTGGCTGGTTAAACACTTTGTGACCTGATACGCATGATTCTCAATATGAACAACTTCTCTTTGTAAGGAGAGATTTTCCATGAATTCTTTGTCTGCCTCGAGTTTCATATATAGCTTTCAAATATTCGCTTTGACGATGTTTTAGTAATTCATACTGAATTTGCATAAAGAGGTTATAGCTCCGCAAAAAGGTTCGTGCCATTTTTATTATCCTTTGTTTCATTTGCTTTGTGTTCGCCAGGTTATAATCATAGAAAAGTCAACAGTGTTCCTTAACAAACAAAACTAATTGCTCGTTCTCTTTTCAATTATATACATTTTACGTCAATGTTGACTCTTGAAATAATATTTAATTTCTTAATAATGGTTTATTTGACTTCAGTCTATTTCTCGTGATTTAACTACCAGACGACATCTATTCATAGTAACGCCTTTAATACAGGTGTACCTCGTTCTAATTGCAACTTAGTTATATTTATTTGAAAAAGTATATTTCATTAAGTTGTTAGTTAAAGAGAGGTGATAAACGAATTTTGTATATGAAAGGTTTTGCTGTCTTGTAATTTTAAAATTAGATCGGTTTTTGTTTAAGGTGAAAACTTTCAATTAGTCTGCGCTTTTCCTGTTTAAACAGCCGATAGCTGGACTTGTAATTTTATTCATATTGTAACACTTTGTACATAAACGCTGTTTTGCTGACCTGGCTAGGTCTTTGTCTCAGTACTTTTACTTTCTAAAATAGCAACAGTAACAAAAGATTTCAGGTTTAAAATAGAAATGGTATTTAGTTTTCATTTAACTCTAAGTGATTTCTGTTTATATTTCTATTGTATTCTTTTGTCTTCAATAGTTGTAAAAATCGTATATAAGTAAGTTGCTTTGAACTGATTTTTCGATTACATTGCCAATTACATCGCCGATTATTTCGCCGAGTCCTAGCCGAGTTATTGCTGTTTGATCCGCTGAAGAATAAACGCTGTTGGAACCAAGTTTCGTCTGTTTTATCTACTGCTGTACCAGTTAGTGGTCTGATCCCGGACCTCGAGAGAAGTGACGGCTCTTCCCCGCAAGCGAGTTGCCATTTGAGTCTAGTTTTCCCCAGTTTTATCGTGAGTCAAGCACCGAGTTCCCGTTGAGCCTTAAATTCGTTTCAGAGGGGAAAAACCTTCCGTCACATCTTGCAATGACAAACATTTCTTATAGACACATGGTACCGCTATGGGGACAGTGATAGCTCCGTCATACGACAACCTTTTCCTCGCCAAATTCGACACGGATGCCTTATCACGTGCCCCTTTCCAGCCCTTCATATGGTGGCGTTATATAGACGACATCTTCATGATATGGACATGATACTTCCCTTCTCAATTACATTCACCCCACCATAAAATTCACATACGACTATTCCTTCACATCCATACCCTTTCTCGATGTCAACGTCTCACTTGACAATAGCACAATCGTCACTAACCTTTACACCAAACCTACAGACAAAAACGAATATTTACTACATTCGTCATGTCATCCCATACACACCTGAACGTGCTATTTCTTTCAGTCTAGCTCTTAGACTCCGCCACATTTGTTCAACCAACGAGACCTTCACACTACGTACCAATGAAATTATTTACTATCTTAACAAATGTGTTTATAACCTCTATTTCCTTCAACGGGAAATACAGCAAGTTGACAATATCACACGGACAGAAGCACTTACGCCCCATGACACTTGTACACTGGACAAACAAGAAAGTGTTCCCTTTGTTATCACCTACAACCCAACCCTTCGTTTCATCTCTTTCATTATTCGCAAACACTTTCAAATCCTTATTTCATCCCCCCGTTGCTATAACGTCTTTAAAGCTGCACCCATTGTAGCTTATAGACGTAGTAGTAACCTCAGTGATTTTGTAGTTAGGGCCAAACTTCGCAATTTCACACAACTCGACCAGCCCCGGGGCTCATACCCATGCGGAAAAAACCGTAGCACTTGTAAAAACATATCTGAACGACAAACGTCATACACATTCCACGCTACAGGCGAAACCAGACCTATCACTAATCACATTGACTGTAACTCCAAAAACGTCATTTACGTGATACGCGGCAACCACTGCTCCAAACAATACACGACGACTCAAAGACCGCTTCAACGATGAACACCGCAGACCAGTTGAAAACCCATCTATTATCTCTAAACCCACCACAGTCTCAGAACACTTTCTTACTAATGATCTTCCTGCTAACGACGTCACACTTATCCCACTAGAGCTCATTAAATCTAATAGAGACAGTGTACAAAAAGGTAGAGAAGCGTACCTGATCGACAGAGGTAAAAGAGGTAAAACTCTTGAACCTTCAGGTATGAATGAGAAAGATGAAATGTAATACAGTCTTTATTTCTTCTACTTGTTATCATTTTCTTATACTATTTTTACATTCCAAATTTCTTTCCAATCACTACTTCAACGGTTTTGGTTACGTTGTGAACGTTCACTTTTTTCTCATTTCATATTTCACGTGTTATCAAATTGCACGCTATTCTTCATTTCAAATGGTAACGTCTTTGCTTAACTTAACGAAATATTGGCAAAAATATATATATATATATTCCCGACTGTAAAATCATTGAATTAAAATATGAAAGAAATAACGAAGAGGATTCCGGTCTAAAGCATTAGATCCTATCGGCCAAAACCGCCTGGACACCTTAACACTAGTAAAGTTTACACAACGTAGTATTCTTTATTGCTTCTACTACTACACTGATTTCATAGATTTCTGTTTTCAGTCGTAACATTTTTAAAACGCACTTAGATTGAGCGCGAGGCGCGAAAACTAAGAAATCAAGCTATTATCATTGAAAGGACGTGCTTGTTACATTTATTAACTATTTGCATTCTGTTTGGCACAGGTAGTTTTGAAGACAATTCTAGGCAATTTTGACTCCTTCGAATATATATTTTACAGTCGTTGAATGTCCCTGTATTATTTTCAAACCGTATTGTTCTTCACGACTTGGTTGAAACATTAAGGCCCGGGGAGAAGACATGACCCTTTTTTTTTTTTATTGAATGAAGAACACTTTACTTTTCACCTACAGTACAAACATGCTGGTACGTTTGCTAACTGTCTTACCACAAAAAATCCGAAAATGTGCGACCCCATCCTAGTAACTCTATTGAAAATGTGACCCCCATTATAGTCAATCCAGTCGTGAAAATGTGATCCCATCCAGCGGAACGTTCCCACTAACGTCTTATGAGGAGGTACCCCCCGCCCCCGCTCCCCCCGGGCATGGATTTCACAAGAGGGTGTGAATGGGGTTAACTGACTGGCGACAAAGGGCGAAAAATATTACTGACTACCGACAAAACGAGTAAAAAATTATTGACTACCGACAGGAAAAATATTAACCGACTACCGACATGGGCTGACATTATCAATATCTCTTTAAAAAAAAAAGAGCATTTTGCATTTTTTTTTTTTTAGCCTTTGGGAAGTAACCTCTTTAAATTTTTAACTCAACAGATGGTCTAACAGAAAGCACTTCCTCTTTTGTTGATACGAGTACATTACTACAACTAATATCATAATCACAGAAGCCACACCTTAAACATGTTACCGATTTAATAAATTTTATTGAAAAGACAAAAGTGAAAAAACTGAACGTTTCTTGTTTTGGTCCGAGAAATGCTTAGCTTAATCCTTAAAGAAAATTCTTTACAGTTTAATGGAAAGCACTATCAGTGAAAAACCACGGTACCGCGATGAGCACATACAGCAGTTTCCTTTCCAACATTTTCATGGCCGTATATATTGAAACACAAAGTTTAAGCAAAACCATCATTAAACCAACTGTTTGAAAATTCTACATAGATGATATTTTTTCCCTATGGGACATAAGTAAACCAGACATGGTAGATTCCTTCAAATTCACGGAACAAGTAAACTTACTTCACCCTACTACTCCACTGGCATGAAATGTACGGCCGAAATATCTGACACTGAGCCAACTTTTTTAGACCTAGTTGTATACCAAGGAACAACATTCAACGAAAAATGAGAAAAAGCTATCATCGACGTAAAGACGCATTTTATACTGAAATCTTCCAGTATATACATTTTCACCTCTTACCATCCACTAATTGTTAAAATGGATTTGACAAACTGAAGAAGCCTTAAGAATCCTACGAACAAACTCCCCTGAGGAAGTAGTTCAGATTTAAAAAAGCGGTTGATGGACAGAGGCTGGCCACACAATTTTGAAAGAAAAATTGCTATTAGAAGTAAAACTCACAGAAGGAAAGCAGCGCTCTGAAACAAAACAACAAGGAAGAAAAAGAAATATTGCCTTTCGTGACACATTACAAGCTCTTAGTGTCCATTATAAACGAAGCTTTAATGAAAATGAGTAATCTCATACAAAACCAACCACTACCTCGCCAACTTAACCCTCGGACCTACACCCAAAATGATACCCCCCCACCATGGTACAAAAGGATGGTAGATGGAACCCCACCCAGAGTTTTTGAGATGTTGCAGTATTCCGAAGCGATTTTGCCTTCACTGAGAAGCCTTTAATCTTCGTAACAAGACGAGGTATATTTTATGAATGGTGGCGCTGCTGGAGGCCTGTTACGTCACCAACAATTGTCGCCATCTTTGCCGCCATCTTGGATTTTACCAAGAATTAGAAATCAGGTTAAGACAGCGAGAAATGGTAATTGTTTGACATGAATAATAACACATAAATAAGCACTTTGCATGATTTTAGCTACAAGATTTTTCTTTTATTGTTGAAAAAAGTTGAAAAAAAAAACATTCATTTTCACTCAAAATGGCTTGACCACCCACCTGCTACTTATTACGTCATATCTTGTGACCATAGAAACTGATCATCACTGAACTTGTCTCAAAATGCGGGCGAGGATGCGAGGCATAAACGAACGTCTACTGAAAACGTCGGGTGCTGATGTTTTATCCTCTTGGAAAAATCCAAGAAAAACCGAAAGGGGTGTGTGTGGGGGGGGGCATCCACCCCCCCCCCCACCCCTTGTACGTCCGAGGGTTAAAGTGTATTTCTTTGAGAAAAGAAAATTATGGCAAAGGACATGTTGCCTGCGTGCAGACGTCTCCTATTTCCTTTGTTGCACGCGGGAAAAGGGACGTCTGCGTAACGCCGTCGCTTAAATCGTGTTCCAGCGTCCTGCTGGGTTCCCAAGATCTTGGGAACACGCTGTGATAGGCTGACACACAGTGCGCATTGTTCGACTTAACGCTGATTGGTTGTTATCGAATGTGGTCTGATAATGTATGCGGTGATTTAAATGATTTATGTAAGCGGGGTTTTCTAACCAAAACAAATCAAAACATGTGCGATTGTGTGCTGTGTTTTTCGTCGATCGAAAAGCAGAGCGATCGAAATCTTGTGCGGGGACGCGGAAAATTTAACGTGTACGAGGAAATTATTTCTTTACAATTTACTGTGCACGACACATCACATCATATTTGTAAACAGTGTCTGAGAAAACTACAAAAGCGGCGTGAACTTCGCACCAGGCAGGCATTTCGGAGAAAGCCAGCCAAAGAAACTAAAATCTTTATTTAGCCGTAACAAATAGAGGTCAAGAAAATTTAAACCCTTTACAACTGCATCTGAAATCAAATCCTATCGGGAACACCCACAGAAGCATAAACCACAGGAAATGTTTACTCAGTATGCATGTAACAAACCTGCTTCATGACCTCTAAACGGAAGACTTAGCGCAGAAAAAATGAGATTTACTCAGTCAAAGGTTAGAATGCTACATGCACTGTGTAGTGCTAGTAATCTTCGCGCGAGAGAGAAAAGAAGAAAAAGCTCTGTTCAAGCCGACTCTCAAGGTCACGTTTCGCCCGTATCACGAGCTTATGATGTTTTGTTTGGCCTGTCAACTCTTATTTCTAACCGGATATTATTTCACAATTTATGCGAAATAGAATACCCTGCCAGCGGGACGCTGGAACACGATTAGCGACGGCGTTACGCAGACGTCCCTTTTCCGCGTGCAACAAAGGAAATAGGAGACGTCTGCACGCAGGCAAAGGACATGATGCTTGTTACAGCCAAAACGTTAAAGGTATAGGTGTGCAACCTGTCACCCCTTGTAGTTTTTCACTAAGAATAATTTAAGTATCCAAAAGGCTGGAGTCCATTTATTGATTTATCACTTTTTACTGTGCCCTGTGATCGACAGGGAAACCAAGTTCGCATTATATTTTACAATAAAAGGTTTGGTGATTTCATCAATACTCATAATATTCATCTGGCAAACAATGGTGAAACACACGATCATGTTGCATAAACAAACAATAGTTATCTCTTTCCAGAGATAAAAATGTACATGTAAATATAACACTCTCATCGGAGCTTTTGTTTCACTCTGCTCTAAAATAGTGATGCATTTGCATATAATTTCCTCGTAATCTGTTGTAGGTGTTAAGTACATTCACATACAGCACTCGAGAAACATACAGCACTCGAGATATTGAAAATATCTGGAGAAAACAATGGAAAGGTGAAATGTTCTTCTCGCATGGCAGCAGTCATAGTAATCTAGTACTGATAAAGGATAATTTAGATTTCAAAATACATTCAAGGTCGCTACATTTTTCTGGAGGCTTATATTCAGGATTCGCCTTACTTTTTTTAAACATTTACGCTCCAAATAAGTGTAGTGAACAATTTCTCTTCTTCAAAGACGTATCGGATATTCTAAAAGGTGCGAGAGTAGAACAAGATCACCCATCTATAGCCGGTGGGGACTTTAATATCATTCTTGACCACGTTTTAGATGGGCAGGGCGGGGAGAGTAAAAGGAAAGACTCTGGAAAAATTGTCGAAGACATGTCCGCTGAGCTTGATTTAGTGGATATCTGGCTCATAAGAAACCCAACAGTTACACGTTTTACTTGGCGTCAAAAGAAACCAATCCTACAAATAGGCGCTTAGATTATTGGCTCGTAAGCTTTAGTTTAAAAGATGACATAGATTCAGTGGACATCAAAACGTCAATTGTCAGACCATTCAGCAATAACGCTCTCTCTAAATGGTTTAGATGATCTTGAAAAAGGACCTACTTCTGGAAATTTAATTCAAACTTAGTAAATGATTCGGCTTATTGTGAACTTTTAACCTCTGAGTATGCCAATTGGCTGGAGGAATTCAAAGAAGTACAAGATAAACGTGTCTTATGGGATTTAATTAAATACAAAATTAGGCAGCAAAAAATCAGATACTGCAAATCTAAAGCCCGCGAAAGAAGAGCGAAACTACAAAACCTAGGGGAAAAGGAATATGTGGAAAAAAGCGATTCCGATCCAAATACAAAAAATCTGGAGGAACTCGAGTGTCTTCAGACGGAATATGATACTATGCATGATTACATCACACAAGGTGCGATCATTCGTTCTCGGGCAACTTGGTACGAATTTGGCGAGAGAAATAACAAATATTTTTTGAATCTGGAAAACTCCAATAAAAAGAAAAGCACCGTGCGGAAAGTCTTTAACAGGGAAGGAAAGTTAACTACAGACCCTAAACAAATAATGAATGAGTTAGAAGTATTTTATTCTGACCTTATGATGGTAGTACATGTGTAGACATGGGGTCTTTTTCCTCTTGTTTAAGTGATCTCAATGAAATTCCCTCTTTAGTAGAGAACAAAAAAAACGTTTGTGAAGGCAAATTGGGATACGAAGAGTGTTAATTAAAAATGCTTTGCAGACCTTCCAAAAGAATAAATCACCCGGAAACGACGGCTTAACCGCTGAATTTTACCTAGTTTTTTTAGCCTGCGTAGCAGGCGTCGAAACGGGTAGGGGATAGGGAAAAAGGGAAAAAGGGAGGGGGTAGGGGAGAGAGGGGAAGGGACCCTCTTTCCCCTCTTTCGTGCTTCTCTCCCTCCCCCTCTCTCTCCCCTTTTTGCGCCTGCCACGCAGGCTATGCTTTTTGGCCCGTGTTTGGACGTTTGTTGGTGCAAAGTCCAAATTATGCCTTTGAGTACGGAGAGCTTTCAAATTCACAGAAACAGGCTGTTATAACTTTAGTTGAAAAAAGAGGAAAAGACAAAAGGCAAATAAAGAATTGGCGTCCAATGTCTCTTATTAATGTAGATGCAAAAATAGCGTCCAAGACCTTGACCAAGCGGTTGGAAAATGTGCTACCCGAAATAATTCACTTTGATCAGAGCGGACAAGGGGAGAACTATTTTTGATGCCATCAGAACAATTGACGATGTGATTGAGCATACGATGAACAAAGATATATCGGGGATCTTAGTGGCAATAGATTTTGAGAAAGCTTTTGTTTGTGTTTTCCTTTTTACTTTAAGCGTACTCTGTAAAATGAAAAAATAAAAATTAACAAATTACAAAAAAAAACAGAAAACGGAACAGCATTTCCGTGATTAAATCGAAATTTTTATCCGTCTTTTCACCGACGCCAGACGTGACGTCATACTGGCAGGTGGAGTGTACCACAGATTTCCTTGGAGACACCTTCCCACCCAACCCCCCTCCCCCCTCCTCTCCTGCCTGACCCCAGATGATGATAAATCTAATCATAGGAAACTCTTCTCGAATGTTCTGTAAGTCAATAAAAATTCACAACACAGTCAAAACAGTCAAAACAAGCTGGCAGGTGTCTGAAAATGTTATGTAAATACCTGTGCCACATTTTGAGTACTTATAATAATCTGTTTTCCCCCTAAACTCAAAACTTAAAAGAAAGGAAAACTATTCAAGCAAACTTTGGCCGCGTTGAAGACTTCCTTTGCTGGACAATTTGAATGGGAAGTATAACACATCTATCAGGTAAAAAAAAAAAAAAACAGTAGAACTCTGTTAAAGGTACACTTGCGATAAGGGAGCTTAAGCAGCAACGATGGCAATGACTACAAAAACTGCACTTGAAAAGTAAATTTTCGCTGCTTCAAAACTTATCGAACTTATTTTATCCCTCTTTTAATTCGTCAACTGTTGGCAAATTTTTCTGGACTTCATTTCTAAAGCACTGTATCGTAGTTCGGGGGAAGAAAGAGGAAGTCGTTTCCTTGTGTTCACATCAGGGCGGATAAATGTTGGGCGGTGAAACGAGCGCTCCGCTATTCATTTAATGCGTGATGCAGAGTAGGACTGGCAAGAAGGGGTGGCGAATGGTAAAATCCGAGACTCGCCGAGACGCCGAGATCCTAGTTAGAAATCCGAACCCGAGACTCTTTGGTGAAAAGTTTCGAGACTCAAAAAAAGTAAAAACAAACCATGAAAAAACGAGACTTCGAGACTTATCAAAAACGTTTCCGAGATTTCGAGATCCTGCCAAAATTTTCCGAGACCCACGTTTTTCGAGGTACCATTCGCCACCCCTGCAAGAGCGCTCTTTCCGCGCTTCCGATGCGCTTGAAGGCCGGAGAAATTTTCCTTTTTGCAAACCAGAAATCCTATTTTCTTTCTGTAATTTCAGGCTGCAATGTTAAATAGATAAATTCGTTTCATAACAATATCAATAAACAGTTTCATATGTTCGTGTCTGTATGCCTATAAGTCAAACTTGTTCGTCGTATAATGCCAAAATTTGAGTTTAATTTGAAAGTGTTGAATACCTCCTCCTTCCACTAAATATCACCTAATCGCCTTTCGCCGTTTCGTTTGCAAAAGCATAACACTTCTTAACCTCAATATTTACATATGTCAAAGGGGGATAAATTTCATATAACATAACAAAAAATTAGATTGATATATTTTGATATAGTGGCGTTGTACTGCTTCAAACTTTGCTTCTTGGGTGCAACGCGCAATGGCGATTCGCGCAATGCGTCGCAAATCCGGCAACCACATGTAAACAAAATTTATTGAGGTTAGTTGTAAGGTTTTTTCTCCGTTTTTCTCTCTAAAACAAAACAAGGTAAACAGTAAAAGCTGAGGGGAAACTAATTTTGAAGTTTCCAAGAAACAGAAGGACGTATGAGATGCTTTTTTCAAAATTAAAAAGAAGGATGCTGGTGATGGAAATTAGCATAATTTCACACAGGACGAAATATCAAGAATCCGGAAACTTAAACATGGTGGAAACACGTGACTCCGTTGCGGAAACACAGCGGCAAACGCGTGTTTCCGTTAGCGGATACATTACGGTTTCTCATGTTTCCGTCGCTGCGTTTTCAACGGAACCGGAACACTTTTTTACGTGTTTCCGACAGATTTCCGTTTCAGGAATCACGTATTTCCGCAATCGTTAACGTGTGCGTATGTTGCGGAAACGCGCTATTCCGTACCGGAAACCTGTTATTTCGTTCGTTCTACTGGCGGAAACGTGAAGATACGGTCCGGCAACCTGACTTGTTTTTCTGTGTTTCCGTCTGTTTCCGGTTACTGCGTAAAAATGTCCAAAAAGTTTCATATTTGCCGAAACCAGGTTTTCCAATGGCAATTTTTCTTTATTCTTACATGAAATTAACCTTTGAGTATTTTTCCTGGTTAACTTATACATGCAATGAAGACTTGTTCATTATATAAGTGAGACAAATATATACCACCATAAAACTGAAATCCATCTGTGTTGCATTTAAAATTTTATTCCATTTCCTACACATAGACTCGTATCAAACAATGCTTATTTATGGTCCTATCTCATACGCAGAAGTTGCAAGGTGAACATAATTGTAGCGTGCTTAGAGGGTATAAAATAAGTGCAAAGATTCAAATGCACAAATTACATCAACAAAAAATGAATGGCTAAACTTTGACTGTTTTTTGAGGTAAATTAATTGTATAATTCACAAATTGAAAACCTAGCCTTTTTTCAACATACTAACAAATTTAACAGACACTAATATAATCTTGAATTCAAGTGCAGCTTATGGCTAGTGATAGTTTTATAGCCTATAATATTTCAGCAAAGTGGAATATGATTTGTCTGGTGAATGTCCTGAGTAGGACTGTTGTTGACAGCGACTGACGTTTTATCAACAAGGTGATCATGAATTTCATGGTCATTGTCAAAACATCAGTTCCTGTTTTATCATTTTCCACTTTCTTATGTCAAATGAATCCTAACCTTAAACCATTCAGGATAACAATAAAATTATTATATTGTGTCAGGAAATATTCTTACTCTCCTGACATGGTGTTCTAAACTACTTACAATTCTCTATGACCAGTGCAAAGATTCAAATGCAAAAATACACCAACCAAAAAGTATGGCTTCAGTTTTACATAATTCAAGTCTGCTAAAATTGTTTATATGTTTCATGTATAACTTTTTTTACAACCTCTCACAAAATCAACAGATACTTTTAAATGAATCTTATAAACTTGAACATCAACTCTGTTTCATTATCACACATTGATGAAGGTAATAATTATTATTTCAAGACCTTGACAGTTTTTCAAATTGTTTTAAGGGGCTACATGTATGCAGGGTGCAAAGAAAATCATTTTTACAGCTTGCCATCTGGGCAAGCTGAAGCTAGCTTTTACTAGCCCAGCCGTCATTTCAACTAGCCCCAAAAGCTTTTTGATGAGCAGAATTTATTTCACAGTTCTTCTGTTATTCGAATTTCTCAAAAAACATCACTTGCCTGTCAGGCAAGTTAGGAACAGAATTCACTAGCCCGATAGCAAAATCCACTAGCCCTGGGCTATTGGACACCGCTTTCTTTGCACGCTGTGTATGTCACGAGGATACTGGTGTTTTAAGTCACTTCAATTCTCAAGTCATTACTTAGTGCTCGATCGCTGGATATTGGCCAAGCTCTGTTTTGTGAGGCCAATTAAGTTCCATGATCTTGCTTGCATTGAGAGAACCTTCTGCACCAAAATTGCATACCAAGGTGATCTGAAAAACAAAACAAGGTGCTTTTAAGTAAAATTTGACAGAGGCTATTCCCCAGGCAATCAGGGGGAGGAAAAACCTTTTTGCAGTAAGAAAACTACATGTAGTAAATGAATAATATATAAATCACAAATGTACATGTATACAGTTGTGTTTCATAGTAATATAGTCAGGATGTTATGTTCCCTGCACAATAAGACTGTGGACCAAGGGTTTAATGCAAACAGATGCTGTCTGTAATGCATCAGTCAATTCCAGCTGCGCGAAGCCCCCACCCCCCCAGGAATAAATTGAAGAGGGTTGTAAAGGTGTGTTCTCGATTTTATGCATGCATTTCTTCATTGCATATCAAGCCAGAATTACATAGAGAAAACCGGAGCTATCGATGTGAATTAATGTGTTTTGGTTATTGAATCAAATTTCTGTTGATATTACTTCAAGAACATCCTTTCATATTTATAAAACTATTCATAACATATAACCTTACAACGTTCTCTTAATTTTAATGTCAATAATTTTATATAATTAATTATAATTAACACACAAGTCATCAAGAGTTTGGAATTTAAACGTTCAATGTTGTTCCATTCGAATTTTCCTTACGCGAGTTCCACTTTGTTTGATAACTCAATGTTTGATTGACTTCGAAAATTGTACGTATGTACTCAACTTTTTTTGTGAGTTGGGTTTTGTTGAATGGCTAAGCTGCATAAAACTCTTTCATGTGAAAGAGTTTGATCTAGCTTGAAAACCAAACATTCAATGTGATATGCTGGATATACATGTAATTCCTAAACTAAAATATTTTAGCAGTGAGAGGCGTACCAACAGAGGAAATAAATCAATAATTGACAAAACATCATGCCTTTTGTTTTTATCACTTGTATTTGTACCTTGGTATTGAAGTTGCAAGGGAAACTAAAAAACAAGTGACAGTCACTGCAACCATATAACATCTTAACTGACGACAATGCATACTGAGCTATGAGTGAAAATATCACATTACTTAAGTTCAATGCTGATTAAAAAATTACTGGAGAAAGTGTCAAATTTAGTCAAACTAAGTCTATTCTATGGAGCTTATGAAAATAGGAGCTTGCATATCTGAATAACTTAAAATACGATAAAAGTAAAAATTCTGCCAAACATCTTAAAATTTTAACGAGTAGATTTTGAGAAATCATCTTCTGTGTACCATTGCTTTTTTCGCTGCCTTGTTGGTTTGTCGAATTTAAAACATGCGCCGTCACGTGAGTTACTGCTGACTGCCCGCAAAACTGTGTTTTGCCACCCTAAATTCAATGTTATGTTTGCCACAAAACACTACTCCAGCTCAACTCTTTGGTGGCTACTATTAGTAATGTGTTGCATATTTCAAACTCTACAGAGGAACCTGTTTAACAGGAAATGTCTGAAAAGCGATATACAGTTACATGTAAAATCAATACACTTGAGAGTAACCAAACTATAATGAAGAGAAATAATGTCTGACCTTCAATTTCCTTTTTTTAGTTTTTTTTTTTTTCTCAAAAACATAGATCTTTGGTTATATAAGGGATGATCAGTAAACAAATCTGCTGGTTGCTTTGCAAGTTGTGGGAACATTGTTTGGATTTCATTTGAGAGAACACTCTTCTGTATTTATCTAAACGATCTGCCTGGCGCTCCTCAATTCTGCCAGCTCGAGTCATACGTCGATGACTCTAAAGTTTTGCTATCTTTTTCCGTAGCCGATGTCATTGATGCAAAGTTCAAGCTCGAAGATGATTTGCGCAATGTTGCCACCTGGTGTTGCACAAATGATTTGTTAATAAATCCTGAGAAAACGAAGTTCATGTTGATCGGCACCAAGCAAATGATAAGTAAACATTCGGTTAATTTTACTGTTTCGTTTATTGGAAAGACTCTTATGGCTGTCGAATCAGCAAGAGATCTAGGAGTATACATAGATTTACACCTGACCTATGACACTCATATCTCTCACTTAGTCTCTTCTTGCTTGACTAAACTGGTTCAGATCAACCGCGTGAAATATTGTTTTGATAGGAAGACTTTGGTTTTAATTATTACATCTCTTGTCTTTAGCAAAATGCTCTACTGTTCGACCGTGTGGTCTAATACCTCATCTAAGAACATTGAAAAGCTGCAACTTATTCAGAATTTCGCCTGCAAAATTATCTGCGGCGCTCGGAAATATGACCACGTGACGCCATTACTTGATGAACTCAACTGGCTTCCAGTTAGCAAGATGCTCAAATTCAGAGATGCTGTTATGGCTTATAAGTGTGCCAGCAATTTAGCTCCTGAATACCTATGTACTAAGTTTAAAAAACGATCTTCTGTACATAATCGCACAACCCGTAATAATGAGAAGTTCGAAATCCCATTATTCAGGACTGCCACCGGCCAACGAACCTTCGCCTATAGAGCAGTATCCCTGTGGAACACGTTAGACGAAGACCTTAGAAACGCTACAACTGTAAAGGCCTTTAAGAAAGCCCTGAAACTTGTAATGAATGAATGATTGTATGACAGTTAGCATTTAACAATATTAGCTTGTTAGATATAGTTTGCATTTATATTTGTAAATAGGTACTGAAAAACCTTTTTTGGGAGTATTTATTAAAGTTTTATTTATATTTATTTAACATATAAGGAGTAGCCCCTCCCCACTGGTCAATATGATACTTGCATAGAACTGCAGCGTAATACAGGATAATAAAAGTAGTTTTACCAGTTTAACTTCACTGCTGGTATTGCTGTCCACCGAGATGAAGACTTAAAGGGGCTGTGTCACAATTTTAGTATCATTCTGTGACAGTTGATTTCACACTATTTACCATGCCACATTACGAAGTTCATTTGGAAATTGGGTACCACATCATGAAGTAGCCGAATTACGTAGCGAGTTTATAGGAAATCAACTGCGAACTTTGAGATGTAGTTGTCAACTTTGGCGCGACTGAACTTCACAAGTTTGCTCAACACCCGGAGTAGTCAATCGATAAAAATAGGTATCAATTTGTCAATCGATAAGTCAATAAAAATTGGTAAATCTGATTTGATTGACATTGATTGTATCGATCAATTGGTAGAAATCTGTAACACACTCATTTAGTTTATCGATTTATCTAGATTTTACCGATTCCATCGCTTTTTATCGCAAGATACATCTGTTCTTCTGCTCATCCAAAAATGAAAACTGATTTCACGCAAACAGTGAATTTGTTGACAATTGAGTTGCAAAAATTGGGAATCGGAGGATCAAACAATTTATTATCACTAGTCTTTTAAAAAAAAGTTTTAAAAAAAAGTTTTAAAAAACCTTATCTTTTCTTTAAAACCTGCTTTAAAGTCTTCTTCGGATGGCTGATATTGGCCAGGTTTTTTATTTTTCCCAGTTTTTCAAAATTGTAGATCTGCCGCCCATTCAAAATAACCTCAGTTCCGCGTGTAGTTACTTCCTGGAGTAGCCAATAGATAAAAAACTAAATCGATAAAAATCGTTAGCGATCAAGTGATTTTATCAATTGATAATGGAAAACGGTGAAAAGCTATCCAGAGAAATCTTTTAGTCTGAACTTTGGGCATCCCTTTGATGTAATAATTATAAAACAGAACCGTTCCTGTTATTATGTACAAAAGGGTCACGGTTTTAGAAAGACTCTTGTGTCTGTAATAGTTTCCACATTTTTTATTTTCATGTTTGTTGATCAGTTGTTACTCGTGGATGAGTTTTCTCAGCTGCACTTATGCCAGAAAACAAAAATGTTGGAAGTACTGTTATAAATTGTTAAAATCATGAAAAATCAATAATATCAATTTGACACAGCAATTAAGTTTATCGATTTTAACCGATTTCCGTTATCAATGGATAAAAATCAGGTGATTGCCATCAATTTTTATTGATACCAAGTTTTATCGATTGACTACTCCCAGTCTAGAGTAGCTTCTTTTCCCAGTTGCATTAATCACTGAGTTCTTGTCAAAAAAGTCCCTATTCCTGGGATCACAGTTACTGCAAACATCTAAATATTCTTCAAGTTTTTCTTAAGCATTCTCAGTAAAGCATTATTATATTATAAGCACTCCTTTGGAACTATTGTCAACTTTTTGTATGAGTAAACCAAATCGAGTGTCACTACATGACTATTATTGAACCTTTGCGGGTCAATAACCTAATTCTTGACAAACTGTTTTTGTGTTTCCGTAGTATACATACTGTACTTGATCTTTGCCGATCACAAAACTCTGTGTAGGGCCTTCCTGTATGTACAAATTGATCAACAAAATTGGTTACAGTCTTTCTCGGTAAATTAAACTGGTGCACTATTTGGAATGGTTTTGAACCCTCTAACCATTTGTCTACTGTCAATCATTTCACAGGCCTCACACAGTAACCCTTGCCCTATTTAGTAAAAGCATTCGGGTTCACTATGTTGCAGTTTCCTGTTTTTAAAAAAGATATGAAGTTGTGAAGTTCAGTAGCACCAAAGTTGACAACTACGTCTCAAAGTTCACAATTTGATTCCCTAACTCGCCATGGTATTGGCTACTCTGCAACGTAGTATCCAATTTGCCAACAAACTTTGCAACGTGGTGCAGTAAGGTCATGCGAAATCAACTGTAATTACACTTACACATGTCCATATTGCATTTGCTATGAAACTTGAGAAATTACTTATCAATCACAGCTTTGTGTCAACAAACATATGTCTCCCAAGCATTATATCAAACATTGAAGACCAGAAAAATGAAATCTGGAAAACTGTCAAGCTAACAAGTTTCAAAAGGACCAATTGCCATCCTTTTCAATTTTCTTTAAGTCTGTCGGATCTGTTCCTCATTTTTACACTAACAAAAATCTTTATTTGTACTCACTCTTGCTCTTTGCTTTGTTACTTAAAACTTCTTTTCATGTTTTGAGCAGTATTTTTATGTTTCACTGAGATTGGTGGTGGTTTCCACTGCTGTAGTTTTGACAAATTTCGTGACACTGCTCCTTTAAGTTGCTAAGTACTAGTAGTTATTGATCAGTGGTTAAAGAAACTTAGATTTGGTATCAGGGCAGCTTACCTCGTCGTGCTATCTGTATTCTCCATCACAATATTCAGTCTTGGATATCCTTGGCACAATCAAACACTCCAACTTTCAAATTATTCTTGGCCATCACGAGGTTTTTGTCTCACATCCTGCCAGTGTCAGAAAAGGGTCGCTTTACGAGGGAAGCGATCGAGTACTGAAGGCCGATGGGTCGACAAATATACATAACAACCCTTAGATGTCTTGTGGTGCAATCGGAAAGCAAAAATATACAGACTCCACGCTCCTAGAACCTACAGAAGCTGGCAAATTTGAAGCCGTTGCAATCACTTTCAAAATGGACGCCTAAAAGAACGACCGCAATGAGCATGAGCACAAGAAACGTCCGCTGACCAGCACTCCGCTCTGTTCTAGGCCCCATTCTCCCCATCCTGTCTTGTTTTCTCAGCCTAAGATGTCTAAGATCATTTTATTTTTATGCCAGTACTGATTGAGATAAATCTGGCAACTATCGACAGCTGTTGGTATTCTCTGCCATTTTAATCACTTAGAATCGAAAACAGTGGCAACCTCGCGCACTTCACAGTCGTTGCATCAATGCAACGCGCGCGAGTATTTATTGCATGAGCCTGACCGTTTAATGGACCGATCTCGAGAGTAAATTTACCTTTATTCACCTTGATTGTACGCAAAGCCAAAATTTCTGAAACATTTATTATGCGATCTTGGACATGGGTCACCGGAAACGTAATGGAAACAAGAAAGAACGGAAATGTGCTAACAGAAATGTGGCGGAAACATGCTCGTTCGTTTCCGACTCGGAAATGTAACGGAAACGCGTCCCGTCCATGGAAAACTAGATCACCATGTTTCCGCAGGGCGGAAACGAGACGGATTTAAGCAACGTCACGTTTCAGTCGAGTTTACAAAATACGGAAACACGTTATTTCGTCCTGTGTCACCTTGCACGAGCTGCACGCATTTATAAAATACACGTCATCTAGTTATGAAACACGATTTGCTGTCTTCTAGTTTTGCCATGGATGACATGGATGAGACTTTCCTTCGTGTTTTAGACAGTACTTAGTTGTTTTTGTTTTGGAGAGAAACCCTTTGAAAGAGATGTTTGTCTACTCCAACTAAACCTTCCGCAAAAAATAGCAACATTTGCCTCTCGGAGGCAGCGTACCAACACAAAGGAACGAGGAAGTAGTGCAAGACAACAAATCAAGCCGCCATAATTCAGTGACAGCGGTAGTTTCTAATGGACAAACCACATCGCAAGCCCTTACCGAAGTCGAAAACAAGCGAAATTTCTAAGCAGAGTACCAGTCCACTCCATCTAGGCCTTTCCCGATTGCGCTGAGCACCTTTTGAGCACTTTTTTGAGTTTGGAGCACTATTTTGCATTTTGAGCACCCTTAAGCACTTTTTCGCACTTTGGGCAATATTTGAGCAATATTTCACATTTCAAACAAATTTCGAGCAACATATGTCTTTTAAAACATTTTAAAGCAAAAACTCTGTGTCGCTCGCAACGAGAATCGTGTTCCAGGTCATAAATTTGAATAACTAATGATGTTGTCAAGAATAAAAGACCGTTGTCATGGAAAGGCACGTGGACTTATCCTCACTGGGCGTGAGAACAGAAGTTTCTAATTGGCTGATGTATCATGCGTGTGTCATCTCAAATTTCTAAATCATCTGATGCTAGCACTGCTGAATTTATTTACAATTCGTAACCGGCTTTAGTTTTTTAAAAATATTATTGTTCTATATTCTATCAACCTTTCGTAACAACCTGTCGAATAACACTACGCAAAATAGATTGTTAATTACTTCAGTAAAAATTGACATATTTACGAAAAGCTTAGAGGTAACTGTTCACAACTTTTAGCACTTTTTGAGCACTATTTTGAGATTTTGAGCACTTTTTAGCCATTTTTGCCAGCACTTTTTTAGGATTTTACGAGCGCAATCGGGAAAGGCCTTACTGCATCACACCTTTTTGCTCGGACGCGCTCGTTCACCGCCCAACCTTTATCCGCCCTGGTTCACATCCTCCACAAAACGTGAAGTTAGACACTTTCACGTCGTAGTAGTGCAGTGACGGCAAAGAAATGTACAAAAAAAGCGTGATGCACGTGCAAACCCAGTCTTGTTTTACTGTCTAAACCGATTGCTTTTTGCCGTTCTCGTTGCCGTCGCTGTCGTGGTTGTGAGCTTCTGAAGTAGAAGATAATTTTACCACCGTTTTCCTTGATACGCGACTTTTCAAATAGAAACACCCGCTGAAACGTTTCCAAAATTTCCGTCAATCATACACGTCATACCATATATGGAAGTGTTAATACCTCCACGCGCGACGGAAAGATGGCGGATTCGACAGATAGCTTCGAATTCACCAGTCAGTACAGCGAAATGTTCGAAGATAGATCCGTCGAACTACCAGATTTGAAAGAAACACAAATATGGGATAGCCCAAACGTAACGGTGAGTTTTTTTTGTTTTCAATCTTGAATGCATTCATGAATACAGATGAATATTTATACCAGCTTATCCAATGGATAGGAGTCCATTGAATTCAAATTTCGTTACCTATTTTCAGAGAGAAGTGGCGTTGTATACAAGTACCAAAAATGGAGTGGTACAAGGAACGGAGCTCGGTGTCTTCGTCCTCCCTCATAGATGGACTTTTGCCACCCTCAAAGCATGTGTGCACGATTTTCTAGCGAACCAATTTGACACAAGAAAGAAAGATATCAAAATAGACAGAATTTATTACAAGAAGAGTGGAAAAAGCAGGACGGTAGTTGCCGTAAATGGGGACATGGATATATGAGCATTGCTCGATGAATATCCCTTGACGTTCGCAATATGTACCTTTCTTTGTGTAAAGCCCATTTTCTTCAATAGCTTAGCGATCGTGGACGCGTGAATTGTCTTTCCCGGTGCGAACTGTATCCATTCCTGTATTTCATCCTCGTAAATCTCTGGATATTGCTGGATTACCCTTCTTATGAATAACACGTCCTGTGCTAAGTCCAGGTGAGAAAAACAATGGTTATGTATTCGTTTGATACAATTAGGCTCATTTAGAGAAGTGATTACAAAAACCTCAGTTCAAATCGTAAGCTTACTTACCTTCCAACTTTCTCACTCTACCCGGCCGTGATTGATAATGAACTGTTTTTGTGTTCTGGTAAAGATTTCGAATCTTTTTTAGAAACGTCTTCCCTACGTGAAGTAGTCTAGCAACACGTTCGACAGTAAATCCCTGAACGAGTAAATACACTACTCGCCAACGCAAATTTAACGAATAACTTGCCACCATGTTTACATGTAACTTCGACCGGCCGCCATATTTTAAATTTTCAGGCCCAGTCCAACACTTCCATATATGGTATGATTGACGGAAATTTTGGAAGCGTTTCAGCGGGTGTTTTGATTTGGAAAGTCGCGTATCAAGGAAAACGGTGGTAAAAAGTTTTTAATCAACTTGGAAGGCAGTCACATGAAGCCCTAAAGAAAGTTGAGTCGATACAAAGTTTAGTCTTACTTTAGCCATACAGTAACAATTCTGATCGATTAGGGTTAAATCATGAGGATGATTTTTTTCAATTCCACTTTTTGTTTTTACTTATTAAAAGATAGTCATCAACAAACCTTTTGTATCTTTCAAAGGACCTAATATTACAGCGGTTACCACTAACACGCGCCCTCAAAGGGTTTTTTCTTCAGTTCAAACCTGCGTTTTGGTGGACGTCAATCAACCGTTACCATGGTTTTTCACGCGTTGGCCTAGAGAAAATTCTTTCGCCGTTTATTGAGCACTCAGAAGAATATGTCGGCGTTTCAGCCGTTTTTGCAATATTTTGTTGCAGGATCTGGCACCGCTTCATGCCAAGATTACGAGGAGAAAGAATTTGTTGAGTGTTTTTCGGAGGAAACTCAAATTATCGACACATTTACACACTGTAAGTTACAACTACATAAGCTTTCTCAATCGCTCGCAACTCGTCTGGGTTCTTGCTAGTCCTGGTTTCTATTCGATAACATGAAGAATGATAAGTAGTAAAATTCATTTTCGAAAACAGCCTCCATTCAGAGGAAACTTTTTCCCTTTTCAGTGTGATATCTTTTGTTTTTTTGAATTTATACTAGCTTCTTGGCAATTCAGTCGTCCACCGCTCCCGTGTTTTCATACAATCAAATAAATAAACAACCTGAAAACCGTTACGTAAACTATAGGGAATGTTTCGGCTATTTCACTCAGCTCGCAGAGACAACGTTGTTTTAACAATATAATCCTTCATCTTAATAAAATAATTTAAAAAGCCGTCGCCTTTCGAAATTATTCACCCTTCATTCAGCGATGAGGAAACCTTCTCCGTTGGAGCGCGTGGAAAACCATGGAAACAGTTGATTGACGTCCACGAAAACTCAGGTTTAAACAGACAGAAAACACCCTTCAAAGGTGCGTGTCGGTGGTAAGGGCTGTAACCCTAACCCTCACCCAAGACCATCTAAATTTAATCCCCGGACGTGCATGCAAACTCATACCCCCACCGTGGTACAAGAGGGGCTGGATGGAACCCCTTCTCGGAGGTTTTGATATGTTGTAGTATTTCGAAACGATTTTACCTTTAGTGGAAAGCCTTTGATCTTCTCTACAGTATGAGGTATATTTTATGGGTGGTGGCGCTGTTGGGGGCCTGTGACGTCACCAACAATGGTCGCCATCTTCACCGCCATTTTGGATTTTACCAAGAATTAGAAATTGGGTGAAAACTGCGAGAAATGGTAATTTTTTGTGCTTTACCTGGAAGTTAGCACATAGATAAGCACTTTGCATGATTATAGCCACACGATTTACTTTTATTGTCGAAGGAAGTTAAAAAAAACATGTATTTTCACCCCAAAATGGCTTCACCACCCGCTACTTTATGACGTCATATCCCGTAACCATAGCAACTGACCATCACCAAACTTGACTCAAATTGTGCGCAAGGGATGAACGAACAGCTACTCAAAACGTCAGGTGCTGGTGTTTTATCGCCTAGGAACCCCCCCCCCCCCCCCCCTTTATACGTCCGAGGGTTAATTCAATAAATAAATAAAGGGGTATGTTTTTCTACTAAGTACAGCTTCGTTCAAGGTGCGGCTTTGAAGGTGGCTTAGGCCCGGTTTACATCTGCCGAACCTAATACCTATTTAGGTCGACCCAAACTATTAAGTTCGACTATTGATTCAGACGGTCAAACTTTACATGGGCCTAATTCAGGGTGGCAAAAAGTAACATCATCCTTACTGCTTAAAATAGGGAAGTAAACTGAAAAAAAGTAAAATTTACCAAGCCTGGAAATTCTTGTTTTGATTTTAGTATGATTTGTGTTCTGTTATGGCAAGGAGACAGCTGAGGTGATCGTGATCGTGATATTTGAACAAAATAAAGTAACGCCATAAATTTTAAAATACAGTACGATTTCTTTATGGACATAAAAAAAAGCAAATTTTAAGAAGACCGTTTTAAGAGGGTCTCAATGGGGTGGTGGGTTTTACGGTTATCGGCTAAAATTTTGGCTCTTTTATGGCTATCCGTTAATTTTTTTCAGTTACGGTTAACAAAAAAGTTGAAAATTAATTTTTTTTTCAAAGAGTTACATATTAATAAACCTGTATTCTTTGTATTCAAGAGAGGATAAAGGGGACAGAGAAGGCATCCCCCATACACACCCTATTCCATAGGTAATTCGTCTCGAGTTATTTTTAGAATCGGGATAAAGTTACCTCGCGCGCTTCGTGGATGTTTCGTGGAGGTTTCGCATGACTAAACGCCGTGCAAAACATGTCGGGTGAAAGGCAATGAAAGCGTAAAGAGATCGAGAGCATTTCCAAATATTGAAGCGAAATGAGTCGGCGCTCACCTGGGAAAAGGGTATCGCTGGACTCTTTGAAAACCTGTGAAATCAGTTTAACTCGAAGTTGTCGTAACCTCAGTGCTTTCATAAAATGAGAAATTTCGTCGGTCTATTGAAACCGGTCCTTTGTATAATAAAGCAAGTAAGACGCCAAGTGTTATTTTTGTTGAATAATGAAAGACTAATCAAACCAGAGATTCCTCTCTTCAAACTGTATATCATAAATGATCCTGAGAGAAAATTCAGTGTGTTAAGGATTTCCCTGCTGTACTGTTAGTTCTACAAAAGAGAGGAAGGGCGATTCTTTTTTAATTTCCGTTTCGCTGACACAGCTTTAGCAGAAATCTCTCTTTAGTCGTTTTCGTCGACAAAACAAATAGCAATATCGCTCTCCGCGTCTTCCTCCATTTTTTTCTGAGTCAATTCGTGAAGGACGCGTGGCTCTGAGCGTGGGTCATCCACGTGGAACACATTCGCGTTATGTGATTGGCTGTTGTCTAATTCCCCTTGGGATCTATGGTTTTAAAAATAACTCGAGACGAATTACCTATCGAATAGGGCGACTGGTGGGGATGTCTTCTCTGTCCCCTTTATCCTCTCTTGTTGTATCTCAAAGCAAAATAAAGGTCTTAGGATCATCTCGGAAAAAAAGGAAGTTATTCTTTTGAAAAATTTAATATTTGATTGTTCATACTATCTATAAAGTATTCCATTTTTAATGTTATTCTACGCATAGAAATTTCAATAGTCAATTTAAAAACAATATTAATTGTAAAAAAGCAAAAGCAGACACACGAAAGCCCAACTCAAGCCAGAAATGGTCGTTTTCACACTAGAGACGGATTATTCGTGTGAGACGATGGGTTATCCGTTTGATAATTTGCGTCAGATAGGTAATACGTCTGAACAATCCGCCTGACTATATCCGTCAATGTTGACGGACAGTTTGAAGATGAATTATCCGTTTCAGCTTATCTACAGCCGCCTCCTTCCTTGGTGAGAAAAAATCGGAGAAGGGGTGTCCGTAAGGGAGGGGGCGACTGTGCACAGGCCAGTCTCAGACGGATAATCCATTTCTAGCTCTAGTTATAAAACGGCTAATAACAAATTCCCGTGTCCAATGTTTTTAATGATAGCGAAGGACTGTACAGAAAGACTGTCTGCCGTTGCCTTGTCCATAGGCCTCATTATTCCGCGCAGCTAATGAGTTTCGGGTCACCTGGTCCGAGGGAGTTTTTTTCTCAGATTCGACACCGAAATGCCTTACCGAGATTGCGTGGGAAAACGCCGAACAGGGACTAGGCATGGTAATGTCTACCTTAGCGTCAGAGAAAAACAGGGATTGAATTTTTGTTCATCGGCAACGTGTTTTACAAACAGTACTGATCTCTAGGTGTTGTTTCACTAGTATTTAGAGGGCACGATCTCCTGGAAATCGCTAATTTTAATGCCTAGCAAGAAGCCAGATTTTCGCTATGGAAAAATTAGTTACCCGAGAGAGCGGCGGGAATGGAGTCTAGGTCTAGGTCACAACTAAAAGGCGCTTAGCCTAACGAGCGTACGGCGTCAAAGTAGCCGGGAAATAAATAACGCAACCATAAATGAGTTTAGCACCTTCCTTAAAATTAACAAATCTAGGGAACAATTTCTTTTGCGGTTAACTCTTTTTTACCCTATTTACGGCTAACGGTTAAAATTTTTCAATTTTTACGGCTATCGACTAAATTTTTGGCCGTTTTACGCCTATCGGTTAACCCCATTAAGCCCCTCTTTTAAGCTGTCCGGTTTCAGTCTAAAAATCTTCAACGTGACCCTGGTAACCATCGTAACCCTTCTGTGAGTTCTGCCGGCACAGGCGCGAAAATCCACTAAACAGCCAATCAGAAGCGCGGTTATATTGAAAAGTACGTTAACATAATTTATGCAGTAGGTTCGGCACATGTGAAGTTCGACGTATGAATCGAAGTCGATCTTTTGCCGTTCTATTCGACAAGCTCAGTCGAATAGAACGGCAGAGTCGACCTAATAATTAGGTTCGGCACATGTAAAGTTCGACGTTTGAACCGGGCCTTAGTGTTCGAATTTAATCTTCTGTTTTCCAGCAGCTCCTAACAAAATGAATACTTTGCTTGCCTCTTTATTGGTTTTTACCTTTTGTCTCTCAGTAGGTGAGTACTTTACGATACTTTGTCAGGTACAAGTGGATAATAGGTCCTTTCCAGCTAGCCATTCACGTCGTGCAAAACCGCCGTGCTGGAGAGCAGAAGTCGCACTGGGACAAGACAAACAAAGAAAATTACCATTTAAAATTACGTATGTGTTTTGTTTGTCTTGTCCCAGTACGACTTTTGCTCTCCGGCTTGGCAGTTTTTACCACGTGAATGGCTAGCTGCAAAGGGCCTATTGAGCCAAGAGAGAATGAGCTAAGAGAGCGAATCCCTGTGGCCTAAGATACTTTTTTTTAAATCTAATTAAAGTTCGCGCGCGTGCTGCGAAGGTTATTTTTGTCTGTTGTTTCCGTGACCCGCGTGGTCTGCTTTCACGTGAAAGTTGCATGTTTCGCCGCCAAACATTTGAAGTTTGACTGCCATTACATACAGTAATTAGCGCCAGGAGCCGATACTAATCGGCTCCTGCTGTTGACATGTTTTTTATCAGCGCGTTCCGCTCATAATTAAGGAATGAATTTCATTTACAAAGGGATTGTAGTATTGGAGTCAAAATTTCACTTTGAGATTGAACTTGAGATTGTCCAACGGCTGGTAGCCTCATTTAAAGTAACGAATATTGAATTCTGACACACTGTGAAAGCCAAAGGCAAAGGATATCACGCGCGAAACATTTAATAAGTGGCAGGCTTCAATTGTTTATGCAAATGTCAAGTCCTTTTTGTTCTTTTTCCAGGAATATTTTCCTTCAGAAAATGTACATTTTCGTTTAAGGATCGTTCTTGAGAGTTTCAAACTGTATTACTTCTTCTTAATGTCTAATACTTGTGACCAATATTTCGCTGTGCGAACACAAATCAGGTCAGATGCTTCAAGCTGTTAAACAGTCGCAGACCTGGATGCCACGGATGCGCGGCTTTCAGTTTCGGTCAATTCTTTGTAGTGAGTGGTGTGCCTACATCTGTCTAGCGTCCTCTCAAAATTCAAATGTTTGGCGGCCAAACGTTCATGTTTGAACCCAGTTTGAACCTAAAATAATATTTTCTTGTTACGTGTCCACGGTTGGATCCAAACGACGGTATCTCAGCTCGCGGGTGTGACTGGATGTTGCCGGAAAAGACAGTTGTCGTTTTAATTGTTTATATACTGATGAGGGGGGGCAAGGAGGGGGGGGGTCCCGTCACGATTTCACGAACAACAGTTTTGCGTTTCACGATTTACGAAACCAGTTTTTACGTTAAGACGATTTTTAAAATTAGAGGTCGCATTAAATGTTAAAAACGTTACGTTAGTCCCATTTTGTAAAGCAGAGTGCTTCGATTAAGTTAAATAGAGTCAACCTACGAAAAAACTTTACTCGTACAGCTCGCCCACTACGCGTTGTTACTGCCCTCATAAATGTAAGGGAATCATCGTCATCAACTTTTTCCACAGGATTTTCATTCCTACTGTCCGTGTCATACTCGTCCTTGACTTCCTCTTAGGGGGTTGATAGAAACTTCCTTGTCTTCTTCTTGTTGTTCCTTTTCCTCCCACTGAACCTCTTGGGCTGAAATTGTTTTTTCTTGCTCATTTGTCTGGAACAGATAAACCTTTTCCTTGGGTTAGTCTAAAGGCGATGAGCGATACATATTCAGAGGTAAGGTGCCAGCTTTGAACTTGGTGGTCTCTTGCCTGACAGTGCGCTGACGAGTTTTGCTATGCCAGACAACCCATTCCCTCATGATTTCCTGTTCATTAGAATTCAAGCGCCTTGTTTTACCAAGATGGGAAGTTTGGAATTTTTTAAATTCAATGGTAGTTTCTGGAGCCGGATAGAGGGGATGGGATGGTGAGAATAATAGGCTGCCCAATAAGTTATCATTTTGATACCTTCGTGCACGGAGTTTCCTAGATTGCGCGCGCAAAGTTAAGAACTGTTGGAAATTCATCTTTAAAGTGACCCACAGCGTAAAGATTTTCTACTTGGGTAGTAAGACAAGAATGGAGATCAACGTCGATGTCTTCGTTAACCTCTTGAATGGTGGAATGAAGCCTACCAAGCTGGCTATAAATCATCTGCACGGACTTTAGGGTCCGATTTGACACTGCCCCTTCGGAGCCATTGGTGACTTTCTGAGAGTTAAGTGATTCTTGTACTGTACTGTTCCTTCAAGAAACCTTTTAAGGTTACCAACTTCCTTCATCGCTTCAGTAATTGGTAAACGGGTGGTCGTTTGGTGTTTGAGATGAACAGAAAATGCTCTGTATAGTTTTGCAAGTTGTTTAAAAAACATGACCGTGCCACTTATTGTGCATGATGGCTATAAGTTTCGGTCTGCGAATCAGTGGCAAAGACGTTGCTATTTTCAGTGAAAAATGGCCCATGGACTGGCCAAATGAAGAATTCTCTGCTCTTCCTTCGTTGTTACGCTAAAAGCCATTTCCAGATATTACCTCAACGGTACCATCCTGACGGAAAGTTCCTGCATCATTGAATAAAACACCTTCATGTGTTCGAGTGATCTCTACACGCGCGGTTATAAATTCCCTCGGGGAGTCAGCTGTAGATTGGTTTTGAGTGTACTGATGTGTGAAGTTACATCAAAAAACTCAAAAGTGAAGTTAAATCAAGCCACCAGATGCTTGTTAAGGTCGTTTGGCCAAATTTACTACCGTAAAATTCCGAAAATAAGCCCCTCCATGTATAAGCCCCACCAAATATAAGCCCCCCTAGCTCGTAAAACCTCGGTTAAATCGCCCCTCCAAATATAAGCTCCCCCCCCCCCCTCCCCCAGTGGCTTGTACTTGGAAATTGCCCTCAAATACAAAGTAAAACAAAGAAAAACCGTAAAATTCCTTCCAAGAATAAGGCTAGCCCGATCGACTTTGAAACTCAAATTTCCCTCCGTACATAAGCCCCTCCGAATATAAGCCCCTCCAAAAATAAGCCCCTCAAAAAGGGCCTTTGAAAAATAGAAGCCCCGGGGCTTATTTTCGGAATTTTACGGTATTTAATTTCTTCAATTAATCTTTAATGTTCGTATAAACAATCGAGGATTCTAGCAGTTCATGTTTCACGGAGTGCACTTCAATCACGATTTACAGAACAGTTTTTCAGTACATCACGATTCACAGACACCAAAAATGGTCGATCACGGCGTCACGAAAATACCCTTGCCCCCCGTCACTGATGTAGCGAAGACCTCAATAATCTTGAATTTTCGTCGAGTCGGAACCGCTTTCTCCGGTGAACTCCCACAAGCCAGGACCGTTTTGCTCTTCAGAAGCTGACTTTGGCCAGATTTTTCCACGTAGAAATCTTTTGACTCGCGGACGAAAGTAATACCAAGTTTGCACGTTATATCGCTTGCTGTGCGTGATCGGCGTGGAATGACTTACCCGCCAAGTTTAAAATTACATGACGCCAATCTAACCGACCAATAAGGTGGCGTCCTTAAAATAAGGACGCGGTATGACACCGAACCAAGAAGACTGAAAATAATTTTCAAGAGAAGAGGGTCATGAGGTCTGAGGGTCATGTATGGGGGATTCTTAGATCATTCTCTCTTGATTGAGCTAGTTGTGCCAAACTTGGCATCAAAACATTGCTCGTATTAATTTTAATTTAGTCAAATGTAGCAAGCTTAATGCCTTAAAACAAACCCAGTTGCTCTGATTACAACTTTGATTGTTTGACGTTTTTTTCTAAGTCAGTCACTTCTCCAGTCCCCAGAGAAGCGACGACCGGAAATACGTCTGCAGCTCGCAGGCTAACCGGAGTATAAGGCATGGATCGGTCACGTAGACCTCAAGTAGCCCACAACTTTGATATATGCACTGTGCGAGCACTAGTGTGGAAAACAAATGAAAAGAGAGGAAGAGACACAGATCCCGGCGGGGTACTCCTGGGAATTCTTGGTGGGGGTATGCCGCCCGGTTCTTCAAATCCTGGTCCTATTTCAGACCGGCAAAAATGTCATTTTCCACAGGGAGGGATTGTTATCCGCAGAATATCATGCTCTTAATTAAACATAGAAAGCTTTGAACAAGAACATTTTTCTCACGTATATTTAACGTGGTGGGCTAGAATTCGGTGGCGGAACAAAAAAGCCACTGAGGCCAGAGCAAACTGCGATCAGTGATCCTCAAAGCGGTTTTTTATTGTCTGAAAACGTCTTTTCTTCCTTTTTTGAAGTTATAATTGAGCTTACCTCCTTCCTGTATGTATGGTCATGATAAGATCACCAAAACCAAGACATTTTTGGAGGAATTTCCGCCATTGATGCACTTAATAAAAAAAATGCTATTGGTTTTACATGAAGTACTTCATAACACCGCTCCTTTAAACGGACCGTTGAGCCTAAAACGGGCATATAGTAGTGATCTTCTGCTTTGGTTTGCAGGACACGCCATCAAGTGTTACCAGTGCTCCTCAACAAAGAGTTGGGATGACTGTGTTTCTGGAAACGATACAGCATGTCCTTTGCCTCAACTTAACAGTTGCTTGAAAGTCAAAATAGAAGGAGAAGACGAGGAAGGCAAAAACGTGAACTTTTTCGGCAAAACATGTCTTGAAAAAAAGAGTTGCAACAAGGACGGTTGCAAGTATGTCGCAGAGGTTCTGGATATGAAGTTCAAAGATTGCGATGTCAACTGTTGCGACACCGACCTGTGCAATGGAGCCAAAGTACCGATGGTCAGCAGCTTCCTGTTCTTGGCATGCGCTCTAGTAGCTAATTTCCGTTAAAATATATACACAGTAGTTTGAATAAGGCAAGTTACAGTATTTTGTGCTAAGTTTTCTTAATTGCAGTTGATCAGTCTAGGTGTTTTGGTTGATTTTACGATTTAATTTCCTTATCATGTGTACATGTAGTGCTATAATTGTCAGTATTGTTTTCAAAAAATGAATGAATGAAAACATTGTTATTAAATAAAGTCACCGCATAGCCTTGATCAGCCTTTTTTTTATCCTGGTAGCCTCCTTGCTTTTGTTTGGCTCACCACTTTAAAAAGTAACAATTGTGATTGTGAACATAATTAGAAACATATGAATGGACCTATAGCCATGGCGAGGTTTACAACCGGGATTTTGCGGTATTAGTTTTTTTTTTCCATTTGAGCATATTGTATAGTTTGCGAATACAAACGTCTGCACTCGCTCCTCGCAGTTAAGGATGTTTCGGGAAAGGTCTTTCGCGATCGGCGACAGGGTAGGTGGTTTTTTAGGTTCTCCATCCTTAAACAGGGTATCATTTTTGCCATTGTTGGCATTTTGTTCCCAATGGGATCCTCAGATAGGGTACCGTTGTTATATTAGCTAAAATTCATCCAGCTACCCGAGAAACAAATCATCTGTTTAAACTGACTAAAACTTACCTTATAGAGTCGGAGAGCGCTTTAGGGATCAAAGATCTTTGTGTTTCCATTAAATTCTTAGCTTCTGTTTTTCCCATGTGGTCTCTCATTTTTCAGCTTGGGCCTTAATTATGGTACCGCTTTTTATTTGTATCACCCTTCCGATTGTGTCACATGGCAGACAATTTCAGAGCAAGTTTTATATTTGATTAAATTTTTAGAAAATTTTCACTCCCAAAATATCATTGAAAGAAACACCGTTGACGAAATGGCACAAAATCTTGTTACCACCCTGCTACATACGAGCAGACGATATGTTTTGTAAAGTCGGCCGCTGTGTATATAGCATACCACACTGAGAAATTATCTTTCAAATGTTATATGACTACTAGTGGTCTCAAAGTTGCTATATCCCATTTGAAAAAATCGCATTTTTCCATGGGCGTCTTAGAGAATTCGTGATCGAATGTGTGGGAACTCGCTATCCTGTTAGGTGTGTGCCTGATTCATGACTGTGCCCGCGTGGCCAACAGAGACTCCATCAAAAATTACAAATTGGCAAGTCTCTTTTGAAATACAAAATATTTTGTTTGTTTATTCAGGGATATCTATTTATCCTGGCTTTTTAAAGGGGCTAATTTGTTTGATATTTCATTTTACTGGATTTATGTATTTGTCTCAGTGTATTTTAGTACTAATATTACCTTTCCCCCGAGTACTTCACTATAAGAGTCTTGCTGAAAATCCGTGACCTCATGTCCGGCTAAAAATGATGAATATGTGTCTTTTGGCTTAGGTGGGAACTGGAAAGAATGGAAGTGGACGAAAACGTGAATTCTTTGGATTTGACAATATTAGTTTGGCACAAATTCTTCACAAAACTTGTTTTGTGTTTTTGAAGTCTTAAGGCGGACTAAACATGTTACATGGGACGATTCGCAACGATGATTTTTAGCGCAACGCAACGTTACAATGTTGGAACAATGCTGTAATCATTTGAATTTATGTCGCAACAATGTTGAAACGCAGTGTTGCGCTAAAAATCGCCGTTGCGAGTCATCTTGTGTAACATCACCTTGTTAGCGGAGCTCCCGCGCGCGAAGCGCGCGCGCAGCGGAGCACCAGGGGTAACAAAATTTGGTAAACTATCCATCCCAGAAAATTTGGTTATGACGTAGCGTACGCCCGTCCGTACACACACTTCATGTAAGCCGATGTCAAATGTCACAATAGCTCTTGCACAACTTGACTAGCCTCTTAGTTATGTAAGCCATCCGTATGAGTACGATTGGATTGACAGCTGTCAAAATCAGACATCCGCTGACAATTATCACATGACCGTCTCGCGGGCTCAGATAAAAGACAAGTCGTTTTGCCCCTATATATAAGCTGATATAATATGTCACACTTACCAATTCAACATAAAAACGAAACTACGCCGGGCAAGGCTGTCAGTTGGCTGACAGTCGTTTCAAGTTATATTGGCAGGCCAAATTAAGGTCAATTGACAGCTGGCAAAATGGGACATGAGCAGACCGCTATCAGAAAACTAATAACGTGGGCTCAGGTTCGGTCAGGTACACGATCTGGCATTTTCCACTACATGCCGGACGGAAATGTCCTACTCACACTCGTAGTCTGTTAATTCGAATATTCGCCATTCTAATGAAGGTTAATTGACAGCTGTCAAACTATAGTATACGCTGGCCATCATCACCTGAGTGGATCGCGGGCTCATTTAAACATCTATTGAGGTCACGTAGTGTATAAAGTTTTTGCGCTGATATTTTATTTGATCACGGGCTCAATTCGAAGCCCCATAGCTTTATAGAAAATCTATCCATCCTAGAAAATTCGGCAATCACGTGACCGTACACCGACCACCCGACCTTCCGTCCGTCCGCACCACAGGCATACCAATGTTTAATCTCGCACTTTCTAGCTAGTTTGGGAGCCTGCAACCTGATATTGTATATCCATGTTTTGATTAATTGACAGCTGTCAAAACAGTGTTTCTGCTGACCAGTATCGCCTGACCGAATCGCGGGCTCAGGTATCGACCCTCTGAGTTCGAGTAATATTTTGAAGGTATTCGCTGACAACTTGCTACTTTTCAAATGATCGCAGGCTCAAGTTCAATTTTTTTTAAATGCATATGAAATAAGTCTTGTTTCATGAGCCGCGCTTTTAAAATGTTGATTTCGAACTGATCTCGGACACGAAAATTCAACCGGCTTTTACATTTACATGCAGGGAAGGCAATCGCTTTTGACTTTTCACACTGTCACGCGTTGATCACGCTCTACGTCCAATTTTTTTTGTTATGATTGGTCAAAATTTGACAGGTGAGTTTATGCGGAAAATTCTTGCAGCGTCTGGAAACTTGCTTACTGATAGCTGGAGCTGAGAAAGTTTTGTGTCATCTTGTGATGTTTTAAACTGTCTTTTTTTACTTGGTGTACAAAATGAAATACAGCTACTATCAAGATTGTTCTGTAATTCGTGCCTGGTTTGTTTATTGCGCTTTTTGTTGACAAATGCACCGCTTGTCAAAATCAATGGAAATCCGAGTTCGGATGGCATCGTTTTCAAAAATGAGCTTACTCACTTGCCCTTGCTTGAGGCGTAAGAAGGTTGAAAAGTCTCAAGCGATTCTGGAACACTTGATGACCTTCAGAAGTAGCATCTCGACTGGTAAGCTTGAGCGATTATTGTTTTTGATGTTTGTTTTTTTTTTTTTTTTGGGGGGGGGGGGTTCCTAAAGTCGAGCGTATGGTTTATGCGGCTTAAGTTAAAATAAGAGCAATGATCTAACCTACAATAGTATCAGGTTTAAAAAGCCTTTAGACATTTTTTGACCCGCAAATTCAAAGAAAAGGTTCCGAAGATTATTTAGTTATGATTTTGGCTGTAGACAGAAAGCTCTGAGCGATTTTCTTGCCTCGAGTTCATCTTGAAAAAGAGCGAACACCGGGAAGCCGGCTTAAAACATAAATAAGCTTATGCTTGCCTGACTCATGATTTTCTGAGACACTTTACTCTCAATACTTCTCTTCGTGAATGAAAATTATTTTCTCTGTACATGTTTCACCGAATTAAACTTATTTTATTGATTGTTAGTAGTCCCTCGTGCAATTTTCATCGCTGCACCGGTTGTTTCCAGTCGAACATAAACATCGCATGTAGGAATACTCAAAACGCTGCGCGTAAATATCACTCGCTTTTAAAGATTACACATAACAAAACCATAAACAGTTTTATAAATAAAGGGAAAAAAAACCTAAGCATAACAAATTCTCTATCATGTTGAAGCGTAAATGGTAACTCTATTAATCGCACTGCAAATTTGGTGCCTGTCAAAAGTGAGAACCCGTCCGGCTGGCCGAAAAGTGATTTTGGGAATCTTTTTTATCGTTTTCATTAAAAGCCCATAATTGTTACCCCGCATATCACATAGGACCAGATTTTTCTAACAGAAAACGTTTTATAATTCAATGCTATAATTTTTTGTACAAAGAAAGGGCGTGCTTTGATCGTCGTGGATATTGAATGAGTGCAAACTCTCTTGCAAAATTGTGAAAAACTGCAGAATTATAGGTTTAAATAGGGGAGAAAAGAACAAATTCAGTCCGAGGTCTGTGTACAGTTTACCTGAGACGTGATGGGAAAAAGTATGTTTAAAAAGCTGGTTTACACGCCACCAGATTCGTCGCAAAGATTTACTAGTAAACTAAACTTGTCGAACATAGACTACAAAAAATCCGGCCTGATTTTTATTTTGGCCTCTCTTTTAGACAGAGGAATGCAACGTGTAAATTGGCTGCCACCAAGGACTATCGTGGCGCATGTGTTTCTTAAAATTATATTTCGGGGTTGTCCAATTATCCATAGTCTCTCTAACGGAGCAATGTTGGAGAGACTGGTGAATGCCACATTATGATGCTACAGCTATTGCAAATACAATACACGAATAGGTCTATTTGTTTTCCAGGCCTAACCTACTGTGATCGAACATGATTGCTATTTTTGGGTGTACAAATAAGACTATTTAATAACTCCATGTAAAATTTCTTTCACTCTTGGACTGTCAAATTATTTTTCTCTAAAATCACTCAGCCTTTGCCTCAAAAGTCAAATGAAAGTGCCCTGATCTGTAGATTACAAGTTTTAATATTGTTTGATTTAAATTATGAATTTATTAACGGGAGCTTCGCTTTTAGCCCTGGCTAAATCTATATATTAGAAATTGATAAGTTACTTCTTGCAGTTCGCTAAGTCCATTTTTAGTTTACGATTGCACCTTCCAGGATTATTTCAGCGTAGTCTGCAAGAAACATTGGAAGAATTCACTTGATACTGCGTCTGTAATCTTTGAGTTTCCAATATTGGCTCATGGCACAAGTTTCCGCTGCACCCTCAATATTCGATCAAATTTTCTTCATGAATTTTTCACAACCGCAACGCTCTCACATTATCGTGCAGCCTGTCCTTTTCCTCATTTTTTCGACTTGAAAAACGGAAGGAACATTAGCGAAAGAAAATCCGGATTATATATATGCTATTTGTAGTTTTATTTATTGGCGTTTTCATATTCAATTTGTAAACGTTACGTGTGAACCTCGTTTAAATTCACTTTTACGTTTCCGCACGGCCTTTCGTTCATGTCCTCTTTTTTATTAAAGTAGGTAAATCTTACGCGGCCCACGTAGCCGGGCAGGTTAAAATTATGCGACAGTAGCTAAGAGATCCACCCTTACCAGAACAGTATCAATGTAAGCGAATTCTTCTAATGTGTACGCTGGAACAATCAAATGGTCTCTCAGTGAACAGCAGGAGAAAATTAAGTTTAGTCATCATTCCTTAGTACTCCTTAAAGCACATACACCAGCGATACCTGTTTTGGAAAAGTGATGAATTGACGCTCCGATTCTTGCTGGTGATATCAAAATCTGCACGTTACACTCCTAAACGAAACGACGAGTGTTCCACCCTTTCTCATATGAGACTAATACCCTGATACTTTAGCACTTTTCACTGAAATATATGATTTCAAATATTTTGAAAAAATCTTTTTCATGTATCAGCTCAGAGATATTTTCTTATTGGCCGGTGCCACTCAAACATTTGTATATATACATGCATGGGTGTATATCGCATGTCTCCTTGTGCTCAGTACGGTAATACTGAAGGTTCCGTTTTCCAGCAGCTCAAAGAAAATGAATATTTTCTTTGCCTCATTGTTGATTTTTGCCTTTTGCCTCTCGATAGGTAAGTAGAACGGTAGCTTTTCATGTGTAAATACTAGTAATAGTCGAGTAATGGAGTCCCTTGATTCTAAGATGAGGACGACTAGAGTACGAGAAATTTTCAGAAGTAAGTATATGAAGTGCTCGGGTGTTAGCCAGCGTCATTTTGGCGGAAAAAAGGGATAGGCCGCGTCGTCATTCACGGCTACTACGGCTTTTCAAGGGCAAAAAAACCGTAGTGGCGTAAGGAAGTTGTCAAATGTTTGAAGTTTGGCATTTTGTTATAGGGGGAGGACTTAAACTCCTTCAATAAAGATAATAGAGCTAGCTTCCTTTGCTCTATTTTTGTTTTTTTGGAGAATACACCAAAAAAAAGCTTCAAGCCAGTCAAATCTTGTCCTCGAACAAGGTCTCCAATTAATATCGAGAAGTCGTGCTACAACACCTGTTTCTTTCTTAAACGTATATACGGTATACCTAACAATCCTTGTTACCTTAAAACAACCTAATTGCTTTTATTCATTTAAAAATATCAACACACAAATAAGAACAATTAGTACAATGTGAAAAAATTAAAAAATAAAAAAATAACTCGCTAAAGACGACGGATACACTTAAATCAGGGGAGAGGGTGTCTCTAATAAAACTAATCTGTGCCCCATTAGCTAGTAATTTGAAAAAGAAAAATAGGAAGATAGGAGAAAAAGAAAAAAAGACAATAAAGATAATGTGCCATTAGAATTAAGCAATGTAATATTGATAACCTGGCTGAAACGTTTTCTAGAGCTAGTCTTTAATAGTCTTTATTGACCCAGTGAGGTTACTATTCCAAAATCACATAAAAGTTAGACAAAAACTCCCCATGTTTGGACATGAAAAGTTGATTAATTAACAGATGCGAATCCAGGACGGGAAAAGCCTATTTTTGACAAAGTCTTTGTTTGCAGTAGATCATTTCCAAGTCAACTTCAAAGAAATTGGCACACTGCAAATTAACTTGAAAGAAAACGTTGCTGCTTAATTTCTCAAGATTACCTATTTTGTAATCCGTGCTTTAAGTATTATTTTCCAGTTTACCCCATCCATTCTCTTTTTTAGCTTTTTAGTATAAGTATTTCTCTCGTTATTTCTCTCCTTTTTCTTTCTTTCTTTTTATTTTCTTTCATTTTATTTCTTTACAGATTGAAGCAGTCATTTGGATATTTTTTTTCAATGCAGTTATTATATTGTTTGGTCAATGCAAAAAAATAACGTCACCTATATGTAGCCTTTTAATTAGAGCCCGAGGCGCTCTGCGGAACCATGCAAAGTCACGGTACCAATTTCAAACATGCCGAACCAGCGGAACTCAAAGATCAAAAGATACGAAAGAGCACTTAATCAATATTGAGCACCAATATCAAATTTTCACTACAAGTTATAAGATTTTGTCATATTCTAACGAACAAAGCTGTCTTGATATTGGCATACGTAACAGATCAAGATGCCAATCGCTTCTTGGTAATTACAGTTCTGGCTAGCGTGTCTGAATTGAGGTAACAAGTAAGGTCAGTAAGTTGGTACATGCGCAAGCCAACTCATTACAGTCGTGTTGCCCCTGTAGTAATAGGCTTGAATTCTGATGGAAAAAAAGCCACTAAACACAAGATAACGGTCGTGATCAGTTCGTTCTCTACAAGGTCACAGAAACCAAGATAAGTGGTGTTTTCAGTTTAAGCACATATCTGAATTTGAAAAACTTAGCCTCGATCCTTTCAAGTCAGTCCTTCCTATACCCTCTGCTTTTTTATGTACAATTACTGATGGAATCAATACAAATTTAAAAGCTTCCGTTAGATTTTCAAATGGCTCAAACTCTTGGCGACACTGCTCCTTCAAACGTTTTGCCCGAAAGTCGATTCGCTCCACATTATACCATACCGGTCAACATGCTTATTAGAAATATTAATTTTTTAAAGCTCGGATTCCACATGCGGCACGTGCAGTCACTGTCTTTTCAATCCTACGAACTGAGCTTCCTTTTGTCTTCTTCAACGAGGAGGAAAAAAGGAGGCTCGGCCTGAATCACGTCAAACCTTTGAAGTAGCCGCAGCTCAAACTTCTGGACTAGTCAATCTTGTTTTCTCTCGTCAAACTGGTTTTTTCGACTGCGAACATCCGTTTAATGATAGACCGATGGTCATAACTGAGCCCGCTGCACCAAGCGCACGGCCATTAGGCCTGGATTTAAAATTGTATCAATAGCAACGTACAGCGCATGTTCGACAAAGATATCACTATTCACGCAGAGTCTTTTTCGAGTACGCCAATAATCGAGCAACCGCGGAAACAAACGCTCTGCTGGCACCGGGTGTGTCTTTCAAAGTTATTCCTTTTCTCAGGCATCGAAAACAACAAATACAACTACCCTGGATATAGGCTATTGAGAAACTGATTCAGCTCCGAAAGTTTAGAAATAACAATTTTCTGCTTTGGTTTGCAGGACATTGCATCAAGTGCTACCAGTGCACCTCGACAAAGAGTTGGGATGACGGTGTTCCTGGGAAAAATACGACATGTCCTTCCGAATCAAACACCTGTGCAGGAGACATCCTTTGCCACGTAACGAACAAGAAATTTGCCCGCCATTTTGAAAATCACCGGTGTATGACGTGACGTCACACTGGCGGTGATCAGTGAACCAATGTTTACCCAAGAGACGCCCCCTCCCTCCTGGTACTGATAAAATCACCAAAGCATTTATTGTAAATGCGAACTGGACTCTAGCCTTTTGGACACTTTAATTATTTTTAGTGAGAAACTGCAAAGGGTGACAGGCTGCACATCTATCCCTCTTACATATGTATGTTTTGGCTCTAACAAGCATGCGTCCTTTGCCATAATTTTCCTTTCTCAAAGAAATAGCACTTTAGATGGTTCTTTAAAATTTTGTCAACTGTAGTGGTTGGTTTTGTATGAGATTCCACTTTTTCATAAAAGCTTCTTTTATAATAGTCACTAAGGGCTGGTATTGTGTCACGAAAGGCAATATTTCTTTTTCTTCCTTGTTGTTTTGTTTCAGGAGAGCTGCCTTTCTTTCTATGAGTTTTACTTCCAATAGCACATGGGCACCCAACGAGAATATAGTTCAAAACCACTTAAACATAGCATTGTTAAACGTATTTTAGTATTTCAACAGTAGATATAGGCATATTTTTATCCCCTAAAAACTTTTCATCTGTTCGGACTTCCTAGCTGAGAGTCTAGTGATCCGAAAATTATAGGGATCAAAACTTATCTTTTAATTTCGAAAATTTCAGCCATAAAAAAGGCTCCCGAAAGTTCTAGGTGACCTTTTTAGGGTAAAAATCCGTTAATAATGGGCAATTATACCATTTTTTAGATGTTCGAAAATCCTAGGAGAGGCAGGCCAGCAAGAAATTTTACAACAAATGTTCCGAAAATTCTAGATCTCTTTCCGTCTTCCGAACAGATATTTTCCGAAAAATGACGTTGGGTGCCCCTGATTGCAATTTTTCTTTCAAAATTGTGTGGCTAGCCTCTGCCATCAAGCGCTTTTGAAATCTGAAATACTTAGTCCTCAGTTTGTTCGTAGGATTCTCAAGGCTTCTCGTTAGTCACACAGGCGCTTTTAATTAACAATTGGTGGATGATAACAGGTGAAAACGTATATACCGTAAGGTTTCCGTTTGAAATGCGTCTTTACGTCAAGGATAGCTTTTTCTCATTTTTCGTTGAATGTTGTGCCTTGGTATACAACCGTTTCTGAAAAGAATGTCTCATTTTCAGCGGATATTTCGGCCGTGAATTTCATAGTAGGGTGATGTAAGTTTACTTGTTCCGCGAAGAAAGCTACAATGTCTGGTTTACCTATGTCCCATACAGGGAAAAAATGCCATTGTCATCTATGTAGCGTTTTCAAACAGTTGGTTTAAAGACGGTTTTGCTTAATTAAACTTTGTGTTTCAATATATGCCATGAAAATGTTGGAAAGGAAACTGCTGTCTTTGTGTCCATCGCGGTACCGTGGGTCTGTACTGATAGTGCTTTCCAATAAACGGGAAAGAATTTTCTTTGAGGATTAATCTAAGCATTTCTCGGACCGATACAATATCTCTGGCTATCATTTGCTTCGAAAAGATAGAGCTGGACAAAAAGGCGGGGGCTTTTTAGCTTATGTCGCCAACGGGTTAAAGGCAAATAAAATCGGGGATTTAGAGGACAATGATGTGGAGTCGTTATGGTTGAGTGTTCACCCGCACAACTCAAACAGACCAATTTTAATCGGGGCTCTCTACCGCTTGCCTTCCACGGATAAAGAAACGGACTCCAAGATCGAAAGAAACGTCGAAGCTGCGTACTTAAGGAATTAGGAGACAATTTTAGACGGGGATGTGAACGTCGACTACTTGGACAGGAAAGCTTACTCTAAACATCGCCTTATGAAGTCACTAAAGAATATGAATATGACACAACATGTGACGGTAGTTACAAGGCCAAAGAGTAACTCTTGTCTGGATCACGTCTACACAACACATGGGCATTTTATCACCAACATATCTGTACCATGTATTGGACTTTCCGATCATCTCCCAGTTTTTCTATGTCGTAACTATGTTAAGTTGAATTTGGAATCTGGTCACAAGCAAATAAATTATCTGGATTTCAAGAATTTGAATGCAGAGGCTATGCTCTCTGACCTCAAGGACTCCCCATGGGACAGTGCATTTGTGTTTGACGATGTTGACGACACGCTGGATGCGCTTAAGTTGATTCTAAGTGAGGTTGTTAAAAAACACATTCCTAAGAAACAAAAGCGCGTGAAGAAAACAAAGCAGCCGTCTTGGATTGATGAGAATATTGTGAGCGCAATAAAGAAACGTGATCGGGAATTAAAAATTGCTCGTAAAACAAACTGCCCTAATGACTGGTCAAAATACAAACGCACGAAGTGCTATGTGACAAATTTGGTGAGAAAATCTAAGGGAATGTACTTTCAACAGTCTATCGATGACAACAAAGGAAACCCAAAAGGAATTTGGAAGGCGCTGAAATCTCTAACCAAGTCTCAGAAGTCTACGAAAGTCACCGAACTCAGAAGGGAAGATGGTACTCTTGAGAAGGACACTTCTGCAATGGCGAACATGTTAAATGAGTATTTTGTAAATATTGCTCAAGAACTTAAGCAAAGCTAAACTTCATCCTTTTCCTTTGACTCTTCAAAGCTTGAGGAGTTTGTTTCCTCGACCGTCGATAATTTTGTCACTCAGTTCAATATTCCTCTCATAACAGTACAGGAGACTCAGAAATTTATTGATAACTTGTCATCTTCGAAGGCTACTGGAGCGGACGAAATTAGTGTGAAAGTTCTAAAGCTGGTCGCACCCGTTTTTGTACAGCCATTGACGAGGTTGATCAATTTGTCTATACAGAGTGGCTGTTTTCCAACTAAATGGAAAGTGGCGCGCGTCACACCTCTCTTTAAAGATGGCGCCCAAGACTGTCGGGACACTTTTAGACCGATCTCCGTGCTCTCCATATTGTCTAAAGTCTGTGAGAAGGATGTTGCTGCCGCCTTTATGGATTACCTCGTGAAAACTGGCTTACTGTATGAATTGCAATCAGCTTTTCGCGCAGGGCACTCCACCGAGTCCGCTCTGACCAGTTTAACTGACCAAATCCTCTTCAATCTAGATGAAGACAAGCTTTCTGGTATGGTTTTTGTAGACTTCATAAAAGCGTTTGACGTTGTTGATCATCAATTGCTTCTTACGAAACTGCGCCTGTATAGAGTGAGTGATCCTTCGCTGTCATGGTTTGAATCATATCTTTCTGGTCGCCAACAGTTTGTCAGTATTGATGCAGGTCAAAGGTCAGACTCTCTACTTATCAAGCAAGGGGTACCACAAGGAAGTGTCTTAGGTCCCGCACTGTTTTTGTTATTTGTGAACGACATTCCATTACATCTAACTAATTCAACTGTGGACATTTATGCTGACGACACTATAATAACCGCAAGTGCGCATTTCTCGGATCTATTCCCGATGACCCAACGTTTAAATTCCGATCTTGACATGGTTCAGAGATGGGCATCTTGCAACAAAATGTTCATCAACAAGAAAAAAACGAAGTCCCTTTCAGTGCACGGAAAGCGCATTCTTGCTAAGCTGGATGAAGACACACCCCTACGCTTAGATGTCAAGATTGATAACTCTGTTATTGAACAAGTCTCTTCTCACAAGATTTTAGGAGTAGTTATAGATACTCAAATGAACTACGAATCATACATTGATGAATTAAGAAAGAAACTTTCCAAACGCATAGGACTCTTAAAGCATATTAGCCCGTTTCTTAAGCAACGTCAAAGGGAAACCTATTACAATGGTGTTATAAAGCCCACCCTCCTGTATGGGAGCATGAAATGGGACAGCTGCAATGTCGAACATCTTCAAAGTATTTTAAAACTTCAAAAAAGAGTGGCACGCATTATACTCGATGTTGAAAGACTTACACCATCAGTCGTATTATTCAATAATCTACACTGGCTCCCTTTTACTAAACAATCTCTAATAAAGAAATGCGCACTAGTGTATAAGCGGGTCCACAATTATATTACGCCTAGTTATTTGAATAGCCTATTAGTCAGAAATTCAGAAATTCATAATCGAGCCACTAGACATTCAAACATAAATCTGGTGTGCCCCAAGTATAAACGAAAAACAGAAGGAGGTCGTAGTTTCACTGTTAGGACTATAAAGGACTGGAATATCATGAATGCCGATATAAGGAAATAATGGCTCGCTAGCAAGTTTTAAGCATAACGTTTTTAAATCCTTTCTAGCTGAACAAAAGGCTGCGATGCTCCTTAGACTGTAATTGTATATACGTTTTATGTTGTTTTTATCTATCTTAGTCATGATGTCTTTTTAGAAATTATTTATTATATTTTATCCTAAATTATCTTTGAAAATAGTATATTTCGTAGTTATTAGTTGTAGAATCTATATTTGTAATTGTTTTGAGGGCCACAAGGTTTTGAGGGCCACAGAATCATCAGTGTCTTAGGACTACTGTTAAGTGTTTTACCCTCTCTAAATAAAGCCTGTTATCATTATTATTATTATTATTATTATTATTATTATTATTATTATTATTATTATTATTATTATTATTATTATTATTATTATTATTATTATTATTATTATTATTATTACCGAAACAAGAAACTTTCGGTTTTTTCACCTTTGTCGTTTCAATCTGACAATTTATAAAGTTGGTAGCATCTTTAAGGTGTAACTTTGCAATTTTGATATTTGCTGTAGCAATGTACCTGTATCAAAAAAAAAAAAAGAAATTCTTTCCGTTAGGCCATCTGATGAGTCACAAATTTAAAGAGGTTACTTCCTTGCTAGAAAAGAAATGCAAAATGCTCCTTTTTCTGGAAACAAATATTGATGCCCATGTCGGTAGTCGGTTAATATTTTTCCTGTCGGTAGTCGGTAATTTTTACTCATTTTGTGGTAGTCAATAATATTTTTCGCCCTTTGTCGCTAGTCGGTTAACCCCAGTTCACACCCTCTTAATATTTTCGTGCACAACAATAGCTGGCATTTTTGGATGTTTCAAATGCATTGTTAGTTACTGCAGTTCACGTGAGAATGAAACTTGGAGACGAATATCCTTGAATAATGAGAGGTTTTCATTTGTAAACACGAAACTTCTGATACAAGGCCACTTGGACTTAAGAGATCACGTAACCAATGCTTCCTTTAAACGATGAGTTGGAATCTTCCTGATGCCAAAAATTGACAGAGCATACTCTTGCCCTCCAACATGGCGGCCAAAACTACTTTTTGCTTGTACCTTGTTAAACGTTTGTTAGTTACGCTCACATGTGTTGAAAACGTTACTACAGCATCTTTTCAACAATTTCCTTGAAGTTTAAGTGCAAAATTTGTGTTCAGAAAGAGGTAATCATAATTTTAAAATCACATTTTGGTCACGTGACCAGCTAGGCACACCTCCAGAAAACATGCACCCCTTTAAAGGCTCGCACCTTCGGTGCTTCCACTTTTCTTTTATCTTTGTTAAAATTCTTTGCTACGGCCCTGGAAGTCTGTAAGCGTTATAACTTCGTTCCATGTTGTCGTTCAGCGTATAAATTTTGCAGCGTTTGCAGTGCCTACTGCTTTTGAATCTTACAGTTATGGAAGATAACCAGGTTAAATCAATCATTTTCCAGAATCTTCCATTGTCAAGTTTGTTTGTTTTTTTTTAACTTTACCATCATCACTGCATTTTTCACTGTTGGCAAAATTTAATACTGACCAAGTGTAGCGTTTGTAGTAATTGCTTTTTGTCGAATACTTCCAGAACATTTACGTTGACCTGGTTGGCATTAAAAATATTTGCACTTAAGATCATCTTAAAAGAGTTTCCTTCTCAAAATAGCTGAGTTTCAGCTAGAATATTGATTTTACTCAATGCTGACTCTTTGGAGTGATCATTTTGATAAGCTACATTTCATTGAGTGATATGTTGCCTTTTCTCATGTTGTGATTCTGGTAGAGTTCCAATGCTACAGGTGTGGCTTTAACTGTTGACTCTTTAAAGACAACAAAAACCAGTGGCGTTCCCTTAAGAGAGGCAGGGATAGCAAGATTTAGTGCGAATAGAGGTAGCCTAGTCTTGCTAAAAGTTACCGTACATAATTAAGTAGATTTTTTAGTTTGGCCTTTATAGCGACAGGTGAGAAAAAGGTAGACTAGAATTTGAAAACTTTGGTTTGACAGTGTTATTTGGAACAAATTGATCACAACACTCGATTATGGTGTGTTTACGCCTTGGATAACGGTTTTGTCTTTCTTTTGCTCTCTTGGTTTGATAATTGAAATAAGTGTGACCTTAAGTCCACTTGCGCAGTGCCGTTTGGAACCCAATTATGTATTTCCAAGAATGTTTCACTCTGCTTGCAACAAAACCTAAGTCAATACTGGGAGCATCAATATCCGATGAACTCTACGAGTCATAAACCTCGGCGCAAAGAAAAAGTCAAAAACACGTATATATATCAAAATCACCTTTATTGTTTGCCGGAACAAGCAAAGCCGCATCAAGGAGGAGGAAAGACCGTGGCCGTTCCCCCCTGATGCTACTCGCGGGGGGGAAAGGGTGGGTAAAAACAAAGGCGAGTTATCAGGACTAAGGCGAGCTAACAGTCGATAACGAAACCAGCGCACATGATTAGAAGCACAGACGTATTATATTGCCATTGGACGGTATCCAATACCTCACATAAACAGTTTATTTTGACTCCACTACACAACATCAACAGACAAAACGTAATGGCAAATAAGTTTATTTTGGGACGGCTTGGCGAGAACCAACCCTACAAAGTACTTATGTAAATACAATAATAGCCTGAATACTGGTGAATACCGCCTAATGCACAACACTCGTAAACTAGCTTTCACAAAAAGAAAAAACTCGTGCTACAAATGGTCGCTCTTGACCTGAATCCCCCAGTTACGCACGCCGGCTTAGTGCCAGTTAGGCTGGGGAAACTTAGTAATAAAACTCTGACAACGGATAACTGGCACAGGGAACACGGTAGGAGCACAGAGGCTAAGCAAAAAGAAAGAACTGCTACAACTGGTCGATCTCGACCTGAATCCCCCAAATAAGCACGCAGGCGTAGTGCCAGTTAGGCTGCCAGTTAAGCTAGGGAAATTGAATAAAACTCTGATCAACGGATAACTGGGACCGGGAACACTTCAGGAGCACAGAGGCTGAGTGCCAGGAAAACTGGGAATTATCTTCACTAATGTACCCAACAAGGCACGTAGAAACAATAACCAGTAAGGCTGCCATAAAAGGCTAGGGCAGGACATTGAGGGTAAACAGATGGATAACGACCCTGGCTAGAGGTCTGTAACATTGCCTGCAACCAAACTGCGTCAAACGAGACTTATGTTGCCTCCTAAAGAGCGGTTCCGGGACAGCTGACTTAAGCATACATAGAAACTAAATATATCAAGTAAAGGAGCAGGTGCAAAACTGAGATAACTGTACAGGTACATAAAACAAGAACCGGGAAAAAAGTTGAAAACTAGCAGAGCTGAACTACCGCTTACAAACTGAAGTAAATGCGGTCAGACGGAGGCCAGAAAAAAAACCTGCCCAAAAAAACCCCGAAGGAAAAAAATGCGGGCAGGAAATCTGGGTAGGAACCAAGGCTCAAGCTCAAAGCCCTTCCTACGGGACTTTACAATGTAATCGAGAATAGATTGCTCCTAAAAATTAAATAAAACAAAAATTTAAGAAAAACCAAGAGAGGTTGGTTCGTAAGCCTAGTTGACGTACACGTGATATACGCAGCATTATATACCCCCGATATGGCTACCCATGGTGCACCCGGCCTAGTACCCAGGCGCTGTTGTATCTCGTGCCGTCAAAATATTTATTTCTGCCTTCTTCGCGGGCTCGTTCGTCAGAAATAACATATTATGACTCAACTACACATCAACAGACAAAACGTAATGGCAAATAAGTTTATTTTGGGACGACTAACCCTACAAAGTACGTAGAGTGACAAAGTATTGGGCGAAATGACAAATGAAAGCTCCTAGAGCCCAAGAAACTTGGAAACTGAAAACCTTTTTTCTAGGTCATCATCGGTAGGCGTTCTTGGCTTGAACGGACTTCCAGCGGCCGAGCCATTGAAACACACTGTCACTAACCCCATTATAAGCAGCGGAAGTGGCCCCTCTCGAACGCAAGGAATAAAAACCAAAAGTGGAAGGGTCAACCCCGACACTTCTCAGGTGCTTGCGAAAAGCCTCCCTAATTGTGGTATAGCTGATAGGCTCGTCCTGGGAAACTAACTTAAAAGAGTTGTTCCCGCGAGACATGGGGCTAAAAAAGAGATCCCTGGAGCTAGAGGGGATGAAAAAATGAGCAAGGTACCTCTTAAGAAGCTTGACAGGACAAGCAGGGTCAAACATTTCCGAAAAAATCACTTCGATTCATCACCCTTACGAAGTTGGTCGTTCTTGATCATGAAACCCTCATGAAAGAAAATATCATTCCCCCTAATTATGGGGACCTCATCTAACCTAAAATCCTTTTTGAAGCACACCTAACTCCTTCAATAACCGTGTTATCCGTGGGAGAGGAGATACCCGCCATGGTATGAGCCCATTTAGTGCCGTAAGCAGCCGAGTCTACGACGCACGGGGAGTGCGACTCTTCAATGAGGTGTTGCAAATACAAGGCAACATGGCAGGGACTGGCAAGACAGGCCCAGGAATGAAGCTTACTGGCAGCAAAACATTTTTACATGCGAAAAGCACGAAGGCACACCACTGTTGTACTAATGGCCTTTGAGGAGAGAACCGTCAATTGCATTGTAGACTGTCTGTCAGCCTCAGGATTAAACCCTCTGGTGAGAAATTCTGGGGCCCGCGTTAGAAACCAGAGTGGGATATATCTGAAAGTAATCGAAAATAGAAAAAGAAAATGTGAGGAGCACGAAATAAAAAAGAATTTAAAACAAATAACGAGTTAGAACAAAGTGAGAGGAGAGTGGAGGGTGGGGAGGGGGCAAAAGGCTACATGCAAAAAACTAATGACTAATGGGTCCAAACCTAAAGGTACGCATAACACGCGTGTAGAGACACAGGTAACACTTTCCGTCAGGCAGCGTAGAGTAGAAGCCCGCCAGGGAGGAGGGAGGTCTGGGGCGCCGAAAATAAACTCGAAGCGCTATGACGCCAAAAACTAAAGGCCTGGATCTGAAAAGGGAGTTACGGGCCTTCCTTAGGACAAATAACCCCTGGAACTTAGGCAATTAAACCCAGTCGACAACAAAACTATTCCAGTGCACTCCATCTCTAGTAGAAACATTCCAGAAAATAGCTGACTTTCATGGGGGAGGAACAAGGGTTCCCGTGAGCGCGGCAGAGCTCAGTGTGTCTGGTGACTCTAACAATGAAGCAAACCGGTGGGCCAAGCCAGTTGTTGTGTTCACCCCAATTTTGAGCAAAGGCATAAACAGCCTAACAGCCTGGCTGAAAAAATCGAGAGTTAAGCCTAGGCAACACGCCGTTGTAGCTACAGGCGAACCTGTCAATAGTGTAATTACCTAAGAGGTGATTTAGCCCTAGAAAAACAAAATCGTTGACGCCGTAACCATCGAAGACAACGAGCTTGCCGATACAGTCCGCACTGGCGTTCAGGTCCCTAGGGATCCTCTTGACCTCGAGCGAAATACAATGATGGGAGCAAATTTGAAAAACAACTAGGGCTAAATCTAGAGATCGCATTTCCTGCTGCCGTCGCGAAGAATGGATTCCACGTTCCGGTTGTCAGAATACCAAAAAACCTTGGAATTAGATAAAGGGCTCGCGAAGGCTAGTAAGGCGAGACAAACCGCTCTGAGCTCTCTCCAAGTCGGTCTACGAACACTTTCCGACCAATTCTGCTGAAAAATCAGCTCAGGTTCAGACTCCACTTCAGCGCCGCAGGCTGAATCGGAAGCATCGGAGAAGCCGGAGCTTACTCTCACTGGAAGCGAAGTGGAACCCCTCAATAAATTTTGCCGTTGAGAACACTAACATTGTTCGACCAAAATTCAATTTCATACAAAGAATCAACGGACAGGGAAACCTAGCTATCCCAGGAAACAGCTGATTAACAACTGAGAAAAGAAATGGGGCCATGATACACGCACGGACCCCACGCAACTCGAGAGGAAAATAATATGACCGGCTACACACGGGACGCGTAGAACGTGGACTGTGGAGGAAGACTAATATAAAGACAAAGCCGCCAGGTCATGAGACAATTAAGCAATACGTTCATCCGTGGCTCTAATACTTCCATCGAGAGTGTTATGTTGAGATGAACACGAAGCCACGAGAAACTTTGAACGGGCTCCCACAGGGATTTTTCCTCATAAGGAATTCGAACAAAGCGAGACTAAAGCAGATCGGCATTGACAGTCCGCAAACTGTAAATTTTGGCCTGAGCGCAATAGGCTTCTCCTCCTAGACCATAGTCAAGAAAAATGGCAATAGGGATACCTTGGCTTCTTCTTGATTACTGAAGCGGTTTGCGGGAGGCTGACAAGAGCCCGAAGGGAAGCGCGCAAAGTAGAAAATACCTAAAAATCCCGGTGCCGAGATCCCAGGCGAACGCATGGAATTTCCGGTGATCAGGGAAAATTACGATAACGGGACTAGAGATAAAATATGAATAAATAAAAATTCATCTCAAAAATTTACGTGGCCATGGACAAGTCTTCGCACTTGAATTTCTGTTTGTAGAAAAAGGTGCAAACGTGCCTAAAATCCAGGATTAACCTTTGTTAGCCGGAGCGGCGGATTAAACAGAAAGCGGGTAATGATATTGGAATGCAAAAAAATTACTAAAAGGAGGTTGAGACTGAGAAGCTCATTAACAGCTACGGACAAAAAGAACCGTAAACACGTGCGGAGACCTGGTAGGATTTGTAAAAAACATAAAAAGCTGGAAGAAGGGAATTTTGTAACTAAGACTAATAACATTCAAAATGAACAGAGAAACTAGCAAAGTATGCCAGAAATAGATAACTAAGAAAAATCTTCCCGAAACTGAAGGTAGAATAGAAATAGCAACTGTACTCTCAGAGCTCTAAACCGCGCCTAAAACTAGCGGGGTGAACGTCAGAAGATAACTGGTAAAACATCGAGAAAATCCTGATTCGTATTATGGCTTACTGCCTAAAAAGAAAAACAAACAAATTACTAAATTAGAATAGACTGCACCTGATTGTTGTCCTTCATCTAGCCATTTAGGAGATTGGGATGTTTGGCTTGTCCATCGTCGGGCAACAGGAACGCTTATTCCACAGGCAAAACAGGTCCCGACACTAGGTCGACGAGAAGGCGAAAAACAGGAACATTTGACATAAGAGGCTGGGGTTGCATCTGTCAACTTGAGGTGGACGACGGCGTTCCTACTGGCGAGGATCTGTTGCTGAGAGTTGAAAGAGTGGTCTAGCCGCATAATTCTGCACTGTGGATCCTTTAAAACTGGTCTTCGTTGGCCTTCTTCTTGAACTTATGTGGTTCGTTATACTTTAGTTTCTTAATTTCTTTCATCTGCTGCTCGGCCAAATATTCCATAGCGCGCTTGATTTGACCAACTGTTTCTGTTAACAAATCTTTAAACGAGTCCATTAACTGTTTGTTATTCTCCTAAATGAGATCGGACGCTTCGTCTTTGCTGACGGATATAACGCAAGAAAGAGCCGATAAGAACGTTAAGAAAAACCAAAGAGAGGTTGGTTCGTAAGCCTAGATGACGAACACGT
>OZ038001.1:23704011-23809011 GCA_964035705.1 Porites rus | reverse complement strand
TTATTTCAACGTGGTCTGCACGAAACATTAGAAGAATTCACTTGATACTGCGTCTGTAATCTTTGAGTTTCCAATATTGGCTCATGGCACAAGTTTCCGCTGCACCCTCAATATTCGATCAAATTTTCTTCATAAATTTTTCACAACCGCAAGGCTCTCACATTACCGTGCAGCCTGTCCTTTTCCTCATTTTTTCCACTTGCAAAACGGAAGGAACATTAGCGAAAGAAAATCCGGATCCAATATTTTATATATATGCTATTTGTAGTTTTATTTATTGGCGTTTTCATATTCAATTTTTAAACGTTACGTGTGAACCTCGTTTAAATTCACTTTTACGTTTCCGCACGGCCTTTCGTTCATGTCCTCTTTTTTATTAAAGTAGGTAAATCTTACGCGGCCCACGTAGCCGGGCAGGTTAAAATTATGCGACAGTAGCTAAGAGATCCACCCTTACCAGGACAGTATCAATGCAAGCGAATTCTTCTAATGTGTACGCTGAGATAATCAAATGGTCTCTCAGTGAACAGCAGGAGAAAATTAAGTTTAGTTATCATTCCTTAGTACGCCTTAAGGCTTAAAGCGATTTCAATTTTCCCTGAAAAGCCCAAGTCGCCGCTTTTCTCTTTACCTTTTCGCTATTATAGTTCATTCGTCAGCAAGATTTGGATATTGTTATGGTTATGAAAGGTTCAGCATTTACGAGAAACAAAGGGATGTGGCCCGGCACGTAGACATTCCCATCTAAAGGGGGCGGGGAATCAAATCTGAGCGTGACTTAAGAGTTGTTTTACTTCCAGAAGTTACAGTTCTAAAAAAGACAGCTAAATAAAATATATTTTTATTCTAATCCGATTCAGAAGCCGTAACGACGATACTCGTTTCTTCTTAGTTTTGCTTTCATTACTCCTTAAAGCACTTCCACCAGCGATACCTGTTTTGAAAAAGTGATGAATTGACGCTCCGATTCTTGCTGGTGATATCAAAATCTGCACGTTACAAACGAGACGACGAGTGTTCCGCCCTTTCTCATACGGGACTAATACCCTGATACTTTAGCACTTTTGATGAAAATATATGATTTCAAATATTTTGAAAAAATCTTTTTCATGTATCGGCTCAGAGATATTTTCTGATTGACCGGTGCCACTCAAAAATTTGTATATATACATCCATGGGTGTATATCGCATGCCTCATTGTGCTCAGTACGGTACTATAATACTGAAGGTTCCGTTTTCCAGCAACTCAAAGAAAATGAATATTTTGTTTGCCTCATTGTTGATTTTTGCCTTTTGCCTCTCTATAGGTAAGTAGAACGGTAGTTTTTCGTGTGCAAATACTAGCAATAGTCGAGTAATGGAGTCCTTTGATTCTAAGACGAGGACGACTACGAGTACGAGAAATTCTCAAAAGTAAGTATATCAAGTGCTCGGGTGTTAGCCAGCGTCATTTTAGAGGAAAAAAGCGATCGATAGGCCGCGTCGTTATTCACGGCTACTACCGCTTTCCAAGGGCGAAAAAGCCGTAGTGGCGTAAGGAAGTTGTCAAAGGATAGGATAGGATAGGATAGCTGCTTTATTATCAACAGAGCGCTTACAGACACATGTGTTTACAACGATAACAAAGATTTTAGTGCAATAATTACAGAGGTGAACATTTGTAGAATTTATACAACTAGACAAGGTTATATTTAACGCGTCTTTCTCTTTCGCGGAAGCGATCACATACGTATTTAGCCACAATTTTTTCCGTTTTCTCTCCTTGCTTCATACTTATCAACGTTGCAAAAGCAGAGCTTGGAGTCATAGAGTCAAGAAAAAGATTAGTTTCCTTTTTTAGCGTATTGAACAGCTCTCTCCTAGGATCCCTATAAGCTATGCAATTCATCGAAAAATGTTCTGTAATTATCGTAGTCATGGGTAAGTTTAAATTTCCTAAAAGTTCTTAGTTTGTTTGTTTTTTTTTGGTGCGGGTGCTTTCGTTCATCATTGTGTATTTCGCTAATCCATGTTTGCTGTTCTATGTCTAAGAGTTTCTGTCGTATATAGATCATGGTAGCGGGGGTGTTCGTTTTCGCTGACCATATGTCGCCAAGACCTGCGAGATTTAATTGCCGTTTTAACTTGCTTGGCCAAAGTTCCTTTTTGCCTTGGCCAATTTGATCTGTAAATACTATTCCAGAGAGTTTATTTTGGTGCTCCGGCTCACAAAATTTGAGCCAGTATTCAATGGCTCTGCACTTTGTCTTCGTTCTTATTGGCAAACGGCCTACCTCCGATCTGCACGCATTTGAGCTACAGAATTTGTTTTAACAAAACTCGCAATAGCCACCTAATGAACTTTGTTTGTACAAACTCAATTGGATCATTTTCTAGCTTTCCGTCGTGATCAACCCCCTAGACCTCGCTTCCTTACGTGAGTATTGGGGTAATAACCGTGTCAAAAATTTTCATTGTGAGCTGTACATCGTCTCTGAAATGGTCGTCCATTTCCTTCCTGAGTTTCTACAAATTTTTGAAGTTTTATCATTTTGCTATAGGGGGAGGACTTAAACTCCTTCAATAAAGATAATAGTGCTAGCTTCCTTTGGTCTATTTTTTCTTTGGAGAATACACCAAAATAAAGCTTTCAGTCAAATCTCGTCCTCGAACCTAAAGGTTTCCAATTAATATCGAGAAGTCGTGCTACAACACCTGTTTCTTTCTTACAGTATGCCTAACTATCCTCGTTACCTCAAAACAACCTAATTGCTTTTATTCATTTTTTTTTCAGTTTTTTTCAACCCTGATGCAACACACAAATATTCGGAACAATTAGTACAATGTGAAAAAATTGAAAAAGAAAAAAAATTACTCGCTAAAGACGACGGATACAATTTAAATCAGGGGAGAGGGTGTCTCTAATAAAACTAATCTGTGCCCCATTAGCTAGTAATTTGAAAAAGAAAAATAGGAAGATAGGAGAAAAAGAAAAAAATACAATAAAGATATGTGCCATTAGAATTAAGCAATGTAATATTGATAACCTAGCTGAAACGTTTTCTAGGGTTAGTCTTTAATAGTCTTTATTGACCCAGTGAGCTTACTATTCCAAAATCACATAAAAGTTAGACAAAAACTCCCCATGTTTGGATACGAAAAGTTGATTAATTAACAGAGGCGAATCCAGGACGGGAAAAGCCTATTTTTGACAAAGCCTTTGTTTGCAGTAGACCATTTCCAAGTCAACTTCAAAGAAATTGGCACACTGCGAATTAACTTGAAAGGAAAACGTTGCCGCTTAATTTTTCAAGTTTACCTATTGTGTAATCCGTGCTTTAAGCATTATTTTCCAGTTTACCCCATCCATTCTCTTTTTTAGCTTTTTAGTATAAGTATTTCTCTCCTTTTTCTTTCTTTCTTTTTATTTTATTTTATTTTATTTCTTTACAGATTGAAGCAGTCATTTGCATATTTTTTTCAATGCGGTTATTATATTGTTTGGTCAATGCAAAAAAATAACGTCACCTATATGTAGCCTTTTAATTAGAGCCCGAGGCGCTCTGCGGAACCATGCAAAGTCACGGTACCAATTTCAAACATGCCGAACTAACGGAACTCAAAGATTAAAAGATATGAACAAGCACTTAATCAATATTGAGCATCAATATCAAATTTTCACCACAAGTTATAAGATTTTGTCACGTTCTAACGACCAGAGCTGTCTTGATATTGGCCTACGTAACGGATCAAGATGCCAATCGCTCCTTGGTAATTATAGTTCTGGCTAGCGTGTCTGAATTTAGGTTACAAGTAAGGTCAGTAAGTTGGTACATGCGCAAGCCAATTTGTTACAGTCGTGTTGCCCCTGTAGTAATAGGCTTGATTTCTGATGGAAAAAAAGCCACTTAACACAAGATAACGGTCGTGATCAGTTCGTTCTCTACAAAGTCACAGCAAACCAAGATAAGTGGTGTTTTCAGTTTAAGCACATATCTGAATTTGAAAAACTTAGCCTCGATCCTTTCAAGTCAGTCCTTCCTATCCCGTCGGTTTTTTTTATGTACAATTACTGATGGAATCAATACAAATTTAAAAGCTTCAGTTAGATTTTCAAGTGGCTCAAACTCTTGGCGACACTGCCCCTTCAAACGTTTCGCCAGAAAGTCGATTAGCTCCACATTCTACCATACCGGTCAACATGTTTATTACAAATATAATTTTTTTCAAATTTGGATTCCACATGCGGCATGTGCGGTCACTGTCTTTTCAACCCTACGAACTGAGCTTCCTTTCCGTTTCCTTGAACGAGGAGGAGAAAAGGAGGTTCTACCTGAATCACGTCTGACCTTTGAGACTAGTCAATCTTGTTTTCTCTCGTCAAACTGGTTTTTTCGAGTGCGAGCATCCGTTTAATGATAAACCGATGGTCATAACTGAGCCCGCTGCACCAAGCGCACGGCCATTAGGCCTGGATTTAAAATTGTATCAAATAGGCCATTTCCGAGTTCCAAAATATCTCACTTTCAAAACGAGGCTAAGTGCGAAACCTTTGTTGTGAAAATGAGTTTTATTTGCATCATAATTAAAAATCATTTTCATATCAATTGCTTTGCACTTAGCCTCGCTTTGAAAGTGAGAGTTTTTGGACTTCGGAAATGGCCTATTGTATCTTAGCAACATACAGCGCATGTTCGACAAAGATATCACTATTCATTCATGCAGAGTCTTTTTCGAGTACGCCAATTATCGAGCAACCGAAACAAAGGCTCTGCTGGCACTGGGCGTGTCTTTTCAAAGTTATTCCTTTTCTCAGGCATCGAAAACGACAAATACAACTACCCCGGACATAGACTATTGAGAAACTGATTCAGCTCTGAAAGTTTAGAAATAGCAATTTTCTGCTTTGGTTTGCAGGACATGGCATCAAGTGCTACCAGTGCACCTCGACAAAGAGTTGGGATGACTGTGTTCCTGGGAAAAATACGACATGTCCTCCCGAATCAAATACCTGTGCAAAGTTAGACATAGAATTGGAAGAGCAAGGCCAAGCTAAGAAGAAATTCCAAAAAGCCTGTGTTGTGAAATCGAAATGCAACAAAGCTGGTTGCAAACTTGCCGGACTGTTTGGGGTTAAGGTAACAAAGTGTGATGTCAACTGCTGCCACAGCGACCTGTGCAATGGAGTCAAAGTACCAATGGCCAGCAGCTTCTTGTTCGTTGCATGCTCTGTTGTGGTATTTTTCCGTTGAGTTTTCACAGTATGGTCGCCCGAAGTTTAGATCTCGTGCTACAATTAAACCTAAAAATGAAATAAACGTGGAAAGATAATGGCTGCATGGCGGAGTAATGCAGGAGCTCAGTTTTATGTTAACCATTGTCACACAAAGCAACTTCGGGCAAAATGTAAAGTTTTAGTGCGGTAAAAATATAGGATTCAAGTTGCAAATAATATTGTAATTAGATTCAAGTTTTTAAATACATTGAATTTATAGAAACGAAATTGTAACGATTGTTTTCAGCGGGTTATTCTCTACTGAAGAAGGCAGGCTGTGACAGACGAGTGAAAGGAAACTATTATGCAGTGTACTCTCTTAGCCTGTAAAATCTGTCTTGCTTCATTTAATAATAAAAATTAGCAGCACTAACGCATTTGAACTTTGCTGTATTACCTTCGTCAATCCGCAAAAGGGGAAAAAACTCTTACAAGCCAAAGGTAAAAACACAGTGACACATTAAAGGTTTATACTTCGCAAACCGGAATACCGCGCAAATAAGCTTCAACGTTTATTGTTCAGTCTAGTTTGTCTCCACGAAGAAGTCTAGTTTGTCAACACGAAGAACGTAACATTATTTGGCATGATTTAAGACATTTTGCCCGCTTTAAAAGTATACTCCGGCCATTCTCTCTTCAGTTATTTATGTATTCCAAGTTTCAACTCCCTTCCCGATTTGCATAGTTGGGTAACCTTCAACAAAATACATTGCATGGCCTATGAGAACACGCTGGAAAAAAAATAAGGGGCGGGGACCTGGCCCCCCTGGGCCCCTTCCCTGGATCCACCACTGAACTGATTCACATTGCAAGGGGGATTCAAATGGGACACTATTGTAGCTTGAGGAAAAAGAGCTGTACTGAGACCAAACATGTCCCAATGCGATCACTGTTTCTTTGGATAAGACCCCAACAAAGAACAACGTTGTTGATAGTTGTAAATGCTAGTTATCAATGACCTTGTTCTTTGCTGAAGTCTAGTAATTATTACTATTTGACAAGAGTAAAGCTAAAGAAGACCTGTGAATTATCAGGGGAAAGCTCTTTAAAAACCCTAACAGCAATAAAAAAAGGCAAAGACCCATTCTCATCACTTGATGAAGATGGATCCAGTCCAATGACGGGCTCTTCGCATGGACCAAGACTCGGAGGAAGTTTGGGTAGAGGGTGCTGCCATAACCTGGAGAAAGGGAGAGGGAAAGTCTGGAGAGAGAAAGGAAAGGCAATCCTTTCCTTTCTCCCTCTTCAGGCTCTTCAGGCACACTCTCATGCGCCCAAATTTCCCTTTTTAACACCTGCCATGCAGGCTAGTGCTGCCTTTAAACCCTGACCCTTTTAGACAAAATTATTCATTTCACTACCTTGTTTAAGCCATTATGCCCTAAGATAGAGAGATCAGCATCAAATTTCTCCTTGTAATATCAATGCTTTGTAAAACAGAGTGGTCATGAGAATTACAGACACACAAGATGAGTTTGCTTGATATTTTATCAACTTCTCCCTACTACTTCTTTAGGAAATGAATAGGGCGATAAATGAGAATTCAAATTTTGATCTTAGGGTTTAAAGGGTTAAGACAAGAGACCCTATTTCATGACCCTGATTCATTTCATTTCACAGACAGACTTATTTTATTTTTAAACTAACATTGTGGAATAAGATTTTCAGAAAAGAGGATTGCTAGGACTACACAACTATACACTGAAGCACAGACTACCAACTCTGCAGTATGGCCAGTACCTTACGCATGTGCACAACCACATCACCTCGGCAGTGGCAGCCATGGACAGCTGTTTCATCCTTGTTAGGACTCATCAGCATGGCATAACCAGCACGGTCTCACTTACGATCACAGACCCTGCCTTTACTGCTGAGGTGAGTGCAAAGCACTCCTTTAAGCGCAAGCTCCACCATACACATGTGGTAGCTGTTGTCTGGGAACCGCAAGCAGTTCTCGGCAAGCGTGTGGAGATGGGATCAGCCTTTTACTGATCAGTGTGCTCCAAAGTTTGGCTCCAAAATTACTTCGACGCCATCAAAAGTCATTGTAAGACAGGTAATCTGACGTTTTGTCGGCATAGTCTACTTTGTATTCCTTTAACTCTCTGTTAAAATAAACAATTATTCCTGTGAACCATCCAACCTGTAACGCGATGTAACGCGATACAGATGTAGATACCAAACACTTGTAATTGATACCCCAATAAAGTCTAAAACGGAAGTGTCATAAGCTATAATTTAAGAATGATACAAGAATAGTTTCAGCCTAAAATCGGCAGAAAAATAAGAATATTCAGCCTGGGCCGGAAAAACAACGTTCTTATAAAAAAAAGAGTGTAATCGTTGCACGCCGACTGTTCGGAGTTCTGCAGCAAAACATTAGCCTGCTACTCGCCCAAATTGAAAAAAACATTAAACTTACAAATCGACCATCTTTTACTTTTCTGCTACAATCTCGTCTCCGCGATCTAACGGGCAAAGATAAGTAACTACAAACCGAAGGGCGAGCAAAAAATAATATTTCTTTCTTCCTCAGATAAAAACAACTCGAGCTGATCTCAAGATATATCTCAAACAACTTCCAGACTCACTTCGGAAACAAATGCAAGTTTACAACATTACCTTGGGCACCGCCTCAAATATTTGTTGTAGTCGAAATAATTAGAAGTGATCTCGCGATAGGTCTGTATCCAACCAGAAGCATGTTTCTGCTCCAACTCATTCCGGTATCACTATGTACGTCAAATACCCAAAACAAGCCAAAACGTAACAAACTTGCGTGACGAATCTTTAACCGTACCTCGTGCATATTGGCTATTTTTCACATCTCAGATTACCTGGCGTCGCAGTGGCACAATCGGGGAGTATGTCTAAATGTCGCGGGTCGCGACTCGCGGGTAGAGGTCGCGGGTGCGGGTGCGGGTAAAGGTTGCGGGTGCGGGTAAGTGTCGCGGGTAAAAATAGATCACCAAATTTAACAAAACGATAAAATAAACAACAAAGCAAATATTTGTTTTTTTTTAATTTTTTAACAAAGACTAGTCAGCAGCACAAAGGAAGACTTATTGTAGTTGTACGCTTTTTCGTTTATCTCCGACACGTTTCGTCTTCTACTGAGACTTCTTCAGGGAATGAATACTGCAACTAACAAAGAACAGCATATATAAAACATTTTCTGCGTAAGTAAATCTTCCGATAGAAGTCTGAATAATAACTTAACTATGCTGTAGACGGAAGTTGTAAGAGACGCCTTAATACATTATGTTATTGCATGTTGTTATATTTTGGGCGCCATACGATCAGCGCTAATCGTATGGCCCCAAAAAACTCAATGGAACTATCGGACTCCATCAGGATAAAGAATCGATCGATCGAAGTAAACCTGGAAATGTTCTTCCTTTTTGTCAGTGTGAAATCAGAACTATGAGTGAACGTTTTACCGACGTGCACGGGTATTGTTGCGGTGATCAAGCCGCCAGTAACGTGGGAAAAATTCGATTTACCAGAATGGCAAATTCTTTCGTGCTACCGAGCCAAAATTGAGCACGAACGACGAATGACAACTCTCCATTCATACTTTTTGCTGAGGAAGTAGGTACACACAAGTCTCATTTGGCGCAAAAAAAAAGCCAAAGCCGTATTTTCGACGAGCCAAATTATGTCTTCATATATATACATAGGGTAAAAACCACTTCTTTTCAGTGGACAAGTCACATAAGCTGACACTGCGGACCCTTATACTGAATAAAGAAGGAGTCAAGAAGGAGAGAGAAAACATAGCGGGTGGTCAAGAATATCGTTCAAGGGGAGGGGGATTGTTTTTATCAAAGTAGCCACCTTTGTAAGATTATGCTGGAGTCTTAATCATTTCTTTTTGCTTGATTTCACGAGCTCGTAGTTGAAATACAAAAAAAAGTTCTAATTGAAGTATTATAAGGTCTTCCTAAATGTGATAGCTATTTCGAACTCTTTCCCGTCTAATCTATCACAGCGCTAAACCCTGGTTTCATTTGCCATTTTCAGTTCTTGGGGGGGGGGGGGGGGGGTCTCGACGTACTTTTGATTTTTCCATTTTTCCTTAACAATGAAGAGAGAAATGTACTAGGCATGGAGGAAACAAGATTTAAGACTGATCACTCGCAACATGGTAATGATGAAAAACCATTTATGCCACCAAAATTAATTTTATTTGTCTTGATTTGCAGAAAAAAAGGAAAAAAGAAGGTTAGTTAAAGTTAGTTATTCATTCCGATAGGGTTTCGACTGTTTAAGGCGGGCACTGAATTATTACACTCCCTTTTCAATACACTTCCCTGTTACATATAGGTAATATAGAGGTCAGCAAAGGGCCAACTACTTTTTTGTAGCATTGCAACTTAGTACCCTTAAACCCTTGGGCGTACAAGGTAGGGGAGTGGGTGAAATCCCCGGAGGGTTTTTTGAATCAACCACCAAGACAAGTCATCACATACCCACTGATGCTTTTCTTTTCTCTATCAGAAATTTAATCTCCTCCCTAACAAATCCCAAACGTAGGTAGCTCGGTTACTTAGTGCAATGTTAACTAGCCAATGTAGTTTTAATCATGCGGATTTTTCTTTAGTGACTTTTTCCTTTGTATCGCCCTTAGTTAGCTTTAAATAACTAGACTTCCTCGTTATGACCTGTGGACCAAAAAAAGAATTGCCAATCCTCTTTGAAAGATAATCAAATTTTCCTTTATTTTATTAAGAATTTAATGTCAAATTTGTCGACCTTTACCCGCACCCGCACCCGCACCCGCGACCTATACCCGCGAGTCGCGACCCGCGACATTTATACATACTCCACAATCGGGTAATCTCTTAATTTAGAGTCTCATCTGATCTGACGGGTCACACCTAAGCCGATTCAAACCCTGGGCAAGCCAGAAATTCAGTTCAACCCCGCCTTACTCTCGTTATTACAACTAGCTTTTTTCGGCCCGGCAAAACGGCCATGCATTTTCTTATACCAAAAAACCCCGTTAATGCGGTCACCCGTTAATACGGCCAACAGCCACATTTTAAAATCCCAATCAGTAGAATCCCTTATAATTTCACCCCGTTAATGGGGCCACTCGATCGAAATTTAGAAAATTAAAATGCCTGTGACATGTCGATTTTATTGATCTAGTAATCTTAGCTTATTCTCGTACTGTTTTTAGACTACAGTGCACTTAAATGCTCTTGTGGCGATTTATAGCCGAATTTTAAAGAGTTTCATGAACTGACAAAAAAAATTAAAAGAAGTTTTTTCAATTACTGCACGCGATATCTGCATTCCGCTTGTTTATCAATGAGATCAGTACGATGAATGCTATGTACGGTGTATTCCTGGTGTATTTGTCATTACGGCCCTCAAGTAATGAAATTTGAGCCTACCCCGGTAGTACGGCCACCCCGTTAATACGGCCAATTTTTTTTTTTGGCCTATTGGTGACCGTATTAAAGGGGTTCCACAGTAATAATTATTTCTTCTTTATTTTTTCCAAAAGTGATAATTATTTCTTCCTCATAATTATTTCTTTCCGCTTAAAGAATAAATCAAAGAACTCGAAGATATCTCGAACCAATTCCGAAGCAACTTTGGGACCTCCGGACGCATCTTTGAAACGTTCCTGAGGTGCGCGAATCCTTTACTTCGCGCTCCGCCGAAGTAATAAGCGTGACGTGACGTTAACCCACTTGCGCATTGTCGTTTGGAACCCAATTATGTATTGCCAAGAATATTTTACCCTGCTAACAACAAAACCTAAGTCAATACTGGGAGCATCAGTACCCGATGCACTCTACGAGTTATGAACGGTTTCTGTCTTTAATTAGCACCGATATTAAGTTGTTTTTCAAAGTGACATAACTAATAGCTCACGATCCAAATACTTTAGAAATGCAGTTTCCAGGCAAGTCTAAATTCAGATGACAAGTTAGATGGCACTAGCTCATTCAAAACCTCAAAGACTAGGAGCATACAATTCGGCAAATCCCAACGCGCTCTGCGAAGGGCGGAGGAACAATTCGAGCAAGGCATTGATTAGTCACGTAGACCTCAACTAGCCCACAACTAGCCCACAACTTCGACATATGCATTGTGCGAGCAATAGTGAAGAAGGCCACTGGAAAGAGAGGAAGGGACACAGATCCTGGGAGTTACTCCTGGAAATTCTTGGTGGGGTGTGCCGTCCGGTTCGTCCTGACCCTAGCTATTTCAGACCACAAATGTCATTTTCCACACCCGTTTTCAAACCAGACCTCTAAAATCCATACCCGTTTTCGGACCTGGCCTTTAGGCAGAAATTATGTCATCATTACTTATAAGATTAGAACGCAAACAAAAAAATTCTTTAAAGCCATTTAGAATTGCATATTTCTCTTTCTTTCTTACTCATTTGGAATTGAAACAATAAATCCGTTCATACACTCACGTAGTTCCCGCGAAAACCACACCCGATTCCAGACCAAACTGGGCAAAATCTATACATATTAAATTCTGCAAGGAGAATACTGCAACGCTGATCGTACTACGTGAAATTTAACTTTGCAAGACATCAACACGACACCGAAAGAACTCAAAACAGAGCGCTCTGTTTTGAGTTCTTTCGGTGTCGTGTTGATGTCTTGCAGCCTTCACGTAGTACGATCAGCGTTGCAGTATTCTCCTTGCAGAATTTAATATGTCTACATTATTATTTTTGCTGATCAGGTCTTTATAGATCCTACGTTCTTCGGCATATTCGTTTGCGGTCCTGTGCAGTCCCTTGTGGTTAATGTTTGTGCAAAATCTATACCCGTTTTCAGACCAAAAAGGCGCATGAAAACCCTACTTGTTGGGGCGGCAGATACCTATATGGCTTATATAAGGGCTAACCCCAGGGACATAGAGTTTGCTCGAAAGAACACCACATTATGGGCCCTGCTGCATACAGATTAATAAATTTTAAGTTATTTTCCGTACCAAAGTGGTAAAAATTGCACAATATCTTTGATTTTTTATAGCCAAACTTTCATGCGACCACTTCTCAACTTCTCGTTAGCGAATACCTCCGATAACTGTCCACCGATTCAAAACACCAAAACTTTAGTCCCAGTCAGAGCCCTGTAGTTGGAACATCGTGAACGACCATCTTCAAAGCGACCACGACCACTCTTTGGGGTTACGGGTTTACAATGTTTGACGGTGTTTTTTCAAACCTCATGCAGCCAATAAACTTACTCTGCATGATCTCTAGCTATCTGTATGTTCGCGGTATCATGTACTACGCTACCAAGAGTATGCAAAACACTTTTACAAGTGACAACACACATCACAACCTAGAAACTGCGTGAAATAAATCCTTTGCCAGAAAGTAGATATCTCTGGAACTCTTCCCGAAAGAGACTTCTGTGGTTTTTTCCTCGCGATAGAATGTAACTGCCTCATCCTGTAAGCGAGCACTTACGGGGAGGATCATTTTCTGTAAAGGAAACGAAAACATTGATCAAAGGTCCAAACTAGTCAAGCTTTCAAAAATGAAAACGCAAGATTTTACCAACAGAATTCTGAGAATTCACTGGAAAAACTTGATTGTTAGACTAATTCGTTTGTTAATAGGCCAACGGTTCTAAAAATATTTTTGATTTTCTCGTCTTGAACTAAAAACAACTTGGGAGGGATTATTATCCGCAGAATATCATGCTCTTAAACCTACAAAGCTTTCAACACAAGAACATTTTTCTAAGATATGTTTACTTAAACATGCAAAGCTTTGAACAAGAACATTTTTCTCACATATATTTAACGTGGTGGGCTAGAATTCTGGTGGCTGAACAAAGTAGCCCCTGAAAAACAAGAGAAAGGCATTCTGCGAGGCCAGAACAAACTGCGATCAGTGATAGTTTTAAAGCGATTTTTTGTTGTCGAGAAAATGTCTTCTCTTCCTTTTTTAAAGTTATAATTGAGCTTACCTCTTTCCTGTCTCTTGTAGCTGTTCTTATGTATGGTCATGATAAGATTACTAAAACCAAGACACTTTTGGAGGAATTTCCGTCATTGATGCACTAAATAAAAAAAATTCTATTGGTTTTACAAGAAGTACTTCATAACACCGCCCCTTTAAACGGACTCTTGAGCCTAAAACGGGCATATAGTAGTGATCTTCTGCTTTGGTTTGCAGGACACGCCATCAAGTGTTACCAATGTGTTTCTACAAAGAGTTGGGATGACTGTGTTCCTGAAAAAGATACGGCATGCCATTTCTCCCAACTTAACAGTTGCTTGAAAGTCAAATTAGAAGGAGAAAAGGAAGGCAAAAACATGATCTATTTCGCCAAATCATGTGATGAAAAACAGAATTGCAACAAGGACAACTGCAAGCCTGCCGCACAGCGTATGGGTATGACGTTCAAAGATTGCGATGTCAACTGTTGCGACACCGACCTGTGCAATGGAGCCAAAGTAACGATGGTCAGCAGCTTCCTGTTCTTGGCATGCGCTCTGGTAGCTAATTTCCGTTGAAATATGTACACAGTTGTTTGAATCCGGCAAGTTACAGTATTTTGTGCTACGTTTTCTTAATAGCAGTTGATCAGTCTAGGTGTTTTGGTTGATTTTACGACTTAATTTCTTCATGTACATGTAGTGCTGTAATTGTTAGTATTGTTTTCAAAAGATGAATAAATAAAAACATTGGAATTAAGTAAAGTCACCGTATAGCCTTGATCGGCCTTGTTTTATACTGGTAGCCTCCTCGCTTTCGTTTGGCTCACCACTTTAAAAAGTAACAATTGTGATTGTTAATATAATCAGAAACATATGAATGGACCTATAACCATGCACGAGGTTTATAGCCGGGATTTTGCGGTATTAGTTTTCTTTTCCCACTTGAACATATAGTAGTTTGCGAATACAAACGTCTGCACTCGCTCCTCGCCGCTAAGGATGTTTGGGGAAACGTCTTTCGCGATCGGCGATAGGGTAGGTGGTTTTTGGGGTCTCCATCCTTAAACAGGGTATCATTTTTGCCCTTGTTGGCGTTTTTTTCTTAATGGGATCCTTAGATCGGGTACCGTTGTTATATCAGCTAAATTCACCCAGCTACCCGAGAAACAAATCATCTGTAAAAACTGACTAAACCTTACCTTATAGAGTAATAGAAAAGCGCTTTAGGGATCAAAGATTTTTGTTTTTTTCGTTTAATTTCTTAGCTTCTGCTCTTCCCATTGGTCTCATTTTTCAGCCTTAATTATGGTACCAGTTTTCGTTTGTCTCACCCTTCCGATTGTGTCACATGGCACACAATTTCAGGGCAAGCTTTATATTTGATTAAATTTTTAGAAAATTTTCACTCCCAAAATATCATTGAAAGAAACACCATTGAAGAAATGGCACAAAATCTTTTTACCACCCTGCTACATAAGACGATATGTGTTATCGTCGGCCGGTCTGATTATAGCGCAAGACACTGAGAAATTATCTTTCAAATGTTATATGATTACTAGTGGTCTCAAAGTTGCTATATCCCATTTGAAAAAATGGCATTTTTCCATGGGCGTCTTAGGGAATTCATGATCGAGTGTGCGGGAACTCGCTATCCTGTTTAATAGGCGTGTGCCTGATTCATGACTGTGCCCGCGTGGCCAACGGAGACTCCATCAAAAATTACAAATTGGCAAGTCTTTTTTGAAAAACAAAATATTTTATTTGTTTATTCAGGGATATCTATTTATCCTGGTTTTTTAAAGGAGCTAACTTGTTTGATATTTCATTTTACTGGATTTATGCATTTGTCTCAGTGTATTTTTGTGCTAATATTACCTTTCCCCCCTCGTGCATGTCCCGCCTTGGCCAGATAAACCGTGTCAAGCATGTCTTCGACAAACGTACACTTTTGATGATTATTAATTCCTTAGTTTTTAGCAGGTTATTTTATTGCTCCAATGTTTGGTCAAATACCTCAAAATGTAATGTCAACAAGTTACAGGCAGTGCAGAACTTCGCATGCCGCATTGTTAGCGGCGCGCGTAAATTTGACCATGTTACACCAATTCGCAAGGAGCTAAATTGGCTTTCAGTTCCCAGTCAGCTTTATTACCGGAACGCTACAATGGCTTTTAAATGTATGACCGGTCAAGCCCCTGAATACCTTACATCAAAATTCATAAAGCGAGCAGAGGTTAGCCGACGTAGCACCAGAAATTCACAGCTTTTACAAATTCCCTTTTTTAGAACAGCTGCCGGTCAGAGAACATTTTTCTATAGAACTGTGAACTTATGGAACTCCTTAGACAATTCCTTTAAACTGTGTAACTCGATTGATGTTTTTAAAACTCGTTTACGTACTAAACTACTTAAAGAATTGTAATTTTATATATATTTTAAAACATTTCTTAATTGTAAATAGGATCATGTATTGTCTTTGAAAAGCCCCTTGGGAAAGTCAATAAAGTATGTATGTATGTATGTATGTACTTCACTATAAGAGTCTTGCTGAAAATCCGTGACCTCATGTCTAGCTAAAAATGATGAATATGTGTCTTTTGGCTTAGGTAGGAACTGGAAAGAATGGAGGTGGACGAAAACGTGAATTCTTTGGGTTTGACAATGTTAATCTGGGACATTAATTCTTCACAAAACTTGATTATTGTTTTTTGAAGTCTTAAGGCAGACTAAAGGTGATGTTAAACAGGACAATTCGCAACGATGAGTTTTAGCGCAACGCAGCGTTGCAATGTTGGAACAATGCTGTAATCATTTGAATCTATGTTGCAACAATGGTGAAACGCTGTGTTACGCTAAAAATCGCCGTTGCGAGTCATCTTGTGTAACATCACCTTATTAGGAATTGATAAGTTACTTCTTGCAGTTCGCTAAGTCCATTTTCAGTTTACGAGTGCACCTTCCAGGATTATTTCAGCGTAGTCTGCACGAAACATTGGAAGAATTCACTTGTTACTGCGTCTGTAATCTTTGAGTTTCTAATATTGGCTCATGGCACAAGTTTCCGCTGCACCCTCAATATTCGATCAAATTTTCTTCATGAATTTTTCACAACCGCAAGGCTCTCACATTATCGTGCAGCCTGTCCTTTTCCTCATTTTTTCCACTTGCAAAACGGAAGGAACGTTAGCGAAAGAAAATCCGGATCCAATATTTTATATATATGCTATTTGTAGTTTTATTTATTGGCCTTTTCATATTCAATTTGTAAACGTTACGTGTGAACCTCGTTTAAATTCACTTTTACGTTTCCGCACGGCCTTTCGTTCATGTCCTCTTTTTTATTAAAGTAGGTAAATCTTACGCGGCCCACGTAGCCGGGCAGGTTAAAATTATGCGACAGTAGCTAAGAGATCCACCCTTACCAGGACAGTATCAATGCAAGCGAATTCTTCTAATGTGTACGCTGAGATAATCAAATGGTCTCTCAGTGAACAGCAGGAGAAAATTAAGTTTAGTTATCATTCCTTAGTACGTCTTAAGGCTTCGAGCGATTTCAATTTTCCCTGAAAAGCCCAAGTCTCCGCTTTTCTCTTTGCCTTTTCGCTATTATAGTTCATTTGTCAGCAAGATTTGGATATTGTTATGGTTATGAAAGGTTCAGCATTTACGAGAAACAAAGGGATGTGGCCCGGCACGTAGACATTCCCATCTAAAGGGGGCGGGGAATCAAATCTGAGCGTGACTTAAGAGTTGTTTTACTTCCAGAAGTTACAGTTCTAAAAAAGGCAGCTAAATAAAATATATTATTACTCTAATCCGATTCAGAAGCCGTCACGACAATACTCGTTTCTTCTTAGTTTTGCTTTTATTACTCCTTAAAGCACTTCCACCAGCGATACCTGTTTTGAAAAAGTGATGAATTGACGCTCCGATTCTTGCTGGTGATATCAAAATCTGCACGTTACACTCCTAAACGAGTCGACGAGTGTTCCGCCCTTTCTCATATGGGACTAAAACCCTGATACTTTAGCACTTTTGATGAAAATATATGATTTCAAATATTTTGAAAAAATCTTTTTCATGTATCGGCTCAGAGATATTTTCTGATTGGCCGGTGCCACTCAAAAATTTGTATATATACATCCATGGGTGTATATCGCATGCCTCATTGTGCTCAGTACGGTAATATAATACTGAAGGTTCCGTTTTCCAGCAACTCAAAGAAAATGAATATTTTATTTGCCTCATTGCTGATTTTTGCCTTTTGCCTCTCTATAGGTAAGTAGAACGGTAGTTTTTCGTGTGCAAATACTAGCAATAGTCGAGTAATGGAGTCCTTTGATTCTAAGACGAGGACGACTACGAGTACGAGAAATTCTCAAAAGTAAGTATATCAAGTGCTCGGGTGTTAGCCAGCGTCATTTTAGCGGAAAAAAGTGATCGATAGGCTGCGTCGTTATTCACGGCTACTACCGCTTTCCAAGGGCGAAAAAGCCGTAGTGGCGTAAGGAAGTTGTCAAAGGATAGGATAGGATAGGATAGCTGCTTTATTATCAACAGAGCGCTTACAGACACATGTGTTTACAACGATAACAAAGATTTTAGTGCAATAATTACAGAGGTGAACATTTGTAGAATTTATACAACTAGACAAGGTTATATTTAACGCGTCTTTCTCTTTCGCGGAAGCGATCACATACGTATTTAGCCACAGTTTTTTCCGTTTTCTCTCCTTGCTTCATACTTATCAACGTTGCAAAAGCAGAGCTTGGAGTCATAGAGTCAAGAAAAAGATTAGTTTCCTTTTTTAGCGTATTGAACAGCTCTCTCCTAGGATCCCTATAAGCTATGCAATTCATCAAAAAATGTTCTTCGTCTTCTAATCCAGTTTTACATAATGGACAGATTCTTTGGTCTGATGGTTGATAGGGTTTAACGTATCGCCCAGTTTCAATTGCTAGTTTGTGGTTGCTTAATCTTAGCTTTGTGATTGCTACTCTATGATTGATGTTTCTTACATTTGTGAGGTAATTATCGTAGTCATGGGTAAGTTTAAATTTCCTAAAAGTTCTTAGTTTGTTTTTTTTTTTTGGTGCGGGTGCTTTCGTTCATCATTGTGTATTTCGCTAATCCATGTTTGCTGTTCTATGTCTAAGAGCCTCTGTCGTATATAGATCATGGTAGAGGGAGTGTTCGTTTTCGCTGACCATATGTCGCCAAGACCTGCGAGATTTAATTGCCGTTTTAATTTGCTTGGCCAAAGTTCCTTTTTGCCTTGGCCAATTTGATCTGTAAATACTATTCCAGAGAGTTTATTTTGGTGCTCCGGCTCACAAAATTTCAGCCAGTATTCAATGGCTCTGCACTTTGTCTTCGTTCTTATTGGCAAACGGCCTACCTCCGATCTGCACGCATTTGAGCTACAGAATTTGTTTTAACAAAACTCGCAATAGCCACCTAATGAACTTTGTTTGTACAAACTCAATTGGATCATTTTCTAGCTTTCCGTCGTGATCAACCCCCTAGACCTCGCTTCCGTACGTGAGTATTGGGGTAATAACCGTGTCAAAAATTTTCATTGTGAGCTGTACATCGTCTCTGAAATGGTCGTCCATTTCCTTCCTGAGTTTCTACAAATTTTTGAAGTTTTATCATTTTGCTATAGGGGGAGGACTTAAACTCCTTCAATAAAGATAATAGTGCTAGCTTCCTTTGGTCTATTTTTTCTTTGGAGAATACACCAAAATAAAGCGTTCAGTCAAATCTCGTCCTCGAACCTAAAGGTTTCCAATTAATATCGAGAAGTCGTGCTACAACACCTGTTTCTTTCTTACAGTATGCCTAACTATCCTCTTTACCTCAAAACAACCTAATTGCTTTTATTCATTTTTTTTTCAGTTTTTTTCAACCCTGATGCAACACACAAATATTCGGAACAATTAGTACAATGTTAAAAAATTGAAAAAGAAAAAAATAACTCGCTAAAGACGACGGATACAATTTAAATCAGGGGAGAGGGTGTCTCTAATAAAACTAATCTGTGCCCCATTAGCTAGTAATTTGAAAAAGAAAAATAGGAAGATAGGAGAAAAAGAAAAAAATACAATAAAGATAATGTGCCATTAGAATTAAGCAATGTAATATTGATAACCTAGCTGAAACGTTTTCTAGGGTTAGTCTTTAATAGTCTTTATTGACCCAGTGAGGTTACTATTCCAAAATCACATAAAAGTTAGACAAAAACTCCCCATGTTTGGATATGAAAAGTTGATTAATTAACAGAGGCGAATCCAGGACGGGAAAAGCCTATTTTTGACAAAGTCTTTGTTTGCGGTAGACCATTTCCAAGTCAACTTCAAAGAAATTGGCACACTGCAAATTAACTTGAAAGGAAAACGTTGCCGCTTAATTTTTCAAGTTTACCTATTGTGTAATCCGTGCTTTAAGCATTATTTTCCAGTTTACCCCATCCATTCTCTTTTTTAACTTTTTAGTGTAAGTATTTCTCTCCTTTTTCTTTCTTTCTTTTTCTTTTATTTTATTTTATTTCTTTACAGATTGAAGCAGTCATTTGCATATTTTTTTCAATGCGGTTATTATATTGTTTGGTCAATGCAAAAAAATAACGTCACCTATATGTAGCCTTTTAATTAGAGCCCGAGGCGCTCTGCGGAACCATGCAAAGTCACGGTACCAATTTCAAACATGCCGAACTAACGGAACTCAAAGATTAAAAGATATGAACAAGCACTTAATCAATATTGAGCATCAATATCAAATTTTCACCACAAGTTATAAGATTTTGTCACGTTCTAACGACCAGAGCTGTCTTGATATTGGCCTACGTAACGGATCAAGATGCCAATCGCTCCTTGGTAATTATAGTTCTGGCTAGCGTGTCTGAATTTAGGTTACAAGTAAGGTCAGTAAGTTGGTACATGCGCAAGCCAATTTGTTACAGTCGTGTTGCCCCTGTAGTAATAGGCTTGAATTCTGATGGAAAAAAGCCACTTAACACAAGATAACGGTCGTGATCAGTTCGTTCTCTACAAAGTCACAGCAAACCAAGATAAGTGGTGTTTTCAGTTTAAGCACATATCTGAATTTGAAAAACTTAGCCTCGATCCTTTCAAGTCAGTCCTTCCTATCCCGTCGGTTTTTTTTATGTACAATTACTGATGGAATCAATACAAATTTAAAAGCTTCAGTTAGATTTTCAAGTGGCTCAAACTCTTGGCGACACTGTCCCTTCAAACGTTTCGCCAGAAAGTCGATTAGCTCCACATTCTACCATACCGGTCAACATGTTTATTACAAATATAATTTTTTTAAAATTCGGATTCCACATGCGGCATGTGCGGTCACTGTCTTTTCAACCCTACGAACAGGGCTTCCTTTCCGTTTTCTTCAACGAGGAGGAGAAAAGGAGGTTCTACCTGAATCACGTCTGACCTTTGAGACTAGTCAATCTTGTTTTCTCTCGTCAAACTGGTTTTTTCGAGTGCGAGCATCCGTTTAATGATAAACCGATGGTCATAACTGAGCCCGCTGCACCAAGCGCACGGCCATTAGGCCTGGGTTTAAAATTGTGTCAAATAGGCCATTTCCGAGTTCCAAAATATCTCACTTTCAAAACGAGGCTAAGTGCGAAACCTTTGTTGTGAAAAGGAGTTTTATTTGCATCATAATTAAAAATCATTTTCATATCAATGGCTTTGCACTTAGCCTCGCTTTGAAAGTGAGATTTTTTGGAACTCACAAATGGCCTATTGTATCTTAGCAACATACAGCGCATGTTCGACAAAGATATCACTATTCATTCATGCAGAGTCTTTTTCGAGTACGCCAATTATCGAGCAACCGAAACAAAGGCTCTGCTTGCACTGGGTGTGTCTTTTCAAAGTTATTCCTTTTCTCAGGCATCGAAAACGACAAATCCAACTACCCCGGACATAGGCTATTGAGAAACTGATTCAGCTCTGAAAGTTTAGAAATAGCAATTTTCTGCTTTGGTTTGCAGGACATGGCATCAAGTGCTACCAGTGCACCTCGACAAAGAGTTGGGATGACTGTGTTCCTGGGAAAAATACGACATGTCCTCCCGAATCAAATACCTGTGCAAAGTTAGACATAGAAATGGAAGAGCAAGGCCAAGCTAAGAAGACATTCCAAAAAGCCTGTGTTGTGAAATCGAAATGCAACAAAGCTGGTTGCAAACTTGCCGGACTGTTTGGGGTTAAGGTAACAAAGTGTGATGTCAACTGCTGCCACAGCGACCTGTGCAATGGAGTCAAAGTACCAATGGCCAGCAGCTTCTTGTTCGTTGCATGCTCTGTTGTGGTATTTTTCCGTTGAGTTTTCACAGTATGGTCGCCCGAAGTTTAGATCTCGTGCTACAATTAAACCTAAAAATGAAATAAACGTGGAAAGATAATGGCTGCATGGCGGAGTAATGCAAGAGCTTAGTTCTATGTTAACCATTGTCACACAAAGCAATTTCGGGCAATGTAAAGTTTTAGTGCGGTAAAAATATAGGATTCAAGTTGCAAATAATATTGTAATTAGATTCAAGTTTTTAAATACATTGAATTTATAGAAACGAAATTGTAACGATTGTTTTCAGCGGGTTATTCTCTACTGGAGAAGGCAGGCTGTGAAAGACGAGTGAAGGGAAACTATTGTGTACTCTCTTAGCCTGTAAAATCTGTCTTGCTTCATTTAATGCTAAAAATTAGCAGCACTAACGCATTTGAACTTGGCTGTATTACCTTCGTCAATCCGCAAAAGGGGAAAAAACTCTTACAAGCCAAAGGTAAAAACACAGTGACACATTAAAGGTTTATACTTCGCAAACCGGAATACCGCGCAATAAGCTTCAACGTTTATTGTTCAGTCTAGTTTGTCTCCACGAAGAAGTCTAGTTTGTCAACACGAAGAACGTAACATTATTTGGCATGATTTAAGACATTTTGCCCGCTTTAAATATATACTCCGGCTATTCTCTCTTCAGTTATTTATGTATTCCAAGTTTCAACTCCCTTCCCGATTTGCATAGTTGGGTAACCTTCAACAAAATACATTGCATGGCCCATGAGAACACGCTGCCTCCCCACCCATCCCTTCCTTATAGATGAAAAAACGGGCTCCGAAGTGAGGGCAAAACGTTTTGAATTAACTGCCATATCAAAATCTCTTAGCAGTTAACATCTGTGTGATAACTGTGATGTCAATCTTGACAACACCAGGTAACTAACTGCATTACAGCCCTTTAACGTGCCAGTAAAAGGTAACTGTCTACTTGTTCCACATTTCATGGTCCGTTGATTGATCATGTTTGTCATTTCTTAAATATTCCTCCTTCCATAACTGAAAGTCTGCTTTTCTGTAACTGAAAATAAGGGAGAAATAGAGATGTTTAGTGTAAACTTTCCATTTATATGCAGAAAACGTGGGAATCTGCTCCTAAACACTGCAAACTGCAGTGGCGGATTCAGACCATCAGATACGGGGGGGGGGGGGGGGGTGGGGGGGTGGTCATCCAGACACTGAGATAAGGGGGGGGGGGCGCCGGTCTCCAAAATAAATTTTTTCGGCACTTCGGGCCTCATTTTGGAAAAAAAAAATAAGGGGCGGGGACCTGGCCCCCCCGGGCCCCTTCCCTGGATCCACCACTGAACTGATCCACATTGCACGGGGGATTCAAATGGGACACTATTGTAGCTTGAGGAAAAAGAGCTGTACTGAGACCAAACATGTCCCAATGCGATCACTGTTTCTTTGGATAAGACCCCAACAAAGAACAACGTTGTTGATAGTTGTAAATGCTAGTTATCAATGACCTTGTTCTTTGCTGAAGTCTAGTAATTATTACTATTTGACAAGAGTAAAGCTAAAGAAGACCTGTGAATTATCAGGGGAAAGCTCTTTAAAAACCCTAACGGCAATTAAAAAAAGCAAAGACCCATTCTCATCACTTGATGAAGATGGATCCAGTCCAATGACTGGGTCTTCGCATAGACCAAGACTCGGAGGAAGTTTGGGTAGAGGGTGCTGCCATAGCCTGGAGAAAGGGAGATGGAAAGTCTGGAGAGAGAAAGGAAAGGCAATCCTTTCCTTTCTCCATCTCCAGGCTCTCCAGGCACACTCTCGTGCACCCAAATTTCCCCTTTTAACACCTGCCATGCAGGCTAGTGCTGCCTTTAAACCCTGACCCTTTTAGACAAAATTATTCATTTCACTACCTTGTTTAACCCATTAAGCCCTAAGAGAGAGAGATCAGCATCAAATTTCTCCTTGTAATATCAATGCTTTGTAAAACAGAGTGGTCATGAGAATTACAGACACACAAGATGAATTTGCTTGATATTTTATCAACTTCTCCCTACTACTCCTTTAGGAAATGAATAGGGCGACAAATGAGAATTCAAATTTTGATCTTAGGGTTTAAAGGATTAAGACAAGAGACCCTATTTCATGACCCCAATTCATTTCATTTCACAGACAGACTTATTTTATTTTTTAAACTAACATTATGGAATTAGATTTTCAAAAAAGAGGATTGCTAGGACTACACAACTATACACTGAAGCACACACTGCCAACTCTGCAGTATGGCCAGTACCTTACGCATGTGCACAACCATATCACCTCGGCAGTGGCAGCCATGGACAGCTGTTTCTTCCTTGTTAGGACTCATCAGCATGGCATAGCCAGCACGGTCTCAATTATGATCACAGACCCTGCCTTTACTGCCGAGGCGAGTGCAAAGCACTCCTTTAAGCGCAAGCTCCACCATACACATGTGGTAGCTGTTGGCTGGGAACTGCAAGCAGTTCTCGGCAAGCGTATGGAGATGGGATCAACCTTTTACTGATTAGTGTGCCACAAAATTTGTAAACAAGACCACAATTGTACACTGAAGCACACACAACCAACTAATACAAAATGTAGTCTTTTAAAGGTGTTCAGTGCAAAAAGACACCCTGTTCAGCAGCACGTACATACACACGTAAGGCAAGTAAGGGAAGGCCCTGCTGGGGACCAGAGAAAGTGCCTAAGAGTGACCCACTTATTTTGTATTCTGTTGCTGACTAGTTATTACATATACTTCTTACAATTTTTCCATGCAGTCCTTCATGGCCTTGTGTTCTTTGCGACATGCCCATGCTAAAGAAAATGTTCGCTGATGTGCACATTTTGTAAAGGCTAGAAAAAAAATGACAACAAGCAAATAAATCATGAATGGACAAGTACATTTTTATGTACACTTTAAAATTAATGTCAGATTTCTCAGGCACAGGGAACTCCTAGAAGGAAGGGAGGAGGTTTTCAAGATCAATTCAAGAGTTGTAGGGCTATTACAATTAATATCCATACCTCACCCCCCTGTTGAGGAATTACCTTTTCTTCTTATCCCTGACTATTAAATAAAATTGCATTAACCTCTGAAGGCTTTCATAAAATATAGGTTTAGACTCATACTCATGAAGAATTATGTGGGTTTTCTCAAAGGGTAACTTCATCAGTATCTTTGACCAATAATACTTCCCTGTCTCTAAATAAACAAATGTGTCGGCACTTTGATGGGTAAAATTCCTCTTTTTTTCTTAAGGTAGTATTCAATTGTACCTCCAGGGGGGTTAGGGCCAGGGGTGGGTGAGGATATTATATGGAACGGTCTTTTATACAGCGAGCTTCATGTCTTTCCAGACTTACCAAGTCTCATGACTTTGTCTTGCATCTTTTGATTTCATGAGCTATCTCACGCTCTCACGAGTTGGCAAATGATTTCCTACAGTTTCTCTAAAGGTCAAACTCTAAAAAAATTTTGGAGTTGAAGGGTTTGTTTCCCAGTCAGATATCAACAGATAGCCAGCTCAATCCAAAGAAAATGCTAGTGGTCACGTTTGATTAGATTATCTTAGCCTACCACAACTTGCCACTGCCACCAAATGTGCAGACCTAAATCTCTTGTTTCAAGATGGCCACCAACAAAACATAGAAATTACAAAACCTTAATCGTAAATTTATTGACCTTGACCTGATGTTTACAGCTCTCGCATCAAAGTGATAGGTGATCCCAACTGGAAGTCCTTCAACATCTCACAACGTTTTACCTTTTTCTCACTACTTTTCCCAGCTCCAAGTTCAGGATCATCTCACATTTTTGGGGTTTACCTTGGTGTAAAAACCTGTGTAGTTGTCTTTGTTTTCTAGCTATTACTTTTCTTGGCTCTATTGTGTTGTCTTCTCATTCGCCTCTTTGTGTTCATTGTTTCCTGTCACTTGTGAGTTTCACAGGTTTTTACACTGAGGATGAGCCCATTTTTTGCCTTTTGGGGGTTGGCAAGTCTACCCTTCGAGCAGTGGTTTCTCCAGGTCAGACGCTACACTTCGATGGGATAGAAACCACTGCGAGCAACCGTTTGCTTTTCCATCGAGCATGCATGTCCACGTGATGACCACGAATATCCAATGACAAGACAGCAACGAGAACTTCAACAAAACAATGGGTTTAATAAGCAAAACGACAACTTTGCATGTGCATCACTTTGCATTTGCACAAATACGACATGAAGATGCCTAATTTTGCGTTTTATGGATAACGTAAACAAGCAACGACGAAATTTATTCTTCTTTTTGCTCTTGAGCTTGGATATGGTCCCTTGGAATTCAACTCCATTTGGGTTCGCCTACATTTGACAAAGTAAGAAGATAGGAATAAATAATCCAAGGAAATACTGAATATCCACAGCAGGCTCTCGTTAAGGCAGCAATTGTAAGCGTATTATAAAGCAAATGCGCGAGAGCCTAAACTTGCTTTCAACGGGATTTACATGTTTAAAAATAATTTTTTTTCGTCCATAGCGCTGGACGGCGGCTCGATCAAAGAAGCAGACGGATACTCGCAGTGGTTTCTCTCCCTTCGTAGCGTAGCGTCCGGCCTGGAGAAACCACTGCTTGCAGGGTATGGCAAGTGTGTCTTTCTTTATGGAATATGACCAGACCTATTTTACTATGTTTCTTATAGACAAAGCTACTAACCTTTCACGGCCGAATCACAGGTAATTATAGCTTTCTCCTTCATCATATTAGAAATAAGCGCGTCTTTCTCAAATTCACTCAAATTATCATCTGCAGCAGCCATATTGGATTTTACCCATACTGCAAGAGGGGCAGACGAAACCGTGGAGATCTGAGAACCACTGGACACAGGTTTCGAGTTAGTTTGTTTAGTTTGTTGAGGTTTGTAAAATAGTTCCTTTGTTTTAGTTCATAACTTTTTCACTTTTATTTTCTCCTTTAATTCGCCGCGAAATTCGGAACTGATCCAAAATCTATCAGGAAGCATGCAGGAAGAGACCTACATAAATCATTTTAAAAACAATCACTTTGTGGAAAGCAGAAAAAGTGACAACAACACGAGGCTTCATCGGCTGGAATCTTGTCCTCCGTGGTTGCAGTTTAACAAATACATTCTCAATGGATATCGATGCAATCTGTCCACTGGTCAGTGTGTGGAGAGCCTATTCTACATTCATAACGAAAGCTTTAATATTTATTCTCATGGTAAGTAAACATGAAGCCATAAAATGTAGCTGGTTTCAGTATTCAAAAACACGGGCGTTGTAACTTAAGAACAGGGTTCCCATCCCCAGGCACACAAGAAGCTGAAGAAGGGGCATAGAAATAAAATGGGTTATTTATAATCATCCGAGGACTTTACTTTTTTTAAAAAAATGGAGCCTGAACGTTAGGCTCTAAATACTGGCATTACTATTAAGACAATAATTTGAAATGATAATTGCAAAATTCACAACAAAATTAGCAGGTCTCAGCTGATGTTAGTCACTAAAACAGAAAAACATTTGCTTTGAAATTCAATAGCTATATCAAGAGTTTTATGATATTGAAGACCTATATAATTTTCAAGATGATCCATATTCTAGTGAGTCCGAGATTCTGAGACTTGAATAAATTCTAAATGCCAAAAAAAAGTCTAAATGTCAAGACTCTGTTTGTTTTGGGAGACCAGTAGCAGATCCAGCGGAGGGGCCCAACCCCCCTTATTTTTAGACCTGATGGCCTGATGGGCCAAAAAAGGCCTGCCCCCAACCCTTATCTCAGGGTCTGGATGACTGGGCCCCCCCTTATCTGAAGGTCTGGATCTGCCACTGGAGACACACCTGTTTTGGATAGACCATTCTATACGCCTTAGCCCAATAAGAAGAGATTTAACTCAAGACATAAGGCATGCTTCACGTCAGTGGCACAACATGGTTTCAAAAACGTTGTGCCACTGCCTTGCTTAAGTCACATCTAATTTTATCAATTGAGCCTCGTGCAGTAGTAGCAGGATGTTTGAAACAGGCCTTATTCCACTTTTGCTGCTAAGACTAGATTCATTTTTTCATTCTTTATTTCAGGAATCCCATGTGCTGTTTTCTTGATTCTGATTCCACTGACCGCAAGTGCTGCTTGTCTGGCAGACCCAATGTGGTTTTTCCTTCATTTCTTTGCCTGTTTTGCTCCATTCTTTGCAAGTCCTATTTATCATTTATTTATGTGCCATCAAGGAGGTTGTGACACTTATCAACAGCTTCTCACTTTCGACGTCTGTGGAGTTTGGATAATAAATGCATTTGGTGGTCTCTGCGGAATTCGAGCAACTTTGTATTGTATGCCATTTTGGGGAACCTTCTCTCTGACATTTTACATGATAGTTTCTTTGCTGTCTGTTTTCCTAATTCTGAAAGCAAACAGTGCAAAGGAAAGGTTTAAGCCTTTAATAGTATTTGGAGTAATGAGATACTTTTTCATCTGTGTGCGGCTGTCCCTTTATGCCTTCAACTGGACTACCATCATTACTCCTATCCCATATTACCTCTGCATGGATCTGCTGGCTTTCGTTGGTGGCACACTCAACGTTGCCAAGATACCAGAGAGGTGGTTTCCTGGGAGGTGCGATTACATTGGCAACAGTCACCAGATTATGCATGTTCTAACAGTAATCAGCGTTTATTGTTTACATGTTGGTTCTGTCCGTGACTTCAATTGGATGCAAGATGCTGTTTGTCACTGATTCAAAAACTTTTTAGTATTAATACTAGTAATAAGCAAACGTTATGGGCTGCAGGCAACATCAATGAAGGGTCAAAATGTTTTTGCTCTATCATTGTACTTTGAGTAAGTTTCACGTGACAGATAGTAAAAACAGGTATATTTCCAGGACACAATTAATCAGTCATTTAGGGTGCATTCATTTGCAACAATATGCATATAGTTATCGCAGTTGCCCACTGGAATTTTTTTAATTGTTTTTAGGCTTAGAAACAATAAAAATTCCAGCAGGCAAACGTGACAGCTATACACGTATGTGGCAAATGAATCCACCCTTAGTCAGCCAATCTATGACTGTAAACTGCTGTTTATAGACCCTGCCATTTTTAACCTGCCACTACCCCCTCCCCACAGTTATAGGCCCATCTGCCCACAACACATTTATGATTAGCACTACCATTGATAAGCTATAGAAAACGTTTTCTGTGTTTGCATAGCCTGATATAATAATAATAATAATAATAATAATAATAATAATAATAATAATAAATATTAAACTTATATTGCGTATATACAATACAAATATTTTCATATGCGCATAACAGACGATAAGGTAAAAATAAGTCGAATTAAAAGCTATTATGAAAATATAAGTCGATCAAATAATGAATGACCCAAGCTAGATTTTCCCTTTCCCTTACGCATTACGCGGCTCTTCTGTTCATAACAGAAAATTTGAATCCCTAATGATTAAGGAAAAGATTTTACGATTTGTCGGGTTTGTGTGGCAAGAGAAATCCTTCTAATTTTCGGCTGGCTGTTCCCTTCGCTCAGGCTGCTTTTGAAATACCTAATTTTTATATGCTATTTCATTTCCGATCCTGCTGAAAAGAATTGTCCCAAAAGAACTGTTTGCATGTTAGCAGAAAGTTCACCACGTGCCTGACTATATAGCAAAAATCGGCAAACAATTAAAGCGAGCCGAGCAAAGAACTGAGGGGCGGGAATATGCTGTGTGACATCCCTTCCCCAACCCTTCTCAAGCTCCAGCTCGTTTGGCCTTTAATTTTCCTTCGCGCTCTCCACGTTCTTCGCTTTTTCCCCCACTAAAGAGCCTGGTCTTAGGCTATTGAACGTAGCTGACGAAATAGTCACAATCAATTGCGATTAATCTCCACTCAAGTGGCTAGGATTTGATATTCTTGTGGCCCTAAAGCAAATCTTTGGCCTGGCCAAGAATGAACTGGTGGCCCAGGGAATTAAAAACTATCTGCGCTTGAATAAATTTCAGAACAGAGCAGACGAAGGAAACATAGAAACTAGGTAAATAATTCAATCAACTGCCCTGACTACAATGACCACCTGGAACGAAGGGTTTAGGACGTTCAGGCGGAATTTGCAAGTTACCGGATCAGAAATCATACTTCTAAGCAAGTCAAGTAATATCGTCATGAACTTTAAGTTCAACCAAAATCATTTATCAGCGTCACAATGCCACTCAGTTTCCATAGAGGATAGAGAGTGCCTTCTCTTATCCTCTCTTGGTCGGCTTCTAGATGCGAGGGAGAGAGAGAGTGATATGTGTTTCTTTTCTTTCTAAATTTCATATTTTGTATTCAACTTGTGATCTTTTCAACCACGTTTCATGACTGCAGCGATCTCCTTTACTTTTAATTTATTCAATATCTAAATGTCCGCGATATTTCCTTTGCATCAGTGACTTTGCTGTATCTTATGTCGATACTCCCTTTGGTCTCTTTGCTTCAACCCAATATCCTTACGTAACCTGTGCTTATTTATCGTTTCTTCAAGTGCGAATAAAGGTATTTTTGTAGGCCATGCAAGACGTTTGGCTTTTATTTTTAGCAGTTAAAATAAATTTCTTACTCATCAGGCTGACAAAACAGATAGCGTTATCCTACTTCAGATGCTGGTTTCCAATTCTATTTGCCGACACTGGAGAAAGCTGATCAACTGATTCACCAGCGAAGCGGAAAACTATGGGAAACGCGATACAAATTCTTCACCTGATACGAAAGCACAAGATTAGTTTCCGACCAATGAAAACATTGCACGCCATCGCACACTATACTTAATTGCTATATTTACTCCCCGGCCGCCATTCACTTTTTGAGAGTCTATCCAGAACTTTGAATAAGGAACAACCCTACCTCAAGGACGGATTACCTTGTTTCAGTTTCTGGTGAGCCCTTTAAGAACTGATTCTAATACACCAGGAGCACCCAACGAGAATATAGTTCAAAACGACTTAAACATAGCATTGTTGAACGTATTTTAGCATTTAAACGGTAGGTATAGGCATATTTTTATCCCCTAAAAATTTTTCATCCGTTCGGATTTCCTAGCTGAAAGTCTACTGATCCGAAAATTATAGGGATCAAAACTTACCTTTTCGAAAATTTCAGCCAGAAAAAAGGCTCCCGAAAATTCTAGGTGACCTTTTTAGGGTAAAAAATTCGTTAAAAATGGGCAATTATACAGTTTTTTTTAGATATTTGAAAATCCTAGGAGAGGCAGACAAGCAACAAAATTTTACAGCAAATGTTCCGCAAAAAATTCTAGATCTCAAATCGTCTTCCGAACAGATATTTTCCAAAAATTCCGGTTGGGTGCCCCCGATACACTTGTCTTTTCTAAACTCTCTTCATTACTGTTCTACGCATCATTTCATTTCTCGCCAACGAACTACATTTTTAATTACGTATTGAATATGAATTATCCACTTCTTAAATCATTGTACAAGCCTCTTTATGCACTTCTACTTGCCGCAACAGGTCAGTTCTTCTATTTAAAACAGCACAGTAAACTCGACGCGACTCTAAGGAGGCAAAATTTCTGTCATTTGAATTCTATTTTCATCCTCTATTTTCTACTGAATGACACCCTTCCACGGTTTGTTTTTACTAAGTTTTGATAAAGAGCAGTTAGTGAGTACCCGTCCATTGGCTCTTCTGGAAAGGGCGCCTTAAAATTAGGAAACTTAACAAAGGCAAACGTTTGTAAAATTCGGCGACTTTTCGCATTATGTCTTCGTTATTTTTCTACAGATCACGTTCAAAGTTGGTATCTTTACTAATTCTCGTTCTTTTCCCCGTGTTGACGGATTTTCGCTGTTTTAGTTCATAACTTTTCACTTTTATTTTCTCCTTTTATTCGCCTCGAAGTTCACAACTGATCCAAAATCTACCAGGAAGCATGCAGGAAGAGACCCACATAAATCTTTTAGAAACAATCACTTTGTGGAAAATAGAAAAAGTGACAACAACACGAGGCTTCATCGGCTGGAATCTTGTCCTCCGTGGTTGCAGTTTAATAAATACATTCTCAATGGATATCGATGCAATCTGTCCACTGGTCAGTGTGTAGAGAGCCTATTCTACATTCATAACGAAAGCTTTAATATTTATTCTCATGGTAAGTAAACATGAAGCCATAAAATGCAGCTGGTTTTATTTAAAAACACGGGCGTTGTAAATTAAGAACAGGGTTCCCATCCCTGGGAACACAAGAAGGGTCACAGAAATAAAGTGGGTTATTTATAATCATCTGGGGACTTAACTTTTTAAAAAAAATGGAGCCTGAGCGTAACACAGGCTCTAAACAGGGGCACCCAACGAGAATATAGTTCAAACCACTTAAACGTAGCGTTATTAAACGTATTTTAGTATTTTAACGGTAGATATAGGCATATTTTTATCCCCTAAAAATTTTTCATCTGTTCGGATTTCCTAGCTGAAAGTCTACCGATTCGAAAATTATAGGGATCAAAACTTACCTTTTCGAAAATTCCAGCCAGAAAAAAGGCTCCCGAAAATTTTAGGTGACCTTTTTAGGGTAAAAATCCGTTAAAAATGGGAAATTATACCATTTTTTAGAAGTTCGAAAATCCTAGGAGAGGCAGGCAAGCAAGAAATTTTACAACAAATGCTCCGAAAATTCTAGATCTCAAATCGTCTTCCGAACAGATATTTTCCGAAAATTGGCGTTGGGTGCCCCCGTCTAAATACTGGCAACTATTAAGACACGAATTTGAAATGATAATTGCAACAGAATTAGCAGGTCTCAGCTGATGTTAGTCACTAAAACAGAAAAACACTTACTTTGAACTTCAATAGCTATATCAAAAGTTTTATGACATTGAAGACCTACATAATTTTCAAGATGATCCATATATATTCTAGTAAGTCCGAGATTCTGGATTAAATTCTTAATCCCAAAAATGTCTAAATGTCAAGACTCTGTTTGTTTTGGGAGACCAGTGGTGGATCCTGGGGAGGGGCCTGGGCCCCCTCCCCCCTTATTTTTAGACCAAAATGAGGCCCGAACTGCCGAAAGTATTTTTTTTGAGGTCGGGCCCCCCACTTATCTCAAGGTCTGGATGACCGACCCCCCCCCCCCCCCCCTTGCCCCACCTGTTTTGGATAGACCATTCTATACCCCTTAGCCCTATAAGAAGAGATTTAACTCAAGACGTAAGGCATGCTTCACGTCAGTGGCATAACTTGGTTTCAAAAACGTATACCTGCCAACTCTAACTTCGATCTCACGCGGGCTCACGCTTGCGGGCCAATTTTTCACGCCTGATTGAAAAATGTGAGTTGTTGCCGTCTTGCTTGACACAATTTCCAAAAATGTGTTAACTCAGACCCATGTAAGGAACGAAAACCATGTGTAAAATGAATAAATGACAATACCTTCCTCGCGGTCTCTGATTTTGTGGATAAGCCTTTTCTAGATAACTTCGCCTTCGGCAGACTTTGTACGTCTTCGGAAGACTTCGGACTTCTTCGGAAGACTTCGGACTTCTTCGGGAATCTTCGGAAATGATCGTGTCGTCTTCAAAAATCCCAGCACTCCAAGGATAAAAATCTCACGCTTATATCTCAGAAAAAGATGGCAGGTATAAAAACGTTGGGCCACTGCTTTGCGTAAGTCACATCTAATTTGATCAATTGAGCTTCGTGCAGCAGTAGCAGGTTGTTTGAAACAGGCCTTATTTCACTTTTGCAGCTAAGACTAGATTCATTCTTTCATTTTTATTTCAGGAATCCCATGTGCTGTTATCTTGGTTCTGATTCCACTGACGGCAAGTGCTGCTTGTCTGGCAGACCCAGTATGGTTTTTCCTTCATTTCTTTTCCTGTCTTGCTCCATTCTTTGCAAGTCCTATTTATCATTTATTTATGTGCCATCAAGGAGGTTGTGACACTTATCAAAAGCTTCTCACTTTCGACGTCTGTGGAGTTTGGATAATAAATGCATTTGGTGGTCTCTGCGGAATTCGAGCAACTTTGTATTGTATGCCATTTTGGGGAACCTTCTCTTTAACATTTTACACCATGATTTCTTTGCTGTCTATTTTCCTAATTCTGAAAGCAAATAGTGCAAAGGAAAGGTTTAAGCCTTTAATAGTATTTGGAGTAATGAGATACTTTTTCATCAGTGTGCGGCTGTCCCTTTATGCCTTCAACCAGACAACCGTCATTACTCCCATCCCATATTACCTCTGCATGGATCTGCTGGCTTTCGTTGGTGGCACACTCAATGTTGCCAGGATACCAGAGAGGTGGTTTCCTGGGAGGTGCGATTACATTGGCAACAGTCACCAGATTATGCATGTTCTAACAATAATCAGTGTTTATTGTTTACACGTTGGTTCTGTCCGTGACTTCAATTGGATGCAAGATGCTGTTTGTCACTGATTCAAAAACTTTTTAGTATTAATACTTAGTAATAACCAAAGGTTACGGAGTGTGGGCGACAACTATTGAAGGTCAAAATGCTTTTGCTCTATCACTGTACTTTGCGTAAGTTTCACGTGACAGATAGTCAGAACATGCATGATCAGATTACGAGTGATAGAAAGTCCAAACGCGCATGATCAAATTGTGTCTGTGCATTCCATTTGTTCTTAGTAAAAGTCCGAATGAATGCTGGCTACATTCCTGCGATGCATGTGTAATAACAACTTGGAGATTAGGTTAATAAAATAGGATAGTAGTGAAAACAAGTGTGAACCTAGGATGGGGGGGGGGGGGGGGGTAAGGGGGGAGGGTTAATAATTAAATATTAGCCTGAACACAGCTTAAGAAAACCACTTTAAACCGCTGAGGTTTGAGAACTAACCTTAAAACGTTGTACAACTTTATAACTTTATTTATGCATGAAAACATTGATGAGTTAGCCTGTGTCCCAGATGTAATGTAACCTCAGTTAGCAACATCTGCAAAGCAGCACCAATATCCTTGTTAACCCTTTAAACCCTGGCCTAAGATCAAAATTTGAATTCTCATTTGTTGTCCATATTCATTTCCTACTGAAGAAGTGGGGAGAAGTAACTGATAAAATATCAAGCAAATTCATCTTGTGTGATCATGTCTGTAATTCTCATGACCACCCTGTTTTACAACGCATTGATACTACAAGGAGGAACTTGATGCTGATCACTCTTAGGGCTTAAAGGGTTAAGAAACTCCCATGGACTCAAGTTGACAAGACACGCACTCAAATCCTGGTACCCAGGTGGGGGCCTCGAGCAAGGATTTTGGAGTTGTTTTGCAGGCGGACCATACGAGTTCTGTCAGTTCTGTCTGTGGCACAGGTTACAGATAGTGCGTGTTGCAAAAATAATATTGGCAGTATGATTATTAAAGGTTATGATAAGAAAATGAGAAACCAGAGATGCTGCTTTCATCCCTAATGACTTGGAGAATGCCATTCCATAGCCCACCGTTAGTGTATCAGAAAGATTTTTGTCCATAGTGAGCATTGGCAGCACACCTGTCCTACTACCCTCTACCCTTAATTATACCTCCACTGTTTGACATAAGAGAAGTTGTCTATCATGATGAAAGCCCCTGCACGTAATAGCCCTTAGCTGGACGGCTAGAACAAACTTCCTGCTTGCAAAAATGTTGTTTACAAGGACACAAAAGTGTAGTACTGAGATTCGCAAACAACTATAGCATATTTTCAGAACCTTTCCTCAGTTTCACACACTACACAGAAGGCTTAATTTTTCAAAAAATGATTTACAAGCTCTTGCCTCTTGCAGGGTGGACACTTCTTTAACGTTCACTATTTACATCAGACTGTAAATACTACGAGACGCTTTCAACCTCTAATTGTGGTGATGATTTTATGGAGACCAGAGTCATGTTCCATTAGGGGTAGTTCGAAACTTTAGTTCCTTCCATCTGATACTGATCCATCCATTCAAGAAGAGAATAAAAACAGCTTGGCCGCGTGCAAAGATGCCCGCGAAATCATCCCTCCTTCGAGTTTGTAGGTGTTTTTGAAAGGTCTGTGTTGCACATTTAAAGTATTTTGTTCAGGGCGTTCACTCTCCGCGACCAAGTTGATACTGTCAGCATTTATCTTTGATGTTGCGTTCACTCGCTTTACGTAAGCTAGACTGATCGGTGTTGATGCCATTCTTCCCAAGCATGCAACACAAGAACGTATTTTACAACAGCTTCTTCCGCACAAAAATTAAGCTGTCTGAGCTTCCTTTTTCTTTGTCTTCCAGGGATTGTCTTCGCTTTGCTTGCGATGGTGTTGACTGTCCCTTTAAACTGTCTTCTCCCACTATTCGAGACGCTTAGCGCATGCAAAGGGAGTTTGAAACGAGCGCGAATTTAAGCCAATCTCAAACGGGTTCCATGAAAAAAACCTGGAATGAGATCGTCATTTGCGTTGATCAGATCCAAATAAAACCGTATACAGCGTGATGTTGTAAACAGGCTGTGTATGTTTTTAACGTGACAGGCTATTGCACAAGCACGTACACAGTGCACCTCAGCCAATCAGATAACAAATCTTACGTCAGTTGGAACCCATTTCTACGCGCCCAGCCGACAGAGACTCGTGATTCATTGATTGTCCAGTTTCACAGAACGTGATTCTGTGTTTTTACGGAGGGTGAAATTACTTTAAATGTACTTTTCTCTGGCACCGAAAATAGAAAAAAACCAGAATTTAGACTGGAGTTTAAGTAAGGACAGACCCGATTGAGCAACACTTTACAGAATCTTGTGTAATATTATGACGCATGTTTTGCATGTTTTGCATGTTTTCCTGTCCTTATATGGTAAAATTACGTAAAGGAATCAAGAAAGACTGGAAATAAAAGTTTAACAGTAACATGATGTTGTCCGTACGGTATTATTGAGTCATTCAGTTGTGATATTATCCAGTTCTTTTGATAGACTGCTTGTAGTCCGCCTTTTCTCTTAAAATCCGTCTAGTTCTTATCTCATCTAGCGCGATTGCAAACAGACCCGACGCCCTCGTTTCTTGCGGCTCGCGGTTTGCCGCTCGCGTGCTTAGGTTTCGCGTGCAGTAACTAAATTGCTCTTTGTTTTGATTTTAGCTTAGCGCAGTTCATGATAAGGAAAGAAAACAAAGCTCAGCCCATGGGTTGGTTGGTACGCTGATGCATGATGAAACAGGTCATGTTTTTGTTTATACCTAACGCACCCCAAAAAATAAGGGACCGGTCATTATTTATGTAGGGGGGTGGGGGGGGGGGGAAATCATGGGGTGGGCCAGGCCTAATTTTTTAGAGAAAAGGGGTGGGCCAAAAGAGAATTTCACGATGATTGGGGGTGGGGTCATTGTGTGTTTTGTAAAGAATCACACTCACTACAATTCATGTGGAAGATCTAAATAAATTCTAATGCAATGCTGGACATAAAATATAACACAACTGGATGTCACATGTAGGTATCCAACCTAAGTGTCAATGAGATCTGTAAGCAAGAGCGAAGAAAAGAAAAGCAAGTTCGAGCCTTAAAAGATGTACATTGCTATGACTGGAAAACACTTGTAGAGAAGGGGGAGCTTGACACTCTGAAAGTCCCCGAGTTGGACAAATACATTGAGCATAATAAACTTAGCAATAACGGAAAGAAAATCGACAAAATCAAGCGAATCAATCTACATTTCCTTCAAGCGTCAGTGTAACAGTGTTGGTGAGGACAGTGATGAGAGTGACAGTGACAATGACCTTGTTTTGTATGATGAAAGTGAAAGCAAAAGTGAATCAGATGATGACAGTCATACTGTAACAATACAAGAAGGCACATCAACAAGAAGTGGCCGCAGGGTAGGACAGTGGTCCACAAGATATGCTGATTTCGTTCAGTGAACAGGAACTCCTTATAGAGGTATAGATTGAAGGGGGTTGGGGGTGGGTCACCTCTTATATAAAGTTATATGGGGGTGGGTCAAGAATTAACTAATGGGCTTAAAGGGGTGGGTCACGTTTTTTCTTTCATGCTAAAACAAAAAAAAATCCCCCCCACCCCCCCACATAAATAATGACCGGTCCCTAACGAGATAATTTTTAGGCTATTTCCATCGACGTAACATCCACTCCTGCCATTTTTTACAACTTTCAAGTGAAACGTGACGGCCGTGAGTCAAACAGAGTGACCAATTCAAGACTAAAAGACAGACTAAAAGAAAAGTAAAGTCTATACTACCCTTCTTCCCCCTCCCCCCAAATGAAAAACTCTAGTCTGTAGGGGAATGGTTGAAAACGCGATTTTTTTTACAGACTAGAAAAAATAATACAGCCGCCCCCACCTCCCCCCAAAAAATGACTCCTCCCCCCCCGAAAAAAAGTCCAGTCCAGAGTTCAGTCCAGATTTTCCAACTGGCCAGCGTGACGGGCCGGATTTTACTGGAGAAGAGAGTAATTAAACAAATTAATTAAACTCCCATTATCTAGAAAAGAACAGTGTCTAACAAAACTACGACGATAATAAAGATTAACCCATTCACCGCTGCGGAGTGGTGCGGAACGGAAAAACGTGCCGACTGCATTGTCAAAGAGCACAAGGGATGTGCTGCGTCAGGTGGTCTATCGTGTTCCATCTGCCGATCCGCGACCTCGTTCCCAGGGTTCTCCTCTATACGGGTGGCCTATCACAGTCTAGTCTGAGTGAAGGGGCCGAGGTGAAGATTGCTAAAATGGCCTTCAGTTCCAGTTCCTTGCTTGTAGTCCGGCCCGTCCCGTTCGAGAAGGAAGCTCCTAAGCAAAGTTCCCCGACATTATTTGGGGTAAAACACTTGACAGACTAGCAAACTGACGTGGTCAAAACATTCTGAAGGAAATTGGCGAATTTGCCTAGCATAGGAAAATAAATTAGCTTTTCTGATTGAGAATAATCATAATTAGTAAAATGACTGTTCCGGGGATTAAAATCAAGCGCAAGCAGGATGGAGCCCATAACCTGGAGGAGCGAGCAACTACCGATACTAGGCCTTTGTGTCACGGCGTTTTCACGGACCGGGTTATTCTTAGGGGGCCTGTTTACATGGAGGTGGGAGACCCCAGGTAGGTGAGGTAACCCGCTTAGGTGGGGTAACATACCTGTCCATATAATCTCTCATTTTAATTTGATCACGTTTACATGATAGGTGTGGGGTGACCCTCCGTGGGTTACCTCACCTATCTGGGGTCCCCCACCTCCATGTAAACAGGCCCTTAGATACTTTTTATAGCACCTTTCCCGCGAAAAAGGTAGCTCTAATAGATCTGTCTATATGAACGCACCAAATGGTTTATTTGCATGACTATAAAGGAATTACAGTATTGCAAAAGCTATTAGTCTAAATTTAAGTACTAATTCAACTAATTAGTACGTGCAAAACATTACGAAACGTTACAGTATTCATTCATTCATTGATATTAACTTGGTTCTTAATTCAAAGCATTGCGAGATAAATGAAACTAATTGACAGTTAATTAAATAATCAGAAGAATTCATAAGAAGAGATTAAAGTATCGTGTGAAAGTGATTTGAAGTCACGTATTGTAGTTTCTACTTTGGAGAAAAATATGTCTCTAATCTGAGAATAAGCCTTGCAATCTAGTAAGAAATGATTTTCATCTTCGATTTTGTTACTTGTACAAAAGTGACATATCCTTTCATTGCGAGGAATGTTTTCGCATCTACCTGTTTCAATTCTAAGTTGATGACTACTTATTCTAAATCTTTTTTAAAAGTTGGCCTAGTCCTGCACAATGTTGCATCAAAGGTCAATAAAAGACGTGACAAGTGACTGGAACAGGATGGTACTTGGCTGTCCGCAGCCGGCTCGTCTTTCGATCCCCTTCTGTAGAATTTGTTCCAAAATGACATGTCATTCCGATCCCGGATAAAAATCTAAGTATGTACGCCGATGACCATCAGATGTATGCCACAGGGAAGAAGCACGACGTAGTCGCGCAAAGTATAAAGACCCAAAATGAGAGCAAGTTCCATATAATCCTGGTACAAGAACAACTATCTCTCAACAAACCCAATAAAGTTTCAGCTACTTACAATAAATCCGAGAAATGTTGACACAGACAACAATAATCAAGATATTTCCGTAGATGGACATGCTATTGAGAGAAAGGGGGAAATAAAGCCTTTAGGAGTTCAAATCGATTAAAAGTTGAATTTTACCAGTCATACAAGTGAACTGTGCACCGAAGGCCAGTCAAAAAGTAGGGGTCCTTGTGCGGTAGACTACGAGCAGTCTCTCTTTTTTTCTGTAGTCCGTCGAGCAAAACGCGAGACACTCAAATGGCCACGGGCGTGACACTCAAATGGCCACGCGCGTGACTGATGGCGCGAGACGGGACTGCCGCCCTCGTTTCGTGCGTCTCGCGGCTTCGCCGCTCGTGTGCGCATGCACTCCCCTTACTAAATCTAAAGAAAAAGAGAGACTGCTCACAGTCTACTAGTGCGGCTACCCAACTTGATACCTTGTAATGCTAAAACTATCACTTTACAAGTTTTCAATTCTGCCCCATCTAACGCAACCTCGTCCCCAGGGTTTTCCCCTTAAAATTTGGGTTTTTGAGGGAAAACCCCTGGGGACGAGGTTCCATCTACCCCTCTGCCATCTAGTCTGGCACTTTTGCAATGCATCGGATCGCAGAAAGCTAGAGAGGATTCAGGAGCGAGCGCTAAGAGCCGTGTACAAAACCAGATCAGCGTCCTATCAAGAACTGCTAGACCGCGCCAAACTACCGATGTTGTACAATACTAGAGGCCTCCGACAAGACATTGCCACGTTGATGTTTAAAGTTATAAGCACAGTCTCGTACCCGTGAATACTTCTGACTTATTTAAACTCAGTATAACTTACGAAATAGTGACTTCGAACTGCCTAGATTCGAAACTGTTAGATTTGGCCGGAATGGGACCTCTCATTTGGTCGAGGTTGCCAACCTTAAACTTTAAGAATGATAACCAAACTTTAAGAATGATAGAAACTCTGAACTCGTTTAAGAGGAACATTAGGAAAGTTAACCTTTCAACTCTTGTAAATATAATAGACGTTTTTAGGCTTTTTAACAAATTTTGTAAATAATTATATAATCTAAGCGTAGTTTTTTTATTTTTTAGTCATTTGAATCTGGTATTTAACTTATTATTTTACAGTGTCCCCCATATAGCTTATAGCTAAAAACATATAGACACTTAAATGTAGTTTTCATTCATTTTCATTCATTCATTCAATAAAGTGTGGCACCTTTCCGATTATGTGACCCTCCACTTTCGAAATCGGCGCGGCGCATATGTGGCGCTCCTTCACAGAAATCGCTCCGAAATCACCGTTCTTCATGTGTGCAAACGGAATCTCTATCCGGTATGCGGGGCTTCGTGGCCTGCAATTAGCTAGTGTGAACCGAGCTTACCTAAACACGTGTAGGTGACAGAACAATAAAAATTAAGCGTTCTGATTGGCTGCCGAAAAATGACCTTTGTACCCACTTACCCACAAGTGTCTTGTCCTGTCTTGTCGAGTTTGGGGGCAATTCGATTTTTGAGATGAGTTATCCTTCCGAAAAAATGGGGTTTCTCCCTTCGTTCTCAAGCGAACGTGTTTCTACTGACTGGCTGAGATTTGCTGTTATCTCTAATTCATTTTGCGTGTTGTGAATTGTACAGTTTGTACACTTTTGGAGGTAAAAAGGTGAATGCATGTACAAGGTGAGGCCTTACCACGATGATACAGGACACGTACGGACACGTACTTGAAAACTTGTAGCCTTACATCGATCTTCTTCTGGTGAAAATAATTTTACCTCTTTATTTTTTAGATGTCTTCAGTCCCTATAAGCAAGGCTTACATATCAAAGCTCTCGAAAATGGTTAAAGAAGATCCTAAAATTTCATGTTCACAAACTCTCGTCGACAAGAGAGATGCACACGGCTGCGGGCGCTTTCTGTTACAAGATTACAAGATTTCTTTGGAGTGGGATGTGGAAGCTGTTCGTGTTCTTGTGGAAAGAAAAGCGAGATGAAATAAGCCGGCGTAAGTTGTTCATTGTATTTATCTCCCTAGGGAAAAAAGCCTCTGTGCATTTATAATTGTTGTCAGGGGCACCTAACGACGGTTTCCTCCCAAATGCGCTGACAACACTTTTTAGTCTATCCAGAGTACTATTTAATAGACCTCAAGAAACGCATTCTGGACTGTAAAATTTGTATCTGTCAGGTCATTCTAGGGGAACTTGAGTCTTTTCGAAGTTAAAAGGGCTTCAGTATTACTTCCCGTAAAAATTTTAGTTGCAATTAAATTGCATCTAAAATTTTCGGGAGGTAATATACTGAAGCTGAATTAGCACATTACGAAAATGAAAATTTCTTTGATTCCTCTCTTTTAGGTTTCCTTTTTCCTACAAAATCGTAGGGAATTTATTACATAAGCTTCGGAAAGTGTACATGAATGGAACGCTGAAAATTTTTAGCCCTCCTCAAGTGATAGAAAATTCTAGGCAATATTTACTTCTCCGAGCAGATGTTTTACTGAAAACGGTCGTCAGCTGCCCCTGCAATGTCTCAGGGTCATAATTTGCCGTAGTAGATCGGGTCAACGCTATTAAGTAGTTATCTGACGATCACTCCTTGTTGGGTGTCAGTAAAACGCGGGTTAGAGGTTTATCTTTTTTTTAAAAAATGCTGTTTTAGGGATAGGTTAGGGTTATTTAGGGCTAGGGTTCTAAAAAAATGGGGAAAAACCATTTAGAAGGTGGTTTTCTCGGACAAATGAGATTTGGGCTATTGTTAAGCGAGTGCCAGTGGTTGCTCTCATTGCAATATAGCCACCAGTGAAACAAGATATCAAATCATCAGGGCTCTTGAAATGAAAAATCCTGCTTTAATAACTGACATTCCAAACACGCAGAACATTCATCATCATCCGGATTCATTTTGCTCTGTATCACATAGCTGAGGCACCCGGAGAAAGTTGAACCCCAAAATTTTGTGAGCATTTTAATTGCCACTTAAAGGAGCTGTGTCATGAAATTCAACCAAATTAGGAAATTACAAAATGCCCGTTAAATTAAGAGAAATATAAAATAACCACCTAAAACTTTAAAGGAAGGTTAAAATGACGTAACAGAAACAACAGATGCCATGGATGGGCAAAACTGAAGAAGATTGAAACAGATTGAAATAAGGGTTTTTGAAAACTGTTCAGCCTAACAATTTTTCAAAGTTGATCCCTGCTGCTTGCAACTTCAAAAATAATGCTCAGGAGACATATTTGTTTGTCTCGGATCTCTGATTTTGTCATTTACATGTAATTTCTCTGCTTCTTTTAAGTTCCATAGTGATTGAGCGAGAGTAATTGGCAAAATTAAACAAAATGAACTGGACTGCTGTGACACAGCCCCTTTAAATTCAAAGTAGCCATATAAATCAACATTAATTAAAATATAATAAACTACTTGCGATTGCTGCATAAAAACAGTACAGTACTGGCATGCGACTTGCCAAATTTGGCGCGAAGGTGTGATGACAACATGTGTTTGGTGTCAAATGACATTTCCAGCAACCAGTAAAGATACATAAACGAAATTTTGAATTAACATCACAGACACAATTGGTCACCCATGTGTTCATCCGTCTCTTCTCAGGAAGGACCGAGAGACCGGCAGAAATCAAACCTACCCCGTCCAGTAAGAAGCCTCCCACATCTCATTTTTAAATGAAAATAATTCCCAAGTGTTTTAACAAAGCACATATTTCTTCGTTTTTTGAGCTTAAATTTTGAGAGCATTTACTCAAGGGTGAAAATTACCAGCATATATGTAACAAAATTGTGCCGGTAGGTATTTTTAACAGGTCACATTCCACATGTCAGAAGACAAGTCATCATGCTACAGATAATTAAACAAGACTAGAAATGTCTCCTAACCCTAATCCTTATCCAAAATGTTGTTTTTGATGGAGGGGAAATTACTTGGTGTACTTAAACTATCAACAAAACTGTGACCTTCAATCGTGACCTGCGGAATCAGTGACCTGTAAAAGAAACCTCTCTCCGACAGGAGAAGTCCTCGTAAGTGTCAGAGGCAAGTTCCATTAACTTTTTGTTCCTCCACAGGGCAGCCACATAATCTGTTTGTGAAACCAATTGTATTGTAATTTTTGTAGTAAATGTTCTGGATTTGCCATTCGTCTTTTTGAATGGATGTCGTTAATCAAATGGTTAAGCAATAACTAAGTTAAAGCAGACTTGGTGAGCAAGATTTATTGTTTAGAGGGACGGTTTCTGGCTGGCTCATGTAAATCTTGCTGCACATTTTGACTGTTCAAAAATTGTGGGATTAGGGCTAGCTCTGGGCCTTTGGATGGATTTTCGTTCGTAAGGTATGGAAAAAAGTGTGAATCTTTTGAGCTTTCTGCTGCATCAGGTTTGAAAGCAGAGCAATGAAAATTGCTCCAGCGCTGGAGCAGTTCAAAAAATTGATTCCACCTTTGTCCTTCTGCTAAGAGGAACAGTAAACAGCAAACTCAAAATCCTCCAAAATCGCTCAAAATACCACTTCTTAGGCAAAAACACTTCTAGGCAAAAGGACAACAATTTATCATAGGTAATTAAAGTAACACAATGTTTATTTAGCATTGATCCATGCACACATTTGGCGATACACTGCTACACTGACCAAGCAGACGGTTAAATACAAAACATTTACCATAAAATTGCATCAGTTACGTTACACAAACAGATTGTATGGGTGCTCTGTGGTTCTTCAATCTCTGAAACATCTGCAGCTACACCAACATTATACTAGAATGGATTTCTGTCAGCCCATTTTTTGCATTATATACCATTTCCAGAATAGAATCAGTATATCGCTCTGTAAGTAACCCTTTCATCCCTGAATTTCTCATAATCACCAGTGCTGATCCACTTCCCTTCTATGTCATCAGTTTTAATGGTCAAGGACAAATTTAACAGCTAACTTGTGCAGGGTGAAGAGATTTTTCAAACCATATCCTAATGAGCCTGATTCGGTCAAGGAGACTGGAGAAAAAGGCAAAAAACCTGTAACTTTAACCTGAAAATTCCCACGAAAATCTTGTTCCATGCACCTACCTGTCCTTTCATCTAATTCTAAGATCCTAAAAGCTTTCCCAAAAACTCTTGCGACTGAAATGAAGCCTACTATTAATACCCAGCAAAAGAAAAAAGAAATAAGGCAAGAAAAGCAAAATAAGAGGGGAGGAGAGAAAGCAATAGTGTTTTAATTATTTATTTAATAGGTTTTTTTTTGCCACACAAAATGTACAAAATGAAGAAGGAAAAAAATACACCAAAGAACAAAAGTGGTGAAACAACAGGGCTTATAACGTAAGGCTTCCTCAATTTATTACAACTCATGATGGCTACACATGCAAAGCTATGACAATTAGCAGAAATAAAGACTGAGTCAAGACTGTTGTGTCACTTTTAAACCTTAAACTTTTAATTTTGCTTTCTGTGCTGCACATGCGCAAACTTCAAGAGGTCAGGTCTTGTTTCTAAATCAGAAGGACGCAAAGTGTTTGGCCCTAAGCAGCTTTGTGGTAAGATAAGATTTAGCTGTTTAATTATAGCCAGAGTGAGCAGCCAGGCTTGGCTTAAACTTTATAAAACGTGTTTTTTTGGCAAAATTCCCAGGAGCAAATGAAAAAATAGAATTTGGATTGGTTGCATATTATATTTACTTGAATTTTTCTTGTTTTCAGGTTTCCATCTTCTGGCAATATTTCAGTGACATTATAATTAAGAGAAAATGTTTGGCAAAGCATCTTAGCTCTCAGATTTAGAAAGCTACTTCTGCAAATGGAGGAACTAATGCACATTATTGCTGGAACCACTAAGAAGAGCCAACATATTGGATTATGTCTATAGACTCAGTTTCCTTGAAACAAAAATAAAAATCACTCCAATTAACTGGCCATGGTTAAGGAGCTTGGTTCAGATATTAATGATAGAGTCATTTGGTTGCAATACCAATATTATGAGCAAGCAGAAACTAGTGACCGCATTGAAAGAAAAACAACATGCTAGTCGACTGACAAGTGGTGAAGTTTGCCACAGAGGACTTAAGTAGCTCCCACAACATAAAAAGTCGGCAAGTGATGCCCCAGGCCTTGTAGACTTGCGGTGTTTTTGTCTATTTGAGATACATCTAAGAGGTAACAAGATGTGAAAATTCCATTTAAAAATCTGGCAAGAAGTCACAAGTAGTGTACATGCATTGCTTTGATTGAAAAGTTGCTCATGAAAAGCTGCTACATCTGGAGAAGAATTAGTTTATTGGCAGAAGTGGTTTCAAAGTGCTTGATCATGTTGCATGGAGTGGAACAAAAGCAGTTGTGCATCAAACAGAGCTGTGCTCTGGCTTTGTTCTATGACTTTCTCTTTGACTCTTATGAGGCTGACACCTCTCTAAGGAGCTAACCATTTGACTTTTGAGGTGGTGAGGGGGAGTACGGGTGATTTCAGGAAAAAATATCCTACAGACTGACTTTCAGGGAAAACAAATTCTTGCACTGACAAAAATATCTTTCAAGACGTGTAAAGCTGGAAAAAAATCTTACACCTCTGTATTCCAGGAAAAAAATTCTATCACCAGAGGCCAAATCATCCGTACCTCTCTTAAAAGTCAAATGGTCGGCCCCTAAGGTGTTAGGTATGATCAGTTATAAGTGGAAACTCCCTTTTGGCTCAATTTTTGCGAAGCCTCATATTTTCTAAAAACATTGCTCAGCTTTTAGCTTAATCACCAGGTATTTTTAGTAAAGTGTCAGAGACTGATGTGAGTGCTAAGTGGCAAGTAAACACCCGACCCAGCTTCCTACCCAGATGTTCTTAGTGTGGTAGAGAAAAATTAAAGTTGTGCAACAGCTAGTAGGGGTGTTTTATTTGCTGATAAATGATTATATTTGTCTCTTAACTGCAATTTTAATCTTCAAACTGAGTTTTCTGAATTAAAATTCTAAAGAACATAAACATCAGCAAACCCAAAAAATTGATAAATGCGCAGTCAGCTTTAAAGAGGTACAATTTGCATGAATAGAATAAAACCAGTGGTCTCCATGCTCGGTTTAAAAGTACAAAATTTATGTATTTGAGAAGCTTTTGGTCAGAAGGGTGTGTAATTTCGTGGGTTGAGTGAAACAATGACCTATTTTGAGGCATTGTTCTTAGCTCCGCCCCACTGCCAAACAAAGGCAGATAGTTAAGCGTGCAAGAATGGTGCAAAAGTCTAGTACAATGAGAACAATGCCTCAAAGTATGTCACCCAGAGCCAGGCCCAAAATGCAGCATCGCTTAAAACAAGTTTAATTTCTAATTTTATTCCATTTTGTAACATATTTTGGGTCATATGCACTTAACAACATATCTTATGTCTAGTTTGTGTAAGTAAAGAAAGATAAGATATTGAATAAGCAATAACTGAAATTTGTAGACTGTAAGCAGTCTCTCTTTTTCTCCAGGGTTAGTGAGGAAAGCACACGTGTGCGCAATTCTCCTTGAAACTGAAGGGTGTGGTCATGCAGTTGCGCATCTCGCACGTTTCGCTCAACTGACTAAGAAAAAGAAAGAGACTGCTGGTTATTTATGCGAGGTTATGTAAATTATGTAAAAAAAATGAATGTCAAGCTTAGTAAAGAACAAAGACTTTATCAGCATGCAAATATATTTGTTGTAATGGATTGTGCACCAAACAAAGAGCAGATAAAAATTATTGATTGACTGAGTCAGCACAGCACGGCTTACCTTCTCTTAAGGTAATTCCCTAGAAAATGATGTACCGTCCAGATTTTTTTCAAACTTGGCACAAATGTCAGACATACTAGGACATTCAAAAACTGCAAATCATAAAAAGATGGGGTCACTGTGCTTGTTTTGGCCCTGTGTGCCCTTAATTCTAGGTGGTTTTTCCAAGTTGTGCAAAATGTTCCATACTTAAACAACCGTCAAAAATTCTTTTTTTTGGAGCAAAAACTGGGAATCTTACCAAAACCCTGAGCCCGTTTGTTTGCCACCCCCTAAAGGGGTTACTGGTCTCGTAACAACCAAGGTATGGCTTCAAATGATCATTTTGCTCGAGGGCACTGGGGCTAGTTTCTAGACAAACACCTTTTTAGCCGCGTAGAATTATCAAAACCGCCAGGACTACAAATGAGGACATAAATATCTCTTTTTAGACGACCAATGGAAATAACAGCCCCCATTGAAGTTGCAATATTATGCGCACTAAGTGATGCGCAGTGCAAAACTAGGGAATTAACTAAAGGTTAAACCTTGTACATCATGTACATGGCTAAATGAAGAAGTGTGGCTCATGCGGGGCCAGTATAGTACTAATGGAACTAAACTTGGAAGGGAGCACAATTTATAAACACGTTTAGTAACGCTCAAATGGTACAGTTTGTAGTCCTTTTGGAATGAGATTAGGTGTAGATTTTTTTCAGTTGTGTTCTGAAATAGGGCTTGGTTCGGTCCTTCGCAGCTGTTCGAGCCGGATTCACGCAAAAAAATTTAGCAAAGATTCGCCTGTAGCCTAGGAGTCTAAGCTGCCGCCACATTATGTAGCTAAGAGCATGTATCAGATATAGTTCAATTCCTCGAATTCTGCGAGGCGTTGTAATTGTTGACTCGATCAGTCTACCCTGCAATCTAAGGCAAGAGAGATCTCTCAAAACAGGTCTAGTTTCAGTGTACTGAATTATGAGTAGTGTTAGTATTTTTACTGAAGAGACTTTTGTAGAGAAAACTACATCCTGTGTTTATTTTCACGTCCTCCAAATTAAACGTGGGATAAAAAAATTTCCTGTCGTGGTCGTGCACGGCAAAGAAATGTACCAAAAACCGCGCTACATATGCAAAATTTGTCGTTTAACTTTTAAAACCTTTTGCGTTTTGACGCGGTTGTTCTCGTTGCCTTGTCGCCGTCGTCCGCCACCCAGTTTTATCGATGTGTGTAAACTGTTGGGAATTCGAATGCGTTTTTTTGTATGAGACGCTATGAACACCTATGAATACCTTCAATAAAATAAGCCCGGAATCCTGAATCCGAAATATTTATGAATCCTCTAGTGTAACTGTAGCGCCTACGCGAACAATTCAGTGGTATCTCAGACTTTTTTATGCAAATGTGTGGTTCTTTTACCGTTATTTGCTACATTACTTTTAACCGACGAAGATCCCTGCCTTGATGTTGATGTAATTAATCTTGCCCTACTTCGTCTTGTACGAAGAGAAGCCGAAGTGAATAAAACAACGCGTTTACGCTGCTACGCTGCAAAACCATCCAGCCTTGCTATTTGCGCCTTTCCCGCTGTTTCTCTAAATATATACCATTAAAAATTCGGTCCACCATTGAATCACTTCTCTTTCCTGGAAACCGACACTAGGGTGTAAAAAGAAAAATCAAAAATTCCGTTGTGAAATGAATTTAGCCCAACTGTACTTTTAAAGTAATCAAGATTTATCTATTTTATCTTTTGTATCTTTTTTTTTTTTTTTTCATTATTCACTTTTGTATTCCGTTATTTTATTATTTTTTTACCGTCGACTTTTTCAGGTACGCACAGGTTGCTACGCCCCTGACAAGTGGACAGAAGAATGTAGAGAAGCTGCTGATGGAAATCCTGTTACTTTGGAATGGGAATAAGCATTTAATTACAAATCTGACTTACATTCCTGGTAGATTGTCCTTGAACACTGTTGAATGAGATCCTTGAAAAGTCATTTAAAAGTCTTTAAAAAATGGTTGCAGTTTTTTTTCTGAACCCTGAATTCAATCGATATAATCCGCCGTGTTATAACAATTTTACGATAGCTTGCATGGTCATTACAATTCTCGACAGGTGTTACAATTCACGACAGAACAAACTTTTATGGGCCTGATTGAGCTTTCGACGGTTGTGCCATGGCTAAGCCAACCAGATTTCATATGAGCAATTATTTACTAGGCTTAAATCATTAGAACATATTCTCTGAGGTAACGTTTATGGGCGTGATTGAACTTTCAACGCTTTTACCAAGAGAAAACAAAGGACATATGGTTCGCCCCCTGGGTTCGCCTGGCTGCGGTCCTTACCCAGATTAATATTTGCGGGGATATTGATTCAGTTATCGATTCCTAAATCAGCTTCTACTGGATGGATGCAAACCACTGTGAAGTTCCTGACAAAGCTAAATGATGTAGCTCGTTTAGAAACGCAGTGCAGCTCGTCCTCAAAGGAAGAAAAATTCGATTGCTTCATGGAGAAACTCACAGAAGACCTTCCCATCTTTGAAGAATTTCTAACTCAGACCAACCTAAAAGAAACTGAGCAAACTGATTTCTCGGGCCTGAAGCAGCTCTATACTGCATTTGCTGACTTTACAGGAAACCGGAAGGGATGGTCTAAGTTTGGAGATGAAAAACCTGAATCTCAACTGGCAAGCAGCCATGTCAAAAAACTTCTAGATAGTTCACGTCTTCGAAGTTTATACGAACAAACCTTTAGACCTCTTGTGGCAAGGCTGCAAAGAGATATCGATATCCGCGAAGGAATTCCGAATAATGATGGTTCGTACAATATGTCTTTTGATATTAACGGAGCGTGCTATCAAATTGAAGTGCAACCTCGAAACGTACCTACACTGTCAGTCAAAGACGTTTGTCCAACCCGATATAAGTGCACACAGTCTATCTTTGATTCAAGTGATAATGCTTGCGGCCAAAACAAATCGGAATGTGACATCAACAAAGCCATTCCACTTATGATTGGCGTATTCTTCTATAAAGTCAGCTTTGCGGTCTTGAATAGATTTTGTAGGGAAAAATGTACTGATGGTGGCTGCAAATTGACGAGAGAAGACTTCTCCAGCATTGCCAAGCAGGTGGAGTTGATGAAAGCGTTCAGAAGTTTGCCCCCAGAAGACCCGTTCGGGCCCAATAAATTTTTTCAAACAGCTATTTCAAAGAAGGCCTACTACGAAATAGCGGCTGCCATGGAGATCATAGGCAAAAACGAACTGCATTTCAAAAAAATTGAACTGAATATTGCCAGCTTCGCTTGTAAAGAACATATATCTCAGCCCGCTTGTCACGTGGCAAGAGTATATCCACATTATCTGCTGTTGAAGAAGATGAAGGAAAAAAGGCTTGATCCGGGACATACTGGGGATACAAGGGATCTAACTCTTTATCAGAATGTTGACCATGCTAAAATAATTGAACTTAAGAAAGAAACTATTAAACATAACGAGCTGCTGTCCGCCGTTAACCAGCTTAATAAAAACCTGGAAACACAAGTCCGAGGAATTGCTTCTTATTTTAAAGGAGTTGCTAGCTTCGATCAAGATATAGCAGACGCTGATGTGATATTCATAAAAGGCAAACTTAAAGATTTTGATGGGGAGTATGAAAGACTTAAGAGAAAGGTGAACAGTGATATGAAGGACATCAAGAATCTCACCCTGGGCCTTGTGATTACTGAGCTGGTGGAGAATACAGTAGCTCTCGTAGCAAAAATGGCAGAAGAGTCAAACCCCATAGCCGCGATATTCACTGGTGTAGACTCCAAGGGTATACGTGACGCAGCAAAAGATGTTGCCAAAGCAGCAGCAAACGTGAGGACAGCGGAAGCACTTGCTTCAGCCATGGAAGGACTCGTGAATGATACCGAAGAGATTGGAACTTGCTTGCATAACAATCAAAATCAAATAAAGTCTATGAAATCCCTCGTGGATAAAATAAAGAAAAACCAGGCAGATGACATTGGTGACGACGTAGAGACATTTATTACAGAATACTCAAATTATACACCAAAAGTGGCTGGACATCGCATGGCCCAGAACATTGCTAAGTGGGGGGCTTTCAAAGATTCCTTCTGTGATCTGATAAATGGGGCTGAAGGGGTTGTGGCGTCTGGTGCAAAAGCTGCAATAGGTAATGGTATCTTATTTTGTGAAAATTTGGAAGCATCAATCGCCGAGTTTGGTGCTCTCAGAGAAAACATTTTTGACTTTCAATTTGAAATGGTGGACAGTCTTGCTAGGGTTATGAGAGGCAACGTAGCCAAAAAGTTAGCTGACTCCATTCAAGGGCAAGAAGACGACATTTTTAAGGCTGATCAGCTGTTGGGCGGATTTCTGATGTCACAACAATTTATGCAGTCCCATGCTTGGTTATATTGCGACAAACTTGAGTATAAAAACGAGGGACAAAGGGTTCAGGCATGCTCACCAAGAACTGGTCTTTTCACAAACCATGACCTGGACAATCTTGTGGCTTTCAAAACTGAGCATCAAACCCAAATGTCGGTCGTGCGCACAGTTCACATCCCAACAAAACCTCAGTACGAAGGAGATTTGGGTTTTATCAACATCCAACGGCTTGCAAGTGAAAAGAAGGCGTCCTTTAGACTACCACGAAACGTAACCTGGTTGTACAAATTCGACTGGAGCTTGATTGGTGAATCACAAGCCCCATACGTCGAGAACTTTCAACTGTTTTTACCAAACAGAGAGTACAACACTGGCTCAGGGAAGAAAAAGAGGTCAACTCGGATAGTAGTTACCGCTGATACGCAGGCAGGCAGCTACTTCATTACAAATGTGAATTCATCTGTGTTATACAAGTTACCAGAGATGCAAACGTCATACGTAACAGTCTACCAAGAAGGCTATCGAAGTTCAACATGCCCACAGGAAATTCCCAACCCATACAGCCTCTGCAACAACCTCCCTAACATATGTCTCACCTCCACCAACGAAGCAGGCGATAGTCTTCTTCCCACAACGCTATCCACATGGAAGGAGACGTACAGTGTTCAGTCTGGAGAACAAGTAGTAAAATGGTTGGCTCCAACCAACGTTACGACTAACCTAAACCTCATCGCAAAAATAAAGCTTCGAATGCCGAAGGTGTCTGCAAATCCACTGACGGAAATCGCGAATGACCAACCAAATTTGACAGATTTATGTTGCGATGACAACACCTACCGCGCGTCGCTGGTTGACAGCGTGTGCACGGATTGTCCAACTGGATCCACGTCAAAGCTTGGAGGATACTACTGTGAAGCCAACCCTTCCACAAAAGAAAAAGAGAAAAAGAAAGAAAAAGGGAAAGAAGGAAAGAAAAAAGAAGAAAAACAGAAAGAATAAAGAGCGTTGACCCAAGCGTAAACCAGTGGCGAATGCACACTAAAGAAGATACCCATAACAGAAAATGTTACGAAATATGACAAATGGAGTAGCTTGTATATTTCAATCGTTTTAAATCGCATTTAACCGAAAGGGAAAAATCATGCTGAACCTTATTCATTATATTATTTACTCGCTTGCTCTTGATATAATATCTTAATCAGCGTTGTTATTTTACCCAGCTACATGTATGCAGGAAACTCTGATGGTACTTGTAATACATAGAGCCGCTTTACAAAGGACGCTTCACATTATTCTACCCTTTTGTGAGTTGGTTACCATGATACAAATTGCATTGAAGGCTTCCAGGTTACTCTTGCGAGTTTAATAAACGACTGTTTGTTTGATTTCTGTCTGTATCCTTGTTCAGGCCGAGCGTGTGATTGGTTGAGGTCAAAACCAAAACAAAACAAACTCGGCTGTGAGATACTGGAAATGAGTAGAAGGTGAAAACTTTTTTGGTGGCAGCCATTTGCGTAGCCAGCGTTGCAGCCGGCCCAAGCACTCGTCTAAACCATTTGTATACAGAAGGCTTAGAGCGTCTGCGACGCAGGCAACCATTTGCGGCAATCGGCCGAAAGAAAATTCAGTTATAAATATAGCCTGCGTCGCAGACTCTCTAAACCCTCTGTATAGAGCGTGTGCAGGAGCCCATCACTCTTGGATGATGGGCTCCTGGCGTGCGTAAATTAGTTTTTGATTGGCGCTTTTAATTGGCTAGTATCTTACTCAGTTTGTCATTAGTCCGATTTGAAATTGAGCGTTGACAGGCCAAATACGAATCATAGCTCGGGACAAGAGAGAATGAGCTAGCCTGTGTACAGACCCCCCCCCCCCCCCCTCCACCCTCGGGGTCTGTTCACAGGCTAAGAGTGTGAAACGTGACCTTTGAGCGGCAGCTTGATCAACTGAGGTTTTTTTTTCTTCTTCTCTCATTGCGCAGATTATGCTGAATACATAGGCCTCATTTACACGGCGGCCATATTGTCCCGAGAGACTGAAAAAGCTTTGTTCCCACGAAGACTCCCCGAAGACGGCAAAGTGTATAAACGCCGTGATTAAAATGTGTCGGTTCATTCACTAAGCCTTGGAATCTCAACAACACTAGCATACATGTCACTTATGTAATCTTACGTATTATAAATGCAGTTTTCACGAACTACGGAATTCTAGGCCGTGTTATCTGAATTTTAACTTCAATAAAAAACAAAAATTTACACTTATTTCGTTTTCCGCCCGCCTTCTTTATTCCCGATCTCGATCTCTAAAGCCTTACGATAAGACCAGTACTCACTTTTTATCACCTAACTTCTTTTCGTCTGCAAGAGTAATTAATCATACTGTCGAGCGAGTGTTTCCCAAGATGTACTTGAATCCCACACTGTGTAGAGATGATGACATTCTATTCCCGATAAGGAGCGGGCTCTGTAAAAAATTTGCCTTGCGTTTTTTGACACTTTTTTTGAATTTGTGGCAGATGGATCACGGCTGCAAAAAGCAGCGAAGTCGTAGAGACAGCAACCATAGACTGGATGCGAAGCGAGGACTGCTTGATACCAAACCATTATTTTCCACCCAAGTTTTGACGCCACGCTTGTTAGACTGCCTATGGCGCCAGTAACTGCAGACGCATATTGTGTCGGAATTGTAGTTTCAAATCTCGACAAGTCTAAGTCACGGCCGTAGTATAGACCCTTCTACGGTTTCTTCAACTTTTGACATGGACCAGTTATGGAAAATCCGTCGACACCAATGGAGAGAGCGCCTTAAAATTAGTACGAACTGCAAAGTTTGAAACTCACTTGTTAAAAAACCAACTCCTCATAGACGCAAAATATTACAGACGTTTGTATGCTGGGGGGCACCCCATTGTACTAAACGGTTGTGACTTGACGGAAAAAATTAGCCAATGTGGCTTTCTTGCCCTCGTTTATTCCCTGTTTCCCCTTCCAGCACACGCTACGGAAAAAACCGTAAAATTCTGAAAATAAGTCCCGGGGCTTATATTTTTCAAAGGCCCTTTATGAAGGGCTTATTTTTGGAGGGGCTTATACGGAGTGGCTTATCTACGCAGGGAAATTTGCGTTTCAAAATCGATTAGGCTAGCCTTATAGTTTGAAGTAAATTTACCGTTTTTGCTTTGTTTTACTCTGTTATTTGAGAACAATTTTCCAATTACAAGCCCCCAGGGGGCTTATATTTGGAGGGGCGATTTTGCGTTACCGGTTTGGAGAGCTTATATTTCGATAGCCTGAGTATCAGGCGTTTCTGGGGAAAAGGGGAAAGATGGAAGCGAAAAAGGGAGAGAGCTGATACTCAGGCTAATATTTTTAGAGGGTCAGTGAAGGTGGATTACACGAGGATGGGATACCTGTGGCGCTTCAGCTGTGGAAAAACGATTTAGCTGGTCAGTGGTTACCCGCCCAACTCTAAGGCCGCAATGACATCATGGTCAATAGAGAATTGTAAAACCTGTACGTGCATTGCGGATTTTTTAATCGACTAAGACGTTTCAGCTGAATTTTATGTTATCAACAATTGCCGTAGCAATATAATGCCATTATTTTCTAGTTCTTCACCCTTTGATCAAGATGTTGGTACGTTCAAGTCTACTTCCTTCTCTTCGCTGTTCGATAAACAAAGTGAATGACTTTCGTGCCTTTTTCTTGTTCACAGAGAAAGCGACAAGTGAACTCAACACAACGGAAGACTGGCAACTCATTATGGAAATATGTGATCGTATTCCTCGGACACCATCTGGGTTTGTAGACTAAGTATTGAAAATTTAAATAAGTTGTCGTCCCTCGAACCATCTTGTAAATCGCCTTTTATTTACGCTGAAATTTATCCTCAATTCATCATCAGCTTCTTTATATTGTTGCGAATTGTTAAAGTTGGACTTGAGCTAAGAAATTGTTAACTTCTGAATCTTTAACTTGATATTTCTGTGACACTTCGCCGTAAATTATTCTAAGAGTTGAATTTTGGCACAGCTTTGTGCATTGAACTAAAAAGATGACGTAGCTTTAAAGGATTGACCTTCATGCAATGCAGTTTTCAGTTATTTGGACATGTTAGCTGTAATTGATAATCAATCTATTGTTATTGATTTTCTTTTTGTCGATGGAAAGTGATAAATTGGTGTAAGCTTAATATCTTGATCCTTCTGTGTAACAATAATAATTTGTTTTAAGCTTGTTTGTGCATTTTTCTGTAATTTGTTTGTAACTTGCTGACTAACAGTATGATCATGACTGTCATGAGTTGACAGTTTCTCATTATCCAAAATAATTTTTATTTCTAGTATTTGCAAGTAATGATTAAATATTAGTGCTCTCTCAAAAGTTGATGTTGGATTTCACTTTTGATGAATTCTGAGCCCTGAATTCCTAAGCATTCTTTGCTAGATAAATGTAGCAAGCCCTCCAAGTTCTAGAAAAAGCATACTCTTCTACTCTTCTCAAATTTTCAGAGTCAAACCAACCACAATGCTTAATCCTTGCCATTGTGATTAACTTATTCTTAATTTATGTTTGGTTGCAACTCATAAAAGAGTGATTCCAGAATTCTATATTATTATGTCGCAGGTATGGTCAAAATGAAATTCAGATTTAATTAGATTCAACCGAGGTTGATTCTGCCTTTCCTTTGTTTCCTAGCCCTTATTATAACTATTATGCACATGTCATCTGCTTGCCCCAGAGGTAGAGCCCCGCGCCAGTCAGGGGAATATGTTGGGGAATACAGTGGGATAGACTGGATTCTCTACCCCTGGGGAGGGGAAAATTCAGGACATTGTTTTAGTTCGAAGAGAAGAGGGTGGGCGAATTGCAAATTTTGTAAAATCTTGGATGGTAACCACGGGAATATCATGAGGATTTATCGCAAAAAGGGTTTTATAAAAGGGGAAGCAACTAACTTGGTGATAGAAATTTTTTAACAAAGCAAACGAGACCTTGAACCAGGCTACCCTTTGAAGCTCGTTCAACAATTAATACTGACTGAAGTTAAGTTCACCAACAGAATTGATGCTCTTCGCAACAAAACAAAACAAACAAAAGAGATTTTACTGTTTGTTACTACCTACAATACCTACAGTCCAGGCACACCGAATCTCAAAAAGATTCTCATGAAACACTGGGACATCATGCATTCAACAGCAACCTAAGCTTAAACATATCTTAAACCAGCCACTGATTGTCTCCTACAGGAAGGGAAAATCTCTCAAGGACATTCTAGTCTGTGTGAAAATTCCTTAAATCTCGCAACAATCACAAAATCAACGAAGCCGTTAAAAGTAAACTAGGACTTGCAAATTGCATACTATCACCTTAACTGGCTTCTAAAAATGGCAATCACGCATCCATTCCTTTTATTAAAAAACAACCAGGTCAATATATTTTCAGATCTCTTACGTGTTGTAAACCTATCACTGATCATTCTTATTATGAATGCAGAAGCTGAGGACTCATAGACTTTATTTAAAAATTCATACATAAATGAAAAGCGATGGATAAAGTTGTAATGTTTGAGCATCATGAGGTAGATTATTTCAGATCATCTTAACTAGTCTGTGGAAAAACTATCAGTCTCTCCTAACCTTGGTCTTCAGGGGTTCTTTCATTGTAGTGATTTTTTTTTCAATAAAGATATAATATTGCTTTTCCAAGCCTAACACAATTGAGTAAAATTTCATCCCCAAATATCATAAAAATGCCCCCCTGCGTCAGGTGAATCCCAGTTATATGAGGTGGATATCAGGGGGATTTTTTGTTGAGAAGCACTTGACCCAGGGGACTTTGTCTTATTAAATTCCCCCACCCCGGGAGAAATCCTCAACTTTGCTCCGTCCATTTTACAATCCCCCTGGTTGGCCCATGGGTCTACCCCCGGGGCAAGCCAATGACATGTGCATTAGGAGTAGTAGACAAAGGAAATTAAGAATGAACCAAGGTTAAAACACTATTAAGCCAAACTTCATTTTGATCTTTAACATATTTGTACTCTCCTGTGGATGGTCAGTGGGCATTCTAAGGGGTTAGAAAGGTCCGGAGATGTTAATATCCACGGGAACGTGGATTGAACATATCTGACTTTTTTCTAGAATGGCTAGCATCAGATTCAGGGGGAGCAAGCGGTGGCGCAGTTGTGAGAGCACTCACCCACCACCAAAAGTTCATGTCTAAATTATGTGGAAAGTTGAACGTCTGGGATTTTCACTGGGCTACACAGCATGCAAAGAAAGTTGTGTCCGATAGCCTGGGGTAGAGGTTTTTGCTATTGGGCTTGTGATTTTTGTTCTTAACTTGCCCAACGGGCAAGTGAAGTTTTTGGGGGAAATTCAAATTACAGAAGGATTGTAATCAATCCTGCTAATCAGAGAGGGTTTTGGGACTAGTTGAAATGACTTGTGGGTGGGCTAGTACATGTTAGCTACAGCTTGCCCGAATGAGAGGCCGTAAAACTGACTTTCTTTGCACCCTGCTACATGTAGTTCTTACTCTTTCCTGGAGCAGGCTTTTTTTGATTTTAGCATCATAAAAATTAAAGGGAGGGTAACCAAAATACAGTAGGTTAGTGCATCTTTAACCCTCACACTGATTTTGTATCTTTTTGTGTGTTTAGGCCCAAGGATGCACTGCGGTCAATAATGAAAAGGGTTAACCATAGAGTTCCTCATGTTGCCATTCAGGCGCTTACTGTAAGTCAGACACCAAAATGAAATTTAAACGGAAACTATCAGGAAATTGAGTAATATTGATTTTCAGTCGACAAAACTCTTGTACCAGATGAAACTGTGTCACATTCTCTTTTACACATGTGTCAAGGGCTTTCATAATAACACCAAAGACAATTTCGTATTTGAGCCTAAGAAAATGAATTTCAAATTTCACAGGAATTGAAAAAACACAGGTAAAATGTCATGCATCGGTATTTCCCCAGTTCCCACAAGACATTTTCTTTGGTCTTTTCACAGATAACTAAATATATCTGTAGCCCTATCTAGAAAACTGTAAAAAAGAATGCAATATGCCGTAAGTTATTCTGGTACAGAGTACACATTGTATTTGTCCACTGAAAATTAAGTTTATTCAATTTCTTGGTGGATTCTGTCTCAAACCTTTGTTTCCAAAGATAGAGTGTCAAGAACTTGAAAATAAGCCCCCATAATAATCAGCATTCATGTAACTTTTCGTTGTTTCATATTCTTTATCTCTTGAAATTGCTGGATAATCACTGAAGCATTCATTGTTTTGTTTTATTTAGCTCTTGTCTGCTTGTGTGAATAACTGTGATAAAGTATTTCACTTGGAAGTTTGCTCCAGAGACTTTGTTAATGAAGCAAAGAGTATCATATCAAGAGTAAGTTAGATATGTGCATTAATATTATTATTGTTTAAATAAACTGAAGAGACGGGTCAATACCAAAAAGAGGGGTTCAGACCTATATTTTTTTAAAGCTGCCATGTCCAATCACAAAAAACTTGCAGTGTCGTATTCTGACTTGTGAGGTTAAGATAACTTTGTTCTTACTACTTACACGTGAGTTAATCCTTAAGGGCCCCTTTTTTCTGCCCAAGGGGTTTGTACATGCCTAAATTAAAAATTCTGGTAAGAGCACTGCCATTGTGTAAATGGAATGAAATTATTGTATGATGGTCATATCGTAATCATCAAGATCATTATTGCTCAATGTACTAGAGGGCACATACAACGCCTGTCTTTTCTGCCCAAACCACCCTGTTTTGTACTGTAGCCATTGGCCTTCCTCTTATTTTAGAACCATTCAGGCCTCCGACTTATTGCTGAAGTTATAATATGTAAAAGGTAAACTTTACCAAGACCTTGATGATGAAGGAATGGCCTGAAAGTCTCCCCTAAGATCCACATAATATTACCTACAATGTACTGTATAATAATTAGTTGTAATTTTATAACTTTTCAGGCACATCCCAAAGTAACAGAAAAACTGAAAGGCCTTATAAAAGAATGGTCTGTAAGCTTCAAAGATGATCCCCAGTTAAGGTACGTAATTTATTTTCAATGCTTATTTACAAGGCTTGTTTGTTATTCATCACCCATATTAAACCAGATATATAGTTCATGTTATGTTTCTAAAAATCTATACATGTAAGTAACATAATATTTATTCTCTTTGTCCTGATAATGGCTTATATTTCAGTCTAATACCAGCACTTTATAAGGAACTTAAGGCAGAAGGAGTAGAATTTCCCAGTGACACATCTAAGGTTGGTAGATTTTTTCTGAGCACTCTGTTTTCATTCTGAGCATTTTTTGTTCAGAAAGGGAAAGATCTTTGTAGTGTATTATAATAAAACTAAACGTTCATACTATTAGTGACTTTTGAGTTCTTATTTTGAGCTAATCAGTACACATGATGTTTTTATATCATGACTGGTGGTCATTTGACAATTTCTTACTACAAAATTTGACCTTGATGAACAAAATCTTACCTTCAGTCATGTACAATGTATTTTGTAAGAGAGTTGTCTTGTGATTTGGCCTCCAAAATTCTTCACTCATGACTTAAATCAGTGTTTACATAGTAACTGGTAGTTATGTGGTTTCAGATGAAATTTTTTTCGAGATTATGTTTCTCCTGATCTCTTATCATAAAGGTTTGAGTTCTGCTTGCAAACAAGCAGCAGCAAAACACAAATGCTGCTAATGTCAAAAAGTCTAATGACTATTGTTTAACAGATTCATCATGTTTACAAGGCTTGTGAACTTTTTGTGTCTGTTCTTCATAAACACTGGATAAAAAAAATAATTACTACATCGACTGATCGGCACTCATTGACCAGATTTTGGACAAATCTACATCATTAGTATGGAATATTAGGAGCTGAATTGTAGATGACTCTCCCATGAAATGTTCCCAGTAGCAAGGAGTTTAAGGAGAGATGGCTGTGTTTGCCAATGGCTATTATTTTGACAGTGAAGATTTGCAGTACTTAAATATTGAATCTATGTCCTGGAACTACATTGTCTGAATAAAATCTGAGTTATGCAACTTGGTTGGACTTCTTGGTTGGACTAAATGATAGAGCAGCCCTGCTTTAATACCAAGGTTTTCCTTTTTTGTTAAGGACTCAAGCTCAAGATTGTCCAGTTCACCTCCTCGATCATCATCAGCAAAGTCCACGTCCAGTGCACGACAAGAAGATGAAGATTTGGCCAAAGGTACTTTAATACACATTGTACTTGTACTTGGATAAAAGATGTTGTTTTTGGTTATTGACTATTGACACTAATATCTTTCCCTTTTTAATGATTCAAAGGTTGCAGTTATCATCAAAAGTTATATGATAAAAATTACCGGTAGAGAAATGAGATATGTTGCTCAATAATTTTCAGCTGCAAATTTTGGCATTTATTACATCCGCTTTGAAATCACTGGCCATCTATGCAATCTGATTGTCTCTCAGCAGTGTGATTTATTCCCAAATTGCACCATTTTTTGCTTTAAGTTGCATCTTTCTCCCTGCCAATGAAGAAGGAACACTAAGACAGCACAACCAAACAGATTTCAAATCTTGTTTAAAGTAACAAATCAAATTTCAGGTTAAGTGGATGTAATAAAGTGGTAATTGAACTTTGTGTTGTGCAATTTTCGTCTGAAATCATACTTGTTGGTGTAGACGTCATGTTACAAGTCAAAATTGAATTCAGGTTAATTTTTTCTAACCTACATGTAGGTTGATTCTCCTCTTCTGTCTCCTAGCTCTAATAATATTATTCTTGAACTAGGGCTAGAACGCAAAGAACATTGAGAATCAACCCAGGCTAAAAATTTTTAATCTGAATATAATGTAACATAGATATTAATTGTAAAATTAATATACATTGTAATTACACCAACAGCACTACCCTCTGTGTTCTCTCTCTCACTACCACTGTACTGTATTGAAGTGAATGTGAAACTTACACTCCTTTCTCTGTCATTTTGCACTTCACCTAAAACAGAGATTTGTCCCCCTATGTTAGAATTGCTGTCTCCCCAAAAAGCCAAGTCAGTGTTGGATAGTGTACTTACAACTTGTATTACTGTATAAATAATTTAAGTTAAAAAATTAAGCATCTGTCTACAGGGAAAGAGTGATTATAAATAATTTTGAGAATTATATGTTGAGTTAAGTTTTTGGATTTTTTGTAGCAATCGAGTTGTCTCTCCAAGAGGCTGAAGCTAGCAAGGTAAGACACAAGTTTGAACTTTTATTTTATACTGTGATAATCATGAAACTTTAAAAAGTTATTTTGATATCCACAATTTCAGTTAATCTACACTGTGCAATGTACTTTAGAGTGAGTATTTATATCCTGGTGAAATTACAGTGCAACTAAAGAGAGCTAAATCATCTCCTGAAAAAATGAATGGAATTAAAATGAAATAAAACTTTACTTTATAAATTTATGACATTTGAATTTATGTCAAAGCTTTAAATGCACCCTTGATTACTAAGAAATTAAGTTATACAGTTTATTAAATGAATATGCCAGTGATTAAAATCTTTCTTTGTTGTGCAAGAAAAATATTCCTGTGCCTTGAGAACATCACCTTGATGTGCACACTTCTACTGTACAAAGCATTTATGGTTTTAATATCTTTTTTGTCTGGTTTATTCATCAGCCAAAGGTTTCCAGTCTTTATCCCAGTTTCAGTACTCCTTCACCTGCACCTATAAGAAAGGTAGGTATCCTGTACTCTTACGGTACTCCCAACCTCAAAAGACAGTCTATTCCCCGTGTGGCATTTTAGGAAGGAACTAAGAAAGACTTAAGTTTTTTTGTCTTGCTTGAATTGGTTGAGTTGCAATTTACTGGCAAATGTCTAAGCATCAGATTTCAGGATAACCCCAGTCAGGTTTCTGACAACAAATAAGAGCTGTCAAATTGTTTCTTTAAGCTTCTATCAGTGATTGCATGCTGGCTCTGAGAAGCATTCCTCAAAACCAATATTATGAAACTTGTATTTTTACATACAAATTCTCCATTGTTAGGAGAATATTGATATTGATCACCCTTAGGTCTATTAGGGATTAAAGGGTAAAGAAAACCTCACATTAAGCATACACCATGAATTACTTGTGCATCAATTTGAATTAGCACCAAACGTTTCTTTTTGTATATTCTGTTAACAAAAGTGCATTATCAAAGTAGACACTTTCATTAATTTTGACACACACTGTAAACATGAATGACATTTTTTAGGTTGAGGTGAAGAAAGTCAAAGCCCTGTATGACTTTGAGGCAGTGGAAGACAATGAACTCACCTTTAAGTCTGGAGAGATCATTTCTGTTCTTGATGACAGGTTGGTAGATCGTAAAACTTGCTAAGCTCCAATGGTACTGATACAGCACAGTGTAAGCATGGTGAACTGACCTGGCATTTACTCCATTCTGCGCAAGAAAATGAAAGCTTTTTATGTAAACCATGTTGGCAGCAAATTCAGTTTTTATTGTTGTTAGTTTCAAGTTTAATCAACTTTAATTTGCATGTTGAAAGTACAGCACCATAGTGCATTGTTTGAAGCAATATCATCTACTAATCTTGGGTAACCTGTACATCCGAGTGTCATTGGGTGTCCTGTATACTGTGAAGTCATCTGCTGTCATTTCTATTGTCATAAATGTTTAATGTTAGAAATATGGTACATCTATAAGAGTTCATGTTTGACCAGAGGGTTTTTTAGCCAGTGAGCAAGCTCCCTGGGGGGTTCTGGGGGTATCCCCACCCACCCCATGTCCATCCCTGCCCTCAAGTGCCCCCAAGAGAGCTTGCTCAAAGGCTATAAGGTCTGCAACAGGCCACATTGCTCATTGTATTCTTTCTCTACAGTATTGCAAACTGTGAGCAAGCTCCCTGGGGGGCTCTGGGGGTATCCCCGCCCATCCCCTGTCCATCCCTGTCCCAAGGGCCCCCAAGAGAGCTTGCTCAAAGCCTATAAGCTTTGCAACAGGCCACATTGCTCATTGTATTCTTTCTCTACAGTGATGCGAACTGGTGGAAAGGAGAAAACAGTCGAGGCATTGGTCTCTTTCCTTCAAATTTTGTGACATCTGATTTGTCTGAGCCTGAAAGCCGTATGTATCCTCTACAGTTGCAATCTACATTGTAGCGTTTTCTATTTTTTCCTTTGCACTTTGGTGTTCGTAAAGAAACCTGTATGTTACATTGCCCAGGAGGGAAAGTTTGCATGGAAAATTCGTGATGCATTAGTTGGACGCAAACAATGATGCAATAAAGAAAAGGCACATGACAAAATTTGACATATTGTTGTCTGTTACTCCTCTCATCAAACTTCCTTCAGCTTCGCTTAAACTAGACTGCAAAACAGTCCGTATTTTTGCGCATTCAAGTACGTGCGAGCAGTCAAACAAATCGATTTCTTTACTGATTTTGAGAAAAAAACCGACTCTTTTGCACTCTACGCTAAAACAAAATACTTTCGGATCTCACTCAGGTGTCTGATAAGAAAGATCATGTTTATGTCTTTAACGTTGCATTGCTCCATATTTCAGCACCCAAGGTTGAAAAGAAGAAGGTTCGGTGGGCAGATGAGCCGAGGCAACAATCAGCCACTGAAGGTACTTTGGAGATGCTAACGAAATCACCTTTTCCTTTCTTCTCTATCTACAAGAAAACTTCCCCCCAGAGCAAACGACCCTTAAAGGGTCTATGTCAAGCTATTTTTTAAAAAAGCTGAAATTTTTCTTCGCATCAAGTGAATTCCAAATAATGGTCCAGTTGTGTTATAAAGGACTATATTTAGGCATTGAAAATGTTTTCCTGTCATGTGTTGCAACGGATGGCAAGGATGAACATGGATTGAAACGTGGAAACGTTAGGCCAACTTTTTCAAGTTTTAATGTTATGCCCGCAATAACCACCCAAACAATATTGTAGTGAGTGCTTCCTGATGAAATTCGTTTGATATCTTCTTCACAACTCTTCAGAAGCATTTTGCATATGGGTAAAGGCACTAAGTGATGACTTCTGCACAGATTGACCAAAAAACAGTAATGTCCTCCTGACATATAGCACCTTTAAACATATCTTTGCGCACCCTGGACACTCAGAAACTCGCAATGACGTTTCTCGTAGTAGAGCAGAAAATAGCCTGAATTTCATTCGATTACTTCGAGTCGTTATTACTCCCTCAGTTGTTGAGAGGAGAAAACGACTCGAAGCAATCGGATGAATTTCAGGCTAAGCAGAAAAGAAAATGTTAAAAAAAATACGTACCTCTCAACCAATCTCATTACGTCGAGGAGTGATTCAAAGACTTAGAGGCAGAAGTGGGGCTGTGTGTCTGCGCCAGATTGATTGAGTTTTATTTGTCGCCTGCACTAGCGACATAGATCTTTAGCCGCATATATTTTAGTTAATCACGTTGGAAGTCATTGATCCTCGGAGACCCAGGGGTAGCTAGTCGGGACAATAGAATGTTCGTGGTGAAAGTCACGAACATTCTATCTTCCCGACTAACTGCCCCTTGGTCTCCGAGGATGGAAGTTGTTACCATTGCCTATGTTTATATTTTTGCCTGTGAATTTGTTTTAGGCTCTGCAACACCTGTGAAAACAGAAATTAGCGAGGTAGGTCGCGTTTATTAGGAGCAAAGGTCACATGCATAAGTGTTGCTCGGTCGTTTCGACGTTTCGATACAGGTTTATTTAGTCGACGTGTAAATAGTTCCACGTGCTTGCCTTAAAGAACGAAGAGTATTCCCCCGCAGATGTTTTTCTTGTTATCGCGAACTGTACTTAAAGTGAGCGAATTTTTTCTTCAATTTCTATTTCACTATTTATGGTCGTGTCGAAACGACTTGTATCCTTGCTCAGAAACATAAGTTTTTATAACATAGCGCGCGTGCTTACCCTATATAAGTCCTATTGAGCCGCTATGAACAAAATCTTTATTTACGCACGCCCGTGCGTAAATAAGATGACGCGTTCAGCTGTGTTTTACGTCCCTTTTCCTAAGTACCCAAAAATCGACGGCAATGATAAAAAACTTTCTAAACTTTTTTTGGAATTTAGCTTCGTTCTAGCCACTCAAAGCAACAGCAAAAGCGGTGACATGTTTCGCGAATAATAGAGCCTGCATCATTCGTTGAAACTTGAAAGTCTGCCGTAAAGACTGACATTTACTTGGGAAAAGACCACAAATTGGTCAGTGTCGGAAAATATCCAATTTGTACAAAGTGTCCTCTGTTTTTAACGTTTGTTTTATATCCTACAAAACAAGTTAATTAAAAAGTAAGCTCAAAAGCAAAAAATTACACACTTTTGTTATCGCCGAACAATCCGACTGAAGCAGGAAAATTTCTCTTGCAATGACAAGACAAATTACACAAGGAGACATGAATTTATTACTCACAAAAACAACTGCTGCCGGGTCTTCTCAAGAAGCCGTAATGACCAGCCATTGTTCGTAAATGAATATAAGGTTAACGTAGGATGACAGTCGTCTTCGCTGAAAAACAAGTTTTCTGGATTTCGCCGAGCAAACTTAAACATCTTTCAAGCAAATCCAAAAAGTACTCCACGACTTCTTACGAACATGGGAGTATTTTCACTTCAGGCGGACTTTAAGACTCTTTTTCCTTTGTTTCTTTTTAGCTTTCATTGATAGTTAACGAATAAATAAGCAAATTTTCTTTCTCAGATTTACAGAAAGAATTTTCATTCAAACTAAACCATTGTGGCGTGTTTGTAATCAGCCAATAGAAGCGTTTGTTATTGTGTCGCGCGTTACGAGAATTTTGTAGTTAATCGAAAAGCAAGCATTTTTGACAGCTATGTTATAAAAGAATTTGCTCATGCTTTTAGCTGTGCGTTTATCGAGTTATGGATGTACTTGGGAAGTTTGGAGAGCACTCAAGAAGCTAGAGTTGCACTCGGCTATCGCCTCCTGCAACTCTTACGCATCTTTCGTGCTCTCCAACTTCCCGCGTGCATCCATAACTCGATATACGCACGCTAAGCATGAACAAATTCTTAAATTTCGTATCCTATAGATGGCATGTCCACTTGTCTATATTTCAGGGTATAAAAGAATTATGTTTTAAGGAAGCAATAATTTAGATGTCGTAGTTATTAACATTTTCTGTATTTCAAACTCTTTTTTGCAAGTTTATTCTTTAAGAATGCCAGCCTCATACCAACGGAGATTTTGTTTATGTCTAGGAAAAAATAAACTTGTGTACAAATATGCTGAAAGGCGCCAACATCGAAGGCGAGGATGAAGAAGAAGAAAAAATTCAAGATATGGAGGGTTTGTAGTGGTGTTTTTTTCTTTTCTATTTTTTTTCTTGTTTGTTGTTATCTCTTGCTGCTCAATCTGGGGCCCTTTGCTTGAAAGTCCCGGTAATTTTTCGGGTGCGAAATCAAATAGACTGCATTCAAATTCAGATCTAAATCTAAAGAATGCTAGGATGGCTCGTAGCTAACACACTGGTCCAGTTTGTTTTGTTAACTGATAGTTTTATTATTGTTATCTGCAAAACTAGTGAAATCTCTGCCTTGAATGTAAATAACACCAGCTTTTTGGACCCCTTAGTTAACGTGACTTTAGAGAAACGGATCCCTGGTCCGAAATTTTTTCGTACTAAATTTCAATTGCAGATAAAATTATTCAATGTGACCATTCCTATGGAAGCTACTATGCAGTATTTTACTGTGGTACTGTTTATGCTCTGCAAGGTGGCTCTGTGGAAGAAATTTTTAACTGCAAGCATTTATGCGAAAGCTACTGTGTTCTACTCTCCCACTGTGATCTTTAGTTTATTTTAAAATTGTGAAAATTAGAAATTATGGAACTAATGGTAATAATTATTATTTAGATGAATGTTACAGAATGGAGCCACTCATTAGGGACAAGATTGAAGAAAGCGAGAGGTACAGCAGCTGTAGTCAAATGCATTTTTAATGTTTTTAAAAAGCACATTAGTGTTTTGTCAGTTTTGTCACTGACTACTTTTGTAGGTTGAATGCATGAACGTTCTCGCAACTCTCGAGAGTAATCACTTCGTCAATTTTTGAGAATAGTTTATCCTAATTGAAATTCTAAAGATTACAGTTTGAGCTCAGGAATATTTGGTCACAAACAGTAGCCCTTGTGAAGACTTAATTTGTGCTCTCACAAGCGCAGGATTCGCAGCAACCGTGGATTGCTAAGCGTCCATCTGTGTGATTCAGTTTTTAACAAAGATGAGGACCGCCAACGTTTGACATGAATGTCTTAGTTTTCCTCCTGTGAAATGATATTTATATCTTCCACTCCGTAGAAAACACCAGGAATTAACATCAATGAACGAGCAGTACCTGCAAGCACTCAGTTTATATCAAAGGTTGGTCAAATTCCCTACTCTACATATAGTGAAACTCAAGCAAATTTAACCGCATTCAGGGTGTCGCCTAATTACGTACCATGCAGCGTATTTGAATCCGTCATGCAAGTAGTGAAAGTTTGTCACAGAACAGATATGTATGACCCGCGATACGTAGCGATTACTGGGCTAAAAAAGGCTTGGCGCTGTCGTTGTTTACTAAGAAGAGTTGTTACCTCTAGAAACGCAACGCCGCTTTGACTACAGTTCCAACGTAGTCCCCTGTCCAAAAACAAGAGATGCAAACAATGCAATGAACCAATCACAAAATATGCAGGCAAATACATGTAACGGACGCCAGGTGCGTGGGGTGCAATTGAGCCATGATTGATCAGTAGATTCTACTTCTGATTGGTTGTGACAGTGGTGCGAGACTTCGTAGGCCAATCCCATTCAAGTAATGCGAAAAGTCACTCGTCTCGCGACTTCATTGCTCGCTTTTGCTCGCTTTTGCCCGCTTCGCGAGCGTCCCTCTCGCCATTGTCACTCACGCAGTCGACTTGTGCCGAGTCCATGAACTAAAGCGTTTATCATTTCTTAAGAACTATCTTCCGGCGGATAGGAGACGTTTCTGCCTAACATCGTTGGTTTTTGTGTTCTTTGCAGGCTAATGAAAGAACCGCTACCAGTTCCTACGCTTCCTTACGCGGCTAATCCCCAGGGCTCTATGGGAATGTACCAGATACCAGCTTCAACAATGCAGCAATATCCTCAAGTAAGAATCCTAAAAGCGTTCGTAAATTTAGTCTTGTTTCTTTTTTATTCTGCATTTCACCTTAGGTGGTTTGATAGCCCTATAGCGTACTGTTTAAAGCCAAACTTATAGTTATTTATAGTTAACCAGGTGTAATCTTTCCGCTCTGTACAACAGAGATTGCGCAGTCTAGAAAATGTCTGTGACGTGACTCTTTAACAGACAACTTCAAAGTATTCCTATACAATGGAACTTCTCTTTTGGGACACCTCTGTTCAAGGGATACCTCCATTCAGGGGACACAAAATTAGGTCCCGGAAAAATGTTCCCATAGTCTTTGTATTTGTTACCTCTATTGAATGGACACCTCTATTCAGGGGAAAGGGACACTTTTTCAGGGTCCCGAATCCTAGGTGTAACCTCCATTCAGGGGACACCTTAGCACTCGAAACCTGACTGACCACAAAGAAAGTTAATAACTTTGAGTGTACACTTATCACAATGATTTCAGCTTTCACAAATTGAGCTATCTTACTTAAATCAATACAATGCACTTGTGGAAATTCAACATACAATAGAACAGAGATTAATTTATCATGGTTTTTGTGAGTGATAAACCTGTTTATCAGGATTAAATACATTTGACGAAAGTTGAGCGCCAAGCCCATGTATATAGGCAAGGTGTAGCCATGTGTGAGTCATTATGCGATTTTAGCCAGCTAACGCCTTAAACACGATTGTAAACATTCTCTTTTTCCATCCCTAAAAAGAGGTTCCATAGTAATTTCAGAAAATTTCAGTAAGACCAGAATGAACTGCCAAACATTAAGTATACCGTACAGAAAATTTTCCATAACTTGAAGGAGAAGAAGAAGAAATGCACATTAATATTTTAATCTGCATGGGAGTGATAGAATTTTAGTGACTAAAACTCTATCACTCCCGTGCTGATTTAAATTTAGTGGTATTTGATTCGAGCCTCTTGGGATCAACCATAATTAATTTTGGTGTTGTGGGATTGCATAGATTACATTGATTTGTTTGATTAGGAAATAACCTCACTGCTCCCTCGCTCTACTCTTGAATTTTTTTTTCATTTTCTTTCCTTATTTATGGTCCCAGGTCCCTCAAATGTATGTCCCGCCGCCGGTAGGCTATCCCCAGGTCTCCCCTCCTGCGTCTCTGCAGTACGTGAGTGATCCTAGTGCGACTGCTGTGGTAAGTGAATAAAGAAAAGGAGCTAAACAGTTATGGGGTACCAGTATCTTTAGCCTGAGAAAACAGCTGACACTTCGCGACGTGTGCTCTGGTTTTCCCAGGGTATGACGTCTGAAAATGGAGCACAGGAATCCCTTACTGACAGCGCCTCACTACCCAGATCTGGGAAGTGCTTCCGATTGGTTAAAGCAAATTTCCCGCGCGGCACGACCAATCAGAAGCACCACCCAGATCTGGTAGGAACGCCTTCTGCGCTTGTTTCTCAGACGTCATTTCGCGGGGAAACCAGTGGTGGCGCAGCGAAATGTCGGCTGTTTTCTCTTTAATTGTAATGTTCGGTTCGTTGTTAGCACTCCTTGTGACATCCTGGCCATTCTCGTGTACAAAAAGGATTAGGATGTGCTTGGGTAAGGGTACGTTAATGGTTATCACAAGTCAGAATTTACCGAGAAAAGTGTCAGAGATTGTAATATACAATAGCATGAGGATAGTGTACAGAATTTACCATTCTTGGTTTTGCAACCACGTGGTAAGGTAGCCATTTTGGGCGTCAATACAACAGAATTTTTTCTTGACGAAGGATTTACATTAAACTGGAGTTTAGTTCCCAGAGGAAAGAAATGCTTTTATTCTTGACCACCAACATGGCCGCCGTGACGTCACGTGCGAACCAGCAATATGGCGTCGGTCCTTACATGTCGGATCCGTCTTCGCATAACTTAGCATACGGGACTCATTACAAACCTGTTATATTTGTTATTTTATACAATGCAAATCTGCGAGTGTATTACACGACTTCAATCTCCTTTACATTAGGTTGAGGTGTTAAAATAGACCATTTCCGAGCTGCTCCAAGCGTCTGGTTCAATGTAAGACTAAGCGCGAATCCGTTGATATGAAAAGGATTTCTTATTCTCATGCAATTAAAACTCATTTTCACAGGAATAGTTTGGACTTAGCCTGGTTTTGAAAGTGAGATCTCTGACCGTATTCCTTGGGCTTTGGATTTGATACTTTATCTGAGACTGCTTCAGTTTGTGTATATTTGTGCAATTTTCTTTTAGGGTGCTGCATACTCCAATCAAGGTCCTGTGCAGCCCTACGGAAGTCATGCGCCAAGTCAAGTGACATCCCTTCCTTACCAGCCCTCTCAACTCAGCCAAGGACATGGTCCGCCCCAGGCCCCTCTGCAACCACCGACCAACTCACACCAAGGGTTCGCAAATCAACAGCAAGTACTACCGCAGATACCCTACCAACAGATTTCTTACCAACAGGGGGTCCCTGGGGCACCGCCCGAGTACCCATCCCAAAGTGCACCGCAAGATTATTCATCGCAGTACTTCACACAGGCAAGCATGGCAAGCTACCCGAATTTTCCCGCTCAACCTCAAATGGTATATTCTCAGCAACCGTTGCTCTGATAGGCTCAGTATTGTCTTCTGTCTCTACTTGATTAGTTTGATTAATTTGCTGCTTCAAAAGCATAGACAGCACCTAGTTTCGTCTTTATTTTGTCCTGATGAGGAAAAAGTAACAAATGGAACACAATTGTCACGGTCAACGAACTACGATCTTGATGAAATATTTTCTGATAAAAGTTTCTGCTGGAAAATTCCCCTACGATTTCTCTTTTAAGAAAATACGTGGGCATCGAAGGAATCTGAATTAAAAGAGGTCTAATGACCTGAAGAATTACACTGGATTAAGAAATTCAATACACTTGAAAGCAACAACAAACCGGGTTTAAGACGATCAGGGGACAAATAAATCTTCCTCGCCACAGATAGCATGAAAGCAATATTTACAGCTGGAGGTGTTGGCAATAGCGTGTTTAATACAAACAGATCAGGTGTCTGCGCAGTTAATTATGTTCAACGGTGTGCGTCAAATGAACTTGCCGGCCTCGGTAGTTCAATAGCTTCAAAACGCTATCGATAAACAAGAGAATTACCCAAATGTGAAATTCGCTGGAGAGAGAGGTTCCTGCAGTATTTCACGCACCTGGACTTGGCTGAATAGAGGTTATAAGAAGTTTTGGACTCGACAAGATGAACTACCAATTTTACCTGTTTTACTGACTTAATAAAGTATGCCATTTTTAACCTATGGCGTCGATCAAATTCTCTTCAACCTTATTTGGCTGTTGTTGTTTTTGTTTTTTTTAAAAGTTCCGTTTGTTTAATGTTAACTACAGTTGTAGCCTGCGAACAAGCTGTATGGAAGGGAGGGGATGCATGGCAATGTTCTGCCCTACCCTTTCCCTCTGAAAGCGTACTTGCAGGCTACGACTCGTTTCTCATAGGCAATAGAAGTGGTCCCACTGACTGGCGTAATTATTGCTATTTGTACAAATTAGTTTTCATACATTTTGTCTGTCAAAGGAAATAATACATCATTAAAGAAGTAACTTAGAGCTATTTTGTTTACAATGTTACTTATTTTAGTTGGCCCTTCCACGGTTTTTCTAAATTTTTACTTGTAACAGTTATCGAAAATCGATCGACGCCGATGAAACAAGCGCCTTAAAACCGGTATAGCTTTGTCAAGCTTTAAGGCATTTTTTTACAACTACCGAAGTAAGGCTCCGTAAATTCACGAAGTTTTACAGAGGTTTGAATGGCGTCTTTATGGGGCTAAATCTTCGACGAGTTAACTACTTTTAAGGAGCCCTTTAAAGGCAGTGTTGATGCCGTGAAAGGGTCTATTTTTGGCAAAGAAGCTAATTTTCAGTACGTGTATAAATCCTGAAGTGTATCGCCGAAATGAAGACAACAAAAAAATTCGTTGCTTGTGTAGCTGATTTTTTTTTTTCAATATTATTCATCAAAAGGATTTGTACAAACTGGAGAAAGAAACTAGTTCAGGATTATCCTTTAACAAGGCAGGAAAATCATGACTTAATATGTATAATTTTATTAGCAGTCGAGTGTAAAATATTAAATAAATAAATGACTGGTTATCGTTCAGAGCTTCCCGCTCTTTTGTCTTTGAGTTTTTCCGCGCACAGAGGGCGGAGGGTATTGAGGAGGAACAGCCTAGTCTGTAGGCGTTCTATTCTTCCTCTTTGTCCTCGCCAAGTCTGGGAAAGGATGGGCGTGAGTCTCTGTGACGTCACAGTTCACGGAGTCTTGACCAGTCGGTGGTAGTGCTGATGATGTCATTCGCCCTTGCAAAATCTGCGGGGATCCCAATACGTCCCAAGAATCGTTCAGTAATTCGACGGCGGTTGTGACATACAAACTTTCCAATCCGATATGTATCTAACGCAGTTGCACGGCCGGCCCCGCGAAAAATTAACGAAGACGCGAATCCTTTGTTCTGATTGGTCACCCATGGCAAGTTTGCAAGACGTGCCTCTCTTGGTCGCTTTGTTCCCTCGACAAGAGAATTTCTTTTGACCTTAACATAAATCCTTTATTGGCCTAACCTGTTCCAGGTTCCGAGATAGTCGGGTCCGCTCAATGAGAAAGCGCGAACGCGAAAAAAATAAAACGGGACGAAACTGGGGAGAGAAACGGCGGCCTTTTTGCTTTTTCCCGCCGCGCCAACTTTTCGCTTGCCTTTCACTTCCGCTTCTTTCCCACTATCCGAGAGCCTGGAACAGTCTATTATTGGCCAAGCATATTCGATCTAGATGACTGCATGGTTACTGGCATCCTCTTCCTTTCGTCACCGTCCATAAAAAGAAAGCACCCAAAAAACCAATAGGCAGCTTAAGCAAAGGCGTTTTTTGAGCGATGCACGTCAACCGGAAGTGAGGCCTTTTCTCTTATAATATGACTTGACGCCGCCAAATTTGTATCGCTAAGTGTCTTTACTCTCATAGAGACGATTTGGCCGAAGCCTTTGGGCTAAACTACTGCCCATGAATGAAAAAGGTCCGTCTCCGGTTGACGTGCGTCGCTAAAAAACGTCTTTGCTTAAGCCTCGACCTTACGCTTGGTACGTAACGCATAATGAACGATTATAACAGTATTGCAAAATAAACATTTGCGGGGCCATTAATTAATTAAATGGTTACTGTCAGCTTTCTCGCAATTCAGCACCAACACGCTGTTACACAAACTGTTTTACATCATCAGTTTTAATCACTTCCATATTGTCTTTCTCAGACATTAAGAAATCACGAAAAATGTTCAATTTGTTTAATTTGAGGCAGAAAGCGTGTGAATTAAACAGCAGTTTTTTACACAGATGAACAAACAGAAACCTTGCAATTCCAATTATTGACTACACGAGAAATAAGAATACTTTGTAAACGTTTATTACTTAAACCATATAAGATATTCATCTTGGACGTGACTGAAAACGACGTTATGGGTTTGTTCTTACCTCTAACAGGGTTTCTTATTGCCATTACTTCGCCAGTAAGTAAATTTTCACTTCACTTAACTTTGCGAAATAAATTCGTTGATTACTTAACTGGTAACTTACCGGTTCATTGTACATAACCAGAACTGCAGAATCAGAGCAGTCACTGAGATAACTACAGAAAGCTAAATAAGGTTTACTATACGGAAATTTGTTTCTGCTGGAAAGTATACCGACGCAGACCATTGACTTTGGATTTACATTCGGTTACTTGCATTTGTAAAGAAAACAAGGTGAAATTATCGTGCAACAAGGTGGACATTTTTGTGTCTACGATTCTAACGAAAATGTGAGTGCAGTGAGAAGTACATATTTTAATAACTGCACGGGTTACCCTGTATCAAGGAAACCCAAGCCTCGGTAAAACCAAACGTTTCTTTCCATATTTTTTTAAAAAACGAATCAATATTAAGCGGACACCTCCTTTTTGTACATTTTAAGACTAAGAAAGGCTTCCGTCATTGCCTTTTCCTCTGTGATCGCTGTAGACATGAATATTGGAATTTATCAGCTGGAAAGCTGAGCGGTAAAACACCAAGCTTAGAACTTCGTTTTCCTCTTTTTGCAGGCGAATGTTGAAGCAGATCAGTCGGTTTGCATGCCGATGTGTCCTACTAAAGGTTGCAAAAGTGAGGTACGATATCGGCAGAACTCGGTAACCTTAAAACTTGTTAGCAGTTGTTTTGCATTTGTAGCTGCGCGATAACTTGAAAATTTTTGGTGATGCATATTTCATATCTATTCTCTATTGATAAACAGGCTATGGACAAAAAAAATGCATAAGCACAATTACCAATAAACACCGCCCTCGAATAATGATAACCGTCTCACCCTATCAGAAGAGTGCGGCGTTTATTCGGGAATTACAAGAGGAAACCCCGCACAACTTATTCGCAATCTACACCATCCAGACAATAACGATTCTATCTCAGCAAAAGAGGGGAGACATTAGAACTTAAACAGCTTTGTTTTTTTTTCAATTAATAATTGCTAGCCTGAGAAAAGGCCCGACATTTGGCGACACAACCACTGGTTTCCCCGCCAAATGTACGTCTGAGGAACTAACGTAGAAATTCCATACTGATGACGCGTTACTAACCAGATCTGGGTAGTGCTTCTGATTGGTCGTGCCGCGTGGGAAATTTGATTCAACCAATCAGAAGCACTACCCAGATCTGGGTAGTGACGCGTCATCAGAATGAAATTTCTGTCCTCGTTTCCCAAACGTCATTTGGCGGGGAAACTGGTGGTAGCGTCGCCAAATCAGTGTCGGCTGTTTTCTCAGGCTAACATAATATACCAACAAATAATTTATCATAATAGAGAAGAAAAGTGTGACGTCAGGTTACCATGGTAGCCAAATTTTTGGATCTCAACAATCTTTTTTTTATTGAGATGGCCATTTGCGTTGTCAAACGATTGAGGAAAAGAATGGACTAGTGTTTTGTTCCTGATTGCAATCATGCACAGGAAAGTCATACATGTCAATTTTTTATTATTATTTCTGCTATACTTACAGGACAACGGTTTGTTGAGATCCAGAAATTCTGCTACCATGGCAACGTCCGGTAACGACTTCTCCTCTTTATTTTTGTCAGAGGTTTCAAAAACGTGATTTTAAAATAAACACCACCCCTGAAAAAAACAGCATCGGAAACGCTAAAAATTTAAACTAAACGCCGTAGCAACTGTATATATGGTAATTTCTCTTTCAATTTAATGTCCAAACATCGGTAAATTAATTTTTTTTATTTGCCAATGCTAGGAAGCAACTAAAAGTTTCCATATGACTCCCTTATGGCTGGAGACACACGCGTCATACATCAACAGTGATCGTTCCACATCCGCTTCACAAATCACCTTCAACGCGGGCTCAACTGCTAACGCAGCTCTTCTAAAGATTCCATTGATCGCTGCTGGTGTGTTAACAGATGCAACGCCCGCTGACTGTAGAGATCACAGTTGCTAACGACGTCAGCATTGGAACCTCGCATGACAGTGACATCGCCTATGGCGTGTCCGACGGAAGTAAGTTTGTGGGATGGCAAGCTGTTGATAAGAAAAATTACGGAACACATTCTCCCTGTTATGGCATGGAGGGTGCGTCGGGAGTGACTGTAAGCTCATTGCGTTTTGACCCTATAACCCCTAAACCAAGCGATTCCTTTTACCCTGGCCAGTTCGTCTTCACATTAAGGTTGGACGAACGCTGGGGCTCCTGCTACACTGCGCATGACGCTGGCTTCGTAAGGACAGCTGGCTACAATAACCGGCTTGTCCTTAGCAAAGGACTCATTCTGGAAGTTTATAAAGGAGACAAAGGAGAGAAAGTTGGCATCAAGTTCATCAAAGTCTCTATCACGAAAGATTCTTAAATCGGAAATTTAAGAACGGAATTGTAAAGAAGGCTTGAAATGTCACTGTAAGAATCGCATTAGCTAGTGCTTAAGGCCATTGAAAAAGATTTGCTTAAATAAAAAGATCTTGCTTTTAGATCCAGCAAAGTGTATATGATGAAGTAACGCTTATAGCCGTTACAAATAAGTCAAGCGGTTGTAAAGTATGAAACTTCAGAAGTCATACGCCTACAGGGGCCAGGGGCCCGTTGTCGAAAGGCCCAGTGACTTTTCAAAGGCAAATTTTAAAAAGTAATTTAAGCTATTGAATAGTAGCAGCGTTCCTAGCCAAACGTCACGTCATTTTTACTTCTTTTCTTTTAGCTTCATTGTGTCATTTTCAAAATCATTGAAACATTGATATTGAATGAAAACACGGCAAACATAACACAGCTTTTTGTGTCCGAAAAGGTAACGAGACGTTCGAGAAACGGACACAAGAACTGAATAGCTCTTGTGAAGAGTATATTGATCATAAATTTTGGACTGAAAAACGTATGGGAATTTAATATTTAGGAATAGAAAAGAGGATTTAAATGAAGGGAAAAAGCTTATTGTTTATAAAGCTCCATATTGTGCTAAAATTTATAACAAAAAAACAAAACAAAACAAAGCAAAACAAATAAATTTCCTAACTTTTCACAACCAGATTTTATTACGATTTGTTCGGATATAAGTGAACAAGGGCAATAATAATTTAAACAGTTTCTTGCAAGGTTAGTCACCTCAGTCTATAGAGAGCTTGAGCAAAAGCGTTTTTGAGCGACCCACGTCAACTGGAAGTGGAATTTTTACATTCCTGAGCAGTGGTTTCTTGCAAGGTTAGTCACCTCAGTCTATAGAGAACTTAAGCAAAAGGGTTTTGAGCGACGCACGTCAACCGGAAGTGAACTATTTACTTTCCTGAGCAGAGGTTTTGCCCACATTTTCAGTTAAGCGCCTCTACAAGTGTAAAGAAACCATAGTTAATTGAGTGGAATGGTTATGAAACCCGTCAGACTCCTTTTGTTATATGTTTTTGTGGACCTGAAAGTGCACAACGTTCAAAAGAATTCCTATCATTTTGATTGTATTGACCAATAAAAACGTTGCATTAATTTATTCCGTAACAATTTGCCAACAGAAAACAAAGGATTGTGCACTTTCTGGGTGCTTCCAACATAAACTGCAGCACTGTTGTTTTTATCATTGATGTTTGCCGCTTTTCATAACCAGTCTCCTCTAATAACTATGAAGAAACTAAGCAATACAAATTTTAGAGGGAAAAGTCGTCACTTCCGGTCGACGTACGTCTGTCAAAAACGCTTTTGGTTAAGCTCCCTTATACCACAGCTTCACGGCCACCACAGGGTACTGATGCGACCACAGTCCACCCAGAGCCATCCACCATTACCTTAGGTGCTACTTCCATTTCCACCGTACTGTTTACCATAAAAGGAATTCCATTCCTGTCTGGTAAAAAGAGGTATAAGGTCTTTCCATTGGCGACTTGTTCCGATAAATATTCCCTCCACAGAATGGCCGTTATTAATCAGCTTTTGGTTTCAGGAACACCTCTTCTTGCTTGGGCAACTTTTGACGCACTTTTTCGATTGAGTGCTTGGCAGATAAAGTCGCCTGCATCCAAGAGTTTTTCCAAGTCTACTCCCTTATTGAGAAACAACAAAACGATTACAATCAGTAATGACTCTTCCCTGGTAGGAAACAAAAGTTCATACTCTACCAGATCGCTTTTCATGGCGCCGCGAAAAACTATTCGGTATTATGAACAGCAACCGCTCGGGGAGGCACAAGTCGTTCACACAGATTGACCATCATGCCGGCCCGATTGATAGAGAGCGTTGGTGCACTGAATTCCAGCCCTCACTCCTGAATATTCACTTCCGTCTCAGTGGGTTCCAGTCCTCGCTCTAACTTATTTACTTCCGGTACGGGCCGAATAGGTGTTTACACTGCACCAAAGTATGGCACAAAACCTACCCGATATGTGACGCTCCACTTTCGAGATCGTCGCAGCGCCCCTACGCTCTTTCACAGAAATCGCGTCGCCACAACCGCTCTTGTGTGTGAACCACAGAAGCGATATCTGGTAAGATTTTAGTGGCGGCGGAAAAGCTATTCGGTATACTGTCAAAATAGCCAAAGACATAACAGACTACGAGTAGTCCCTCACTTTCCCTCAGGGATAGTAGAGCGAGTGAAACGCCCGTGAGGGAGAATGAGGGACTATTCGTAGTCTAAAGACACAATAAACGTACTGTTTCAAGGCCCATTCCATTGATCATGTACACGACATCTTCAGTAGAAACATTTCCTGATGCGCCCTGCGCATATGGACAGCCACCAAGACCGCTGACTGAAGCATCTACTGTCCGCACACCCATCTTCATTGTGGTGGAAAAACAAGAAAAAAATACACGGATATAAAACGAATATGTACCGACCTCAAAAATCATTAACAACATTTTCACTCTGGTAAAACCTGTCGCGACATGTTCTGCCATTAAAATACAGTTACGACTGAATTAACTCAGAAATGTAAGACCCTGATGTGCGCTCATTACTAGGGTAAGAAGAGCGAATCGTCCAGCCTCCCATATGACAACACTCATCATTTGATCGAAGCTTAGCCGCTGTACACATCGAAGAAGTCGCCTCGGGTTTTGCCTCTTAGCAAAACCGTACGGGGGCACTACGCTATGGTAAAATTTTAAAAATGCAAAACCTTTTTGATGAGGTCTATTAACAACATCTACTACCTGAGATCAAAAAAAAAAAAAAGAAAAGAAATGCCAAAGCCCTGTCCGATAAAACGAGTAATGCAATCGCTAGTGATATCGTTGAAAGTCCACTGTGTATTGGTGCGACAGTATCACCCCTTACACCTTATATATTTTCTCAGGGAAAGAATAATATCTTTAGCGAAATCTTTCGCGATTGGGGAGAAAAAATATGTTGCAAGAAATTCTAGTTGCGGGCACAAACAGGTCTCACAGGAAATGCGTCGCAGATTTCTATTCACATGAATAGCCACGCAGCGTAAAAACGCAGTCTTGTGGTATCTTATAACTGGATGGCGTCAATTATTTTAAATGACCTTCAACGGGAAAGAACAACAGCTATGAGAGAGATAAAGCATCGCGTTTACGGCAAACGGCAAACGTGAATTTGTACCAAGTGGCCAAGTTTCCCCCCTTAACTCTCGTTTACTGTTCATTATAAGTACACGAAAATCGGTACATCCAAGACAATTCTATCCATAACAATTGTTTTAAACTGTTTTTATCTGCTCATTTCTCACTTTGAAAATTTCTCAACTTGAATCTCGCGTTTGCCGTTTGCCATAAACGCGATGCTTAATCTCTATTAACTTTCGCGATATATTTAACGCGAGACCTTTATTTTGCGGTCATCAATCCCACGATTTCTGCCTCAATTAGCCTAATAAAACGGCCGACATTTTGCGTCGCCACCACTGGTTTCCCCGCGAAATGACGTCTTAGAAACGAGCACAAAAATACCATACTGGTGACGCGTCAATACCAGGTCTGGAAAGTGCTTCTGATTGGCTGAAGCAAATTTCCCACGGGGCACGACCTATTGAAAGCACTACCCAGCTCTGGGTAGTGACAAGTCGCTCGTTTCTCAGATGTCATTTCGCGGGAAACTAGCGAAATGTCGGCTATCGTTATGAGGCGGTTTGCAGACCTGTGGAAAGGTACTGGTGGAGACCTTAACAGCACAAATAGATAGGGTAGTAAAAACACTATGAAGACCTTCAGCGTCTTCTGGCGTGGAGAGCCTTGATGATGAATCCCTTTATAAAAAGTGACACTAAGGTAAGTGTTTACTTACTTGCAGTGCAGTGAGGATATTTGCTAAAGCTTGCCCGTATGTGTCATGACAGTGGATAGCCAAGTTTTCCACTGGTACTTTCTTCAGAACGTCTTCCAGCATGGCCTGTGTTGAGCCTATATACAAAGAAACCTTTTTTGATGATGAAAACTTTCAAGGCTGCATATTTATGAATACACTTTCAAGTCTTTCAGTCTAAACATTATAAGTTCAAATCTGTGATAAACATCAATTTTCTCCTGACAATATCGATACATAATCAAGAGAAAAGTTATAACAATTACTACAATGATCAGTAAGGGGGAAAATTAAAGATTTCACCTTTCAACAAATTCTCTCAACTTATACTTTCAAGTAAATGCATAGAGATCAGTCTGGAGAAGTCGCGCGGTTGTTGATAGGTAGTATTAAAAATAATCTTAAGTTTAAACATGCCAGAGTCGTCGGTAAGCTTTACTCCTATTTATACTACACTTTTACTTGTATAAACTCAGTGTCGCTAAGACGAAATGCGGTCGTTTCGCCAAAAAGTCGATTCGCCCGACGGCGTTAGCCAGGACATTGGTCGATTCGTCCGATGACATACAACACTCTACAACATTGTGAAAATACCTTAAGAGGTGTTATTTCAGTTACCCTTGGATTCCACATGTGCAGTCACTGTCTTTCCATGCATATTCCCTTTTTTCAGGCTTAAAGAACGACAAATACGCTACGAGCGAATCGACTTAGTCGGGGCGAACTGCTATAGGGCGAACCGACCTTCGGGCGAAACGACCTGATACCGCTGAAACAACAAAGTCTTTAATGGATCATGTAGGCGAATCGACCTCGGTCTAGGCAAATCAATGTATAGGCGAAACGACCGGTTTCCGTATGTACAGCTGTAGTTTGGTGTTTCAACTTTACCTGGCGTCCCTACACCAATAGTATCACCCAGGGACACTTCATAACACCCCATTTCGAACAAATTCTTTGTAACCTGTTGGAGGCAAATCAGAAAAAAATGTATTGCTATGCTGATAAGTAGCAGGAATTTTTGCTAGCGAGAAGTTTGACTGACATCGTTAACTACAGTTACAAAATAGGTAAGTTAAGCAAAGTGATTACCGGGGTAAGTAGTATCAAGAAATTTTAATGAGAAAGAATTCCAACAGGGAGAAGATATTAAAGGAAAGTTGCTGGAATGGATAGAATAGAATTCCCACCCTCATCCTAGCCGGTTTTTTTACCAGTCAGATGTCAGGGGCACCCAACGAGAATATAACATAGCATTGTTAAACGTATTTTACTATTTTAACGGTAGATATTGGCATATTTTTATCCCCTAAAAATTTTTCGTCTGTTCGGATTTCCTAGCTGAAAGTCTAGTGATTCGAAAATTATGGGGCTCAAAACTTACCTTTTCGAAAATTTCAGGCAGGTAAAAGGCTCCCGAAAATTCTAGGTGATCTTTTTAGGGTAAAAATCCGTTAAAAATGGACAATTATACCTTTTTTTAGATGTTCGAAAATCCTAGGAGAGGCAGGCAAATAAGAAATTTTACACCAAATGTTCCGAAAATTCTACATCTCAAATCGTCTTCCGAACAGATATTTTCCAAAAATTGACGTTGGGTGCCCCTCAGATAAGGGTGAAGACTGCATAAAGATGCTTTCAGAAACCTGACCCAAGGGTAAATCTAGCCTGCGAGCTCGTATCTCCTTTCGTGTTCTGCTATTGCATGAATTCTCATGACTCCACTAAATGAAGAGTGTGCTTGCAGGATTCAGTAAATCTTACCAGTGAAACAGCTTTTGGAGGTACAAAGCCTTCATAAGGACACCCCACTACACAGGAAACATACCTGCAGATAACATGAGAGACCCAAGATAATATGACTGGCAAATTTTAGAGAATTTTTGTTCTCTACCATGCATCTATATTTTTTCCAACATATTCATCTCCTTCTTCAAGTTTAAGAGTATTGAACAGGCAAAAAAGGTTAGAATTATGTCTTTTTGTCAAGATGTGCAAGCTTAAAAGAAACAAGTTGTCGAAACAAAAAAAAGTTGCAAGTTGCAAGTAAAAAATGTTTCATAGATGTATTACAAACAATTACGTTTGGATATTATATTACAAAATTGAGGTTTACATGTACATTCAAACCCTTACCCTCTCACAAGGATTTTGTTCTTCTTCGCAGCTTCACACACAGCTTCAAACCTCTGAAGACTTTCTGATATTGAGCAATTTATGTTCTTCCTTCAAGCAAAAACCAAAGATTCACAATGCATAACACATTCTGACATAAGAACTTTCAAAATATAGTGTTCTATACTGAGCAGACATATTAAACTAGTACTTATGCCAAGTAATGCCACCTTGAAAGCATTTCAGTTAGATTGGGGGAAATCAAACAATATTTTTCCAGTTCTTTTGCAAAAAGAAAAGAAGAAGAAGAAGAAGAAGAAGAAGAAGAAGAAAAATGCAGGGATGACATATCAAAGAACTAGATGGTTAGCCCACAGAATTACCCCTGAGTAACTTTGAACTATTGTTCCTTGCAGGAATCTACTAAAATCATTGTATGAATGATGCATTTTTTTACAGAAGTAGACACGTTCCCTCTTTGTATTTGACACCGCCTCACTCAGACAGGCTGGCAGTAAAATGTGTAATATGTACACCCCCACACATAAAACTGACTTTTTCTCAGTCTATACATATTAGAAACATTTATTATGTTATTTTTAATAGTAAAAATAAATATAATAAATAATTTATTTATATTTGAGGAAAGTAATAATGACCACACAAGATGCTGAGAAATAGTTTTATTTTTTATCACGAATCCAAACTTTCCTTGATGCCATACTGTTACTAGACATTTTCATCAAATTGGTTTCAGGCATTACTGGGATTAAAGTGAGTCTGCTTTAGAAGCGTACAGTTGTATTTAGTATATATTTTTAGCAATATTCTTTTAAATGACTAACCTACTGAATGACTCTGATGCTGCTCCAAATATGGCCACTTCTTTGACTCCACTCTCCATCTAACAAAGAACAAAGAAAGTAGTCAGAGATGATAATCAATAATGATGACGCATTCAATACATATCAAAAGAATGAAACTGAACAAATGAAGGAATGATCCACTGAGGAACAACAGGTTTCAATTTTTTAACAAAACAATTATTGCATAATTGAATGAAAAAATTGAGTGACTTGCATTTTTCTTCTGCTTCCTAACTGTCAAATTTCACTTCCAATAACCCTTCAATGCAATTAAACTAGTCTGATCTAGCCTGCGTCACATACGCCCTTCTCCTCAACTTTTGAATAAACATAGCCAGGTCTTTTGCTTCAAAGTCCTGATCAGTTCCCATAAATACAAAAAACCAAGACAAATGTGCACATTGAACAAAACACCTCCAACATTTTATGTGACAAGCTTAATACCACCGCAACCTTCCAAATGAGTTACAAAGCTATTAATAACATTCATTAAAAATTTAATGGTACACAATAAAGTCGAGGGTTTAAGTCAGAGTAAAAATAAAATGTAACATACCGCTGCTTCAAAACCTTTGAGGTTTGGTGTAAGAGCTGGGTATGAAATGCCTGGAACCCTGCTTATTCCTGTCATGACTTGTTTATGGTCGGCCATCTATTAGATTAAAGCATCTAATTTGAAAAATAGATATACATCTTCATATTGCTAATATTTTCCAACAGACACGTACAGACTTTTTCTGATATACATGCTGTAATATCACATATATTGTATTTCAATTTTTCTTCTTCGAAAAATACATGCCCTAGGATTAGATGAAAGGAGAGGTAGGTGGGTAGTGGAACACAATTTTCATGGACATTTTTGACTCCATGTTACATGGTTTTTTGCATTTTCTTTGGCTTCCTTGACTGAACGGCGCTCATTCTGGTATGGTCACTCTGCACAAGTTAGCTGACAAATTTCGCTTTACCATTTAAACTGATGATGTCACAAGCCGTAGACGGGTCATGGATCCACACGGGTGATTAAGAGTGGTTCAGGGATGAACGGGTGAAGAAAATAGGAAGCAGTTCTGTTGCTAGTTATGATTTAAAGTCTCAAACTATGTGGAATACCTGGGGAACCCATTTGGGTGATACAAAACTGGTTGCTTCAATTGACGAGAGACCAGTTTTTGACAGCATGTCAATCAACTTGATCTTTGTTTGTGTTGGAACAATAGCCTGTTAAAATACAATGATATGGTAGAGTACTCCATCTTAGCTTGTTCCAGGCTCCACTTGATGGTAGCGCAGTCTTTCAGTAAAAATTGATGCCAAAAATGCGCTGGGGCTGGGGAGAGATAGGGCAGGTGCGTCTTATTTTCGCTTTGCTTGTTAGTATTTACATTCCTACCATACTATCTGAGAGCCTGACACAAGCTAACTCCATCTTAAATTAATCCCCTCCACGTGTAATATATCTAAATAGGAAGGTAACCTCTGCCTTCAGCTTGTGTTAGTGTTTGTCTACATCTAGTGTAAGGCTTTTTAACAAGGAGTAAGTTAATTGTACATTACATATCTAAAACAATATTAGGAAGGAGCTGTTGCTGCACATGTACTGGGTGTCAGACTGAAGATGTGTTGTAGATCTTATTGAGCAGAATAGAATATGTGCAGCTGAACCTCACTAAAGTGGTAACCTTGGAGGAAAAGGTAAGATGCCATGTTAGAGAGGTGGAAAAAAGTTTACAGGCACCTCATCTACCTGAGGGTACATTTGTTATGGAGACAAGAAAAATTAGGTAAGGCTGTTTAAAGGCACTCTGTATAGGTGGTTTTCACGTTACGTCATTGCCGCCATGCTGGTGGACGGTAAACAAAAGATTGCTCATTAGCTCGTTTTGTTTGTCCACCAGCATTTGTTCATTTCCCCATTGTTATTTGTGTCTCCCGAGATTGCATGAAAACCACCTATTATAAGGAAAGAAACCGGTGAGTTTATGACAAGGAATAGGGTGCTCATGATGAGATGGTAAGGGATAGAAGAATCATCTTTATAGATGGAGCCAAGTAAGGGAAGAAGATATTATTTTTTTTCATTAACAGGAACTAGAAAGGCTAGAACAACGAGAGAAGACATAATTATTCTCTGTTCACCTCTCACCCCTGGCCTTCAGTGGGGTTTATTTATAGTGAGTAGAGGAGATCAGGAACAAGATGTCTGTCGATCAAGTACGATACCTTTTCATTCTGAAGTCCATCTCTGGGTCCCACTTCAACAATTTTGACTTTCCTGGCCAGCTGACTAACAGGCTATAAAATGAGATCAGAAGTCACAATAATTTCAAAAATCGTTTTGATCTTCAATAGGTTCGGGATTGGGCTGATCATGTCATTAACTTGAAAAAGAAGTAAGCAAGCAAGAGAGTTTCAAAATTTGTTCGTTCTTTTCTTCAGTACCTTGCTGGAGAACTTCTTGAAGGTTGTGCGAATCATTTGTTATGTCTTTTTGAGAGATTTTTCGTGTAGAGTAACACGAGGACTTGCGAAAAAAAAGAGCCCGCGATGCCAGGGCTCACCGACCCAGTTCCAGGCTCTCATCAGATAGTGGGGTGGGCGCGAAAGTAAATAAGTATGTGTAATCAAATGGTGACGAGTGAAATTAGGGAATAATTTCACGCGCGATTTGTCCAGACGATGGAAGCATATTAAAGCTGAAATCACCCATTGATGAAATATTCTTTTCCATCCGCATTAAGCTTTCCGACAGTCTTTGAATGCAGAGAATGGTTCAAGGGGTGAATTCGGAGGTCTGTACCACGTTGCAACAATAGAAGGCTTACTTCTTGGCTTGATAATTTCAATCGAAAAATAGTCTCCTTTTCACTTTTTTCCCCTTTGCCCCTTCTGTTAGCGACAAATGCCACAAACAAGGATCTTTTAAATGTCTCTTCAACTCGTATCTTTATTCATCGGGCTTTTGTTATTGTAACGATAGTATAACTCTTAATTCTTATTTAAGACAGTGCTGACCTTATATCAATACATCTCGGTCTCTAAATATATTCTAAAATAAACTATTTTTTTTTACTTATATTAGTTAGCTTTATTTGTAGAAGTGCTTTAATCCAAGTGATTAGCTTGGGCGCCTCAGGTCTCCTACCTTTAGTTTGCAACTGCGTGACAAGGCGGCCACGCCACTTTAGACACGAGAAGGAAACTGGGCCGAGTAAGCTTACGCAAAGACTTCTGGGATCGTTACCGGGGACGCGCCATCGCCATTCAGCTACAGTCCCAGAAGTCTTTGCGGAAGCTAGCTCGACCCAGTTTCCTCCATTCAGCTATTGGCCAATTTGTTTTCGACCCAGTTTGCTTCTCGTTTCAAAAGTGGCTGGAAACGTAAACCTTATTCCCAGGGTTCTCTCTCGTGGTTCGAGAAAGCAAGAGAGAGTTGTTCTTTTGTTCCAACGTAGTCGCCGTGATGTTAGGTGCTAAAAAGCAATTTCCTTTTCTTTCCACGGGGAAGACATCTGATCTGCAATTACTTTTTCCTTAAAAATGGAGTTTTACTTATTCACAAGTAAAATTATTGGCACATATTTTTTCTTCACTTTTGCATAAGTTCTGGTTAAAGATTTTACAACAGCAAATGACGTATGCCTCGAGACAACAGCACATGACCCATGATACACCTTGTTCCTCTCTCCCCACCCCCCGCAAAGGATACCTATTGTTTCCGATTTCCTGAGGGTGCTGACAACAATGTTAAACAAAAATAGGGGGGAGGGGGAGGGGCGAAGGCTATATTATGGGTAATTTGAAGGTGGTTACTTGAACGCACCCCCTCCCCCCATGCCAGTCCGTAACGGGGTTGCTTCAAATTACTCAGATGTCACCCTAACGTGGTTTTCACCAAAAGAAAGAATTCAAATATGTTTATCTAGAACTAAACTCTAGGCCATTGATGTATTCTCTCCTCCTGTGTCCACACAAACACGAGAGGAAGGAAGGGAGTATTCTTGCATGTGACCGAATTTTCCTTGAGTAAATATATAATCAATAACACATACATCGAATAGTGCTTATTGCGTGTGCGAGTGATTAATTCGAACTAACAATTGAATGACAATGACGATGACCACGATAATGATAATGACGACCACGTACTACCGGTGCAGTTATGATCTGGACCTAACGTAACAGCCCTCTGTGCTCATAGTCACAGAGATTTGTATGAAAATATCCACACGAGCCTCCACCCTATTTCACAGTGTTGCTCGCTGAACCAGATTGCGGGAACGGTCTGTTTACGTCAGACAAGCCAATTTCACCACAAACTGTCACGGTCCATATTTTTGTCGTAAGATCGTCGGGATCGAGCACCTACCGTTACTGGCGGCCGTCATTGTTTCAAATGTACCGAATGTAGCTCGCGGCCCGCCCCCTCGGTGCATTTGAATCCAAGATAGCCGGTAATGACGGCGACCGCTCAGTCTCGACGATCTTACAAAAAAAAGGGACTTCTAACAGTCTAATTTCACCACGAAGCCTCGTCTCGTAATTAGATATTTGCAAATTCAATTCTCCGTACAGCAATATGAAAAGTATACCCTCGACTAAACATTGTTCATGCGAGGAATTTTGATCACCAGCTAGGCTCGGAGGCTAGCACACAGGAAAATTTTAAACGCGGGACGCAAGACAAACGATGCCCGCGCGAGAGGGCAAGCTTCCTCCTCGCGAGTGTCCTTCTCCCCCCTCCCCCCAATTTTCGCGCAAAATTTCTGCACCCTGTCACCCAGGCTACGAGGTGGTGAAATTGGATAGCCTGACGTCAACAAATACACGGGCTATTAAAAGCAGTGCCTCGAGCTGGATTCTAGAATACGAAGCTGTGCGTTAGGAAGTAAGGACGTCTTGTTCTTGTTATGGATGGTCTAGAACAGCTCTCCGATTGGAGCGTGGTTAAGCCAAAGTTGGTGCATAAACGTGTATAGATTGTCACTTAAGGACACCTGAAAGTCAAAAAGTAAACCAGAGTTAGCTTAACCCTTTAAGTCCCCAAAAGTGATCAGCATCAAATTTTTAATATCAATGCTTTGTAAAACAGAGTGGTCATGAGAATTACGGACATCATCACAGAAGATGAATTTGCTTGATATTTTATCAACTTCTCCCCATTACTTCTGTATATACGTAAGAAATGAATGGGGGCAACAAATGAGAATTCAAATTTTGACCTTAGGGTTTAAAGGGGTAATGTAGCGAAATTAAAGCAAGCCTGGAAAATATATTCGTGATTGATTTGGTTTTGCATTATTGCTCACAGTTACTCGCTTTGATTTATCCACACTATAACTTGACAAACGTGAAAGATACCTTATATGGCGTAGGATTTAAACCTCTGAGATGGTCTTGTCTAAACACCTGGAGTGAATTCTTAACTCGGTCTTGGACCTCCTTTAACGGCGGCAAAGGACTGCAAATCTGACGATTCGTAGGAAATGAATAAAGAAAACTTGTTAGTGACGGTTTTAACATTTCATTTTCCTTCTCAGGAGCTTAACTCTTCGAGGTCCAAGAATGATCAAGATCAATTTTCTTCGGACCATATCAATACATAATCTGGAGAGAGGTTATGAGAATATAATTATCTAATAAATGATCACCTAAGGAAAATGCTTTGATCTTTTATCAAATTCTCTCAAATTCTCTAACAACGTGTACTGAGATCACTCTGGAGAATCTGTATGTGGATATTGGGGCATAAGGGAGGGTTAATATCAGAGGTTGTAAAAACAACAGAAATCACTGAGCTACAAAACGAACCTCGTCTACAAGTGAAAATAACAGTAACGAAGGGGTTAGATTAATGCTTTCACTCCATAAAACGGCCAAAGTCAAACTTCGAGAAAAGTTTCAAAGTTAATTTAGTGAAAAAGAATGCTCAAAAACTAGGCAATTACTAGGTAAGCAAGCAGAAAATCTCCGAATACCTCTTAAACTAGTGGAAAGGTTATCCAGAAAATTAATGCCTTTTTAGGCTTCAGAAATTTCGATGCAATATTTGCTCCTTCGAACAGTTATTTTACAGAAAAAGTCGTTAGGTGCCCATATGTTGTGCCTACGTCGCTAGTGCCGAAAAACCGGGCTTCGGTAACGAGACATACCAGTCAAACCCCGCTTTACGGACACTCGGTTAATATAGACACCTCATTATTACGGACAGTTTTGCTTTGTCCCTGGGGAAGGAAAGAACTTACATTTTCTCTAAATTCAACCCGCTTAATACAGACACCCCGTTAATACGGGCACGTTCTATGCCTGCCTCAGTCTCCATATTAAAGGGATTCGACTGTAGGTTGAACGATGAATGGATATTGGGCGGTATTGCTGTTTAATTGAGTACCTTGCCTTCTTTCCAGTAAACATGGTATAAAGCCTCTACTTTTGAAGGGCAAACATATGCGCGCTTGGCCTCATCAAAAGGATGTCGACATAACACTCGTTTTCCAGGTGAGGGAGGCGGTTCGTCACATCTCTGCATGAGATCAAGAAGTGCGCCGCCTGTGAAAGAAAAGCACAAAGAAGCTGAGTTCTTTGACAAATCAGGATGTAGCAGCTGCTCGGAAGAGAAGTCACCAATGGTGCGTTTCCCTGGCCCCAAACAATACTAAAACAATTGGAAGAATGACATATCATTGTTTCCTGCAACCAATTAGGAGACACCTTACGAGCAGCTCCTACACTACCCACAAATGAACCCGTTGAACCGAGCAACAGTGAAATTCTTAACCTTACTTAATCAGGGTACAAAGAAAGTCATTTTTACAGCTTGCCATTCAGGCAAGCTGAAGCCAACATTTACTAGCCCTAACATCATTTCAACTAGCCCCAAAAGCGTTATGATGGGCAGATTGATTTCACCGTTCTTCTGCAATTTGAATTCCTCAAAAAACTTCACTTTGTCGTCGGGCAAGTTAAGTTTGTCGTCGGGCAAGTTAAGAACAGAATTCACTAGCCCGATAGCAAAATCCACTAGCCCCGGGCTATCGAACACTGCTTTCTTTGCACACTGATTTAATTTATGACACAAGAGAAAACGAAGAACTTAATGAATAAAGAGGTACGATATATAATATTTGAAAGAACGTAGCATCCGATCTCCAATAGAATCCTCGAAGATTACTTGAAATACTCAGGTAAGCCTCGGTTTTACAACCCACTTCTCGTAGTTCTTGGTATCTGGCTATCGGGTGAAACGCTCCTTTTCCACAAATTACTTGAAATCTGCGCAGTTTCCATTCAGTTCTTAAAGTTCCTCTTATGTTTAGAACACATTACTACAATAACTTTTCCGAAAAAAAAAATTGCGTTTTGAACAAAATGAATTTTTTAGCAAATTTTCAAGTCTAAATTTCTTTGGCACAACCGCTCCGCTGACCACGACGTCATAAGATATAAACTCAGGACTGAAAAGTGGGATTTTATGCATATTTGAATCACGTTTATGCATGTTAGGTCGCCAGTGTTGTTACATCTAACTGCAATGCATCTTAATGGCAAAGCCGTTTTAGTTCTTGATTCTAAAGCTCCACATTTTTTTACTTTCATATAAAATCACGCGTCCCTTAATTTACGTTTCAAAAGAATTCGAAAAAAATAATGTTGTGTTAGAATGGAAAAATTATTTTTCTAGAGGTTCTCGTGGTAATGAGTACTTCCAATTAAGAAAAAAATAAAAAAAATTTTAGGTTATGGGCACTTAAATCTTACCATCGCCACCATACAAGCGGAAAGCATTCTTCTTTCCCGGTATTGTGACTTTCTCAATATCCTGGCTAAGCTTCATTCGTGCATCTCCATTTAATTCAACCAGCTGGGATTAAAAAAACAATTTACATATTACTTGGAAATAAAAAACTGTAACTGTATATTCATGAAACAGTAGATTGTCAGAGTAAGGTTGGGCTGGTTAGCTAGTTTCCTCCCCCCAGTCAAATAGAGGATAGCACAAGAAAAACTTAGTAGCTTTCGCTTTTCATCTGATTGAGAACGCGTTCGACCGACTGTATTGCGGAATGAGAATACATAGCCTTTCCTTTTTCTGGTAAAAATTTACTAAAAGAATCTACAACCCTGGGTGTCTTACAGGTACAGTTCCTTAACTATTGCTGTAAAGTTTTCTACGGTTAAATGATAATGACGTAGCCTGCAGAACAGGCGTTATTTTATCGCGTTTTTCAGGCAAGCGCAGGCGAGCGCGGGGCGAGCGAGGTGCGCGTGACACTCGCGACGGCACCTTCCTCCCTTGTGCACATCTCGTGCTCCACTTTGCCATTTGATATGACAAAGAATGAAAAAATCAATATCCTTAAAATGTGCGCCAGAACAAAATGAAATTCGAGTCAGAAAAAAAAAGTACCACATGTTCTTCAGACTAACAATAAAGTGATGCTACCCTTACCTTAAATACACATCCCAGAGCGGGCTGCTTTTGACACGTGACTAGGTGTGTACCAATTCCAAAGGAATCTATAGAGTGACCCTGATAAAACGAACGAAAGAACAAAATAAGAAGAAAAAGGTTCTCTGCTGTGTATCTGCTAGTCTGCTACACAGCCGTTTTTAGTGTCGTCACGCAACGCTAGGGAGGAGCGTTGCGTGACAACACTAAAAACGGCTGTGTATCAGAGTATGTATCTGCCTACTTGGTCACCGACTAGTAAGTGAAACAGTTGCTTTGTTGTTGTAAGATTTGAAGGGCTTATATAGAAAAGGAAAACGATAATGCTTGAAGAAAGTCAACTAAACACTTATAGCAGTAAACTCCCACGCGTAAGTTCTTTTGGCTCGTCACGCAGTACTCACCCGGGGCAGGAACGCGTGACGAACCCCTAAGAACGTCTGCGTGCGAGACTTCTTCTCACAACCGCTTCTTCAACAAATGCACCAGGCATGAAAGGAGAAATTAGAGATTGAACACGTAAGGCAAAGTTACCTGCTGGTTGAGGGAGAATAGTGTGTCCTCGTTAATGTCATTACTAGCAACAATAATCCTCTTTGCAAACCAGGGTAGACCAAACCTTGATTGTTCAAAACAATGAAAAGTTATACAATATTCAGTAAAATAATTACACACTCACAAAAACTCATACTTGCTAATCTCAAGTCAGACCCTACAAAAGATTTGATATGGGAAAGAATTACAGAATCAATATCCTTAGAATGCGCACCAGAACGCTGAAGCAGCCGAAAGTCTTTTTAAAAGTTTTCTGAGCAACTTATAAGGGGTAAACCTTAAAGCAAAAGTAAACGACCTGGCCCAGGTTGCTCGAAGCATGGTTAGTGCTACCCAGCGTTAAATACCATGGAAACCTATACATTTTGATACCTCTTAACCAGCGGTTAGCGCTAACCAGGCTTCGAGCAACCGGCCCCAGGTTAAAAGATGAAAAGTTGGTAACCTACACTGGGAGTTAAAGCTCGTTTTCATAAGATATGTCTTTAAAAAACAACATAATTATCATCACTGTTATCATTATCATTATATTATCATTACCCTGGCTCCAGAAAAATGACTGATTATTAAACTTACACTTCAGCAACTTTCTCAAGGGATGCTCTAATTTGTATTGACTGGTACGCTAAGTCTCCTGAATCAAGCCTTACTCCAACAGCTTGGTATCCAAAATCATGCAGAGCTAAGGCAACTGCGCAGAAAGCTGGAATGCCACTCCTGAGATGAAAAAATAAAAACATAAAAAAAATTGCCACATGGTGAAAACATAAAGAATCTATTCCAGAACTAGGTTTTAGTGTTAATTCACTTTACTAATTTAATTACAACCATCATCCCTTGTTTAATAATACTCAGTTAACAGTTACTGCAAACATTGTTTAGGACATTGCAAAAACCTGTAAGCCATCATCAACTCGCCTGTGCCACGGAAGGAATCCTTTTTCTGGGCCCTCAAATTTGCACCAGGATTTGAGTATGTTCCATGACTGGCTTGTTAAAAGAACCACTGTCAATCTGCCCATCAGATTGTAAGGAAATTTGAAACCCATTTCCAGTTATTCACTGAGTCCAAAGAGGGCCCAGAACAAGGATATGGCACTGCTCCACAGATGTTACTAACTGGGAGTAGATTAGAAAGTACATCTGTGATGTATGCTACAGGGCTGTCAAAAAGTTTTTAAGTGGTAGGCTGTTAATGAATAGTAGGCGGCTTGGAACTCACACCAAAGGCACAAGTTCTCAAAGGCCGACGCTTGTAGGGACATTTTGAAATTATTTTAGAGTCTCGGAAATCGTATTTCCAGGGGTTTTCAAGAAGCATTTTAGACCGTAATAGCCATCGTGTTTCGTCGAAATACTCGCAAGACTGGGAATAATGCCGTCAAATGTCCCAGGTGTTCCACAACATCGCACGGTTCGAACATTTCCAGATCTAAACCTGTTTAAATATGTGTTCAATCAATGTCATTCAAAACTGTTGTTAAAAGTTATGACTCATTTATGGAAGAAGGAGATGAAAGTAGCTGGCTAAGGATGGCGAACCAGCTGCCAGCCCTTTTTGACAGGCATGAGGCTATCATTAACATCAGATTCACTAATTCAACTACATACCTGTAAACATCATATGTATCAACTAGTGCTAAAAAGATATTCGGAAACGCAACAGCATATGCAGCAAATGCAGCAAGTTCACCCATGTGCACCTCACTTTCTAAGACACGCAACACTGGAGCTACTTTCTTCAGCCAGTCACAAACAACTGGATAGAAATCTCTGGGTTCCTGATTGGAGTCTTTTGGTCGCAGCTTGTCAACATGTGGTAGTTCCTCTGGGGTAAATGATGTAATGAATGCGTGTGCTTGGGTGCCTTTCACTGGGATACCGCATAACTTGCCTGCTAAAACATTACTTGTACCATCAAATCCTAAAGATAATGAGATTACGAAGATTTAGAGTTTGAAAACTTATAATAATTATTTTAATGCCATAAAAAAATAGCAGATCACTTATAAGCATTCATAGAAGCAGAGAAAATGGACAAAACTTACAGTGAACAATCACTGACTTCACCACAACGTAACTGACCACAAATAAGTATGGTTTTAATCGCTTTAATGTAATTGGCCTATTTTTTAAATAATGACTTGTTATACACTAATATTTATTATTGTACTGCATCTCCTCACCCAAATTTGGGGTCTTTAAAGTCAAGCTGGCAATCACCTTCATGTACACTGTAGGTTACATTAATTTTATTAGAAGGGAGTATGGCCGGGTGGTCACAGTATCGGACTTGCAATCTGGTAGTACAAGGTTTGAGTGATACTCTGGCCGCTGGCTGAATTTGTTCTCAGTTGTCCCGAGTTAAAATCCTTGGCCATGCTTGTAAATAGCCAATTGGTTGCCTCCTGCAGGTTGGGGTTTTTATCCTCTTTTGTTATATTAATATTGAGCTATTTGTTTCTTATTATTTAAGTGGAGTGCCTGTAATCTAGCTGGATAAGCTAAGCGCACTTTCCACTATAAACAAACCTTATTATTATTATATATTGACTTATCATTATTCATTATAATTGTGTATTAATATTTTCTGAGTTGATTTTTGGCACTTTTCAGCTGAAATACCAATCTTAAAAATTAACATAGAAGATGAAGGTAAAAACTGCATATTTTACTCTATGCATCTAGGGTATCTTGGTAATGAAACCACCACAGGGCAAAATGGGTCAGTGCTACTTTAAGATTAGATAGCTTGACTTTAATGGAGTCAACAAGGTTGAATGATCTGGTGATATGCCATTTCAAAGAAGTCAACACCTTTGCCTCCAACTTGAATGTCGCTGAAAATTCAGATTATTCATCCAAAATATATGGCACAGAAGCTTAACCCTTTAAACCCTAAGATCAAAATTTGAATTCTCATTTGTTGCTTCTATCCGTTTCCCACAGAAGTAGTGAGGAGAAGTTGATAAAATATCAAGCACATTCATCTTGTAGGATCATGTCCATGATTCTCATGACCACTCTGTTTTACAAAGCATTGCTATTACAAGGAGAAATTTGATGCTGATCACTCTTAGGGCTTAAAGGGTTAACAGTTTTCACGCACAAGCTCTTAACTTAAATTATCATTTTTCTGCTTTTGGTAATTGTTAATTAGGCAATATGGGTGTTGTATGGAAGATATGATAACTGTGTACAATCATCTACTGTAATAGAGTACTAAAGTGTGACGTCATAAAAATGAAATTTCTGAAATTATGGGATTTAAGTAGGCCTCTTGGACATTGTTCTTTCAGAATATCCTGACAAATCCCATAATTTCAGAAATTTCACTTTTATGACATCACACTTTAGTACTCTATCACCACTCACCTCCTATGTAGCAGTATTTGGATGCTGATAAACCTCCGTCAGGTCCCTGGGATCTTCGCAAACCAAATTCAATTAAACTTTTATCCCACCCAGCAGCAAGACGAAACCTAGCTGCATTGGTTGCAACTAAACTGATAAAATAAAACAAATAGAGTACAATATTAATATTATTATGAAAAACATTATTATTATTATGGAAAAGCATTGCTGCAAGGAAGAATGATACAATATTAATAATAATAAGCTACTATGGGATTTTGCTATTCAAACTGACCACAAAATTGAGCACAACAGACCAGACATCGTAGATATAGACAAGAAGGAAAGGAGCTGCACAATAATAAAATATCACTTGCCCATTTGACCATCGAGTAAGTCATAAAGAACAAGAAAAAATCAAAAAGCACCAAGACTTAAAAAGAGAGCAGAAGTGCCTGTGCAACTGTAAGGAAGTTGTGCTTTTACCAATCCTTTAAAGTGGCAAATTTCTGCAATGTAATCCACTAGGTTCTTATTTGCGGGTGTTTATTGTAGTTAATTTCTTGCCCTTTTATAATGATGACATGAAGCAATCAAAAATTCAAGTTTTGTTTATAATCATTCGCTGATTTTTATTCAAAAATGTACAGCAAATCTATTTTTATCAGAAACTAATATTTATTTTATGAAATATTCAATACAAGTAAATACAATGTTTTATATTAATTATTCAGTTTTAAAGACAAGACAAGTACCTTGCAAAGTTGACTAAATTAAGAAGAGTTGTTTCCATTAATTGAATAACTGAAAGGTAAACCAATAAAACATTCCTTTATAACCTTCATTAGCTTGTGTATGGCTTGTGTGAGGAAAATTTCTTAGTGGGTACAACTCTATCTCAGAAAAAATGTCATGGCTACGCTCTTTAAAAAATTGAAGGGATCCCAATGCTCTGAGCCTGTAAACTCCAAGGTGCCTAACATAGAATTCTGTGGGGAAAAAACTATGATTTCCAACAGCAAAAGTAATTAGGTGCCAGGGGTGTGGGTATAAGATGTTGCTTGAGCAAGCCCTGACTCAGAGATGCCAACTTCTGGAGATCTAAAATCTGTCTCTTACTCTACCCCCCTTCCCGAATGTCAACAAACCCCCCACCCCCCACCCCAAAAATCAACCCATCCCCCTAAAATTATGACAGTCATGGGAAGGCTTAAGACCCTATATAAAGTCTTACATGAAGTACATACCATCAAAATTTGCATGCATCATTTAATGACAAAATAGTCTTTGTCAGTGACTAAATACATTGTACATGTACGTGCAAAAATGCCCCAGAAACCATACTATTTTGGAACAAACAAGGCTAAATTTCAAACTAACACACAGAAATACTCAAAAGTCAATTTTATCTGGGAGATTTGGTGACCCGTACGGGAGAGCATGAGATCGATGCTGTATAAGGGAGACTCCCGCATAATCTAGGAGAGTTGCATATGTGCTGACTGTTTTCTGTAACCTTAAGCAGGGGTGTTATTAACTAAAAGTAGTCTAGTCATCTTGGAATGATATTATTGTATAATTCTTTTCTGACTTCTACTAGGGGATTTTCAGTGATAAATGCTGATATACACACTTCATAACATATGAAACAAGCATAATCTACTGGTAAATTTACTGGTATAAATAAATTAATCTACCTAATATCATAGGTGACGAATTACTCCTTAATTTTGGCACGAAATTTCAGCGTTAGTTTGTAATTTCACATGTGAAATTACTAAATTGCCATGGCAACCTGTCGTACGTCTCCGTTTTAAGATGGCGACGAAGTTTTAAAATGTCACGAATGAAGATGTCAGGGCATAAAAAGATGCTTTAGAAAACCTGAACACACGAAAGAGCACATCAAGAAGGATTCTTAGAGGTATGTTGTCGAAAAATTCTGAAAACTTAAGCCAAATTTCTGCTCTAAACGTTTGAGAGAGTGGAGTTCACAATTGATCGATACGATCCAGGATAAACAAGTCAAAAATCCAAGATTGCTAAGGTAATTCGTCACCCATGATATTAATAGGTAATCAAATGGTACACTCGTGAAATTAGGGAATAATTTCACTTGCGTTTTGTCCAAATCCTAATAATTTCCCTCGCCTGAAGGCTCGGGAAATGATGAAATGATAAATGAATGTAGAGCTTTTTAGGGGGTCAAGCCATGCACAGAGTGGGTACAGTTAATGGCAGAAGGTACTGGTAAAGGAAACATTGCAAAAATTTAGTGATCCATTCCATGAACCCTTTAAGCCCTAAGAGTGATCATCAAATTTCTCCCGGGATACCAATGCTTTGTAAAGCAGAATGGTCACGAGAATTACAGACATAGTCACACAAGATGAATTTCTTTGATATTTTATCAACTTCTCCCCACTACTCCTATAGGAATTGACTAGGGGCAACAAATGAGAATTTAAATTTTGATCTTAGGGTTTAAAGGGTTAAGCATGCAATCTCATGGTACAAATAGGAACTATCACCATTGAAATACCTGGCAATGGGCCTTCTAATCTCATCATAGGAACTTTTGGAAACACTAAACTTCCCTCTAAGATGGAAGTTAGGGTGACTTTGCTTGAGTCAATTTCTTTGAGGAAATTATAAAACTCTTCTTCTACTGTGGGTGGTAATATGGTCTTGAGATAAGTAATGTCTGAAATGAAAGATCAATCTGTCAATATTCTTCACACAAATGGCCATCTACTTTGCATAGATTAACGAGGAGACCCTGCTATAACAAGTCTGAAGGGTTCAAAGTTTTAACGCATGCAAAACCAAACATGTAACAACACATAAAAAAGAGGTAACAACAGTAATTGCCTCATGGGGTCACAAATACTGAAACAACTGAGGTGCATTTTCTTGTGAAACCTGATAAAACTGTTAATGATTGGTGCTGCACCCGTGTACTTCAGTGTTTTACTTTCTTGGATTGAACTGGGCCAAGAGGTTGGCTCGGGAAACTGAAGTGTTCCATGGGGAGAACCAAACCAAGTCTTGCAGTTGCTGCAGGACAACTGGATATAAAAGTAAATTCCAACTCTGATAATTAACCATACATTGTATCTTTGATAATCACTAATCATACATTTATAGTAATATTGTGAAATGCAAGCACGAATTAAGGAGGTTTGGATGTCAAAAATTAAAAATTTATAATAATTATCACAGCCATTGTGGTGCATTTTAGCTTTGAATAACCGTTAGAATAATATTATTATTGCTCTTTGATAACCTTTGTAAAACCCTCAAGACAGTGTTTCATCTGACAGCTCGGTTACCTGAAAGCTGCTCTAAAATACTACAGCTCACGTTTCAGGTGACTTCTCAGACTTCTGGATTAATTGAATGCAGTGTCTTGTGTTTGAGGAATTATTTCTTTCATTTGTATGACCACATTGATTGAATATTGTCAGGAGAAAATAGTCACTGGTCTTTAGGATCACAAGGATTAAAACACTTTACCTTCCAATGAAAAGACATGTTAATAAAATAATAAAATATAATTTTAATGCATTTATAAATGTTTTAAGATTTTAGCCATTTGGAACCAAGAGACAATTTGCATGTCATATGATGTTTCTTGTATGTCATATGAACTATTTCTCCCTATAAGTCCACCACACAAAAATAGAGTTCCAAATAAACCACATCTTTATGCATGTATTTTGCATAATTGGTTTGAATTGAAACGAAAGTCAACCATCCAGTAGTCCCGCTTCTCTTAGCACCAAATTTTAAAGAAGTTCAAAAAAGTTAACAACTTGTAAATTTTTATTTCATGACTGTGCATTTAAAACTAACAATACTTTTCTATGGGAACAGACCATATCAGGCACTAAGTTCAACCTGATGGAGTCTGTTCCCATTATAAAGTTATAACAATTGGAAAATTTGGACCAGATTTATTAATGTTAATTTCCCAATCTTGTGGTCCCAATCAAGCTTAATTAAGCCTACATTTAACATAAATCCCATTCAAAAAAGTTAAAGGTTAATTTAAGGCTAAGGTTATTTTTACTCTTAAAGGTATTGTATCCGAAGGATCTTCGTCCGAAATTCACCAAACCCAAGACGTGAACGTGAACCAAGCAATTTTAGTCACTAGCAATATTAATAACCACACCTGAATCGGAAAACTTGAAGTTTCGCACGAAATGCACGCATTCTTCGAGGCCTGCGAAAACGGTGAATTCTCCTTGAAAAGGATTTCTGCGAAAGTACAAATCAAAAACTGCATGGTCCATGACTTTTCCGCTCTTCCAGTAGGCATAAGCCATGGTTATTTGATAAAGATCGGTTAAAAGTGGCTGAACTAAAGGATTCGAATTCGTTCTGTCCTCCACGGCCGCCATTTTCCGGTTGAATGAATGACTCACCCACCTCCCGGTCAGAGATCGGTTTTGTCACATACGGGACCTGCCGTATCATCTCGCCGCGGTGGTTTCTTTGAAGAGTTGTTTATGAAAGTGATGTCATTTTCCATCGAAAATTTACTTGAAAGAGCTCATCACTCCAGCAGCATTTTTTGGTAGCCTTTCTGTAAGTAATAAGCCGGCTTTTGCATGATTTCTAGCCGCTTTTGTTCAGGGGATAAGGGCTTATTTCTTTTGTTACTAGTATTCTACTGAGTTAAAGTGCCATTGTTCATTCTTTCTCATTCGATTCTACCGATTCTCTTTGCTCGCGTGGACTTCATACCTACAACTTCCAAGTCATGAAAATTGCACTGTGATTTTAAAGGAGTGGGAAGCAAAGAAAGAACAAGAGCATTTTGGTCGAGAATAACTCAAGCTTATTTCTCTATCGTGTATAAAATACGTGGAAATGTCTTGTTGTGTTTCTCTTCCACAGCAGGTTTCAACATGCTTTTTTGTTAATTTCTATTTTAAGCCTTTATTCGAAGCTTTAAACATATAGAATTAAGATTTATTCGGTCATTCATTTTCTTGTATTTTTTTCGTTGCTGCCAGTTACACAAAACAGGCATGTGTTTCCTTATATAACGTCGTTCTTGGGTGTTGCACTGACGTCATAACGTGGAAATACGTATGATAATAAATAGCTAAATTTACATGATCACTTTCAAACCATGTTAAGTCAAGCACACTTAGAAGTTTTAAAAGCCATAGAGCATTGCTGCAGTTAATATGATGTATATTTTTTTTCTTCTCTTCAAGTACACTAACAACCTCCCTCTCAGCTGTTTTTGTCTCGTCACGCAACGCTCCTCCCCAACAGACAGCTGCTCTTATTTGAATAATGATTCTTTGTAACTTATTTATCAACCCACAGAAATGACCAATCATTTGTCAGCAAATTTAAAATGAAGTCAGTTTTCATGCAAAGATTGAGCCTATCTCGATGAAAAAAATCAAAGCTGACTTTTTTAGCTCTGTTTTAAAATTGATGAAAGAATTGTATTCTAGTTTCAATATTTTTAGCATCATCTAATTGAATTTTGTAAATAGTTTTTATTTCTAGTCTATATGCTATTTTTATTTATTTAGTTAGTTATTAAGTTTCTTAATTGTTTGTATTTTCGTGGATCCACATCAGCCTCTGGCTGCCCGTTCTAACCTGCTCAAACAAAGTATGTATGTATGTATGAGCCTCCGTGATTTCCGGTTGCCTCAGAGGTGTCAGCCAGAACAGGCTGGGTTCCGTTTTGCATTGAAGCAAAGATTTAATTTTTCCATGGCAAAAGCTGAAAAAACACACGATCAGTAAATTTTCTATTGAGAAAAAGAATTTTTGGCAAGAAACAACTTTGATGTCAGATTATCAGCATTGTTCATCAGTCTTGTCGCTTAGAAACACAGAGGTATTGGAATTGCAAATAAGAAAACACAAATATCACTTTAAGTGGACATCAAAATTTGATTGAAGTTCAAGTTCATCATGGATAGTAATCAACTCACAGCAATTTGAAGTCTTTTTTTTTTCAAACGAAAACCTAATGTACATGATAAGACAAATAACGCCGGGCTTTCTTGTAGACAACTTGACAGCATACGATACAATAGAATACAGGCTATGATCAAGGTACTTAGCATTCTATCTCATCTATTCTGAAACTCCTTTTGCTCCTATTGTTGATTAAATTATTTTCTTAGTATTTATTTCATTTGGAGGGCAATGAAGCCACTAACATGAATTATTTTTAATGTATAATTAATTTACATTTTTTCTATTACCCATTTTTTAGAGGTTAGAGTGCTGGACTTGTAATCCGGCAGCCCTGAGTTCAAGTCCCGCCCTGACCGCTATTTGGATTTGTTCTTGGTGAAGAACACAAACATAAATTATTTTTAATGTATAATTAATTTACATTCGTTCTATCACTCATTTTTTAGAGGTTAGAGTGCTGGACTTGTAATCGGCAGCCCCAAGTTCAAGTCTTGCCTGACCACTACCTAGATTTGTTCTTGGTAGTCGCAAGTCTAAATCCTCAATCACAGTAGCCAATAGCCAGCTGGTTTGCCTCCTACCAGTTGGGATACTTGACCCTTTAAGTCCCAATAGTGGTCAAAATCAATTTTCTCCTAACGATTTCCATACATTGTAAAGAGATTAGGTTATGAGAGTACATAAAATGATCACAAAGGGAAAATGCTTTGATCTTTTATCAAATTCTCTCAACTCATTCCGTAAGGAAATGTATAGAGATCAGTTTGGAGAATTTGTATGTGGATATTGGGGCTTAAAGGGTTAACCTTGTTATGTTCCACTTGAATTTGTTTTTTTCATTATCTCTGAAAAGCCCAAATAACGGGAGCGCATAATTTTAAATACTTAAAAGTATTTATCTATTTATCTATTCATTTATTTTTAAGGATGGCAGAATGTGGCACTGCAGAATGCAGTATGGAAGTTGATGGCTTTGTCAGAACAGGACGTACTGGTCGTCGCAATGCTCTTCCTGACATAATGGCTATGGGTCATGCAAGTGTATCAACGGCAGGTCTCTCTGAGGTCCTAGAAAACTTCACCATGGGTTCATCAACAACACAGGCAAATAATGGCATGCAAATCTCACAGGGTCAACCCCAAGTGGAGAAGATGGAGTAAAATGATTTGTTGTCATTTTGTAGTTCCTAACAAACGACATAATATAAGATAACATATCTGGTTTGTAACGACCTTGTATCCATTGGTTCTGTTTGGAGTCTCTCTTAGCCAGTAGATACAAACATTGAAAGAGAGAATGTGGACACGTCATAGGGCCTTGGATGCTATGAAGATCAGATAGCTAAGATTTGAAGTCAGTGAAAAAGTTTAGAAATTCTACAATTCTAGAGGAAGAGAGAAACTTTGTTATAAAAGTATTGTTGCATTTATGAATGCAATTGCCATGTAAATACCTTTATTTAATTTAAGGAACAATGTATTTTCAGATATGTATACTAGTAATAACAATAGCATAATTTTGTCTGTACTTAATAAATTATTCGACATTGACTCTGTTGATGTCCCCACTTTTCTGATGGTTTTTGCACTTGTTGGCAAAACATCAGGTACTGTCAACAGTCCTATGAGATAATGATCAGATGCCCCGCACCACTAGGGACCATTAGTGGAAAGGTGATTAGCATGATGACCCCAGTGATGGCTGCGAAGGAGACCAATAGGTTGTGATTAGGTCGTCAAGATTGCATGAATATTATGGATTGTATGAAACTCATGGGATGTGAATCTGTTAAGGAACTGGTGACATCATTAAAGTAAGTTCTGGCAAGAAGTGATCATGATCCCGCATTCCCAATGCTGTAGCCTGTTCCACGCTCCAAGATAGTGGGGAAAACGGAGCGAAAAAAAGAAGTGCGAAAAACCGCGTGAGGGCTGGGGAGAGAGAGCTTCCCGCCGTTTTTCGCTTGCTCGCTTTTTCGCTGCTTGTGCGCTTTTTTCGCTTCATGTTCGCTTTTTTCGCTCCACTGAACGAGAGCCTAGCACAAGCTACGATCCTTTCTCAGGAGAATCACGCATCCCAAACTTCATTCATCACTTTCCCGAACATCATTTTCTTTTCCAATCCACATCTGTGCCCAAATTTTGGTAAATCCTGCTTCCCGGATTTCAGTCAGAAGCCGTTCCCATAACAAAGTTTTCCTGAATCCTGCAGTGTATGGAATACCCTTCTGAGCTCTATTAAAAAAGGCTAACACAATGACCACCACGAGAGTCTGATGAGAGGCTAGCTGATCTAGGAACTGCAGCCGAGTGCATTGTATAGCTATGACAACTCTGCAAGTGGGACCCACCCAGGCACCGTCACACTGATAACCAGTAGAACCTGACAAACTAACCATGCATGTATATACCAAAGGAAAGGAAAGCCAGGGTGGGGAGCTAAAACAATAGAAGCATGAGAAATGAGCGGCATAGTAAATCATGAAATGTCTAACCTCAACAGAGAAGCTGTAAAATTTAATTGGTCCCTGAAAGCTAACAGAGTGCCACTGATAACCTTGAGTGAGAGACTGTTGGCTAGCATAGTCTTAAGTTTAACTAAGCTTAAATTTCATTTAGCCACATTTTTGCTAAAATTCAGATATTTCTATAATCACTTGAACAGCGTAGGAGCTACTGTATAAAGTTGTTAAACCTGACGTCTGAAGTAATCATTACGCTGCTTTTAGCTGAGTTACGAGTTTTACAAAAAATCGTAAAACTATCATTTTGTTTAAAAATGATTTGTCCACATGCCACTAACGACATCTTCTTGCAGTCAAAGCAACTGTCCCCAAGTTTTGCTAAAATACGTGTGAGAAAAACTTTTATCAGAACAGCTACTGAAATAAAGAGGTTCTGGCTTAAAATTAATTGTCAAACATTTTGGGCGTGGCAGGTACTCCCCTCTCCCGGTGTGTCGGTC
>OZ038001.1:23674011-23699011 GCA_964035705.1 Porites rus | reverse complement strand
TCAGTTTGCCCAACGCTTTTATGCAAACACCATTTGTTGTGAACAGTTTCATGGCGTAGACAAGAAAAGCATTTGTCTTCTCAAAGTAATCCACTAAGGAAAAGATCTGGAGGTTTAAAGATTTGCATATTTAACCGCGGTCTAAGTTAATCTTCGCTTAAATAACCGACCCAAAATGTTTAGTCATAACTTGATTTTGGCGATCACACTAGATACAGAGTGCTAGTTTCGTAGAGGGTTTGAGCTTTAGACTACAATGGCAGTCATGGTTTAACTACTAAAGCAAAAATTTCCGAGAAATACGCCCTTATTGACGAATCTTTTTCAGTCTGTGCCTAAATATCAGGCTTAACTGCTTTGCTCAAACTCACTTAAGCTGTATCAAAAACACTAATGAGAGTTTTGACTTTCTCTTCCACTCTCTTCCGTTTAGTACTAATTTACCAGGTGCATAGTAGCTTTCAAGCGCTCTCAGTTTTCATCCGATTCGATTGGAAAAAACATCATTAAAATCGACGATATCTTCTCGCTGTGGCTCAATCATCAAATCTCGGATTAGCCTTACTAAGTTGCAAGTTAAGAATCAAAGATACCAAGAACAAGGAATACGTTTACCGTACGGTGTGCGAAATCTCCGTGCCATTTACGCTTAGAGTACAGGTAGTTTGTAATGAATCTTTCCCGTAACGTAGATATTCTGGTATTTTTTCCACACATTCCACAACAAAGGAAAACAAACAATGTTCCATCAAGAAAAGGTAAATAAGACAACAAACCCTTTTGTGTTCTTTAATAACAGAAGATACTCGAAGACAATCCTTGTGCATAGAAACCTATTATACTTTACTATTAATAGATTTCTATACATCTTTATCATAAAATTAGAAGAGGCAAACTTTGTTTATCAAAAGTAGCCAAACTAAGGTAATGGCAAAGGCCTCTTGATGACAACAGAGATCAAAGATCATAATAAATCATCGACTAAATGAAATGAATTTTTTTGACGAACTGTAAACTTAGTTTATATTAGAAGAGATTAGAAGGGAAAGCGTGACTTGCGCAAATTATATTAGTGAGGAACGCAACAGTCATTAGAGTGGCATAACAGTTTAAAAAAGATATAAGCTTAATTGCGGACGAGAAAAGGAGCCAGCAATCCTAATCTCTAGGTTGTCATTACGCATGCGTCGCAAGTATGTAACCAGCATTCGTTTGGACTTCCACTAAGAATGAATGGAATGCACAGAAAGCAACTATATCAAGCGCGTTTGGACCTTCTATCACAAGTAACCTGTCCACGCGTGTTTTGACTATCAGATCTGTCACGCAAAACTTACGCAAAGCACAGCGATGGAACAAAACCGTTTTGACATTCGATCGTTGTCGCCCGCACTCCGTAACTTTTTGTTATTACTAGTATATATTAATAAATTAGACAGGAGAGTGCTTAACTCGTACATCGATCTATCACGGTCACATAGAGACTATAGAGACCAGTGTGGGACGAATCATTGAAAAAAGAAATGGAGATCTCGTTACTTTTGGACAGCTGATACGTTGCCTGGTTACCTCTGGCCTTTACTACTGACTAAGAGGCTAGGAATACCTACCAGACAGCATAAATATTTGGCAAGATAATATGACTATATGCTAATTACCCTGTGGTGCCCAGTTCATTTGGCCGTAACTGAGGTCAGGTTGACATGCATTAAAGGAGAGCTGAGGCGGAGCGAGTTCGACGGCGTGATTGCTCACTCTACCTCGCTATAAAGATTACATTCATCCTATACTATCATTTTAATTTCAATAGAATAGAGTAGCGAATATGGTATACCAGTTGAAGAGAGACAAGCATAGGGCGATTTTTTTCGAACCCGGAAGTACTATTACGAAATTTTCGGGCACATTGTATTCCCTATTATTCCTTATTATACTCAATCTATTCCATATTTTTTCGAAGAAAATGAATTTTAAATACCGCCGGACCATCTCAGTTTGTCGAATTTTAATTTTGAGGCAGACAAGGTCACAAGCTGAGATGTTTCGCTGCTGTCATCCGTGATTGAACGTAACAAAAGCAGTAACTATTTATCAAAAAAAGGTGATTTTTTGTAAAATTTAAGCTTCGTTTTGTTCTACATAAGATAATTAACTCCGTGAACTGTTTATGTGGAGCCAATACCAGCAGTGTGGTGATGTTTGCCTCATGGGCACTATCTTGAATTTTGGTTCTTTTTCTCCCAGTTTTCTTTAATTAATTAGTCATTTCCTTATTCAGCTTTTACTTTATTCGCATTTAAAGTTAATCAAGTGCTCGTTGCCATATTACCATTCATTTACTGATCAATTAAGAAAGTAACAGGTACTTTAGCAGGTCTTGTATTGGGTAACCTCCCACTGCCATGTGTTTAAATTTCTTGTCTTGTTGTCAAAAAACAATTGACAATGAAGAAGGCCAAGGAAGGGGCAACACGAAGACTCAGAATCGCCAGCTTTCTTTGCTTATTATTCATGATTTTTGAATTTGTTGGTAAGAAATTTCTCTTTGTCCTGCTTATATTTTGCTTTGACAGAGCCCAACAAAAGAACGTAGTCACTCATGCAAATCCGTCATATCAATTTACTACCAATATCATTTACCACAATGGACATAACAGCCATAAATATCCTTTTTTTTCTTTTTTTTTGTAGTCGCCTGTAACGAGGAATACATTATGATATTGTAAATTACTTCATACAGCACGTGCAGTCTACCATATATATATGTATATATGTTTACACTCCAACAGTTAAATGGTCTCCCGTATGGTGGCTACTTCAAATAATAATTTCAGTTTAATCACTCCAACTTTTTGCGCAGTCTGGCTTCATGGATGACTAGCCTTTCATACGAATTCCTTTTAACTGCTTGCTGCGATTATTTATAATTATCTTGTACGTACACTTTTGCTGTAAGGTAGTGTACAGCTACAATGGAGGACAAAAATCCTTGGAAAGGTTATGGAACTCCCTTCCTTCCACATCCTTAACTTATCAAATGTTCAGATGTAGCATAATATGCACTTCTCTAACCCCTTGGATACCGCGACTGGCCCTCCCCTCCCCCTTCAAACAATGTTGGGATGAAGAAACACTTTTAGGACAGGGTAAAGTGTACAGGGGTGCACAAACTACAACATTGCTTGGGGGAGAGGGGGAAAGGGGGAAAACTTAAGGCAGATCGTGTTAATTGTCCTAAGAATTTTGTCCTCCATTGTAGCCTGTGTGATGTAGGCGTTCGAAGGGGGGGGGGGGGGGAGGAGGGGGGCGGGGGCACTTTGCGCGGCGACTTTGAATTGTGCGGCGGAATATGTGTGTGTTTATTTTATAGAGCTTAACTTTTAAACAAGGTTTCAGTTTTGCTTAAAAACTACTCCCATTACTGTATATATTGCTTATAAAATTTGTCAACTTGACACCAGCAAAGACTTTCAAGAATCGATTATTATCAATTTGACACCAGCAGAAACCTTCATGAATCTATTATTTTAATAACACGAGTTTGCGCCAAAAGGTTTTTGACATTAATAGTAGGATTTTTTCTCTCTTTCTAACCTTTGATTAACTTTATCAAGTAACTCAGTCAATTGCTTGTTTACCCACTTGGCACCTTCTTCCTTGACTTCCTTAAATTCTCAATACAACCTCGATTTTAAAAGAGAGGGGGGCTTATTAGCTTTGTTCCCCTAAAACGGGGAGGCGTATTTGAGGGGGCAGGGGAGGATTTACGATAATTGACGACTTTGTGTCCTCTCAGTCCAATGCAGCATTCACAAGAGCGAAAGTGAAACATTATAGCTCAAATGGTCCCATTATGGCTCTTGCATTCACTGATACTTTTTTCTATTCATCATTATTTCAGGTGGATATTTAGCTAATAGCCTCGCTATCGTGACAGACGCGGCACATTTGATGTCAGATTTTGCTGGTTTTATGATCTCGTTGTTAGCCTTATGGATAGCTACAAAGCCTGCCACTACGACTCTATCATTTGGATGGCATCGTGCAGGTACCAATGAGTGACAAGGGGTGATGGGGTTTGATCTTGAGGGGTTAGGGAGGGGCGTGGTGGCAGAGAGAGGATCTACATGGCTCTCGAATGGGAATATTTACAAAGTGTTTCCGAGTTTAATTTGTAAAGGACGGTGGACTCGCAAAAGGTAGCCTCTTTCGGTTCTAACCTTGTACAAGGAAAAATCTCTGGGCACGAAATGGGTAAATTTAAGGTATTTTTTTGCATGATGAATAATTGTCAGGAAAAGAAAACCTAGCTATATATGAGCTGTTATCCAGGGTTAGCACGGGACGAAAAAACGGATTTACCGAACGTCAAAGGTGAAGTCAAACGCGCGATAAAGGCCACCTTTGCACACCTTTGTACAACTTTGACGCGCGACAAATGCTTACATTTGCCCGCCGTCAAAGGCGCGTCTTCAGGCGATAAAGGCCGTTTTTGTCACGCCTTTAACCCCTACCTTTGACGCGCGTCAAAGGTATATTTCATTAGCATTTGTACCCCTATCAAAGGCGTCGTCAAATATGTCTGAGATTCAGGCCAAAGGTGTGACAAAAGCGCGGCAAAGTTATGTCTGTGATTAAAGTCAAAGGCTTGTGAAAAGTGTCGTCAAAAGTGTCTGAGCCTCAGGTCAAATGTGTGACAAAATTGTCGTCAAATGCGTGTGAGATTTAAGTCAAAGGTTTAACAAAGGTGTTGCCAAATATGTTTGTTTTTTTTCCTCCCCTCGCATCGCGCCTCTCGCTCGTCTCGCGCTTCGCGTGAATTCCTCGTTCTCCTCGCGTTTCGCGCGAATGCCGCGTTATTGCCTCGCTAGTCATAAGCGCTTGATATACAGGCTAGAATCCAACTTGAGATTTTCAGTCAAATTCAATTGCGAACTGGATACCGTTTAAAAAGGTGGACAGATAAGAGATTGAGTTCTTAATCTTGTACTTTATTGTCCTAAAACCTCACTAGATGATTAGAAAGCTGAATAATTCCGATTAAAACTTTTTTAAACGCATAAAAATGGTTTTTTAAAACATTTTCACGATTTATTGTCTAAAGTACTCAATGCAGTTTGTCAATGGACAATCATAATAATTGCCGCAAATTTTTGAAGCACTATAAATGTTCCAGATTCACGCTGTTGTCACGGACGGCAAATAGTTTAAAACACTCTTTCACGAAATCCAGTGCTAAAATCATGGTAAGTAAGAAATGTTTCTGATCAGGAGCCTATCTGTCTTGATGTTATCTTTGCGAAGAGTTTCATTCTAGAGTGCTTTTGACTCTTGATGTAAGTGAAAGACAAACGCCATGTATCTAACTTCAATCTTCCTCTGTTGTGTGCTTTTTTTTCCCACTGGAGACTTATCACTTTGCCTTGCCTTTTATCTGTGAAATAATTGTAAAAAAAAATATAGAAATTTGAGATAAAAAGCTCAGTCATAGTGTTTTAAATAAATTTTTTGGCCCCACTCCCTTTTTACTATCGCTCCTTTTCTTCAGAAAATCCCCCTTTCTCTTTACCTTTATCAAAACTTAAAGACCCTGTTAAAAATGTGTAGCGAACCTAATGCTTTTGAATGGAAACATTACATTTCGTGTAAATGTATTGTCATTAAGTTCGTCACCTGTCAAATTTGACGTTTGAATCGAGTCTTATTATCACATAATAAAGTCCAGGAAAACTCAATCAAAATTTCCCTCTTTGCCCAAAGCTTAAAATTAAACTAAAGAAACACTTTATATTATACCTAGCCTGCATAACAAGCGTTTCCAATCGAGTTATTGCGCGAGTTAGCCCCTCCCGGCCCCTCCTTCCTCTTTTTTTCCCCTCTTGCACAAAACTCGCGCGGAAAAGCTTGCTACGCGGCTATTTTTCTACCTTTTTAACCCCCAAAGTTATTGTCCAGTAACAATAATGAAAGGACAGCTCGGTATGTTTGAATGATTGTTATTAAATATTGAAACATACCCAGCTGCCACTGCAGTGGTAAAAAAATCAATGGAATATTTTAAAAATTAATTATGCAGTATGAGCCCCATTACGTATAGAACCCAGAAAAATCAATAGAAAGAGATACTCACGTTCGCAAAACATCCGAAGTCTTCAAATAATCACACCTCGTTGCCTGATAAACTGCACTAAATCCTGTTCAAATAAGCTTATGTACTTGCTTCAGTAATATGCCCATCAAAGTCTGGTACAGACATTTTTATTGAAGTACACTGTCAATGAAAAAAGATATATGTAACTCTTATATTATTTCATTACCTGAGTAGTTCTCGCAGATAACTATAAACTGTTAGAAAAACCAGAGTTGGTTAATCTTGATGGTAGTAGGTTCTCGCATGAAGTTTTGAGTTGAATTGCATTGTGAAATATAAGCCAGGCATTACTTTTACAGAAATGCATTAACGCTATTAAGAAAAAGGGCTTGATCTAATGTAAACTCTACTGTGATACAGAAAGATTTTTATAGTTTACTGAACCAGATTTAACGATCAGAAAAGCTCCCAAGCACGATATACACGCCTGTTCGGAGTTGGTTTCTGTAAGCTTAACATAGTAAAACAACTATGAAGTTTGAAGAAGAACTATTGCATGCACACATAGAAAAGAATGACACGTACCTTTTGAACAAGTTTGTAGTCTAAACTCTATCAGAGATAAGGGCGAAAATATTTGTTAAAAAAAAGCTGGACTGCTTCGTACAAAAAGGCAGCTTTTGTTTTCTTCAGATCTGCGTAGTTTGTTTGTTTGCGCGGGCGGAGAGAGTTTGCAGCCGCGACAATTTCGCGCCAAAAACAGGGTGTCTTGCTTGGGTTCAGTCTTCCATCGTCCAGTTGTTGAGTCATTGTTTTGCGTCGCTATCATTTATTCATCGTATATTAATCGATCAAGGGGAAAATGATCCACTCAAGATAAGACAAAAACAAAACTCACTTAATTCACCTCGAAAAAGTACATATTCCAGAACATTTTCAAAAATAATTGTAAACACCAATTACAATGATTACCAGCCTGTGTTCGGTATTGTCGTATAAATATCTTTAAAACAGTATTCAAATACAGCTTTTTAATTTCCTTTCTTAAAATCAGTTTCGACATAAGTGTTTGTAGAAGTAATTCATTGCATATTTGCTCCCACCCTTGACACCATTCAGAAGTGTTGTAAAAGTGTAGCGGTCGTATTTGACTTCATTTTTGACTAGTATCAAAGGTGTGGTGACAGCCACTACTCTTTTGACTTTATCTTTGACGTGCGTCAAAGGTAAAGTCAAAGTTACCAGCATATTTGACAACGCCTTTGATAAGGGTTAAAGGAATAGCAAAGCATTGATGCATTTGACTTGATCTTTGACGCACGTCAAAGGAGAAGTCAAAGTTGTTACCAATTTGACTTCACCTTTACCGAGGTCAAAGGAGTAAGCACAGAGGTTATATATTTGGCGACATCTTTGACGCGCGTCAAAGGTGACGTCAAAGCCAATACCATATTTGATTTAACTTTTGACGCGTGTCAAAAGTGTCGTAAATCCAATTTTTCGTCCCGTGTAGCAAATAATACCAAAAATTCTTAATGTCAGAAGCCTTTGAATCTCGACACACTGGATGCATGGGAAGAGCTAATGATGAGTCACAAAGGAGGATCTCTTTTCTACGTGATACGGCTGAGCCAACCTCCTCCACAAGGTTTTTTTTTAGTGAATGGGAGGGACTGGGGAAGAGGTTGACAGTGGAGCCTTCATTCAGCGGAAATAGCCTCCCTTAGGCCTTGCTAAAATGTGCTTTTACTCAGTCATATTATTCACAGTACCTGGAATCCGGACTCCACAGCGTGGAATTCAGAACCCAAGACTTTCCTTGCATGGGGAAACTCCTGTCTATGGGGATCTTTTCGGGGGATCATTTTTGACCTAATCTCCTACCCAGATCTCACTCTGTTTTACCGTGGGAGATCTGGGTACGATATTATTTTTGACCCAGTTTCCAACGCTACCTCGTAGGCAGCGTGGCCGAGTGGTCAGCGCGTCGGACACGCAGTCTGGCGGTCCCGGGTTTGAGTCCCGCTAGGGCCAATTGCTGTATTTGTTCTCGGTCGTCCCGAGTTCAAATCTTCGGCCACGCTTGTAAATAGCCAACTGGTTGCCTCCTGCCAGTTGGGGTTTTAAATCCTGTTATGTTGTATTTGAATTATTTATTTTCTTAGTATTTACTAATTGTAAAGCGCTTTGGATCACTAAGAGAAAGGCGCTATATAAGTGTATATTATTATTATTATTATTATTATTATTATTATAATTACTATTACTATTATTATTATTATTATTATTATTATCATCAGCCCATAAAAGATGAAATCTGATACCAAATTGGACTTTTTTAAGGTTTCCGGGGACTTGGTAGGTGTTATAACGAATTGTGCAAGCGGACTGTTTTGGAAGGGCAATTTTAACCCCGTTCTGTGCGTGCATACTTGAAATGACCGATAAAGGAGGCGATAGTGCTCCCACAGAACAGTCCCATTAAGCTCAATTTGACACAACCCCGACCCTAACCTGGGTGCCAGAGTTTTTTTTTCTGTTGTTGGCAGCGCGAAAATTGATCGGGTGACGACGCACAGACGTCAATCTTTTCACCGGAGTTATCGAAACACTGCTCACGAAATTCGCCATTCCTCAATTTGACAACATTTCGCGCCCTTTTTACACATCATTGCCCCACGTGCAGATATGTCAAATTACGAAAACAATCAGATACCACAAAAAACCGGTTTGGCCAGCTATCTTGTTTCAAAATCGCATGGAAGTGCCGTTCGTAACCGCCGTGACCAGAGGGTTTTTCCCGCTCGTTACCCGATCGCGGCTTCGCCGCTCAATTTCGCAGCCAACAACAGGAAAAAAACCCTCTGGCAACCAGGATACCCCGACCCAGAATCACCCGAAAAATCAAATGGTCAATAGGCTATTTGCACAATGGCGTCATTTTACTACTAAACCAGAATTCTTTTCGTTTTTCCTTTCACATTTAAATTTGGTAATCCTAGCGAGGTTTAAATAACAAAAGTGCTAATTTGCACAAGAAAGCAAAAACCCGAAGGATTCTGGTCGTAGTAGTAAAATGACGCCATCATGCAAATGACCTATTGACACCAACGTTGTATTAAGATCAATAAAACAAAAGAAATAACCTTGAGGGAGGAAGGGTTCAGGGAGGAATTAAACATTTTTTAAATTTTGTTTTTTTCCCGGAAGCCTTACCCTGTGAGCAGAGGCCCTTCGATATAGGAAGATCGAAGGGACACGGCTCGCGGGGTAGGAAGCCTCGAAGCTCAGTACAAATTGCAGTAAGTATATTGAGAAGCAGAGCACTCTGTTATTTGAACTGGTCCTTGTGAATCTCTCACGTTATTGTCAATGACGAGTGCGCAAAGTTATATTACAATTGTGAATCTTGCTTGCAGAGGTGATGGGCGCCCTGTTGTCCGTACTGTTCATCTGGGTACTCACAGGAGTTATAGTTTATCTGGCGATTCAAAGAATCATAACCAAAACGTACGAGATAGACGCAAAGGTTATGCTCATCACTGCATCTGCAGGGCTCATTGTTAATGTTATGTAAGTTGATAAAGCAATTACGCTGCATTGCTGCGAGCCCTACATAGTGGCATACAAAAAATAGGACATGATTTGCATTGTTGTTACAATACTGTTGTTTACACTGTTAGTTTCACGAGTTATATATACAGGTTAATCCCATTATGACTCTTAGAGGTCGTCTCTGAGGTAGAAGTAATTTATACACACCGAAGTGAAAATGGATATATAGCCAGTCCTTTCAGCATCTTATTAGCCAAAAAGAGCGCTCAAAATTGATGTTATCTACTGTTTGGTATATCATCGCTCCTGTATAATTGTGAAGTCTCTAGCTAGTCGAGCGCATTAAATACTCTTCCAAGAGTCGCATTGAATTTGTTTTGATGTAATGTAGTACTAAAGAATTTGAGGCGTGCCCCTATGGATCATTTGTTAAATCTTTGATCAGGACTGCGAATTATCTTTTACAGATTAGCTGCGGTACTCCATCAAAAGGCGCATGGCCACAGCCATGGCTTCAGAAAAAAAAAGAAAACCGAGTTAAAGAAACCAAAGGCTTCCCCTTCCAGCTTCATCATAGAAGAAGAGGCAGAAAACGTGAACGTTAGAGCTGCCTTCATTCATGTCTTGGGCGATTTTCTGCAAAGTGTAGGAGTCTTTTTAGCTGCTCTTCTTATTTGGTTCAAGGTGAGTTTAATTGGTGCAAACATTCGCTCTATCAATTGCCTTGACACTTAACAATGTTTTTCTAGGCTTGCATTACTTGATGCCCTGTCTACTAGGAAAACGGCCGCGCGAATTAATTGGGCCACGGAACCAGGCAGGTTATAACCAGAATCTCCCTACGTCGTGTTTTTACTTACGATTGGCACTAAAATGGATACCCCAAGTCAGATGGTTATCTTCACGCAAAATACATGAAATAGCCTTACAACCTCGAGTAGTAAATATAAGAAGGAGGAAAATAGGAGGAAACAGAGCAAGTAAGGCTTGGACCACTATCATTAATATTTGATTCATAATCCACATTCTTCACTGCACCAGCAACTGCTAAGACCGGTTATTTTTAACGTACGTCTCACGGCGTAGCTTATAATTACATTGTTTGAAAGCTAACTGATGTAAAGCATTTCTTAGCCCTTATCATTGTACTTGGGTTCTAAATCCTATGCTCAACTCTTTTCCTTGCACAGCTGGCATACTTTTCTTATGATAGGTGTGCTCAATAAGCGGTTCTCTCATGACCCGGAGGATGGCGTTGTGTAATAATCACGAGATGTCAAATCTGATTTGGGGGCATCCATTATTCTCGTCATCACCGTTAGGTTTTCTTCGGCTCAGCTCTACTGCACCAAAACGTAAACCTTGACTCTTTACAATGGCTACCTTGGGGACAGGAGTGTGTGGTGGTAGTGGGAGAGGTGGAAACACAAGTGAATGTATCTATGACTAAGCATACAGTATTATTATATGAAGAAATTAGATGCAGGCAACTTTTAACTAAATGGGCCTAGAACCGAGACGTCAAAAACAACGAAGGCGCACCGGAAAACGGGGGCTTCTTCAAGGCCATGCACGATAGCATAAAAAGATGCAGTAAAGGAGCCTGTTGTTAGTCATGTACGTCAATGTTTTGAAGTTTTTCTTTTGTTTGTTTTTTTTTTCTCCTATAGCCTTCATGGGAGATTGCAGATCCTATTTGTACTTTTGTGTTCTCTGTGATCGTGTTAGGAACCACATTAGCTATTCTGAAAGATGCTATTATTGTCCTTATGGAAGGTAAGTTCTAAAACACCATTACTTGTATTATGCATAATCACCCTATACGAGGTGTAGCGACCAAGTGTCATTTTAAGGCAAAGGGTAAACGTGAGGTTTAATTGACATTTCGTCAGATTAGGAAAGGATCAGCTAAAATTAAATAAAGGAGGCCAAAAAATTCCTATGAATGATTAACTTTACATGAAACTAGTCTGAATATTCCTGTGTGGATATAATAAAGAGTGAACGACATTAGGAAAGGCGAAACTTGGCCACGTGGTACGCAAACGTGATTCTAAATCTTTCCACATTATCTCTTAGAATTAGAACTGACGGTGCCAATTTCCTTGGTTATTTCGCTCCACAGGAGTTCCAAAAGGCCTCAGTTTTAGTAATTTAAAAGCAAGTCTTCTAGAAATTCCCGGAGTGTTAGCGGTTCATGATCTTCACGTATGGTCACTTACAGTAGGGACAACAGCCATTGCGGTTCATCTAGTGATAGGTACGTAGTTGTTACTAACAGTCTTCCTCGAGTCAGACAGGTGCATGGCCGAGCTGTACAGACGGACGGCAAGACTGAAGGGAAAAACGGTTTTAAAAGATCGTCGCGTACTTTTCATGACCAATACCTTCGCCCGAGTTGATAAATGTTATTTTAGCCTATAGACCTGGGTGCTGGGTTCTGGCAGAATTACGCGGCAATCATGAATAAACTTTGGCAGTTTATGAGCCTCGCTTTCATATATTGGAAAAATCGCAGACGATCTGCGATTTCTGTTCCTTGATTGCTTCCACTAATGAAAACCAAAATCCTAGTTGCGGGGATAGTTCGCGGAAATTATTCGGGGAAGGGTCTCTACATTTTCGACTCGTAGATTTCTCCGATGGAAGGTAGTCATTTGCGACGTAAGAAAACTCAAGTCCGGGGTGTCTGAGAACGTCGGGGTACTTTTAGCTTGGGACCAATCTGCTAATGGCACCAGTCTCCAAACTCATGCACAAATCAAAACACCGTTTCGCGAAGATCCAACCTTGGTGACAGAGGTTTTTCAAACGTGGTTTTTTTATGCCTTTATAATGACCTACTTCGCTGCTAGCTCTCTTCGCCTGCTCGGCTGCGGTCGATGAAGCTTTTCGCCGCAAACGTCGCACCCGAGAAAAACAAACCTGGCACCCAAGTCAGGTCAGATTGTGGGTTGTCCTGATCATTACGTATCGACAAACATCTGAAATGGTCGGAAGAAAAAATGAAACCCCTTATCGTCTGGGAATTTCGCCATATATCGAAACCAGGTTGTAAATGACCCGAATTTTAACCCAGGGGAATCTAAAAGGTGTATTGAAAGTTCAACACTCGGGATAGGGTACCTTCTTTTGGTCCTTTGGTTAAAGAGATCGCTTAGCTACTCGTAATTCCCATCTCGATAATGCCTCAGGGACAGCGCCTTCTGGTATGATAACATTAACATGAATTTTATCTTCCCTGTAGACGACAGCACTAGTTCTCAAATGGTCTTAGAGGAGGCTTCACGCATTTGCAGCCAAGAGTTCGATATAGACCATAGCACAATCCAAGTTGAGACTTCAAGTGAAAAAACTGCTGAATGCATTCAGTGCGATGAGCCAGCCTCATAACATGGGGTATAATCGGAATTTTGACATCGCTGTTAAGCGGATCAGCGCGCACTGTTATTGTCAGGCACGATGCGTTTAGTATTTGGAATGGGTCAAACCAAAAACGTTTAAATGTTTTAGCTTCGTTAGCGTTTCTGATCAAGGCAACCGAGCACATAATCACAGAAATGGTCCACCTGGAGTACAAAACAGGACAAGGATTGTATTCTGAGGAGCAGAGAAACAGTTCTAGAGAAGAGTGACTCACTGTTACCGGAGCTAAGAAGTACACCTTAGTACAATCAATGAACGGTCAATCGTCTTACAACGGACATCTGGGGTTGGACCCTGCCTTACCACTTCATTGACTGTCTGTTAGACGGTCGGGACTGGAAAGCTGTCTTGTTTTCGGTGTTTACATTCAAGAACAACGTTTTACTTGGTTTGGAAAATGATACAACGAAACTATCAACCAACGAAACAAAATTGTCTGGTTTTTGAGCTAGGAACCGTGCTACTGTTTAACAGGTTATGATGTCAGGCGGACTCTTGCAGCTGGTTCCGGCCAAGAGAATCCTTCTCAGAGGGAACTGTCCATAGAGAGGTGAAAAGGTGCATTCAGGAGTGCGAAAGACCTTCTTCATAACGACAAGAGTAATCAACACCTGATCAAAGCAATACAGCTGGTTGTCAAAGATACTCGCCTCATTACACTTTTTAAAGCACTTCCAGAATCTTAAAGAAAGCATGACAAGAAATTAACGTACACCCATCGAAATCAGTTGCACGATAGAGTAAATATGGTTGTTCCTTACTAATCGCCTGTTGAATCAGAGTTAAGGCGGAAAGCAAGAAAAAATAGTTCTGATTGCGGTGCACATTACGTTCAAACTTTGGACAATTTTTTTTAATAAAAATCAAAGACAACTGAGTTTATTATTGTCTTAGTAACATTATTCACTTTTCGAAAATTAAGTGGAATGAATTTACCTCTTTGGGTTCACAAAACAAGTGTGTACATACACTGAGGGCCCGGTTCCTGAAAGGCCGATTACCGCTAATGCAGGATTAATATTCTGTTCCACTTTTTGTATTTACCTTCCTATGCATTACTTAGAGTAACATTTCGTTTTATCATTTCTTTTTTTTCGAAGTAAAGGCACAACAGTATTTTGTAAGCTCAAGTTACATGTTGGTAGACAAGAAAACCTTGCTTAAAATTTGGCTTAATCCTGGGTTAAACTTAACCATCTTTCGAGGAACTTGGCCTAGGAGTGTAGTTTGTTATACAGACCTCGCAAATGATAATTTTGTACCAAGACACTCTCTCAACGTTTAAACACTGTTAACACTTTTAACGCTACAACGACTATGAACAATCTCAATTACCTTTCTCATAGTATTAACCAGAAGTACAAAATCAAAAACAGGACAAATCCAATGCAACATTTTATTTGTAGCACATCATACTTTTAAAATATGAGTGTGGTGGAAAGCGTCACAAAATGACAGTGAGCTACCAATAGGATTGAAAGAAGCTTCCGCAAAAAAATTTCTGCAAGCGTTATGGATTAAGGGTCATTGATGAATGACATTTGTAAGTTTTAAACAGTTGAATTAAAATTTAAAGATTTTTTAATAAATGAGAAATGATTAGTTTTTTTTCCTGCAATTGCTACCCATTTTGCCTTTTGATCACCAGCTGTCCATCTTTTCGTTCCTTTCTAGGCCAAGTTCTGCTTATCTTCTCGATCTTTTGCTTTCAGCATCTCTATCATCGTAATATCGCACTCGTTTATTTCCCTCTCTGCTGTGTTGTCGTCTGTTTCTTTCTGTTTCCCTCTGTCCTTCATCATCTCTACTCTCCCTTCTCTTGCAGTCCTTTAGGTCGGTTCTACCGTCCCGACTCTCCTTATCTTCAGAAGTCCCCTCCTCGGTTGAGTTATTTCCGCTTGTATCATGTTCACCTCTAAGCTGCATCTCCAGGACATGCATTTGTGTTTCGATCAGATCTCGCATGACCTAAAGAGAGACAACAGAAAAATGACGAAGTTGATCTTTGGGGTTTAAGCATTCAGAGGAAGTTATCAATGTCCCAAATTCAACCTGAGAAGAACAGGTGGAAGAAAATCCACGCCAGGGTTTGCCGAAGGATGATACTTGGGCTCGAGCTCCTAACCCTCTGCTTCCTTTAGTTTCAAGAACTTCTGAATCTCTTCAAGGACAGGCAACCATCTTTGTTTCGTCCGTTGGAAGAAAGAATTTCTCTGTTAAACGCTATCATAAAAAATTACCTTGGTTAGAATTTTTTATCGGGGAACTTCTCGAAGTTGACCTCGGTGAAAAAAACAGGCGGGTTTAAATTAAAAGAGGAAAGTATTAATACATACATCTACAGCACTTCTTTTAGTAATGTGAACATTCTTGGCTCGGTAGCTTTGCCGTCGGCGTTTGTAGTCACGCTGCTCAGCTAACACTTCAAATCGAGACTTGGGGAGACTGTTTTCCTCGTCTGTAAATGGAAAGCAAATGGAGGGTGGTGGAGAAAATATCATAATATCACAGCCAGCAAAATACAGTACTAAAGTTATTCTGCTTACAAGTCCTGTGAGAATGTCCGACTTTACCTTTTGATTGGTTCGGGTTTGGATCCAACTCAGCATCAAGATCCTCCTTTGGTCCTTCTCGTTTGGCTTTAGAAACCTTTGTGCATAAACAAAATGAGCTATTTCAGTAAGACGAAGAGAGATTTGCTGGTGTGCAGGTGACGTCATGGCGGCCATGTTGGTGGTCAAGGACAAAAGCAGTTCTCTCCTCTGGGAACAAAACTCCAGTTTCATGTAAATTATTCGAAAAGAGTTTTATTGTATTTACCACCACCAACATGGTCACCTTGTTACGTGGTTGCAAACCAAGAATACCATCCAAAATACTTCTCAAACTCATTAATAATTCATAAAGAAAATACAAAGGAAGTAAATGCTGAATGAGTGTTGGAAATTAGATGGAAAACTGCTCACTTTTGCATCCTTAATTTGTCCTTTTAAAATCACGTTCTTTGAGAAGTAATATCAAGCATTCGACACAGTGTTTCATCACCAGATGAAGCACCTCGAAGTTCGTGAAAAATACTCCGCTGCGTGTCGTATTTCAACTCTCTTCTCAATGTTTCATCGGGTGATGAGACACTGCGTCTCATGCTTACAACGAAGGCAGTACCTCCCTAGGTGGTAGCTATGTTACGACCCGGAGTCAATACTGATACAGGCGCCGGGATCAATCCCGCGACCTCCCACCCCACTTCAGAGTGAGCATTCGATTTAGCTCACTGGTGTCAAAGTGTTAGATCTATACATGGGCTGCAGTAGAGAAAGCACAAGGAATTTGAGGCTGTTCACGTAACCGTTACACAGAAAGGATCACTCTTTTTTCATCATCTATTTTGGTTATTACTTCCAAAACAATCCAAACAACAAGGAGTGCCTACAACAAAACTGAACTTTTCAGACGAACGCCAACAAGAACCAGATCCTCGGGTTATCTCGTGAAAGAAGTATAAAGAAAAAAAAGATCTTCTACAATGACACTAAGTTTTTAAGTAGCTTGTTTACTGACCTCCACAACGTGCTCATAGACAGCAAGGCGCTGTTGAGGCGATAACTCACTTATCACACGGTCCATTGGTAAAGGCAAATCTTGCTTAGCTTTTTCTACACTGGCCTAGAAGAATGAACAAAATATATCTGACTGATAACGTTGTTTTGGCATTAACATGTCTGGAATAGAACAGAAAAAAATCCAAACCTGACAATTTTCTTTGGCGATAGAAACAGCAAGAAATTTCCACAAATTCAAAACGAATGACTGAGTGCCTGTAAAGAGGAAACGATAGGTCTTGAGGGAAAATTAACGTAGAAACATCACGCCACAGTCATACAGTTTTAAAGAATAACAATGATGATGATGATTCCCCTCAGAACGGATTCAATTTCCAAATAATTTTCTCCTAAATTAAGGCTACATTGTATAATGGAATCTCATTGTTTTACCTCCCCTGTTTCTCCTCAAAAATGACCCGTTTGCTGGTATACATGAGAGACTCTATTTAGGTTAAAAGTGTAGTCAGAGTTAATCTATTTAAGACTCTTTTAGCAAAGGATACGCTCTGATGTTTGCATGCAGGCGTGTAAAATCATGACTAACAACCTACTAGTGACCTGGAAACGCCTCCAATCTCCTAATGGTATCACAGTCACGCCAGGTCAAGCATACCCCCAAACTCACTTTAAAGTCATATATTACCCTGTCTACAACTAGAGGTAATCATTGATTACAGATCCGCGTTCGTCAGTTACAGACACAAAATCGAGTTGAATTTAGGAGTCCAGTTTCCTGGCTGGGATGCCCCTGATAAAATTAATAGGGGCAGCTAATTTGCAGTCACCCGTGATAGCTCAAAAATTTCTGCCTTTGTGCCACAGGAACACCAGATTAGGATGTGTTTTGACAAACGCGATAAAGACCAAAGGTGATATAGTTCTACTGCATGTTTTCAATCTTACCATTACCAAGGAGATCCTGGAACATTTGTTCCATACCCTCAGGGTTAGCAACTTTCTCTTCTTGAAGACAGGATAACACAAAACTCACAAGACGATCACTGGCACCTTCAAGAGAGCTGTGGCCAGAAAATTGAAGAAATGTTGAGTGAGTATTAACAAACAAAAAAGAAATGTTTGAAGCTGGTCAAGCCACTTCACGGTGTCAAGAAAAAGGCAAAGCTAGCCAAAACATTGGCTGTCTTTACACTAGGCTGTTAAGTAAGACTTAAGAGCTGCTAAGTTTTACTTAACCAAAAATTCGTGTGTGAAGGCCAAGGTAAAATCTCAAGTAACTTTACTTTGCATCTCATTTAAGTCGGAAAGTTGAAACGATTCAAGAAAGTTTCAAACGACTTGAAAACCATCCTTAAAACCGACTTAGCTGACTTGCGGTTTCTTGAGGTTTGAGGAAGGCGAAACATGTCAATCAATATTGTAATTATGTTGCGTGGGAAAATAGCCTTAAGTTAACCTGAAGTAAAAATTGTGTGTGAAGCTTTATTTTACTTGAAGTAATTAAAATTTACTTGTCTTGAAATATCTCTTAGCTTATTTAGGCTCTAGTGTAAAGACTACCATTGTTCAGATCTCAAGCACAAAGGTGGCTTTCGTTCTTCATACCCTTATTACAGTTTTCTAAGTTCAGGCATGTGCAGCAGCCATGGTCTGGTGTTTTTGGGTGTGGTTTGATAAAACTCTTTCCCTACACTAGTTAGGAATCAATGTGGCATGGGTTTGAGTCCTGGCGTCAAAGCCATATGTGGGTTGAGTTTGTTGTTGGTTCTCTCCTTTGCTCCAAGAGGTTTTTCTCTGAGTACCCTGGTTTTCCGCTCTCCTCAAAAACCAATATTTCCAAATTCCAATTCGACCAGGAATCAGGTAGACGAAGAACCACCTAGCGGAGGTGCTACCCCTAAAATCGTTATTTATTTACTTTATTTTTTAATGAAAGTGGGTTTATGACATTTTACAATATTAATGTTATGTGGCACTAGGGGTAGGTTCCACTTGGCCAGTTGCAAAGAGTGCTGCACTGGTATTGCAGAGATCAAGGGTTCCAGTTCCAAACCAGGCTTTCATTACACAACTGCGATAGTTGCATCTATAGCTGCATTGATCTTCTTTCATTTAAGGGTGTAAATGTATTATTACATTGACAAGGTACATGTTATCCCACTGAAAACTCACACTAAATAACTCCTCACCTTAAATACTGAACTTTTGGCAGGTTTTCAATGATCCACTCCCTAATCCTCTCTGGTGATAAAAGATGAAGCTGAAGTTTTCTGTGGGATGGAGGAACCACTTCCCATGACATTATTGACCTGGCATTGTGACAGATTTATTCATTAGCACATGACTTTTTATGGTAACAACCGATTTCTCTACCACTGAAAATATTCCCTTTAATAATCACTCTAGTAAAAAAATCTCTTAACATATTTCTCATTCTTTTAAGCTTGCCCCCTCCAAGGGTGCAAGTCTTGGTGCAGGCAGTGTAATTTAAACAATACTGCATTCTTTTTCACATTTTTCAAGGGCTATAGATGTACATGTAATTTCTTATGGGAGCCAGAGAAAATGAATATCAAATTTCACAAGAATTGTGAAAACACAGGTAAAATTCTGAAAATTACATGTCATTTTGTAAAGTTTGACATTTATTTTCTTGGGCACCCATAAGAAATTTTCTTTGATGTTAAATTACACATAACTTATTACATCTATAGCCCCTGAAAAATGTAAAAAAGAATGCAATATGCTTTTAATATTATTCTGTTACAAGGTTTTTGTCCACTGAAAAATTAAAATTACTCAATTTCCTGATGGATTCCATCTTAATTTGAATTTAATTTTGTTTGTCTTTGTTAAAGGTTTACATGTAGTTGCAAGATGACATGCCCGGACTGTTGCCCATAAGAAGGCAAGAGAGCTTAAAAAGATACTTGGCTGCCTACCAACAAAACCTATTAGCCCTAGACACCTGGATCCATGGGACTTTTTTCAAGCCATCAGCCTAACCCTACAATTTTTCAGAAAGCACAGCTCTGTAGACAGTAAAATCTATCCAGAAAATTCTGGCATATTGTCTTTATTCCTACCTTATCTCATTATCGGTACTGGTGTCACCAACATTTCCTTCTTTGTCTCTGCTCTGGCCACTGCAGGCTGAGTTTGTTTCTGCAAAATATTCACTGATAAGCATCTTGTTCACAGCATGCATGCACATAAGAGCTTGTGTATTTACCTGAAATATGTAAACTTCTTTACCTATAAATACAGGAATCACCGATTTGGAAGTCTGATAAAAGAATTCAGGGCTTGGAATAACATCCTGCAAAAAAAAAAAATTTACTGCATCATTAAGAGTCTATGGTTACTTTCCACTATGTCAAAAATGTCTGGGAAGTTCAGAGTACTTTGGTTTATATGAAAATTTCAAGTTGTTAAGTGTTTTAACCCTTTAAGTCCCAGGATTCACACACAAATTCTCTTGACTGACTGATCATTAGAATTAGTCAAAAGAATTTGTTTACTGATCAAAGTATTTTCCCTTGAGCGTACATGTACCTTATCTCATGCTCAAAACATTTTATCTTTAATATGTATTGACATTTTTCTGACAAAATTGATGATGGTGACTCATTAGTATTTAAACTGTGACAATGATTGTGTTATCTCTGCATCCCGCGTCCCTGACACATAAAAATCCTTAAAGATGCAAAGATTAATCATTTTGATCCATGTGTTTTTATAGAAAATTAATATTCTGTTTGTGTAATTTCTGTGGAAGTTACTAAGGTTGTTGTTTAATGTTACATACATGTTGTGCCTTAAAATAGAAGGACTATATTTTAAGTTCAGTATACTGTTGTAAGGAGTTTTGGAGTCTGTCTTCTAAAGATCAACTGTCTGGGTACCTAAAAGCCCAAGCATTTTCAATTTTGGATTCATTGTTTCTTCAACTGGGATTCATTGGTTCTAGACTGGGACTCATGATTTTTCACAAAATGAGTCCCAGGACTCACGATAACTATTTGTAACAAAATCACTGTAACTGCACTGAGTTGTTCCATATTTTCATGGCGCACCTCTGGTCCCTGGTCCGGGTTAGGATTTCAAAAAAAAAGGAAAGAATCACCCCTTTCAGTTTATTTACCATCACGATGTATATCTCATGAGACGCTCAAATGCCAAGAAAAACACAAAACAAGATGTTCACATGTTACTCAGCAAAACAATGGACCGTTCAATTACACAATAATTTTAAGCCGTGAAACTTGCAGTTTTAGGGCTTTATATTCTACAAGATAAAGAATTGCTTGGTGGAAAGAGAGAATTAGCACATAGCACATGAGGTGATACACACCTTCCAAGAGGGTGATATAAACACTGCACAGTGAAAATATATTACTTGTATATCTTGCAGGCCAAAATTACATTCAGGTTTAAATGTTTTAACGTATGGAAATGTTAAAACATTTACTGGATATGTTCTGGATATCCTAGTCCTAATTCATGAATAATTAGGGCTAAGGGACAAAGGAAATTATAGAATTAACCTATTGTAGGTTTACAAATTTTAACCTGAATTTACTTTTGACCTCCAACATATACATGTATATTTTTGTTTCCCTAATTAGTTTCTCTTGCAGAAGAACGCATGCATGGTACATATAGCTGTTGTGCACAAATTTTATGTTTCATTTTCTTTTCTTAATACCAGGGTGTAACATGCTGTTACTTTTATTTATGGTTACAAACTGAATTATTCAGTTTCTAATATGGCAGCTTTAGGCTGCTGAAGTAGCATATACTGCCTTGTTAGTACTTTACCTGAGGTTTCAATCCCTTCGATGTATACTGACATACACTCAAATGCTTCTCAAACCTTGAGGTGGATATCCTGTGACTTGGGTTCACTGGGCAATGGACTATTTTTGACTTGTTAGCCTTGAATAAGAGATTACACATATAGAACATTGCTGTTGTCAGTTACTTTGGTCCTCATTATTAATGTGATCTCCCCATTTAGCTGATTTTTAAATACCTCTTTTAACAGTGTTTCCTTCTTCCACTTTAGTTTCTGCAGTATAGATTCCACTTTGCGTGCAGTTTCTGTCAAAAACGAAGAAAGCTCCGTGATGCATTTCTCACGGCATTTCTCCTTGTCCGCCATTTTGGCTACGCTCTCATAGAGACTGGTACTAGTGATGACAGCAGTCACAGCGTTTTGGGCATCCCCGCGTTTTGGGCATCCCCATTCCCAAATCCCTAGCGTTTTGGGCATCCCCTTCTAATACTACTGCAGCGTTTTGGGCATCCCCCGGTACCCTCCCGGGATGCCTAAATCCCTAGTGTTTTGGTCATCCCCTCCAAAAAAATGCTGGATTTCGCGGGAAAATCGAAAACGTTTTAGAGATGGCTTCCGCTAAAAATAGAAATCCTTTCCAGTATCTTAAAAAGAAGGCCTATCCGGAAGGCTTTACATAGCAAAAAACGACTCTGCGAAAATTTGCCAAAACGTTCGAGTATGACTCAAAATTGGAGTCCTTGTTCTACGTGGCCAAGGAGAAGGATGGCACAGCGCTTCGACGACTTGTTATCACCGAGGAAGAGAAAGCGAGGGTCTTCAAAGAGTGCCACTCTGCTCCTTTCTCTGGACACGCCGGCCGCGATAATACTTTTGCACCCTGTGAAGGTTGTTCCCAAGGTTTGGTACTTGGTCGGAATTGATTTAATAGAAGCCCCTACTACATCTCAAAACGGCAACAGATTTCTTCTGTCCCGTACGTAGGTGCAAGAGGCCTCTGTATAAATTGTGTGACAGCCTTTCGCTCGTGCGTCATGTAGCGCTGCGGGGTTAAGTTGTACAGGCCTCAAATGTCATGCATACTATGAATTGAACACCGCAAAACGCAGTTTTATTCATGTTTGTCTTTTGATTGCTTTGTTTAGTATTCTTGTTTTTGGCTGTTTGGATTCAGACGATGGCAGCTGCCGGCGATTGCGGCATTGCTCGCTTTTTTACAGTTCTATTAAATAAAATTGAAGCTTTGCAAACAATGAAGCGTTGTACAGCGAAGCGATGTTATGCGGTTGTAAATTTTAGTTTCGTCATGTTTTGAGCCAACGTTTACTGCATATGGGTTTTTTTTCTTCGCCATAAACCCGGCGAAAAGTGTCAGACGATATAATTCTAACATGCATCTACACTATTCAGCCGTAAATTCGTGATTAACAATTCCGACTTTTCCCCAGTCTGAAATAATTTAGGCAAAGTCGAAGCGATCAGCGTTTTGGGCATCCCCCACCGGGGATGCCCAAAACGCTAGGGATATGGGAATGGGGATGCCCAAAACGCGGGGATGCCCAAAACTTCAGGGCGGAAAAACGTTCTGCGCAAGCTTCTGCGCATCCCTTATCGCAGGCTCAAGGCGGGCTTTTCTGTGTGTTCACTGTGTTTGTTTGTTGCTGGAGTTCTGAGTGAAATGCACGTTTGCTCCCTGTAAAGCATTAATTTTTTATTTGACATCTTTGCTATTTTTTCGTCGCTTGAAAATTACTTTGGATTCAGAACAACCAATGTTATAGGAAAAACGGATCATTCCGTCCGTCTGAGGTGGAATACGGTAAAAAGTTTTGAACATTTCCAAAGAGGCGAGTATTTTTTCTGATTGTGCATCCGATTAATTTATGAGTTGATTTCGCCGAGTTGAATTAAAATCCCGCTTTATTCTATTATTAGTAGTTACGGTTACTTTTTTTACACTTCCAGATTTATTACCTTCGCAGAACCAGCTTTATCTTTGTCTTCAGTCAAAGAACCATATTGCTGTTATAACGCATCAGAGTGAACAAACTTGTGCGCTTATTAAACTTTCTCGGAAATAGAAGGCCAGCAAGCTTACTCAAGATCATTTTTCTGTTGCTCAAGTAATAATAGTCAGAGTTTTTTTATTTTTCATTACACAGTTTTGTTTTCCAGTGCACTATGAAAGTTTCTGTTCTTTCTGAAGAATAACTTTCTGAACGCAAATTGTCCTTTTCACTCGCTGTGAAGTCATTAGAGAACGACAACTGCCGGCAGTGACTTCAAAACAATTGACTCTTTTCCCGTAAACAATTGCTGCAGCTGGATTCGACTGAGGTGAGGAAAACAAACCCTTATGTGCAATTTTCTGTATTTTCTAATGATCGGCTGAGTTTAATTTTCTTAAACGAAGACCCTCGCATGGACCAGTTAAGCTTATTGAAAATAGCTAAATAGTGAATCATGGCAAGGCTGCCAAGTTGCTACTGATCTTTTGCTTTTAAGATCTTTAGGTAGGTTGTTTTCGTACAGAAAATTCATTTCTTCATTGTCAGCAAGAAGTTTTTGAAATAATGTAACTTTAACTTTGTTTGAAGCAAATCCTACTTACGCGTAGGTTTTTGACAGATGTTATGCGTGTTCAACTTGACAACACAAAGCAAAATTTATATATCTGCGCGAAACGAGTAAGTTTAAAAAACTATAGTTGCTTTGAAACCGATTTTTGGGAAGATTTTACTACATAAAGATTGACCTTTTTTCTGCCCACATATCAACGCAATAACCTCTACATTGAGGATTTTGTTTATATTTAGTGATCGGCGAAACTACGAGTGTCCCATCGAGCGAGGGTTTTAAAATATCAGCTCGAGTGCGACAAAGTTCAGTGACTTCAAACACATTGTGGGCAAGCGTTAATTGTTTTGGGCAAATCACTGTCCAAAGATACGTTGTTTTTGTGTCCACTGTGGAGCTCCGGACCTTATATATCCAGGAACTTCCTTATATGAACACATTTTGTGAATGCATCTTGAAAAAAATCGGACCCACGCATGCACATTTCCAGTACAACGCAAGGAAATTAATGTCGTTAAAGTCCGTTTTACTATGAGGTATTCTTCAAGAAAATTAAGTAACGACAAGGTTATAAGCACAGCTTGCAAATTTTGAAGACAAATTGCCTGTTCTTTCCAGGTTATGAGTTTAAACATTTTATTTTTAGGCAATAAAATATTTGAAATCCCGCCATTTTTTCAAACCCGGCCAGGGGATCTGGGCAAAAAAGTTCACGCATGCTCATTACGTTTTTCCGCCCTGAAGCCCAAAACGCTGTGACTACACAACTACACACCGCCTTCGAGACGCGAAAGAGCCTGGAAATGAGGTTACCATATTTGGCATCCGTGATCGAAGAGTGAAGGAGTAGTTGTTTTGGAATGTCGCGATAGAAGTGTCTTTCTACAAAAAATCTAAAGAGTTATCGAAATTTGTCAAAAATGGGCTGTTGCCGAGGGAGGAATATCCTCTTGTTTCTATTAGTTCTTCAGCTGGTAAGTACAGTTTGTG
>OZ038001.1:23519011-23669011 GCA_964035705.1 Porites rus | reverse complement strand
GAGCACGCATGAAAATCACCCCATGTGAGAAAAGGCGAAACGCGGCAGGGAGAGAGAAAAATGAGGGACTACAGACAAAGCCCAAGTTTTTTACCCTTCACGGCTGACCGACTTGTAGTCTAGCAGCTTTTAAACATGTTTAAGCTTTGGTGGGAATAGGGAATTACAACACTTCTAAATGGTGATAGGCTTTACATTTATGTGCTGTGATAACATCATGTATGGCCTTGTTTTCATTATTTATCATCATCATCATCATCATCATCCTCGTAATTAGTCAAAGACACTTGGTGTGTACATTATTTTGGGCACCTCCTCTTTCAGTAAGGACTGGTTAATGATTATTATAACAAATTATATACAATAACAATAACAACTAACAATATTGTTAGTATCAATTAAATCATAATGTGATCATTATTCTAATTTATTTTCAGTATGTGGAGTCAATACAGTCTGGGGCTGAATGTGTACTTGCTGTAAGTGAGCTAAACTCCTTAAATGCTAAAATATAAATCTCAGTGGTAAAAACTCTCTTCTGTAGATTACACACACTACACCACAATTATGTCTCAAATTGAGTTCTGCCAGGTTAATCGAATCGGGTGACCATCATTATCCTCTCCTGACTAAAGCAGTACAGTTTATAAAATAACCAAGATAGTACGTGCGCTCTGATTGGCCGAGAGGAGTGTTTGCATGAGAGTATGTAAACATGGTTTTGGCATCAAGATGTTTTGCTTTTTGCGCGCTAATCACCCAAGCACGAATTTGAAAAAGTTTTCGAGTTCAAAACTAGACAAGTTTACTTTATTTACCAGTTCCTCTGTCAGCTGAAACTTGGAAAATCATTACAAAGAAGGTGTCAATTTCTTTTCGCTTAAGCTGACAGTTAAAGCGAGAAAAATCCGTATTTTGAACAGCATCTTTTTGCAAAACAAGAACTGATTATGCATGCAAGATGTCGTGTACAAGATTTTGCGACCTTTTAATCAGACCAATAACAAAGAGTTTTGCATTTTTTCTCGGGAAAGTTATTTTATAAAAACAATAGAAAACTTTTTTCCTGTGTTTGCACAGCCTGATATAAACACTCGAGGGGTTGGGAGAAGTCTCGACAGTTATGCAAACCCTTGACTTCATCTCGGGTTTGCATAACTGTCTCGAATTCTCCCAACTCCTCTTGTGTTTATATCAGGCTATGCAAACACAGAAAACGTTTTCTATTGCTTAAGTAACTGACAAGCATTTAATTCCCCCAGGCAAACAAGCTGTAAGAGCAATTCATCCAAAGGACAAACTGGAATTCATTTTTGTCTTTTGAAGCCCTGTTTGTATGTTTTACTTTACTAAATTTTTCTCGCCGTCGTTCAGTTTGCAGGTTTCTGGTTAGGCTGCTGGGTGGCAAGAACATTTACAGAGGAGGATGATCATTGTAAGAACATGAAATTCCTCTCAGATTTTCATGCTAGAAATTATTTTATAGTTAACTAACCACTGTTCTTTTTTTGTTGTTGTTGTTGCAGTTGATTTTATTGGAGGTTTTGATTATAACTCTGCTCACCAGCCACCTACAAAATCTTCCCGAATGCAGATGCAGCCTCTGTAAGTCTTAACCCTTTAAGCCCCAATATCCACATGCAAATTCTCCAAACTGATCTCCATACATTTCCTTTAAGAATTAGTTAAGAGACTTTGATAAACGATCTTGGCATTTTCTCTTTGGTGATCATTTCATTAATTCTCATAACTTTATTTCTTGACAATGTATGGATATTGTTAGGAGAAAATTTGATGTTGGTCAGTATTGGGCCTTAAAGGGTTAAAAGTTGTCGTCATCAGTTTTACTGTAACAGTGATTTTGTTTCCTCTGCGTCCAGCGTCTCTGGGGCATAAAAATCCCTAAAGACGTAATAAAAAATAATTTGTAGTATGCGTCCTGTAGGATGCAAAGATCAAATTATTGATAAATCTGACAATGGTTTTGCAGAATATTCTTTTTCAGTGTGGCTGTTCTTGAGGCTGTTGTTTAACGATGCATATTCCTTCTAGTTTTTTTGTTGTGCGTGACAATAGAAGGAGTATCTTTATTTTGAACAGCAAACTGTAAAACAGAGTTTTGGAGTTTGTCTTCAGATTAACTGAGTGGGTACATAAAGTCCCAGGGAGTCGTAGTTTTTAAACTGGGACTCAAAGGTTCTTGACAGCTAGGACTCCAGTTTTTTCTTAAGATGAGTCCCAGGACTCATGATAACTATTTGTAACAAAATCACTGATCTAACGTACATACATTATGTAGGGTAATTGCCGGGTAATTCTTCTTCCTTGATTTACAAATTTCATCGTCTATAACCATTGCCAAACAACTGTTAACATTCAAATAATATTACAGAAAGTAAACATGATCTTCGCCATAGAATAAACAACCTACTACTTAGGTTGTTCATTCTACTGCAAAGATCATGAGAGATCAAAGCCCCATTTTCATGATCTTATTTTTCTTTAGGTCTTCCTGAAATGCACATGAATGAAAGGACCAGAAATTTTGACATCCCAAGTGGATGTATAATATCAATATTCAAACAAAGATGATGGGTTTTTGGAGTAATTTAATCAAGATGTCTGTCCATTGGGTGACAGAAGGACAAAGTTTGCTGTATCCTCTTTTCATTGTGGTTTACCCAAGATGACAGAGGCTCTGTAAAGAAGGCAAGATTGGAAGAAAGAATAGTTTTGTCTCACAACCAAAGTTTGATGCAAAAAGCAAAAACATTACCAATACCTAGTGCAACACCAGCTTTAATCGTAACTAAAACAAAATTCTCAAATGTGATTGGCTATCAACTGTCCTGTTTTCAGCACTAATAGGACAGAACGTGTCATTCCTAAGTAATAGGACAGTATGCCCCATCGCATGCGCAGACTTAAATGGCTTTTTTCACTACCAGTAAAAAAACACTCACTCTTGTGTTTTAATTAAAAAAAAGCCTAGAATATCACAAATTTTGTTGTAGTTATGATTAATAATTAGTAACAGAACTTCGTGTCATCCAATTCGGCCTGTAATCAGACTCGTGATTAAACAAATTGGACTCTCAAGTGAGTTTGTTTTAAAATCACTCATATGATTCCAGACCAAATTCAGCCCTATCGCCCTATCACCAGTTATATTTATTACATAATATTTTTTGTCTTGACATGAAGGGCAGGGAGAATGCAAAACTTTCTAGTACATGTAATCACATTCAACTGATCTCCCCCATATGCATTCCTTTGTAAGATGTGGACACCTCCTTGAATTAAATAAGGTGACACCCAAGATTTGTCCCTGTTGTTTTTCAGTCTATTCCTTTGACTGTCTATAATGCTTTAAAGAGTGTTTTCACATGACATCACCCCTGCCATATTGGTATCCCAAAACAATAGAGAGCTTAAGCCACGGCGAACAGCAAAAATGCAATAGGCTTAGACTGGCAAAACAACAATTTTGCACATGGGTCATGCTTTTTGTACATTTCTTTGCCGTCAGGACTTTGACGGGAAAATGCCTAATATTATTTCACTTTTTGTTGAGGATGTGAACACAAGAGAATGACTTTCTTTTCCTTTTCCTGAACAAAGATACAGTCTCTTAGAATTCAACTCCAGAAAAATTTGCCAACATTAACAAATTGAACAAGATGGATTAAGCATAATAAAGTTTGAAGCAGGGCGAGTTCACTTTTTAAGTGACGTTTTCATAGCTGTCGCCTTCCTTGTTGTTTAAGCTTGCTAATGAAACACCCATTATGTTGGTGTCCCAAACCAGCCCTTTCGAAGTGGAACCGTTTTGTTGTGGATTAAAAACTTTCTCACTATTTTAAGCAGGGCTGTTATTAAGAGCTGGGCGCCTGGGATTTCCCCCGGCTACTATGAACATAGCCCCCAGCTACTTTCATAGGAAAAAGGAAGAGTAATTCCGCTGAACCAAAAGAAATCACTAGCTGTTTGATTCCCTTCCTACATGTACTTGTTGTATTTACCAGGCAACTTGAAATCTTAGTGACAGCCCTGATAAATATAGTCATCAAAAAGACAGTATTTTTTGTTTCAGTTTGAATGGATGCATTTACGGAATCACATATCAGAGACTTTGAAAAAACTAATATATCATGTTTTATGCTAGACCATAAAATTCATGACAACTTTTAAGGTGCTATCACTTGTGGTATGCTCATACATGTACATTAGTCTTGTCGTCTTCATAACATCTTTACCACCCTTCTACACTCTGTTAGTAGCCTGTGTAGGGGGCAGGATTAGTGGGGCAAGTGCGGTAGTACTTTTAACTGGGGAACCTTAAGATGGTTAGGAGCAAGTTAAATGGCTTTGCCACTCTAAAAAATCCACCATGGCTTGGTCGCTCTCTTTGCATGCTGGTTCCAATGGTGAAAAAAGTACCACAGGCATAACAATCCTGCCAGCTACACAGGCCACCCTGTCTGGTGTTTAGCCAGTCATGTCTGTAGAAAGAGTATACTGTTCACTGTTGTAAGCCACTTTGAGAAGTTAGGAATTATGTATATTAAATTGTAAGTCTAAGATTTTTAGTCATTACTTATCCTTTTTCCACACCAGGGTAGGGTGTGGAAATACTTTACTCAGGTCATACATTATAACCATGGGAATCGTCTGTCAGACAGTTAAATGAGATGTCTGCTGTGTAACGTGAAGCGTGTATGATATTGCTTGGGAGAAACAAAAAAGATTAGAAACGTGGTTTATTATAATGTCATACAATTAAGGTGTGCAGTATTTATTGTACATATTATAAGTGGGGCAGGATTTATATCTACATAGCATTCAACTCTAGGCATTTAACACATTAATTTTCCATTCATTTTTGTGATAGAATAATAAGTGGCAATAAGTGTTATGAATGGTAAATACTGTAGGCTAAAATAATGCTGCTTTCTGTGGTAAATTGAAATCTGAATTTATAATTTAGTTGATGGCATTGCATTGCTACAACTGCCACTAGAGTCCTTTTGTTGTAACTTCAATGACAGAAAAGTTTTGATAGTTGCAGTTAAATGATACCACACACAGTAATAATAGTAGTAATTTTAGAACTCATAATAATTTGTATCCTTTTATTATTTTTAGTATCATTAGCCGGTGAGCCTATTTATTGAGTAAACTCTTTGTTTTAATCACTGGTTTCTTTTTAACGTAATACAGTATTATCATATTTGTGCCTGTATCCACAAGTTGAGAATTTTTAAGGTTCTCTTAAGAACACTTAGTGTTTTTGTCTTGGTCCCAAGTCCACGATTTGAGGATTTAAATGTTTTTTGTTGGCTAGTGTCACCAATTTAGTCGAAAGCTTTCTTGAAACTTATTGTTTAAGCCTTTTTTGTTAGTGTCACAGACGTGATATTTGGATGGCTTATAACTTTGGTGAATCACCTTGTAGCTTATAAATATCAACATTCTCTCATTTATATTCTCGACTTCGGGTACAAATAAAGAGAATTAACTTGTAAGGAAAATAAGTAAGGTAAAGGCCTAAGTAATAATTCCCTAAGACTCGGGGATTACCGGCTACAGACTTGAAACATCTTGAGAAAAATCATTAGGAAAAAAAAGCACGCTTGTGGTAGTCTGCTTTTTGAAGTTTTTTTTTTTGATGTTTCGTCTTATGATTTTTCGGTTTGATTACAGAAATTGCCAACTAATTTGAACTTAGTTTTATACTTTGCAACACCCAACTTAAACCCCCATTGGCAGCACAATGGTTTTGTAACTTTTAAGATTTTTGGCTGGAAACGTCTCAGTTCTGAATTTGTTTTTGTTATTTTTGTATTTCGTTTTAGGCCGTTTTTTTTTCTCTTTTAGACTAGTCAGTGACTTTTTAAGTTCATTTTTACTATTTAATCGATATTATTTTGACCGTATTAATAATTTATTTGTGGCCTCTGCGTAATAAAAGATCGAAAACGATATTTTTTGTTTCATTTGCTCACCTGCTTCGTAGAAGTAAGTCATCGGATGTATCGATTACCCGATCATCCGTTAGTTCATTTTGTACAAGGAAGGAGGCGTTGAGTCGCCCCAAGTAAACGCGAGACGATTCGCAACGACAATTGTTAGCGCAACACAGCGATGCAATGTTGGAACAGTGTTGTAACTATTCAAAACAATGTCGCAACAATGTTGCAACGCTGTGTTGCGCTATAAAATCGTCGTTGCGAATCGTCTCGTATAACATCACCTTATGGGAATCCGGAATCCAGGAAATCCGAAATCTAGGAAAATCTGTATTCCTGGGCTTTGGAATCCGGAATACAGCTCAAGGAACCTGGAATCCAAGTTCTACTGACAAAGATTGCAATCTATTCCCTAGAATCCGGAATCCAAGGTATGGAATCCAGAATCCAAGACTGTCTTGGATTCCCTTGAAGTATCTGAAGTTCCGTCCACACGGAGTCCACACGAATACGGATAAACTGGGAAAATTTTGGTGTTTTGGATAGGTGGTCGCTTGGGGGAGGTGGTCGCTTACGAGAGTTGGTCGCACAGGGAGGTTCGACTGTACAACCCAAACTGCAAAACTCGTGTAAAAGGCTTTTCATTGGCTCCAGAAGCAGATAAAAAAGCAGAGCAAAAAGTCATGGGAAGTCATTTTTATTTCGCAGCGTTTCAAAAGGAAAAAATTAGGTGTAAATGGTCGACACCCAAAGCCTCTACGACGACTTACTCGCTTCAGATACGACAACCAAACAGGGATGTATTTTGCGGACAATCACTTGAATTGAGTTTATTCGACGAATAATCCAAGATTAGAGTGGTTTTCGTTTGAGTGTCGTAGAGCGGTTTTCACTTGACTGTCGAATTGGGATTGGTTTTGGTTTTGGTTTTGGTTTTACTACGTCCTTTGGTTGGCTAGTGTATTTACTTTGGTTTTGGTTTTGGTTTTACGACAGTCAAGTGAAAACCGCTCTAAAACCAAAACCAAAGTAATTACTCTGGCCAATCACATAGGACACAGACAATACATTGAACCAATCAAAACTCGAAGTAATTACATGTGGCTGACGCAAAGCGCGGGAAAATGCATGCGAGCGCGTCACAATTGGCTTTGGTTTTACTTCTGATTGGATGAAAAGGTGGCGCGAATCTTTTAAGCCAATCGCATCGTGTAGAAAGTGCAAAACCAATTACTTTTCGACACTCAAATGAAACCCGCTCTATATCGTAAAAAGAAACAAATACAAGCAAAGCAAAGCTAAATGGCGAGCGTACATAGCTGACATTCCGATCATTCCATTGCAAAATTACGGATTCTACTAAGAACTAACTGATAAATCAACAAAATCAAAGAAATCTCATTTAACAGGACTAGCAAGACATAAAGGTGAACTAATCACGAATTATCGCTACAAATATTTTCTAGTGACAAAACAAAACAATAAGATATAATGTGAAACTATCCCGTATCCGCAAGAGTAGACCAAACGTAGATCAAATCGCAAAAACTAAGTCTAGAAAAGGCTAATGTGCGCTAAGGTAAAACGAGCAAACTAACATAACTTTCAACGTTTCCAAATAGCGTGGTCGATCATATCTTTAGTTTATCACATGGTCAAAACGTTAGTAGAAATGATCAGAAATTAAAGTAAAAACCTTTAACCAAAACTACGAAGATCACTAAATAGAGTAAGTACAATTTAGAAAGAAAACTTATAACTTACATAACAGTCCCGCTTGTAACACTAGATCAAAACGATTCCAAAGATATAATGGCCATATAAGGCACTCTCTACTACGACTTATCTCGTGTCTAACCAAAGCCAACTAAAGCGGTAAAGGGCGGGATTATAAATCGAACACGTTTCTTGTGAAGTAAACAACGTCATTGCACCTTGAACAATTGCGGCTAACCAAACGAATTAAATAAATATCTAAACAATATTCCGGATAAGGTGTGTCAGCTGTAACATGGCTCCCCTGAAATGTTTACATATTACATAAACAAAATGACAAACTAATTAAAAATAGTAAAACCAAAGATCAAAACAAGAAAGTCAATCTAAAATGTTCTATACGCTTTAAGAACTAAATGGCAGGTACACTATAAATGTTAATAATGTTCGTGGCTCCTCGACGGGGATGAACCAACACCGTTAACCACTTGGATGAACCTCAGGTCCAGACTCGTACCCAGTCGCTATTTATGTTATTTGGAGGTGAGAGAAGATTGGGGGTTAGGTTAAGGCGCGCGCGGGGTCCCATGGGAAGGGACGAAGGAAAAATAGCGCTATTTTCCTTCGTTCCTTCCCATGAGACCCCGCGCGCGCCTCAACCTAACCCCTAATCTTCTCTCACCCCCAGAACACATAAATAGCGACTTGGTACCAGTCTGCCTCAGGTCTCAAAGGCTTCTTGCAGTGGTACCAGCTTCTGCGCAGGGCGTTCAAGGAACTTAAGGGGCTCTACGCGTCTGCCTCTCTTTTCCAGCGTCCTGCGGCAATGGCTAACTTTACTGTGCGTACGTGGCCATCGGCGCCCTGATGGGTCTCAGTGACTCGTGCAAGCTGCCGGGAAGGCCATCGTCACCTTTGATAATAGGGCCGTTTATACGAGAGAAAATAAGCCGCGGCTTACATAAGACGCGAAAGGAACCATTTATACGAGTACAGCTTATATTAGACGCGAACTGCTCGTATAAATGGTTCACGGCTTCGTTCGCGGCCAGATCGGTCCAATGATGACGTAGTTTGGTTTGGTGCCTCGTTTTGGGGTAATTGCGTTTGCATCTCGCAACAATGGCTTGGGCGAGCAAAAAAGCTAAACGACTGGCTTTGGCCCGTAAAAACCGCTGTTTTTTTTCACTGTCTTTTTCATTTTAATTTAAACTGTCTCTTCGGTCAAGATTGGTTGTTGGGTTCCCAGGTAATTAATTGGTCAAAGAAAATTGGGAAACTTATGCGAAAACCCCGACGAAAGTTTCGACAGCGATCCGTTGAGTGGTTTCATCGAGATGTCCCCGCAATCTCAAGCTCGCTGCATATGAGCAGGATTTGTTTTTCGTCTGGGGCACTCCACACATTTCTTTTTTACATGAATCTCTATCCGCCATTTTCCACTTTGTAAATGTAAATGTAAACAAAACTCATTTTTACGCCACTGCAACGCGCGCCTCTCGGCCGTGAAGGCTGGGATATAATTGAAAACAGAGCATGCGCAGCAGTCGTTCACGGCTTCAGCAAGCCGCGGACAACGTTTGAGTGCATTTATACGAAACACTTTCACGTCCAAGATAAGCCGCGGCTTGAAGAAGCCCATCCCAAAACCCCTCGGCCAGGATAAGCCGCGGCTTGAGCTGGCCTTGGGTTGAATAAGCCGTGAACATAGATTTTGTACCATTTATACGGAGTGTTCGCGTCTTATGTAAGCTGCGGCTATAGTAAGCCGCGGCTTCTTTTCTCTCTTATAAACGGCCCTAATGACTATGTCATCGAGGCAAAGGAGCGGGAAACTGAACTTCTTCGCTTAGACCACGTGACCCGAAACGAATTGGCCGCGTGGAATATTGAGGCCTAGGGACTAGGCAAGGAAAAACTAAGATTGGAGTGAAAGTTGTGTAGAGAGGAATGGATATACCATTCAATTTTTCCCCTCTGTTTTGATTGATGTAGAGTTAATAACGTCACTCAAGTAGATTAAGGCCAGGGTCATCACAGAGTTTTCAGAATTTTTAAAGGGGGGTGGAATAACATAAAGTATTTTCAAGATATCCCATGACTAACAATTTAAGGCCAATCATAACCCAAAAATCTTTCAATTTCATTTTAAAAGTTGTTTTTAACTGCATCACGTGACCAGCCACGCCCTGTTTTATCGAGAAATCCTTTGAATCAAAATTCCCACCAGAAAGAGAGTAAACCGTTTTCCTTCAGTAGGTCCAAAAATTGGCTACTAACAGTCTTCATGTAAAAACAATCGGAATGAGGAGAGGTCAATAAACGTCTTTCTCCTGTCGAAAATTTTAGTTCGAGGAGGACTGGCACTAGTCAGTGAACACCAATTTCACCTGCCAATTGTAAGGCTTCGAACCATTCCGAGCTGATTTCGTAGACACTTTGTAGGGACAATGTTTTGATACAGAGAAAGCGGAGCCACTTGTTCTGCAAGTGGTGGGAATCGTTAGTTCCAATTTTCGAACAATGGAGGGCATGATCGATCACGTGACCAAATAATTTAAATTTTTTTTTCAAGTTTTTAAGTTTAGTTTACCTCAACATATATCTTCCCTTGTGGATGTCTTTAACCATAGTTTTTGGAAACTGTACATAAAAATCATAAATGACTTAGACTCAGGCCTTAATCTACCTGAGCACTGCCAAAATTTACCTACGGAGGGACAATGGTTTGCTCATGCGCAATAAGGGAAGACTTGTATGTACTTCACATGTATTTACCTAAATCTGCTCTTGTGTCCAAGATGTCACTAACAAACATACCAAAGGCATAATTATCATGTTTCGCTGCAGAGAATGCTTTCTGCAAGCACAGTTTGGCCCGATCAGTTTTCGGAAACATTTTCTCCAGGAAATGAATGAACTCGTTTCACATATCAATTATTCGTGTGTCTTCGGCATCAGGAATAAACTGATCGGCTCGCCCCTGACAAGTGACAATACTTCGCACTACCATTTATTGTTCGACTAGTATTCACATGATTTTGTCAGATTTTTCCCGCTACATTTTGTCCTGCTGATCCAATGATCCATCGCCTTTAATTGATACATGGTGCCTTGCGCGATGCCATTTGGGTGCCTTGAATCAACGTCAAACCTTGGCCAATTCCACACCACCCCTGCTAAATCCCACCCTCATTCGGCGAGATGCCAACGTATGATTGCCTAGTGAAAAGGAAATCACTCCGTCGATGTGAATTCTCTGCCGTCTACAGACAAGCAAAGACTTTAGTGCTCTTCTATATTGCGCCAGCCGCCAAGCGTAGATGAGAGGATCAAGAGCAAACTTAAGGAACAACACATCATTGGAGAACAAACCTGCAAGGTGAAGCCTTAACAATTCAAGTGTTGTTAGATCCTTCCAGTGATACTGCAAGTAGAAAAAGACTGTTACAGGGAGGGTGCAAGAGATAACAAATGTAAGCAGTAAAAGATTGACGATGGTAAATTGTCTCTCTCTTTTGTTATTTCTTTGAACACCTTGTCCTTTGCCCAAAAAGTGGTTGGCTTTCCAAGAGTGCAGTCTCCTCATCTGGGTTTTGAATGCTCTTTATAAACAGAAGTACCCTACCGTCAGTAACAAAAGACTTCCAGTCCTGTGGAAGTACAAGTCCACTTTTAGGAAGGCCGTTTCTGCCACTCCGCTTGCCCACAAATGGCAAACATTACCGTGTAAACCCAAGTTAAGATCACACTTGCTATAACTCGACTCTTCGTAACAAGCACTTTGTGCTTGAAGGGGAAGTTTATCGCTGTAAATTGACTCCAAGTAAACAACAGCAGCATTATGTAAGAGTTGTTCATTGTGGCTGCGGAAATGAGATGAGCAACATGTCCTGCTTTTTGAAGTGATGGAATAATCGATGAATCTCGCCTTTTTACACTAATGTAAAGACCAATGTTCTGAAAGCGGTTAACGGACATACCGTAATACCTGTGAGAAAGTCAGCGACGGCTAAGCCAATCACAAAAAACGTATTTGGTCTGCGGAAAGTTTTCAACGGATCCTTCCAGATCGCGAGCAGTAGAAGGCCATTCCCCAGGGCTGTTACTAAAGTTGCCACAACAAGAAAAACTCCTGATGCGATGTGCGAACTAAGATAAATCTGGATGATTTGCTTCAAGTCTTTTTGAGTTTGCAAAGTAGTTGAGGAGTTCTTCATCTGTTTTCAAGTCAGTGATTCCTACCCCGGAATCAGTCTTTCATCCACTGTTAGTTTTCAATCTTCATGCAGAATGGGCTTAAATGGCTAGTAAAAGTCTGGCAAGTGACGTTACTGTGCGAACAAAGATACACCTGGGTGAGTTGCTTCGGTCTCGGGTTTGCGAACAACTTGTGGAGTTCATTATCTGTAATAAATTCAGTGATTCGTACCAGAGTCAGTTTTCGTCAACTGTTCGTTTGCAATCTTCAGAATGGGCTTAAAATGGCTAGTAAAAGTCTGGCAATTGACGTTAATTTGACAGGAAAAGCTGACTTCAGCAGCTGTGTGTGTTTTTAAAAATGAAAGATCGCCGATTAAAAGTTGGTAAACCTTTAATGCTGGAGTAGTGATGAGTCAGGCATTTTCTTGCGTAATTCTTTTGTCTGCTATGTAAACGAATTCAAAAAAATGAAATGTGAAGATACTGAACTTTAAACATTTACTTAAAGATAAAAGGTTTTAAGGCTTCACTTTATAACAAAGACAAAAAATCGACGGGATTTGCTTGAAGGACGTGTTTTCGCTTTCATCATCATTGCTAAAATTACAGAATCAAGGGGGGCGGGAGGGGGGGGGTCAGGGTTTGAATTTTTGAAAAGTGGTTTTGAATCTTCTTGCAGGGCCGTGTTGTTTCATTCTGTGTTTAGATAACCCAGGGATATTGTGTAAATTAGATTCAGATAACTGAGGAAGCTTAAAAGCAGATTCACTTTAATTCTCTCATTTGATGATTGGATGTTCTAAATAGGCTCTAAAAAGAATCACCACACCTGAAGAATACAGTACGTTATCCAAGAAGATGTTTTTGAGCAAAAGGAAAAGATACCGGAATTAAAACTTAACCACATGTTAGCACTTATCGGCCTTCGAAATACTGAGCTCAGTGATAAATGAAAAATACATGACATTATATACGACGATCTTACACTTCCGAAATAACAAGCCCGAGAGGATATATAGTTCTGTGGTAACGAAATAAAGCATTTTACACCAGCGCTTTCGGCTTTCGATTCAGAACCATCACAATGTATCTTTTTATTTCTTTAATTGGCGAAAAAAAATTGTTCACGTCGTTCCTTTGACCAGGTGTAAGCTGTTGGTGAGTAAAGCCTCCAGTTTTTAATGCCATTTGAGCGACTGAGTTCGCCCGTGAATTCTGCCCTCCAACAATTTACTTTTCTTGACAGTTTTCGTGATCAAAATCGACGACCCAAGGTAATATTGCGACGAAACATTAATGAAATCACCGTTTGGTAATTTCTGACTTTTTGTAGCCTGAGACACGAAAGAAAACATTTGATTTGGGTGTATTTTTTGGTCGGATTTGTTAAGAAGAACGTTTTGCTTTCACTTGTGAATTGAATAGCTGTTCGCCGGCTTATTCTTAACAGAATTTTGGTGATAATCGATTGCTTTTCGCTACAACATATGACGTCGTTAGAAGAATAGTGTCAAGGCGTTTAAATGGTGAATTAGTTTGACATAAGGCCTCTTTCATTTTAATTACAAGAATGAAGTGCTAAAAATGGGCACGACCGCGGACGTCAAATAACTAATAAAGGCAAATATTATATTTCCCTTACACCTTTTGAAAAAGACCTTTTTCCGCTTTCTGGTTTGCATTTATATATTACCTGATAAAAGACTGACAGCAATTTACTACTAACTGTTCATTGAGTAGTTACGTTTCAGGTAGTAATAGACACAAACGAAGGTTTCGTTTCTTACCGTTAGCTGATTCGAAGTGGTGACTTTTTCTAGAGGCGCGTATAATAAAGAATCATCGAAGTACGTGAGAAGCACGAAATCTTGGTGACGAGTGAGGGGTGGGGTGGGTGTGCGAATTGGCGTCTTGGATTGTAGTATAGGTGGTCAGAATTCAAAGAAAAATTTAGCTCGCCAGTAAACTCTCCGGGCGCCCTGGCGGCGGGACCTGTACCCCAGGGAGAGCCAGGTTGCTCGCAGGTTTTGTAAAATTTCGCGGTCATTCTTCATACTCAGAGGAACGATAGAACTAGTCATTATCCAAGTTGTTTCCAGACAGTCATTTTCAAGAACGGGGATATGATGGAGTTTTGAGCGACGTACGTCAACCGAAGAGGCTTTTTTACACACTTGAGCGGGCACACTTAGTCGTTTAGGCGATGGAAGATATTGTTGAGATCTCTTAACCCTTAAAAGCCCAAATAACGGACCAACATTGATTTTCTCCAGACAGCAACAGCTCATCATCAAGAGATAGAATTGTGAGAATAAACTTAGTCACCAAAGGGAAAATGCTTTGTTCTTCTATTAAATTCTCTCTCAGTACTAATTCGTGGAGGAAATGCATGGAGATCAGTTTTGAGAATTTATATGTGGATATCAAGGGCTTAAAGGGGTTCATCGAGACAAAAGCAAACTTCCACACAGTCCTCTCTTTTCCTTACACAGAACTTTAAATCTAATTCATTTTCAATCATAACCAGTCGCACTAGCTAAAGTGACTTCGGTATAAGGACACACTCAAGAACGAGCACTGCTCGTGCTAACCAGAGCCCCTCAGAGTTTTGCTAATTCAACTGCAGAAGTGCAGGACTGTCATATTTACAACACTGTTGTCAGAGGCATTATCATTGAAAGTTATGCGACGCGCGAAGAACTGCAAAAATGAAGAACTCGTTTAGCCAGAAAAAGGGATGAGAAGCGATGGATTATTTGGTTTTTGATTAATATATAATAACGCTTATATTGAGGAATTCAAACCTCCCTTTAAACATCTTCGTCTTCGGAGGTGTAAAGACTAGTGCACCTATCAATGTAAATTTCGCGGGGCGGGGTTTGATGCCTGAGACTATCCCCCATGTCGGGCTTTTGATCGTGCGGAGCGACCCCGTGGTCGAGACATTTAATTGACTTTGACCGACAGAAGCCTAGAGGTATCAATTCAGAAGCGGTTACCAAGTCGGTCCCTCGAGGCTTTCTGAAAGTCACTCTGTTGGAGAAAGGTACGAAGTTTTCATTTGTATTAATCGCCAACTCGACTGAAATCGAATTCCACCACGAAAGTCAGAGGATTTTTTGTGGGTCACTGATCCGACTCCTGTTCCGACATGTTGAGCAGATGTTATAAAGCATTGTACGTTTCATTAATATTATAATAGCACAGTCAATCTTCCTGGAGTAATTATGTTGTTCAAAATAAGAGATGCTAGTGGAGAGAAAAAATACTTAATTACAGCAAGTAATTTAACGGAGCTTACGTTAACCTTAAATAAAAGTAGCTAGTAAGAACGTACTTTTGAAATGTTCTATATAGTATCATAGTATTGTTTAGATTTTTCCCCTGGGGTGGGGCTTTTTTGACACTTTTGATTGACCTTTCGTTTCCGACCGTGGAGAATTTGATCAAAAAATTTAAAAATTTGTCAAATCCCCCCCCTTTGCCCGAACTTCCCCCCTGCCCCCGCGGGATTTACATTGATAGGTGCATAAGCAGCATGCAGCGCTGCGATGAAGTCCTTGCGCTTAATTCAAAACTGCAGTTAATAGCTATTTGTTCAGTGTCTGAAAGCAATAGCCACACTGGTATTGGAGCTATAAGCAAAGACGTTTTTGACTACAGAAAATACCATAACATACCATAATGCTCTTTGTTTGTCATTCCAAAATTTTAAATATTTAGCAATTGTCTTCAGTTTCTCTTAGGAGTTAAATGGGTTGACAGACAAAGAGCATTATGGTGTGTTATGGCATTTTCTGTAGTGGCCAATAAATTGTTTATTGTTTAATACTTGATTCAAGCAGAGCCTTGTGTTATACTTTAGATAATCACCCATTTGCTGGATTCAAGGACTTCATAAGTTCAATAAATTTTGGCACTTTTTTTTAGTGATGCACATTGTTTATTGCTAGAATTTTCAAATACATCTGGCACTTAAGTACTTCGTGATTACATCGTAGGTAAGTCCATCGCACAGCATTTGTAACTTTCGCGGTCTTCGATTTCAGCTTCCTTCTTCTCATTTTTGCACGCCTGGTCGAGTGTATATTCGTGCTTTTTATAGCAGTCCTGGCATCTTTTCAAGCAAAGTCTTGTTGTCAAGAAGTAGGTTTTGCCGACAAGTTGTACTTTCTGTTCACATGCATCAGTTGTATAAATACTGGAAGTGCAAACTGAAAAGGAAGTTAAGATTAAAGGAAATCGTATATACTGAGATAGTTTAAGGTGTGGAGACGGACTTTTAATCAATAAAAAAATGTTACTGTCAGTAACAAACTTTCATCCTTCTCATACCGAACTTTTTACAAAGGAAGATGGATTTTTTCATCTTGCCCCCAACTCTATAGAATAGTGTAAGGTAGCTAAAAACACTTAAAGCGTTGATTTTGTAGAACGTGTGGGGAAGTTTGTGCTAAGTGCTTTACGCGACGAATTTGCCCATTTTACGTTCTTAGGATACGAGGCGGGAGTTATACCTTGTTTTGATACAACCCTTTTTGCTTTATTATGTGATCACTTTTTTAATTGTTGCTAACCAACATTTTTCATCATTATTTCCACAAAAAAAGTTAACTAACGAAGTTTTCATCAAACGGAACGGTCAACTTCAGTCACACATTTAGTATTGAAAAGAATAAAAGTACAAAGTTGACAACGGCAGATGGTCTATTGTGCGCCATCTTGGATCCGGATTTTTTTCCCGGGAGAATCATCTTATTAAAGGCTACTGTCTGGCTTTGTTGATTTCATTTAATGGACGTTTTCGAAAGTTAAAGGAATGCAAGCCAAGTGTAAAAATATATTATCAGTTTAAAACCACAACGTTACCTTGCTTGTTAAAAAGAACGTACACCACCACAATCAATGATTGAATAAAAACTGCTCTGCGGACCACCATTTTAATCACTCGATCGTAACTCGTCCAACTGCAAGACACAAGAAAACCATCATCACTAAAAATACTAATCACTCTTGAGATACCTAAGAAACAGATGCGTAAATATGATCTCTTTGGTTATGCAAGGAAATGTCTTTTTTTGACATGGGTGTGCTACAATATCTTTTGTGAGAAATATAGACTTCATTAATTGGCAGTTTTACCTCATTTTCTAGTTGAGGCTAACGAGAGGGAAAAAGAGAAACCAGAAACAAAATATATATTTTAAACATTAAGAGACTTGGACAGAGCGAAATGGATTGAAAACTCAGCAAATTCTCTTTTTCATGTTCGTTTTATCACAGTGAAACAACATAAAAAAAATACAATGAGGCCTTTCCCTTCGTTGTGGTTAGCTGACTGTCGCAGATCGCCGGATTCTTTGAGCACCTTTATATTAGGCTTTAAGATGCGCCCCAAAATAAAAAAAGTATAAAAATTGGCCTTCATTCAACGACAAAAGATAACATACATTTTCCTTAAAAATGTCGTTAATTATTTACAAATGTAGTTCGACATTCAAAGTTTGTTCGTGTTGATAAAACTTTTTTTTCCTTTTGAGATGGAACCAATTTAACAACGATTTAAACTAAGTTTAATCTGCTCAAACCAGTTCGTTCTGAGTTCCGGCTAGGGTTTAGCCACATATTCCAGTAGTTTATTACCTTTTCATGTTTTTTTACAGGACTGATTTTACAACTAAATGTCAAGTTGGTAAAAGTCTGATTAATTTTTTTAAAATGATTTTTAAAATAAATGGCAGTTTCCTTTACTAATTGAGATAAATGCTTTTACCGTATAACAAGTAAATACGAACAAATTAAAACATAAAAAAGAGAAGTGTGATTTATGGAGGAAGACTGATATTTGTCACTGAAGTTGAAAATTTTTACTTAATATCCAAATTTAAACATAAAGCGAGTCACGCATGTTCACTGATGTTCACGCATGTTGTTTCTAGGAAGCTTTAAGGGTTCTGGATGGGAACGTAATTGATAATTTCTGAAAGTTAAACGCGACAAATTCGCAATTTTTGTACTATGTTTGTTACTAAAAGAGATCAATACTCAATAGCATTTCTACATCACGCACGACATTATAATAAAAAGAACACCCCTCGGTGAAGAAGAAGGTAAAAACCAAGGACAACAACCTTTTTCAACTCCACTTTGTGTATGTGCGTGTTTTGTATATATATATATATATATATATATATATATATCCGACTTTTGGCGCCAAATAGAAGCCATTAGCCGTTTCTAATGGGCTTGCTAAACTGTCAAATGGACCTTATGGTGTTGTGACGTCATTACTAGTACTTGCCTAAATATGGTTAGCATAAATTAAACAAGTTTCCCGCGCATTTTATTCACGAGCTATTTATTAAATTTGCTGCCCACTTGCTGCCCCCAAAACTGGTATAATTCTGCTGGGACACCACTACTGCTGCCATTTTGTATTAGGGTTGTCCTTTGTAGCAGGAGCTTTCTAGCCGAAGCAGCTTTCGAGGAGCTAGGATCTTTGTTGTGCTAGGATCTCCCCACCTAGTCTCAGCTAGGAAAATCCTGTTATAGAAGGATCTTAGCGCTGAGTAGGGACTTTACAACCGTTTGCATGTAAACTCTAGACAGGTGAAAGCATATGGCGCTAAGGATGATCCGCCTTCTATAGGATCCTGCTGTTGTTAGGATCCTCCTCCCTTCATGTTAACTGAGCCCCTTGCAGTGAAACCTTTGCTGGTGATCATTTACAGACACTTTGATAATACATACATACTTTATATTAGCCGAGTGTGAGGTGTGATATCAGTTGTAAATTACAGCCCGTGTTTTTTCCATCGATTTATGCGGCCTTCGCGCGAAGCTTTGGCTTCCTGTTTGGTGGAACCAGAAACAAATGCAAGACAAGCGATGTGACAGTCATTTCTGACAAGTGTTAGAAAGAGAAAGTTCTTATTGGGTGCCCACATAAGATGAATAAACGTTCCCTGGCGTTTGTAATATATCCTCTCTTTTGGCAACTCAGTGTCGATTAACAATTCATTTATAATGTTTTGCGAGCCACAGAAATCGTTAAACAAAATGTCGATCAAACAATTTTACAGGCCGAGAATTCGACACCCTGGTGCATTTGAATATTCTCTCAAGACTCAGTAGCCCGCAAAGTCATTTGCTAATACGTAAGTCAAACATTTAGAACGTAACGAAATAAACCGAGTCTCTTTGAGTTGCAACCTCGCAAATAGAGTTTTTTTTCTCATACTAACATCTTGTGCATGCTCATCTCTTTGGCATGCTATGTTAAGGCAAGGCTCTAATTTCCAGCGGATTCAGGATACGTCAGCTGTTTTATATGGCACTTGAAGTTGTTCCCGATTCGATTGCGACCTATCGGCTTTGGTTGTTTTTTTGTGGGATATATTTTGTGGCCATTCAAGAAGGATGAGCCTCCGCTAAACATACCCCTTTGTAATGTTAACGTTTCCTAAGCAGTTTCTTTCTAATCTTTTTTGAAAGACAAACATAGATTTAAAGAGAAAATGAAGCAGTAATCACTATTCTCTCATTTTAAGCAGCTACAAAGAATAAAATATTAATAAATACCTTTAAAATGGCTTTCGGAATTCTACTCCCCGGCTACCTTTGTCTTTGTTTGCGCGGAATAAAGAACTGATTAGTTGAAAAACAGCATGTCTTAAACCTAACAGCATGATATATATACATTTCTCTTACTCAGCAGCTGTTCAGTTATAGATTAGTTGCTTTAAAATGGCTTTCGGAGTTCTACTCCGCGGCTACCTTTGTCTTTGTTTGCGCGGAATAATTGGAACTGATTAGTTGAAACCTAACAGCATGATATATACAGCTGTTTCGAAAAAGGTTGTCGGATAAAGTGCACGCGACAATCCCGAAAGGCATTGTGGGTGGTTTTTAGTTCACTGTTTTTCGAAGAAATTTCAAAGAATGGCACAAGAGGCCATGGACTTATGTTTGCGAGGGCTAAAGGAAACAACAAAAGTAGGTTCGACAGCTACAGTGTCAATATTACCTTTCGGGATTGTCGCGTGCACAGTTTTTGCGACAACCTTTCTCGAAATAGCTGTATACATTTCACTTACTCAGCAGCCGTTCAGTCATAGATTAGTTGCTTATATATGAACATAGGAGGTAGAAATTGAAGTTAATTTTGCCTTCGCGTTATTAAAGGAATAAAAGATGTGACGTTTCAGCACATGGCAATAAACTATTGCAGATGATCCGGTGTAATTAATCGCAGTTTACTTCATTGCGCCGTGTGACTTAAAATTAAAACGTTTATTCTAGTCCACTTAATAATGTTTTGCTACTGTCATTAAAATTATTAAACGAAATGTGGATTATACAATGCAAATAGTTATGAATAATAGCCACTTTGCAAACAAACACGCTACGGGAAAGCAAGGGCAGGCGCAGTGATGATAGCACTTTTTATACCTCGACCCAGAGGCCAATAAAAGTAATGCCAGTGACACGTAGTAGCTTTTTGTGGTTTGAGGGTTTTCTTTCGATACATACTCCAGTTTTCTCCTCTCTTCCATCCGGGAACGCCCAAACACTCGCAGCTGCAAGAGTTCTTAGGAACTCTTAGTGTTTCGGTTTCGTTGTTAACGTTGATTGGGCTGTAATCTCCTGGGCGGGTGAGGGGAGGGGGATTAGGGAGAGGGAGGGGGAAGGGGGAAGGGAACGTTGCGGGCCCATTGCCTTAGCCACTTTGTCGCATGAAAACCACTCATGATCAGGTTGCAGGTGAAAAACATGAAATTTTGAAGCTGAAGTCTTTTGATAAAACCTCATGCTACCTTCACAAGGGAGTTTCCTCAGGAGAATCCAAGATTAGAGTTTTGAACTCAGGTTATATATTTTTGTTACGTATCACCGCTCGCAGGTTTTTTTTAAAACAAGTTTCCCTTACAGGAATTGTTTTTTGGGAATTGTCATGCCACTTCCGGTTATTTCTAACGGCCCGTCCCTAAAAAAAGCCTTAATAGATCACGTAACAATAATCAACATCCAAATCAACAACAATCAACATGCAAAGTTATTCACCCAGGAAGAACGCTTAAGCTAGCTGGAATAGGTGACAACTTCAGTTGAGACCGCCCGGCTTTCTCTCGTTTTTCCCTTCCTAAGAAGGGAAAAGAAAAGCTTTCTCTCTCCAATGTTATGCCGCTTTTCGAGCTACCTGCTAGAAATAACTGAAACAACCCAATGTCTGAATTTAGGGGAGAGGGGAAGGGCGCAAATTGTTTGAGAACATTGTCTCGACAATTGTTTTAGCCGATCGCGGGTGTACTTTTTTCGGATATATCCGCGAATATAATCCAGTCTGAGTGTGAGTTATTTAGATTGAAAATTCATTTTTGGCTTGAAGTAAGGTGGCTCCGTCATTAAGACTGGAGCATTTAGCTGTGACAAGTTTTCCGTCATAACTTGTTCTTTTTTAACGCGATGGCTGCGAAACTTTGGAAAGAACAACAGAAGTCATTCGGTAATAATGTAAAATATTGCGATTTCATTGATGGTAAATATTTCTTGAGAAATGAGCGCTTAAAAGGACCCTACTGTTCAAAGAAAATTATTGATATAAATAAACAAAGGTACTGGACAGTTCTATCTGAGCTTCGATACAAGGTAGCTTACAATCCCAATACCTTTTTCCGGAATTGGAAGCAACGTACAACAGGAAAAGCCGTTGAGGATGCATTGCAATACATCAAAATGTATGTAGCAGGAGTTTGAACCACAACTGCCAAGGGATATTTTAAAAATGTCGAGGAACAAGTCATTCGAGCAAGGTTTGGAGCGATTTATAGAATATAGTGCTTCTAAAACATGCGCTTACCTTTTAAAGAATAGCACGATAGGCAATCGGCTTTTGTTTTCAGAATAAGCAAACATTGAATTTACTTGTCCCGAAAATTTGAAGTGGTGGCTTCTTCTACCTGATAGTAATTTATTTTTGAAATTCCATACAATTTCACGGCTGAATTTTGAGCGACTTTTAGTTACGGACTTCTGCTACAACGATTTTTCTGAAATTCCTCTGGCATATTTATTATATCAATATAATTAAAGCCGATACCAGAAATTTCAGTAAAAAATATCAGCAATTTTTTTTACTAGGCGTGATTTTCTTTGAACAGTAGCCAAAAGGGTTCTTTTAAGCGCTAATTTAGCAAAATATATTCACCATCAATGAAATAGAAATAATTAACAATTATTCCTCGAGCCCGAATGGGCTCTGAGTCAATAGCCCATGAGGCCGAAGGCGGTTTGCATGTAAACTCTAGACGGGTGAAAACATATGGCGCTAAGGATGATCCGCCTTCTGTAGGATCTTCCTCTTGGTAGGATTCTCCTCCCTTCATGCAGACACTTTGATAATACATACATACTTTATATTAGCCGAGTTGAGGTGTGATATTGTAAATTACAGACCGAGTTTTTCCATCGATTTATGAGGCCTTCGCGCCAAGCTTTGGCTTCCTATTTGGTGGAACCAGAAACAAATGCAAGACAAGCGATGTGACAGTCATTTCTGACAGGCGTCAAAAAGGTGTTAGGTTCGAATCCGGAAATTTTAGATTTCCTTTTTGCTATGAAAAAAAGCTAGACTTGGGAGGTGAAAAGTGAAAAATTCAATCTCAGAAAAATCGTGTATGAATGGGACAGGCATCTACTTCTTGTAGCTAATTCTCGGTTTTCACTCACATGAGAAAGCAGAAATAAAAATGGAAATCTTTTAATACAGAAAGTCTAGAATCTGGGAAATGAAAGAAGATAAGTATTCAAAGAGCCTTGCCAAGAATCAGGTCGATGCATGTAATAGTTCATATGCAAGATATTCAGAAAAACGTTTTACCAAAATTTATAAAGCTTTGTATCGAGACGCCATGTTTGTGTCCCTTTCAGGGGCGCAAATATGGCCGCCGGAAGCCAATAGAAACATCTGTTTTTGAGTTTTCCTACTTATCTGTGAATTCTTCGCTTGAGGAACTCATAAAGGTTAAAGTAATATTTTTTCTAAGACAAGGAATGTTTAGATAGCAAAATGTCCAAAAATCCGTGATGTTTTTAACCCACATAAGAGCTTTCCCGGCCGCCAGCTAAATGCCGCGTCACGCAAAAAGCCTGGAAATTCAAGCGTCTTGTATCGCAAAACAAAGAACCCTTTTGAGCGGAAAATTTGTTTGTATAAAGGTTTTAAGGTGCTCTAATATCACATGAAAGCAGAAAATCAGAAGAAGCGATAGTTTCTTAGTTTGAATTTTGGTGACATGTGAAAACCAAGATATGCTAGGTAATAATTTTATTTGCCTCTTCATGCAAACAGCTATTTCTGAATCATCAGTTCTAAAAAAGCCGTTGGGTGCCCACATAAGATGAATAAACCTTCCCTGGCGTTTGTAATATATCCTCTCTTTTGGCAACTCAGTGTCGATTAACAATAATTATTTATTTATAATGTTTTGCGAGCCACAGAAATCATTAAACAAAATGTCGATCAAACTATTTTACAGGCCGAGAATTCGACACCCTGGCTCGTTGAGTCATTTGCTAATACGTAAGTCAACCATTTAGAACGTAACGAAACAAACCGAGTTTCTTTGAGTTGTAACCTGGCAAATAGAGTTTTCTTTTTCATACTGACATCTTGTGCATGCTCATCTATTTGGCATGCTATTTTAAGGCAAGGCTCAAATTTCCAGCGGACTCAGGACACGTCAGCTGTATTAATGGCACTTTGAGTTGTTCCCGATTCGATTGCTTGTTGGTTGCGGACCTTTCGGCTTTAGTTGATTTTTGTGGGATGTATTTTGTGGCCATTCAAGAAGGATGAGCCTCCTCTAAACATACTCCTTTGTAATGTTATGGTTTCCTAAGCAGTTTCTTTCTAATCTTTTTTGAAAGACAAATATAGGTTTAAAGAGAAAATGAAGCAGTCATCATTGCTCTCTCATTTTAAGCAGCTACAAAGAATAAAATATTTATAAAATACTTTAAAATGGCTTTCGGAGTTCTACTCCGCGGCTACCTTTGTCTTTGTTTGCGCGGAATAATTAGAACTGATTAGTTGAAACCTTACAGCATGATATATGCAGCTGTTTCGAGAAAGGTTGTCGGATAAAGTGCACGCGACAATCCCGAAAGGCATTGTGGGTGGTTTTTAGTTCACTGTTTTTCGAAGAAATTTCAAAGAATGGCACAAGAGGTCATGGACGTATGTTTGCGAGGGCTAAAGGAAACAACAAAAGTAGGTTCGACAGCTACAGTGTCAATATTACCTTTCGGGATTGTCGCGTGCACAGTTTTTGCGACAACCTTTCTCGAAATAGCTGTATACATTTCACTTACTCAGCAGCCGTTCAGTCATAGATTAGTTGCTTATATATGAACATAGGAGGTAGAAATTGAAGTTAATTTTGCCTTCGCGTTATTAAAGGAATAAAAGATGTGACGTTTCAGCACATGGCAATAAACTATTGCAGATGATCCGGTGTAATTAATCGCAGTTTTCTTCATTGCGACGTGTCACCTACAATTAAAACAGTTATTCTAGTCCAGTTGATAATGTTTTGCTATTGTCATTAAAATTATTAAACAAAATGTGGATTATACAATGCAAATAGTTATGAAAAATAGCCACTTTGCAAACAAACACGCTACGGGAAAGCAAGGGTAGGCACAGTGATGATAGTACCTTTTACACCTCGACCCAGAGGCCAATAAAAATAATACCAGTGACATGAGTTCGTATTCTCGTGGCGATACTATTACATATATAGTAGCTTTTTGTGGTTTCAGATTTTTCTTTCGATGCATACTCCAGTTTTCTCCTCTCTTCCATCCTGGAACGCCCAAACACTCACAGCTGCAAGAGTTCTTAGGAACTCTTAGTGTTTCGGTTTCGTTGTTAACGTTGATTGGGCTGTAATCTCCTGGGCGGGTGAGGGAAGGGGGGTTAGGAAGAGGGAGGGGAAAGGAAACGTTGCGGGCCCATTGCCTTAGCCAGTTTGTCGCATGAAAACCACTTATGATCAGGTTGCAGGTGAAAAACATGAAATTTTGAAGCTGAAGTCTTTTGATAAAACCTCATGCTACCTTCACAAGGGAGTTTAAGAGAGTGCGTTTCCTCAGGAGAATCCAAGATTAGAGTTTTGAACTCATGTTATATATTTTTGTTACGTATCACCGCTCGCAGGATTTTTTTAAAACAAGTTTCCCTTACAGGAATTGTTTTTTGGGAATTGTCATGCCACTTCCGGTTATTTCTAACGGTCCGTGCCTAAAAAAAGTCTTAATAGATCACGTAACAATAATCAACATCCAAATCAACAACAATCAACATACAAAGTTATTCACCCAGGAAGAACGCTTAAGCTAGCTGGAATAGGTGACAACTTCAGTTGAGACCGCCCGGCTTTCTCTCGTTTTTCCGCCTCCCTAAGAAGGGAAAAAAAAGCTTTCCCTCTCCAATGCCATGCCGCTTTTCGAGCTACCTGCTAGAAACAACTGAAACAACCCAATGTTTCATTTTAGGGGAGATAGGAAGGGCGCAAATTGTTTGAGGACATTGTCTCGGCAATTGTTTTAGCCGATCGCCGGTGTGCTTTTTCCGGATAGTATATCCCCGAAAATAACCCAGTCGGAGTGTGAGTTATTTAGACTGAAAATTCATTTTTGGCTCGAAGGAAGGTGGCTCCGTCATTAATACTGGAGCATTTAGCTGTGACAAGTTTTTCGTTTTTAACGCGATGGCTGCGAAACTTTGGAAAGAACAACAGAAGTCATTCGGTAATAATGTGAAATATTCCGGCCGATTTCATTGATGGTAAATATTTCTTGAGAAATAAGCGCTTAAAAAGACCCTACTGTTCAAAGAAAATTATTGATGTAAATAAACAAAGGTACTGGTCAGGACAGTTCTATCTGAGGTTCCATGGATACCAGGTAGCTTAGAATCCCAATACCTTTTTCCGGAATTGGAAGCAACGTACAGCAGGAAAAGCCGTTGAGGATGCATTGCAATTCATCAAATGTATGTAGCAGGAGTTTGAACCACAACTGCCAAAGGGTATTTTAAAATGTCGAGGAACAAGTCATTCGACGTCAGAGCAAGGTTTGGAGCAATTGATAGAATATAGTGCTTCTAAAACTAAAAAGTACCTTTTAAAGAATAGCACGATAGGCAATCGGCCTTTGTTTTCAGAATAAGCAAACATTGAATTTACTTGTCCCGAAAATTCGAACTGGTGGCTTCTTCTACCTGACAGTAATTTATTTTTGAAATTCCATACAATTTCACGGCTGAATTTTGAGCGACTTTTAGTTACGGACCTCTGCTTCAACGATTTTTCTGAAATTCCTCTGGCATATTTATTATATCAATATAATTAAAGCCGATACCAGAAATTTCAGTAAAAAATATCAGCAATTTTTTTTACTAGACGCGATTTTCTTTGAACAGTAGGGTTCTTTTAAGCGCTAATTTAGCAAAAAATATTCACCATCAATGAAATCGAAATAATTCGTATTATCATTCGATGCAAATGTTTCTTCCTTTTCATTGGCCGAGAGCCCACCACGTGACCTGCAAATAACTGCCTACAAATAATGGTCTGCTCATGCGCAATGTCGTTCAACTGTTTTTGGCTGAAAATACTATTCTCATGCTCATGCGTAAATGAAACCACGCTTTTCTCCTTCTTGTGATCGCTCTTGCGTGAAAATGCCGAGATCGCCTCGCTTCCCAAAGATATTCCTTAAAAAACAAACTCGGTGATCGAATGGTAAAACAATTATTGAACTCGGTTATCGCAAAATATCGTGATTTGTCAGTGTCTCGCAGATCACTTATTTCAGCCTTCAGCTTCGGCAAATAATTGATCTGCTCGCCACTGACAAATCACGATATTTTGCTCAACCTCGTCCAATAATTACTAACTATTGCCGAATGATATCTGTTGTTCTTTGCAAAGTTTCTCAGCGTGTAAAGGCTACACATGCCCAAGAATTGTTTTGGAGTGTTTTTATCTGCTCATTATACTCCATTTTAAGAAATTCTCAACTTGAATCTGACGTTTGCTGTTTGCCGTAAGCTCGGCTCTTAACCTCTTTATGGATTGTGTATCGTGTCGTCCTGTGCCTCTTCTAGGCTAGCCTGCGCAGCTGGCGGTATTGTGTGGGTGCGAGATTAAAGTTTGGGCGGCGGAGCCGTGTTCCAAAAAAAGGGAGTAGGGACGAGGCGGTTGAAATACCGCCTGCCAGAAACCCGGTATTTTGAATGGTCCGCAAACCAGTGTGCGGGGAAACGGATTGGTCGAGGGCCATACATATGTCAATCATGTCAATCATTAAAACACTTTACAACTGCATCTGAGATCAAATCCTATCAGGAACACCTACAGAAGAATAAACCTCCGGAAATGGTTACTCAGTATGCATGTAACAAACCAGCTTCATGACCTTTTAACGTTAAGCCTAGTGTTGCAAAAAAAGATTTACTCAGTTAAAGTTTAGAATGATACATGCACTGTGTAGTGCTAGTAACCTTCGAGCGAGAGCCGAGGAAATAAAAAAAGCCTCTGTTCAAGCAAACTCACAAGGTCACGTTTCACATTGTCACGAGCTTAGGAGTCGTGTTTAGCCTGTCAACGCTTATTTCTGAACTGTCTCGCTCGAAAATAATCGGAAGTTTAAAAATTGCAGGTTTCTCTTTGATTGGCTGATTTAATTGGGATCAGCTAACGTGACAAAATTGGGCGGCATTCGAAAAATCATGGTTCTCTGGCAGGCGGTATTTCTCGCGGCTTCGCCGCTCGTGACTGCTCCGCTGTCAAATCTCACTCGACTATATTACAACGGCTCCGCCGCCAAATCTCACTCGACTACTACACAATACCGCCAGCTACGCAGGCTACTTCTAGGCAGTCCTAGACCACAAGAGCCACGCACGGCGAGTGAAAATGTAAAATTATGCAAATTTATGGTTTTAAGGTGGAGAGATTGGGGCGCTCGGACCCGGGCTTCCGCCCTCGTTCCTCGCAACTTCGTCGCTCTTCCCTCACGCGTGCTCTTGATCTACTGTGACTCTGCTTTCTCACCCGGCGAGATGCTAACGTATGATTGCCTACTGAAAGGGAAATCACTCCGTCGATGTGAATCCTTTGCCGTCTACAGACAAGCAAAGACTTCAATGCTCTTCTATATTGCGCCAGCCGCCAAGCGTAGATGAGAGGATCAAGAGCAAACTTAAGGAACAACACATCCGCGGAGAACAAACCTGCAAGGTGAAGCCTTAACAATTCAAGCCTTGTTAGATCCTTCCAGTGATACTGCAAGTAGAAAAAGACTGTTACAGGGAGGGTGCAAGAGATAACAAATGTAAGCAGTAAAAGATTGACAATAGTAAATTGTCTCTCTCTTCTGTTATTTCTATGAACACCTTGCCCTTTGCCCAAAAAGTGGTTGGCTTTCCAAGAGTGCAGTCTCCTCATCTGGGTTTTGAATGCTCTGTATAAACAAAAGTACCCTACGTTCAGTAACAAAAGACTTCCAGTCGTGTGGAAGTACAAGTCCATTTTTAGGAAGGCCGTTTCTGCCACTCTGCTTGCCGACAAAATGGCAAACATTACCGTGTACACCCAAGTTAAGATCATACTTGCTATAACTCGACTCTTCGTAACAAGCACTTTGTGCTTGAAGGGGAAGTTTATCGCTGTAAATTGACTCCAAGTAAACAACAGCAGAATTATGTAAGAGCTGTTCATTGTGGCTGCGGAAATGAAATGAGCAAAATGTCCTGCTTTTTGAAGTGATGGAATAATCGATGAATCTCGCCTTTTTACACTAATGTAAAGACCAATGTCCTGAAAAGCGGTTAACGGACATGCTGTAATACCTGTGAGAAAGTCAGCGACGGCTAAGCCAATCACAAAAAACGTATTTGGTGTACGGAAAGTTTTAAACGGATCCTTCCAAATCGCGAGCAGTAGAAGGCCATTCCCCAGGGCTGTTACTAAAGTTGCTACAACAAGAAAAACTCCTGATGCGATGAGCGAACCAAGATATATCTGGATGATTTGCTTCAAGTCTTCTTGAGTTTGCGAAGTAGTTGAGGAGTTCGTCATCTGTTTTCAAGTCAGTGATTCCTACCCCCGAATCAGTCTCTCATCCACTGTTAGGTTTCAGTCTTCACGCGGAATGGGCTTAAATGGCTAGTAAAAGTCTGGCAAGTGACGTTAATATGAGAACGAAGATACCTCTGGGTGAGTTGCTTCGGTATCGAGTTTGCGGAGAACTTGTGGAGTTCATTATCTGTAATAAATTCAGTGATTCGTACCGAAGTCAGTTTTTCATCAACTGTTCGTTTGCAATCTTCAGAATGGGTTTAAAATGGCTAGTAAAAGTCTGGCAATTGACGTTAATTTGACAGGAAAAGCTGACTTCAGCAGGTGTGTGTGTTTAAATGAAAGATTGCCGATTAAAAGTTGGTAGACCTTTAATGCTGGAGTAGTGATGAGTCAGGCATTTTCTTGCGTAATTCTTTTGTCTGCTATGTAAACAAAGCCAAAAAAAAAAGGAAATGTGAAGATACTGAACTTTAAACAAACATTTACTTAAAGATAAAAGGTTTTAAGGCTTCACTTTAAAAGAAAGACAAAAAGTCGACGGGATTTGCCTGAAGGACGTGTTTTCGCTTTCATCTTCATTGCTAAAATTACAGAATTACCCCCAAAAGCTGGTTCCGATTCTGGGAGGGGGGGAGGGTTGGAATTTTTAAAAAGTGGTTTTGAATCTCTTGCAGGGCCGTGTTGTTCGATTCTGGGTTTAGATAACCCAGGGATATTGTGAAAATTAGATTCAGATAATCAACTGAGGAAGCTTAAAAGCAAATTCACATTAATTCTCTCATTTGATGATTAGATGTTCTAAATCGGCTCTAAAAAGAATAGAATACGTTAACCAAGAAAATGTTTTTGAGCAAAAGGAAATGATACCAGAATTAAAATTTTGCCACATGTTAGCACTTATGGGCCTTCGAACCCAGTCATAAATAAAAAATACATGATATTATACGACGATCTTACACTTCCGAAATAACTGGAAGCCCGAGAGGATAGTTCTGTGGCAACGAAGTAAAACATTTTACACCAGCACTTTCGGCTTTCGATTCAGAACCATAATGATGTACCTTTTCTTTAATTGCCGGAAAAAAATGTTCACGTCGTTCCTTTGACCAGCTGTAAGCTGTTGGTAAGTAAAGCGTCCAGTTTTTAATGCCATTTGAGCGACTGAGTTCGCCCGTGAATTCTGCCCGCCAACAATTTACTTTTCTTGACAGTTTTCGTGATCAAAATCGATGACCCAAAGTAATATTGCGACGAAAAATTAATGAAATCACCGTTTGGGAATTTCTGATTTTTTTCCTAGTCCCAAACGAATCATTGTTCTTTTTTTTTTCAGACTTTTTGCAGCCTGAGATAGACTATTAAATGTTACAGGGGTACAAAAGTAAACATTTGATTTTGGTGTATTTTTTTGTCGGATTTGTTAAGAAGAACGTTTTGCTTTCACTTGTGAATTGAATAGCTGTTCGCCGGCTTTTTCCTAACAAAATTTTGGTGATAATCGATTGCTTTTTGCTACAATATATGACGTCGTTAGAAGAATAGTGTCAAGGCGTTTAAATGGTGGATTAGTTTGACATAAGGCCTCTTTCATTTACAAGAGTGAAGTGCTGAAAATGGGCACGTCCGCGAACGTCAAATAACTAATAAAGGTAAATATTATATTTCCCTTACACCTTTTGAAAAAGACTTCTTTCTGCTTTCATTTGTTTGCATTTACCTGATAAAAGACTGACAGCAATTCACTACTAACTCTTCATAACATTTTTTAATCCGAAAATTTTAGTTCTTGAATTCCCCGCACCCAAAAAAACTGACAACCAGGAATGCGGTGCGGGATAAGCAGACAATTCTTAGCCCATTTATTGAACTAACCAACTAATTACAAAATCAAACAAACTATACGTTTGATGCGGCCAAAGTAAATTGAGTAAACAAAACCACTTACAATAACTGTCAATCATCAGGAAAACACAACTAAAATCGTTACAAGGAAATGGATTACAGGATTTCAATCAAAATATAAAAAAGAACAAAAATTTAACTGTCCGCTTGTAAAAATCCACAATGAAACTTGTTTACTGTTCAGCAAATATATACTTGCTACTTTGCATATCACACTCTCTTCTCATAATCTCATGCCGGCACTTAAAACACACTGCCGACAAATGCACCTGTGCTTGGGAATTCAAGAAACCATTTATCTTTTGTTTCATTACGCTTCGCTGCATTCAGGCAAAGATAAATGAACAATTCTTGAATTCCCCGCACCCAAAAAACTGACAACCAGGAATGCGGTGCGGGATAAGCAGACAATTCACAATCAGTGGCAAAAGCATATAAGGATACAAGATAAGGCAATGTTCATTAAGCAAACATATTTACCGTATAGTAAATAGCTAATCGCTTGGATACCGTAAGGGTACTGTCCGAAAAATGTTAAGCATATCCACCTGCGGCAAGGATACTGCTCATCAAGCATCGTTAAGCTATCAGAATTGATTGGGCAAATGTAAATCTCTCCATATTGCTGCATACAACACAACTCGCACAATGTTTATCAAGCAAATCACATACTGAAAATTAAAGAGCCAAATTTCTAGATACCACAAGGGTATTTACCAAAGATTCATCGACATAACCATCTGCGGCTTGGATACTGCGCCAACCACCATGTCTACGCCAAAGTCTCCCAGAAACTCCGCTGCGTGCTGCTTGGGAAGCACCACCTGAACGAAGGCTATGTAAACCAAATTCGTTTGAGTCTAAACCAAGTTCGGAAATCATTTGGCGAAACTGTTCCCGTGCCCGAGAATATGACAGAGGAGCTTGTCGCAGCTTGTACCCGGTACCCAATTTCTGGCAGAGACAAAATAATGACTGAGATGGTTGATGCTCTCCGCGCTGAAGGAATAACTCTAGCAGTTTCACTGGGCAAGAGCTAGAAGGTAAACGAGCAACTTTAACCACAGATCCCTGACGGAATTGATCGTTCTTACGTCTGTCTAGGAAAACAGACATGTGGGTGGCGCAAAACTTTAAGTCACAGGCACGTAAGTCACGCAGCTCTGACCAACGTAGGAAGGCACAAAAACCAAGCGCAACCAGCGACACCATTTGCAAGTTCGGTAGAGAAGCACGAGGGTGACCATAGGAACGAATTAGCGCCCTGACGTGATGAGATTCAATAGGCTGCTTTTTCTTAGATGGGCCAGCCAGGAGGCGTTTAAAACCAGCCAAGGTCTGAGAAACGAGCGGATCGTCGACAGGATTAGGACATCCAAGTTTCTTATGTAGCCATGCAATGCCATAAGCTGCTCCAAGGATTGACGAGCGAGATAAGCCACGGTCTGAAAGACTTGTTAAGTAGAGAGCAAGAGCGGTTGGGTTAGACTGTAAAGGAGGAAACGAGTAAGACTTGCACCAGTCAATCCATCGATTGGCTGCCCCTGCATACGAAGACACGGTTGAAGCGGCACAGTCATTAAGTATGACAGTCTTTAACAGTTCAACAAGCCTCTGAATCTCCGCGTTGCTCCGTTGGTAAGGCGACAAGCCTAAAGTGAAAAATCAACAATGTCCAAAACATGGCACTTTAAAGACAGGAACAACATCCAATTGCTACACAGCACTAAACGCGCAAGATACACAACGTCTGCAACGAAAACTGCCCACATGGCAAGTTAACACAGCACCAGTACACACTCCAACACATGGAGACTTGGCCCACTCGGCGTCAACTGGTAAGCAAATCCAGGCAAAGGATAGGAGTCCACTTGACTCTAAAATGAACACACTACTGTGTCAGCACTGCCCTCTCGGCTTGCTTCAGCTGCACAACTCTTGCGCACTAGTACAGCTCCAAGTCCACTGACTTGCACAGAGCAAAGGCCCACACCTAGGCCAAAAAGGCTCAGACAAAACAAAAACAAAAAATTAGGCTGAACAACTCGTTCAAGGTACTCATCTAATACCCGAAAAACGTTCTACAGCAAAACTAAGGAAATGCAATTCTCAAAGCAAATACCCTACACGAGGGAATACCATGCCCGAAAAAATCCGCGGCTGCGGAACCAGGGAGAAAAGTAGACTCATGTAAAGGAATCTCCCGCCAGTCAGGAACAAAAGGGTGGAAAACCCCGGGGCTTCGAGACACCAACGGCCACCAATGAGCAGATTGCCAAAAGGGGATAATGAGAGTGCCCTGTTCTTTACCCACTTTCATGTGATTGATAACCCTGGGAATAAGGAAGACTGGGGGGACCAACCAATTGTTTTCCCCTCCCCAGCTGACGGTAAAAGAATCAACAGTTTCGGTCCCAGGACACCACCATCGAGAACAAAACCTGGGCAACTGGAAAGAATTATGACTCGCAAAACGATCTACGGTGTGGGGTCCCCACAGAGTATCCAACTGGCGAAAATGGACAGGGTTGAGCATCCAATCATCGGTGTCGACAACTTTCGACCAATAATCAGCTTTAAAATTAAAATGGCGAGGTATCCACTCCGCAGAAAAGCGAATGCCTGCTTCATGGCACAAATTGTAAATGGCAACCGCTTCTTTTTGCAAATGAGGCTTACTACTGCCGACGGACAAAATACTGCAGACGCTCTGATTGTCAGATCTATGCTTGCACTCCTTGCCCGCCAAAAGACCGGAAAACGACTGAAGAACAAATCTAATTGCACGAATCTCGCGGAAAGAAGAGCTGCATAGGGCCTCGGAACCCAACCAGTTCCCTCTAGCGATGTGCGTACCAAATTGAACAATAAATCCCGCCCAACCCACATTGCTGGCATCAGAATAAGACAAAAGCTCTATCTTCGGGGAGGGCCTCCAGATTGGTTTTCAGCACAAACGAAAGAAATTATCTCTCCAAAAATTAAGTTCCTCTACAGCTTCACGCGTTAAAGCCACCTTGCAGCTAAGGCTATGAACGCTATTAAGGACTGCGTACAAGGCTCAGGTGCGCAAACGCACAACTGGACCTAATGCGAGCTCCATAGAAATAAGGGTACCCGTAATACGAGACACATCCCTAGCCGTGGGTGAAACATCGTCAAGAAGCAGTGAAATCAGATTAAACAGGTGATCAATCTTGCCTGGTGGGATACTAAATTCTCCTTTGGTAAGGTCCAAAATAAAGCCTAAGTGCTCCCCTTTTTGACGCGGTTCAAAATTGCTCTTTTCCTCATTCACTAGCAGGCCAAGGCGATCAAGATCGCCTCGCACTAGTTGCGCTTTCTGAGAACACGAATCTTTACTTGAATCGGCGCCGATACCGTCGTCCAAATAGACAGAAATCCTAATGCCTTGCGACCGCCAGTGTGCAACAACTGGTCTTAACAATTTGGTGAAAACATAAGGAGACGTACTTAAACCAAAAGGAAGCGAACAAAACAAAAAAATAGCGCGGCTTCCCATCGAAAGTAAACGAAAAAGCCAAATACTTCCAATGCTCTTGAAAAATGTCAACATGATGGTAGCCATTACGAAGATCGAAAGTAAAAAACCAATCATCTGGCTGAAGAATTTCCGCCACGACTCGGAGGTCTTCGAACTTAAACTTACGCTTGGCTAGGTGCTTGTTAAGAAAGCGAAGGTCAAGAATCAATCGAAGTTTGCCATTCTTTTTAGGAACTACACCTAAGGGACTGCAAACATGAACTTGGTCACGCTTGACTTCCACCGCGCCTCCCGCCAACAACAATTGCTCGATAGCCTCACAAACAAAAGATCTATTGTCAACAGCGCTTTTATGATTACTAAAGAAATACTTCACTGGAATTGAAACAAATGGTAACTTATAACCGCTTTCAATGACACTAAGAACAAAAGAAGAGGCCCCAATAGAACGCCAAACATGCAAAAACTTGCGCAAGCGGCCTCTAATCCAAAATACTGAGGAAACGCCCGTGTCAAGTTCAGCCTCGCCGCGCTCCGAAAATTCGTCAAAGTCAGAGTCAGCTAGTCATTTAGCGGAAGAGGAGACTTTACAGTCCTTGATGAAATGGCCTGCTTTGCCGCAACCAAAGCAGCGATAAACAGAAGCTTTTTTCTCCGGTACAGGATTAACCAAAAGCTGACCGACATCCGGGCGAAAATCCACGATTCTATGTGACGGGCCAAAATTTACACTGGGGCCGCTTTTGGAAGATGTAGACTGAGACTTAAAACGAGTCCCCATTTTGCTTCTCAGGCTATTTTTTCGATTTCGCTTCTCCCGAGACCTCTCAGCTTCCTTGCGCGCGACACGAAGTTTCTTTTCTTCTTCGTCATTTTTAGTGAGTGGGTCTGCCTCAAAATATTCTACCACGTCCCAGCCATCCCGGTCAGCAATAGAAATAAGCTTATTTCTGTTATCAAGGAGTGACATACCTTCGTTGGCAATCTTAGTAATCGCGTCATCCGCCCCAGCCCTCTCTAAAATCTGATTGAACTTATCCTTGACGTCAGTGTTGAACTTGAACTGTTTCTTGTTACTCTTATATTTGAACTCGGGCTCCTCCTCTGCAGACTTGCCTGAACTTCGATGTTCTCTTGTTCTGGACGGCCGGGCAACAGGGTCTTCAATGTCCGCGTTGACTCTCGAAACATGAGAACGAACTGAAGCAGGGCGACCACGACGGCCCCGCGCCATGTGGACGACAAAGGAGGAACGAGCTAAGAATTTAACTGTCCGCTTGTAAAAATCCACAATGAAACTTGTTTACTGTTCAGCAAATATATACTTGCTACTTTGCATATCACACTCTCTTCTCATAATCTCATGCCGGCACTTAAAACACACTGCCGACAAATGCACCTGTGCATGGGAATTCAAGAAACCATTTATCTTTTGTTTCATTACGCTTCGCTGCATTCAGGCAAAGATAAATGAACAAGTCTCCTTTTTTCTACGAAAAATAGCCTAACCTAAGGGGTGAAAGGTGAAATTTTACACTTTAGAAAATCACAGGGGATTTATTAGATAAGCTTCGAAAACTGTATATGAATGGAACATTCATCTTGAAATTTTTAGGCGTCCTAAGGCAAAAGAAAATTTTAGGCGATATTTGCTTCTCTGAACAGATATTTTACAGAAAACAGTCGTCGGGTGCCCCTGATGATGTAACAAACAATCATCGAAGTATGTCAGAAGCACGAAACCTTGGTGGCGGGTGAGGGTCGGTGTGGGTATGCGAATTGGTGTCTTGGATTGTAGTTTAGGTGGTCAGAATTCAAAGAAAAACTTGACATGCCAGCAAACTCTCCGGGGCGCTCTGGCGGCGGGGTCCGTACCCCAGGGAGAGCCAAGTTGCTCGCAGGTTATGTAAAATTTCTCGGTTGTTCTATATATATTCAGAGGAACGATAGAACTGGTCATTATCGGAGTACTCCCAAGGTGTTTTCCAGACGTCATTTTCAAGAACGGGGAATTTTCCGGGATATTGGGGAGCTTTGAGCGACGTACGTCAACCGAAGTGGACCTTTTGCACACTTGAGTGGGCACACTTAGGCGTTTAGGCGATGGAAGATTGTTGAAATCTCTTAACCCTTAAAGTCCCAATCACAACCAACATTGATTTTCTCCAGACAACAACAGCTCATCATCAAGAGATAAAATTGTGAGAATAAATAAAACATAGTCATCAAAGGGAAAATGCTTTAATCCTCGTATTAAATTCTCTCAACTAATTCTTGAAGGAAATGCATGAAGTTACGTTTTGAGAATTTGTATGTGGATATCGGGGCTTAAAGGGGTTCATCGAGACAAAAGCAAACTTCCACAGCTAAAGCGACTTCGGTATAAGAACACACTCAAAAACGAGCACTGGTGCTAACCAGAGCCCTCAGAGTTTTGCTAATTCAACTGCAGAAGTGCAGGGCTGTCATATTTACAACACTGTTGTCCGAGGCATTACCGTTGAAAGTTATACAACGCGCGAAGAACTGCAAAAATGAACAACTCGTTTAGCCAGGAAGAACTGCTTTAATAAAGGCATGAGAAGCGATGGATTATTTGGTTTTCGATTAATATTATAATAGCACTTAACGAATTCAAACCTCCACTTAAACATCTTCGGAGGGAGTAAAGACTAAGCAGCATGCAGTAGTTCGAGTCCCAGTCCCAGTACTGCGAGCTACTGCGCTTAATTCAAAACTGCAGTTAATTCATTCACTTAATAGCTTAATGTATTCAGTGCCTGAAAGCAATAACCGCACTGGTAAGGGAGCTATAAGCAAAGACGTTTTTGACTACAGAAAATACCATAACATACCATAATGCTCTTTGTTTGTCATCCCAAAATTTTATATTGTCTTCAGTTTCTCTTGGAAGTTAAATGGGGTGACAGACAAAGAGCATTATGGTATGTTTTTCTGTAGTGGCCAATTAATTGTTTATTGTTTAATACTTGGATCAAGCAGAGCCCTGTGTTTTACTGTACAGTAATCACCCATTTGCTGGATTCAAGGACTTCATAAGTGCAATAAATTTTGGCACATTTTTTTCGAAAGTGATGCACATTGTTTATTGCTAGAATTTTCAAATACATCTGGCACTTAAGTACTTCGTGATTACATCGTAGTTAATGCCAAATAGATGGAATGCTACACTTGTCGGTATTGTACGCACAGCATTTGTAGTTTTCCCAGTCTGAGTTAAACCTGTCTCTCTCCTGATTTTGGCACGCCTCGTCGAAATTTTTTTCGTGAATTGTATAGCAGCCCTGGCATGTATTCTGAATGCAAAGTCTTGTTGTAACGAAATCTTTGCCATCTTTACTATAGGGATGTACTTCCCTCTTATCACATTCATTTATACTGTCTACAATACTGGAGGTACAGACTGAAAACGAAATAAAAAGATTAACGGAAATCTTATATAAAATAGTTTAAGGTATAGAACCGGAATAGAATTACGATTTGTCACGGACTAATAAAAAAATGTTACTGTCAGTAACAAACTTTCATCCTTCTCATACCGAATTGTTTATATTACATACTATTAGGAAGATGGATTTTTTCACCTTGCCCCCATAACTTTATAGAATAAAGAAAGATAAGCTAAAAACACTTAAAGGGTTGATTTTGTAGAACGTGTGAGAAAGTCTATGCTAAGTTAAGTGCTTTACGCGACGAAATTGCCCCTTTTACGTTTTTGGTTGGAGTTATCTTGTTTTGATACAACCCTTCTTGCTTTATTATTGTTGCTAACTAACATTTTTCACCATTATTTCCAAAAAAAAAAGTTAACTATGGAGGTTTTCATCAAACGGAACGGTCAACCACATTCTCACATTCAGCACTCAAAGACTAACAGTAAGTTGACAACACTAGATGGTCTAATGCCCGCCATCTTGGATCCGGATTTTTTTCCTCAGGGAGAATCAAACACTCTCTTGCTGTAATCACTTAACAATAAATATTTTTTTCTCCAATTACCAGCATTGACTTGTTATTTTCACTGCAGCATTATCTCCTACCATTTCATCCGCTCACTACTGATGACACACTTCACAAGTAATTATTATAACATGTGTTTGCTGCATAATCGCCTGCAGTGAATAATATTCACTATCACATCCATTTTCTTTTACTATAATTACACATGTAGGAGGGTCAAATTGGGTGAACACGGACCTACGAAACATTGGCTACTCTTCCTTAACAACACCAACCCCATTTAAATCCCAGAAAATCCTTTTTAATAAAAGAGCTCGGGGTTTTAAATTCACTTCAACCAAAAGGCTATTAACTACATCTCACCTTCCAATATTAGAGCCAGTGTTGAAACCCGTCCTCCCAAGCTACCCAATTTACTCCAATTCTCTCCCCCTTCCATCCCTGACATTTTATGGGCCTTCCCCCCGAGCTTCGCGAGGTTCTGAGATACACGTATTTCTAGTTAAAGGCTGCTATCTGGTTTTATTGATTTCATTTAATGGGCGTTTTTGGAAGTTGAGAAATACAAGTGTAAAAAATATACTATCAGTTTCATTAAAACCACAACGTTACCTTGCATGTTAAAAAGAACGTACACCACCACAGTCAATGATTGAATAAAAACTGCTCTGCGGACCACCATTTTAATCACTCGATCCTAACTCGTTCAACTGCAAGACGCAAGAAAACCATAATCACTAAAAATACTAATCGCTCTTTAGATACCTAGGAAACAGATGTGTAAATATGATCTCTTTGGTTATGCAAGGAAAATAATGTCTTTTTTTGATACAGGTGTGCTACAATATCTGTTGAGAAATATAGACTGACTTAATTAATTGGCAGTTTTACCTTATTTTCTAGTTAAGGCTAACAAGAGGGAAAAAGAGAAACCAGAAACAAATATATATTTTAAACATTAAGAGACTTGGAAAAAGCGGAATGGATTGAAAACTCAGCAAATTCTCCTTTTCATGTTCGTTTTATCAAAGTTAAACAATACTTTAAAAAAAAATTGTCATACCAGTAAAGTAATACAATGAGGCCTTTCCCCTTCGTTGTGGTTAGCTGAGTGTTGCAGATCGCCGGATTCTTTGAGCACCTTTATAAAGGCTTTAAGAAGCGCGCAAAATACAAAAATTATTTAAATAAGGCTGTATGAAACTACCAAAAATAACATACAGTTGCCTTTAAAATATCGTTAATTGTCTACTGTATCAGTTCGACATTCAAATTTTGGTCGTGTTGATGACACATATTTTTCCTTTTGAGATGGAACCAATTTAACAACGATTCGAACTAAGTTTACTCTGCTCAAACCAGTTCGTTCTGAGTTGCGGCTAGAGCGTTATTAGCCACATATTCCAGTAGTTTTATTTTTTCATGGGTTTTTTTACAGGGCTGATTTTACCTATAAACGTCAGGTTGGTAAAAGTCTGATTAATGCTTTTTTTTAATGATTTTTCAAATAAAAAGTGGCTTCCTGTATTAATTGAGATAAATGCATTTACCATATAACAAGTAAATATGAACAAATTGAAACATAAAAAAGGGAAGTGTTATTTATCGAGGAAGACTGATATTTGTCACTGAAGCTGAAAATTTTACTTAATATCCAGATTTAAACATGAAGCGAGTCACGCATGTTATGTGTTTGTTGTTTGGAGGAAGCTTTAAGGGTTCTGGACGGGAACTTAATTGATTATTACTGAAAATTAAGCACGATAAATTAGCAAATTATGTATGCTTTTGACTGAAAGAGATCAATACTCAACAGCATTTCCTTTATGCATCACGCACGAGATTATCAAAAGTACACCCGTCTATTTAAATTAGTTAGGTAGAAACCAAGGACAACAACCTTTTTCTGCCTAAACATCTTGCTATATTTTTTGGCGTATTTTATAAGCTCAAGACAATGAAGGAGAGTTTCTCCGTTCATGAGCTTTGAACGTGATACTGAGGGGTTTTTAAAGTGGGACACCGTGTCTCCAAGTTAACTTTGACGTTCACTCTTCCTCAATCCGGATATCCTTGTAAAATATTCTCCTTTTAATAGCCATCTCTACTTTTTAACAATAAAACATAAGGAACTTATGGTTTACAATAAATCATACAAAAAGTGATTCTTCATCGCGATAAGCATATGCTTAAGCTAAGTCAATACTGGTGTCGCTCTTCCAAACTTGGACCTTTGAAGGAGAGCATTGGGTTGTTTGTGTTTAATTTGAGCTCTTGATTAGGCCGTTGTACATTATTGTGCTAGCATTTATTCAAGCTTTATAGTAAGAAAAAAGTGATTGTTAGGGCATTTTGGTGACATTGGCCATCCTCATAAAAGGTCTCGTTTCCCATCGCCCGACCGACACATTTTTTTGGAAAAGTGAAAAAAAAAATAAAATAAAATAAAATAAAAAATCCAGAATCACTTGTAAAGAAGCAAGTACTTTAATTTACAAGCACACGATCTTGTCTTATTAACACCAGTTGCCTTAAATTATCATCGATACTTCGTTTTTGTAGCCTTTTTAGACATTTGATAGTCCTGTTAATATACATCTTTTACCATCTGATTATATCTTGCAGACTAAACGTGAGATTTAATATGCAATCATGTGTTCATTCTTCTCAAGTTTTTTTTTTGCCCGACCGACCGACCCACCTTCACGAGAGGGAGGGCGATGGGAAACGAAACATTTTATAGGGATGGCCATTTCACCAGTTTTCTTTTCAGAGAAAATAACATTAAAAATAAAATTAGGAGAAAGTAAAGACTAATAATAACTCTTTGACGTCCGCTTTGGTCGTTTTTGGACGATATGGACCCATGCATATTACTCTGACTTCCTGCACCCATTAAGCTGTCCATTGAAGCTATTAAGATGGTAATAGACCTTGTCACAGTTTTGGAAGCCATGCATCTTGACGAGTTAAGGCAACAGCGTGAGAAATTACAGTGTTTGCATGAGAATCTAATGTCGAATAATTTCCGAGAAATGCCTGTTCTAAAAAAAATATAAATTGTAAACTCAAGCTACACAGCAAAGGGTTTTACTGACAAATGTTGGGGGCCTTAACTGTGCTTAATTTTCTCTAGACGCTTGCTTCAGATTTTCCATTGTCTGTAATTTTTCTTGATAGATTTTAGTCGCCAGGAGGAGAAATGTTCACAGACAAAGTTATCTAGAGATAATTTTAAAAAAGTGGTTTTAGTACATGCAGTTGCATGTAACGCCCTCCAATATTTTCAGTAGAATGGTTCGGAGTGAAGCTTTACGGTTTACAATTCATAATTTTTTTCAGAACAGCCGTTTTACAGTTGGTTTTACGCAAATTATTCGACATTCTAAGAACCTCATACAAACACTGTAATTTCAGACCCGGTCGCCTACTCGTCCTACTCGTCAAGATGGCGTCCAAAATAGAGAAGAGAGCTTTCCACTGGTACCTCATTTAGCAAGTTTTGACCAATCCTGACAGAGTTCCAGACAAAACAACAAGCAACATTTTGAGGGGAAACACCACTCCAATTTTTGCTCGTCACCGCTACTCTTTGCGGATTAAACTACTCGTACCTTTCTTGGAAAGAACGCCAGCCAATGCAAAGAAAAGACTATAATGTGGTCAACAAAACTGGCTATAATAGAAATGGCAAAGGGAAAAAGAAGAGAGCGAGAAAAGAAATCGAAATAAATTCGCCCCAAAAAAAGAAAGTCCAATGCACATGCGCGAAAAACAAAAACGCTGCTTATGTTTAACCTTTCTCGTCTGCTTAGGCGCTGTGCAGACGCCGCGAACTCTTCATGAGCCGAACCTGATACATTGAATTAAGTACATGAAAAGTTCGGCGGCTGAATCAATTAGGAACGCCTGTTTCAATCTAGAACGGCTTAGCCGTTCTTTTCGCCTAGCGCGCACTGCCAGGAATGTCGCCTTCGGAGCGACTTTCGAGCGGGTTTGATTCAGACACCGCACTTTTCATGTACCGAACCTAATGCATAAATTATTATAAATGATAACGTATTTCGGTAAGCAGTTTGACCGAAATAAGCATTTTTTTGCCTTTTGAACTTAGGTTAGCAGCAATTATAAGATCGGACGTCTGAATCAATTCAGCTGGTCTAAATAATTTGGGTCAGCCTTAATTCCAATTAGGTTCGGCTAATGAAAAGTTCGGCGTCTGAACCGGGCCCTTAAACTATACCCAATATGTAGGAAATTACGCCCTTAGTGTTATGGAAATCTCTTTTTTTAGCCATTCCCAAAACTAACTGGCAGAAAAGCGGCTCAAAAAGAGAAGATTTGGTCAAAAATGCGGTTTTTTCAAAAGATCAAATACCACAGAGTCTAATGCAGACTAAACAACTTATTTTGAGAAATATGGGACGAACGCTTTTTGGACAAGAATAGTGACTTCGCTTTGGTAGGAGAAGGAACTTTAAATAATTTTTTAGTGTTGTATGTTTCTTTCTTGTTGATTCTATTAACGAATAATGGTTTATTCCGTGGAAACCTTCGTTATTCCCGTCCTCATCTCCGGGAACCGTTTTTGCAACGCCACTTAAAGGGGCTGTGTCAAACACACTCGCCTCCACCCCCTCTAACCAAAACACTGGAAATAGTGCTTACGTTTTACTCAAAATAACTCTTAGTTCGTACTACTGTACTTCAAATATAATAGAACCTTCCACTGTTTTCTTAACTTTTGACATGGGCCAGTAACAAAAAAAAATAACTGCCAAATTTGAAAGAGATTCATCTTAGGCGAACGAAGATTTGAAAAGTTGAAAAAATAAAAGAAAAATACGTGGAATTGACCTAATTTCACTTTCGATGACCAGGAGGCAAAATAACGATCATGCTTGGTTTTCCCTCAGACTGATAGAATGGTTTGAACTCTTTCTTATAGAGCACCAAGAGTGTAAAAGTCACTTTAGCTCATGAGAATACTTCATAGATATAATTTCAACTTAGTGGACCAGAAAAAGTGAAACTCACCTTCTAGACGTATCCCCGCTAAATGCAAGAACAACCCTAAATGTAATACTAACCGTAAGTGTAATAAAGTTTAACGCTAAATGTAATATATACCAACTGTAAATGTAATAATCTTTAAGCTAAATGCAATACCAACCATAAATGTAATAAGTCTTTATAAATGCAATACCATCCGTAAATGTAATAAAATTTTACGCTGAAGTGTAATAACACAATAATAGAGTGGCAGCAAATAGCATGAATGTCAAATGCTTTTCTTCCCTCCGTTTTGAATAAACCTTCTAACATTGACTGGCCAAATGACTCTTTTAATTTCTTTCCAAGATCTTAATTAAATCTATTCCAAGTATTAATACTGTACATTTTTCACCTGGAATGTAACCGATTTTCAAACGCCCATTCTATTCATCAGTACCTGCCAATTCACACGCCAGTTAACATGCTTTATTTCCTTCAGTTTATTTTTCAAAGTGCGTCAAAGAAATAACTCAGTGAGGTATTTTTTTCTTTATGAAGGAATATATTGCATGTTCAAGGGTCGGTAGTCTTGCAGGGGTGGGGTGAAAATTATACAAATGGATGATACGATGGCAAAGATCAGGAGCTAGATTAGGAATTTGGAAAGAAAAGAAATGGTGGAATATTATGTATTTTAATGAAGATATGATCGTCGCAGTGGTAATTACATTCAATTTAAGCAATTGCAAATTAACCCGAAAAAAAGAACAATCGGGACTTCACCAGGATGAAAATTAAGAAGAAAAAAAATGGGTTCATTTGTCTTGCTTAGACTGCAATTACCACTGCGACGATCACATCTTCATTTAAATTTGTATTATTTTCCGCAGTTCACATTATCTTCATTCAATATTTATTTCTAGTAGCCAGTAAAAGTTGAAAGGTTAGTCAATAAGGAGGGAAACCATTTCGACATTCATTCTCGTTTGGTGCCACTCTAATACTATGTTGCACCCCGCTAAATGTAATAACAACCCTAAATGTAATACTAACCGTAAATGTCAATAAAAAAAATTTAACGCCAAATGTAATACCTATCGTAAATGTAATAATAAAACTTAAACGCTAACTCAGTAGTAAATCACCTCGCCCTTAATGTAATGATTATAAACGCCAAATGTAATAACTTACCCCACCGTGTAAATGAAATGAACTTTTAACGCTATGTTTAATAACTCAGTAATACTTAAGAAACAGTATTGATGTTCTTCAATGCTCTTTTTCTTCCGTTTTTACTCCGAACATTTTTCTGGCCAAACACAATTTTCTTACACCAATTTTTTCCTTTCCTAGATTGTTCATTCGTTATTACCGACAGTTTTTCTTGTCCCCAGTCCTTACATTTTGTCTAAATTGAACTGGCATAATACAGACACCCCGTTTATTAGGACACTTTCTACGCCCCCTCAGTCTCCGTATTAACATGAGTTTACTGTATTTAGAGATACTGAAATACTGTTTTTGATCAATGGGAAAAAAGTTGTAGAATCGGACTTTTGTTTTCGCAAAACGCTTTCGGGCTTGTTTACAAAAAAGACTAGGACAAATACTAAGAACAATGCGCAATGCTCGCCTTTGACTTCTCTCAAGATCAACTTAACGGAATTGCGGGAGGCTATGACGATGAACAGGGCATGGGTATTCAGTAACAGGCCTTATACGAGTCAAGTAGAAAAGCAAAAGCTCCTCCGACTTGACTTCTGCACGCTTAAGCTGGCACAGAAAATACAGGTGCTTGTTTCCTTTTTTTTTTTGCGACCTCGGATATGTGGTTTATAATTCCACCTAAGATCGCTAGATATCTGCAAACCTAAGATCTTTGCATAATCTACACTCTCTAAACCCTGACCATAACCTTACTTAGTAAAATCCAACTAGCGGTCTATTATCAATGCTGCGTTATGATTGGTTGCGCTCCTACTAGGCTATATGTTGTAACCCACTACTAGCGGAAAGCGCCGACTGTGTTGCTAGCTAAAGTTGCTATTTACTCAGAGCCCATTCGGGCTCGAGGAATAATTGTTAATGAGCCTTCGTCACAGGTGCAGAAAGGGGAGGGGGAGGAGGGGATGGAGAAAAGCGCGGAAGGGAAAAGCAGGCGTCGCCTTCCTACTCTCCCCAACCCCCTTTCGACGCCTGCTACGCAGGCTGTTGTTATTAATTTGATCTAAGGCCTAGGCCAAACCTCGAACTTTTCACGAGACCAACCAAACCAAACTTGTAAAGTTAAGTTCATGAAAAGTTCGACGTATGGCCTCAGTTAATCCCGGAGAGGACGTCTGAACATCGTCTCCGGGACAAACGTCGATCTTCACATGCGACGACCTTAAAATAATAAATTAAAAATTTGTATGTTTAGCCTCGTTGGCGAGAAAATTGGTTAAAGTTGCTTGGTCCGACTCGTCCTGAGTTCGACGTCTGACCCAACAGACGATCTTAACTTTATTTTGGTTAACCTAAACATGGTGGGCAAACAGGACGCCAATTAAATGTGGCCACTTAGGAACTACTTTTGCTTGCAGTTTTTATCTGTTAGGCTCAAAGTTTGCGGGATGGTAGGACTTTGTATTCCGAACAATTACATGTTTTTTTTCGATTTTAACGGTTTTTGAAGTGAAAATGACATCACAAGATTGTTAGCAAAATTTAAATTTTAACTAATGGCATAACAAATAGGTAATTTTGAAGGAGGGTGACGAGATAGAAGCAAATGTGGGCTGCGACCCACAGCCACTTTAATAAAATGTGACTATTCAAATCTCGAGGAAATGAAAAACTACCGAAGTCTTGTAGTTTCACGCGCCGTTAGTCAGTTAGTTAATATGCGAGTTAACAAGCCCATATTTACCTACAAATTGGTTTAGCTCTGCTACAGTAAAAACTCCAAGGGAGAACCTTGACTTATTATTATAAAAACAAAAAAAACAATTTATAGCTTAGGAAAGATCAATTAAAACACCAAACTAATCAATAAGCGCTCGCAATAAAACCAGACACGTTTCTTAAGACACAAGAAATCAATTTTATGACCGCCCCTATATTCAAATAATTGCAAAAATATTAGCACTCGCAATAAAACCAGACACGTTTCTTATTAAGACACAAGAAATCAAATTTGTGACCCTTTATTAAAATGATTGCAAAAATATTAGCACTCATAATGAAACCAGACACGTTTGTTATAAAGACACAAGAAATCAACTTTTTGATCCCTTTATTAAAATAATTACAAAAATATTAGCACTAGCTCGCAATGTAACCAGACACGTTTGTTATAAAGACACAAGAAATCAACTTTTTGACCCTTTATTAAAAGAACTTAAAAAATATTAGCACTCGCAATGAAACCAGACACGTTTCTTATAAAGACACAAGAAATTAACTTTATGACCCTTTTTTGGTGGTGGAAACAATAGAAATGTATTGGTGGTGGTGGTAAGGAGGGAAACAATAGAAATGTGGTGGTGGTGGGAAACAAGAGAAATTTGGTGGTGGTGGTGGAGGGAAACAATAGAAATGTGGTGGTGGTGGTGGTGGAAGGAAAAATGTATAAAACAAATGAGGAGGTGGAGTAGGAGGAGGGAAAATTATAACAAAATTGTGAAGGAGGAAAATAAAAATGAAAAGAGGTGTAAGAAAAACATTGTGTGCAGTGTTAAACAAAAGATAGCTTGCCTTCTTTGATCTTCTTTGGCCTTCTTTTTGCAATTATTTTAATAAAGGGTCATAAAGTTGATTTCTTTTTTCTTTTTAAGAAACGTGTCTAGTTTCATTGCGAGTGCTAATAATCTACTAAATATCATTTTCTATTTTTTCATTACGGTGACTGAAAAGCCAAAGTGATTCCTTTTAAGGCTTCTTGTAGCGTCTGGCTCCTTTTATTAAGCAATAAGAAAGTTAAACATTTTGATCTACAGGGCTAGTTAATTAGGATGGTTACATTTCCTTTCCGTTGCATAGTGTTTACCCAGCGAACAAAAGAAAGACTTTAAAGTATGCTAAAAGTAAAATTGTATTATGGCTAAAAAAACAACACAGCTGCTGTCATCCCGCCGACTTTTTAAACTGTTAGCTATTCTCACCAAATTTTGCAGTTTTCTAACAGTTCGTTTTGCTTACTGTTTTGCTAGGTAGGTGCTGGGCTGATAATGCACTTCACAAGTTCTCAACACTACCCTGAGGCGCAAATAGCTTCTGGAATTTTTCTTGCTTTAGTATCCCTTGCGGCAGCCGTGGGAAATGGGCTTTTATTGGTTACGATTTGGAAAGATCCTTTCAAAGCTTTTCGAACACCAACAACCTTCTTTATCATTGGCTTAGCGGTTGCAGATTTCCTGACCGGGATCATTGTTTGCCCGATACAAGCATTGCTAAGCATTGCAGGATATATTGGAATCAAAAAAAACTCTTGGATCTTTCCATTTCTTCAAAAAGCAGCATCAGTGGCAAATTTCATCTCACCAATCACAATGAACAGTTCATACATTATTTCGCTCTCCCTTACTTGGAGTCAGTTTTTAGCTATTAGCTCCCCTCACAAACACAAAGGGCTTGTTACCAAGAGAAGAGCCAAAGCTAGTCTGATATTAACCTGGGCCTACACTATAGCGTTTGCAATTTTGTATGCATCTGGAGTGGAAAAAACAGTCTTCTTCTTCAACCTCAGCAGAGTTAACAGAAGACAAAGACAGTTTACCACAGTCAACCTTTTGCTACTGATATTCGTCATCGTTTGCAGCCTTCCCATAACGGTTGTCTCCTACTTGCATATTCATCACACAGAATCCAATACGCACCCCCTTAAGATGAAGATTGCACACCTTCTTTCATGCAACATGTTGTTTCTCAAGTTTACTCTTGATTCCCTCATCTACGCTTGGAGGCTGACACAGTACAGACAAGCTTTAAAATCTTTAGTAACATGTAGAAGACATAGGGTTCAAATTGACGATGTGATTTCTCGCTCGTTGGATAATCAAACACCAAATACGCGACGTTCTCAAAGACCGATATCGAACAGCAAAATGTAGATATAGACCAAAGCATGCACGGGAGCTTAAAACCAAGGATCATATAAATCCATAGCTTGGGCAGAATACTTACACCAGTATGGTCAAAGACGTTAAAAAAGCCATTGCTGTATTTGATAGGTCCTGGAGTCATGCAATATGGGTAAAGTAGGAATTTTAATTGGCTACTACTTCATGTAAGTCCTAGGTAAAAACTCTGGGGAGAATGGATACAAACCTTGGGCGCAGTGATGTCTAGGATCGTTTGGGTGGACAAGCATTAGTTATGATTGGTCGATGGTATTCAAGGAAAGCATTAACCATTAACGCTTGTGTACCGAAAAAATCCTAGAAATAGTTGCGCCGAAAGCTTATAAATTCCACCATACTGAAAACCGTCTTAAGCTGAAGATTTTAAAACTACATTGACCCCAATGTACACGATGAAAGGTTGTTATCGTAACGTAGTCGCAATTTTGAATTTTAATTAGTCAGAAAAGTACCTACGAATAATTGTATATTTCGCCAGTTGGCGTAAAGCAAAGCCATATGTTTTACAAGCATTTTCCTAAAAATCTTTTTGAAATTGATGCGGATTGTTTATGCTAATATAATCAATACATGCATCTGGGACTTAAGCTCTTTGTGTCGACTCCGAAGACTGTGATTACATCATGATGGTAGTTTTGGAACGGTACACTCCTCGGTATTAAACGCACAGCATTTGTAACTTTCCCAGTCTGGGCTTCCAGCTTCCTTCTGCTCATTTTTGCACGCCTCGTCGTAATCGCTCTGGTGCTTTGAATAGCAGCCCTGGCATGTATCCAGGATACAAAGTCTTGTTGTAACGAGGTCTTTGCCATCCACACTATCAGGATGTGGCTCTCTCTGATCACATGTATTTAAAGCACTGGCAGTATGGGCTGAAAACGAAACTTTAAGATTTAATTAAGGGATTCAGTATTGCTCATCGTCCTAATAATCTGGTAAACAGAAAAAGGAACACGGTTTAGTACACGGTCAACCTTAATCTCCTGCAGCTCAAAGGCTAACATATTACGCCGACATCAGTAGGTGGTCGACTATTTTTCTTTTCATGTGGACGCCATCTTGGATTCGGTTTTTTTTTTACCGGGAAGAATTCTTTTGTTTTTCTTTCAAGATTTCTTACAGGTTGTCTAATGATTTTACGCTTAAAGAACGTTTTCAAAGCTAAGGAATGCTAGTGTTAAGTTATATATAGTTATTAGAGAAGACTGGTTTTGAAAAGCGGCAAACATCAATGATAAAAACAACAGTGCTGCAGTTTATGTTGGAAGCACCCTGAAAGTGCACAATCCTTTGTTTTCTGTTGGCAAATTGTTACGGAATAAATTAATGCAACGATTTTATTGGTCAATACAATCAAAATGATAGGAATTTTTTTGAACGTTGTGCACCTTCAGGTCCACAAAAACATATAACAAAGGAGTCTGACGGGTTTCATAACCATTCCACTCAATTAACTATGGTTATCCTGAAGTTTCAAACCATCCACGTTACCTTGCATGTTATAAACAACGGCCACCACCGCAATCAATGATTGAATTAAAACTGCTCTGAACACCATTTTCATAAACTCTTGTTCAACTGCAAGATATAACAAAACCAAAATTATTAAAATACCAACCTCATTTTCATGTTCGAGCAAGATACAGCCAAAGAAACAGATGTATAAATATAATCATAATCGTATTGGACATGTTTTTACATCGCAGGTGTGCTTTTATATCTGTAGTTGTAAATATAGACTTTTTAAAATATCGGGAGATTTACCTCAATTTTTCTAGTTAAGGCTAACAAGAGAAATTAATAAACTTGAAAGGAAATATAAATTTCAAACATTCTCGGTCAAGTCCAAGTCTTGCAAAAAAATAATTTCTATGGTGACAGTAAGGTAACGAGGAAGTATGTTCTGAAGGGTTTTTGCTGAAAAGTAAATATTGTAACTATGCATGGTCTGAATAATTATAGCTGTGTAATATTCTTCTTCAAAAGTTAAAACAAAGGAATCTTGAAAATGGTGACTCTCTTTCAATTGTTTTGAAATAGACTCAAGGAATTCAGTCCGAAGATAAAGAAGAGAAAAAAAAAGAAAAAAAAAGAAAGAAAGAAAAAAAGATAAAATTAGTTATTGTATCCAGCAATAAGTGCGAGTAAAGCATTGACGTATGGTGGTCGTTATTACATTTCTTTTGTCCTTGGGTCTCCAATTTTAGCATATTTTGCTAGTCTTTGCCTGATTTAAAGTATTTGGTGAAATATCTAGGCGAATAGACTGCCTTTAAGGTGTGTTGTTTGCTTCAGAAGAATACGACAGTCACCTAATACTTACTAATAAATCTTGATGCTCAAATGCCTTTGGTTCATGTAATTCGGGAGCTGTCTTGATAGAATGGGTCTTCGTCACAGGAACATTGGTTGAAATAACATATTAAATATGCAGAAAATTGCATATTCACTGTCATACTTTATCATTTTCCATCATTTGCACATCTCCCATAATACACCTTTTTTGCCTCCCTCCCAAAATTTTGCATAAACATTGTCTTCAATTTCTCTTGCGACGACTGAATACCCATGAGAAATAAAAGGTTACGCAAACTTTTGGGGGACAAGGAAGGTGTAATATGGGAGATATGCAAAGGGTGTATGCGTTGTTAATAGTTTTCCATTTGCACGTCGTTTAAATTATTCGATAGTTTTGAATAGCTCACGTTCGATATATTAAAATTCTGACATGACTCCAAGGCTTTCTGATCATTTCTCTATATTTGGTTTGGTTTTCTTTGTGCTCAAGTCTGTTTTGGGAATTACGAGACAACAGAGTCTTGAAAAGTTTGCAATTTTGACCCTAAAGCCTCGGAGTCATGTTAGAATTTTTTAATATATCGAACGTGCAAACACCTATTGAATCTATACAGGCTGTGGAGCGGAAAAATCTGTTGGTTGGCCAATCGTTAACATATAACCCTCAAAACTTAGTTGTGAGTTTTAAAATTTAATATTTCGGCGCAAAATTAAAGATGTTTGTCGTTACCCTGACAACATTTATTGGCTGGTAATTTGAAGGTTTCAATCCACAGATTTTCTTAGAAATCAGTTTTGAATTTTTGATTTAAGTTTAGGTCAGTTCGAAATTGTGCCATGGATAAGGAGCCTGTATGGTACAAAGTGGATAGTGTATTCAAGATGGCGTCCATTTGACATATGGCGTAATTTTCACGCCAGAAGTAGCTAGCAAGTTACGTGAACAAAGTGCTATACAAGCCAGTCTAGGACTCAATATCGATCAGGATGAACGACCGACAAAACTAGGGGTGAAAAAAATAAAGATTTTTAACTTGATCATGGAAACAGGTTTGGCAATGTTCATATCAACTTTCCCGGGTACTTCCGGAGCTGCCCGTCAAAAAACTAGAATTTTTTTAAATTTCTAAAGGAGATCAACCCTTGGTATGGCTCAGGCTCTTTCAACCTCGTCCCCAGGGCTTTTCCCCTTCTTAAAGGAAAGGCCCTGGGACGGAGTTGAGGCTCTATTAAACCCCTGAAAGGAGACAATTCACTGTTCTGTTAATAGTAGCCTTCAGAGAACAGACGACCAGAAATATGTCTGCCGTTCGCAGGCTATTTAAAGCTGAATGGAGAATTCCAGGGACGGATATCTTGAAGAACTAGCCTAAGTTAGATATTTCCTGTTTATTGTCTTTGAATATATCAATGTTTTTTTTTCTTCGGCAATTTTTAAGTTGAATCATAACTAAGAGTTTTCCACAGGAATTTTAATTTCATCCTCCGTCCAGTTATAACATAAAGCAAACAAAAGAGCTCACAAGTGAACAATGTCAATTTATTTCAAAACGTACAATTGCCCTTAACATGATCCATAAATGGCATGTAGCTTCCACGCCTCAAATGTTAAAAATCGCTGTAAAAGGAGCTAATAATTAGGTACAAGTAATACAAATGTCTAGTCTAGGATCCTTTTGTTTCATTACAGTTATCACTTAGATTACATTTGTTTTGAATGAGGAAGAATATTTGTAACATTGCGCCATGCCAGCACGGCTTTACTTCCAGTTTAACATACCTCTACAGAAGTATTTCACTCAAAGTGCTAGATAGTCATATGAAAAAAAAAAGAATGCACTAGATTTCATCACCATGCATTGAATTTACCATTTGTAAATACTTTAAACATTTAAACAGAATTCTTTTTATTAAAAATATAAAAAATTAGTACAGTTAATAGCTTGGTTTGTAGTGATATTTGGCATAAATACCACGAATAATATTTCAAAATTGTCATACGTAATTTCACGAGCCGTCAGGCGAGTGAAATTTGAGACAATTTTGAAATATCACGAGTGGTATTTATGCCAAATATCACCTACAAATCATGCTATTATTTGTTTATACTACTACCCACAAAAGGTTTGTAATTTTCACATGTAGGTATTTCAAATTAAGCTGAAATACCACTGCTCTAAGCCAATCAAATTGCAGAAATTTCTGATGTAGTAGTATAAACTATGAAAAAAATTGCGTTTGCCTGTATGTAATCGCTCAATTTAAGAAAAAAAGTTGAGCAAATTCCCAAGAAGTGCTGCCATTTTTATTTGTTACAGGATAAGGTCAGCAAATCGCAGTTGTAATTACAAATACATTTGTTCTCATAATAGACCCTTCTACACTTTCATAAAACTTTTGATCCATCAACACTACTAAGTGGTGGGCCTCAAAATTAGGCAACTTATTAAAATAAGTTTAAAGGTAATACGTCCAAAGAGAGCGAAAAGTGATTGTTAGAGCATTTTGGTGACATTGGCCATCCTCATAAAAAGTCTCGTTTCCCATCGCCCGACCGAAAAAAAAAAAAACAAAACAAAATTCCAGAATACCTTGGAGAAAGAACTACTTTAATTTACAAGCACACGATCTTGCCTTATTAACACCAATTGTCTTAAATTATCATCGATACTTCGTTTTTGTAGTCTTTGTAGACATTTGATAGTCCTGTTAATATACATCTTTTACCATCATATTATATCTTGGAGACTAAACGTGAGATTTAATATGCAATCATGTGTTCATTCTTTTCTTTTTTTGCCCGACCGACCGACCCACCTTCACGAGAGGGAGGGCGATGGGAAACGAAACACTTTATGGGGATGGCCATTTCACCAGTTTTCTTTTCAGAGAAAATAACATTAAAAATAAAATTACGAGAAAGTAAAGACTGATAATAACTCTTTGACGTCCGCTTTGGTCATTTTTGGACGATATGGACCCATGCATATTACTCTGACTTCCTGCACCCATTAAGCTTTCCATTTAAGCTATTAAGATGGTAATAAACGGCCTTGTCACGGTTTTGGAAGCCATGCATCTTGACGAGTTAAGGCAATAGCGTGAGAAATTACAGTGTTTGTATGAGAATCTAATGTCGAACAATTTCCGAAACACGGCTTTTCTAAAAAAATATAAATTGTAAACTCAAGCTACACAGCAAAGGGTTTTACTGACAAATGTTGGGGCCTTAACTGTGCTTAATTTTCTCTAGACGCTTGCTTTAGATTTTCCATTGTCTGTAATTTTTCTTGACAGATTTTAGTCGCCAGGAGGAGAAATGTTCACAGACAAAGTTTTCTAGAGATAATTTTAAAAAAGTGGTTTTAGTACATGCAGTTGCATGTAACGCCCTCAAATGTTTTCAGTAAAATGGTTTGGAGTGAAGCTTTTATTAGTTTACAATTCATAATTTTTTCAGAACAGCCGTTTTACAGCTGGTTTTACGCAAATTGTTCGACATTAAAACCTCATACAAACACTGTAATTTCTCACGCGGATGCCTACTCGTCCTACTTGTCAAGATGGCGTCCAAAATAGAGAAGAGAGCTTTCCACTGATACCTCATTTAGCAAGTTTTGACCAATCCTGACAGAGTTCCAGACAAAACAACAAGCAACATTTGGGGGGAAAACTTAAGACCACTCCAATTTTGCTCGTCACCTGCTTCTCTCTGCGGATTAAACTATTTGTAAAGAACGCCAGCCAATGCAAAGAAAAGGCTATAATGTGGTCAACAAAACTGGCTATAAAAGAAATGCCAAAAGAAAAAAAGAAGAGAGCGAGAAAAGAAATCAAAATAAGTTCGCAAAAAAAAAAGAAAGTCCGTTTCACATGCGCGAAAAACGCTGCTTATGCTTAATGCTTATCCTTAACCATTTTCTCGTCCGCTTAGGCCCGGTTCAGACGCCGAACTTTTCATGAGCCGAACCCGATACATCGAATTAAGTACGCTTTTCATGAGCTGAACCCGATACATTGAATTAAGTACATGAAAAGTTCGGCGTCTGAATCAGGAACGCCTGTTTCAATCTAGAACGGCTCAGCAGTTCTTTTCGCCTACCGCGCACTGCCGCGAATTTCACCTTGGAGCGTGTTTGGAACGGTTTTGATTCAAACTCAGAACTTTTCATGTACCGAACCTAATGCATAAATCATTATAAATAACGTATTTTGTAAGCAGTTTGACCGAAATAAGCATTTTTTGCCTTTTGAACTTAGTTCAGCAGCAATTAAGATCGGGCCTGTGAATCAATTCAGCTGGTTTAAATAATTTGGGTCAGCCTTGATTCCAATTAGGTTAGGCTCATGAAAAGTTCGGTTTCTGAACCGGGCCTTAACTACACCCAATTAGCGGAAAATTAATTATGCCCCTTAAGTGTTATGGAAATCTCTTTTTTTAGCCATTCCCAAAACTAACAGGCGGAAAAGCGGCTCCAAAAGAGAAGATTTGGTCAAAAATGCGGTTTTTTTAACAGAGTCTGATACAGAGTTAACAACTTATTTTAAGAAATATGGGACGAAAGCTTTTTGGACAAGAATAGTGACATCGCTTTAGTAGGAGAAGGAACTTTAAATAATTTTTTGGTGTTGTTTGTTTCTTTCTTGCTGATTCTCGTGACGAATAATGGTTTATTCAGTGGAAACCTTCGTTATTCCCGTTCTCATCTCCAGCAACCGTTTTTTGAACGCCTTTTAAAGGGGCTGTGTCAAACACACCCGCCCCCACCCCCCCTAACCAAAACACTGGAAATAGTGCTTAAGTTTTACTCAAAATAACTCTTAGTTCGTACTAGTGTACTTCAAATATAATGGAACCTTCCAGTGTTTTCTTAACTTTTGACATGGGCCAGTTACAAAAAAAAACTGCCAAATTTGAAAGAGATTCATCTTAGGCGAACGAAGATTTGAAAAGTTGAAAAAATAAAAGAAAAATACGTGGAATTGACCTAATTTCACTTTCGATGACCAGGAGGCAAAATAACGATCATGCTAGGTTTTCCCTCAGACTGATAGAATGGTTTAAACTCTTTCTTATAGAGCACCAAGAGTGTAAAAAGTCACTTTAGCTCATGAGAATACTTCATAGATATAATTTCAACTTAGTGGACCAGAAAAAGTGAAACTCACCTTCTAGACGTATCCCCGCTAAATGCAAGAACAACCCTAAATGTAATACTAACCGTAAGTATAATAAAGTTTAACGCTAAATGTAATATATACCAACTGTAAATGTAATAATCTTTAAGCTAAATGCAATACCAACCATAAATGTAATAAGTCTTTATAAATGCAATACCATCCGTAAATGTAATAAAATTTTACGCTGAAGTGTAATAACACAATAATAGAGTGGCTGCAAAAAGCATGAATGTCAAATGCTTTTCTTCCCTCCGTTTTGAATAAACCTTCTAACATTGACTGGCCAAATGACTCTTTTAATTTCTTTCCAAGATCTTAATTAAATCTATTCCAAGTATTAATACTATACATTTTTCACCTGGAATGTAACCGATTTTCAAACGCCCATTCTATTCATCAGTACCTGCCAATTCACACGCCAGTTAACATGCTTTATTTCCTTCAGTTTATTTTTCAAAGTGCGTCAAAGAAATAACTCAGTGAGGTATTTTTCTCTTTATGAAGGAATATATTGCATGTTCAAGGGTCGGTAGTCTTGCAGGGGTGGGGTGAAAATTATACAAATGGGTGATACGATGGCAAAGATCAGGAGCTAGATTAGGAATTCTGAAAGAAAAGAAATGGTGGAATATTATGTATTTTAATGAAGATATGATTGTCGCAGTGGAAATTACATTCAATTTAAGCAATTGCAAATTAACCCGAAAAAAAGAACAACAGGGACTTCAACAGGATGAAAATTAAAAAAAAAAAAAAAAAGGGGTTAATTTGTCTTGCTTAGACTGCAATTACCACTGCGACGATCACATCTTCATTTAGATTTGTATTGTTTTCCGCAGTTCACATTATCTTCATTCAATATTTATTTCTAGTAGCCAGTAAAAGTTGAAAGGTTAGTCAATAAGGAGGGAAAACATTTTGATATTCATTCTTGTTTGGTACCAGTCTAATACTATGTTGTATCCCAGCTAAATGTAATAGCAACCCTAAATGTAATACTAACCGTACATGTCAATAAAAAAAAAATTAACGGTAAATGTAATACCTATCGTAAATGTAATAATGAAACTTTAACGCTAACTCAGAAGGAAATCACCCCGCCCTTAATGTAATGATTATAAACGCCAAATGTAATAACTTACCTCAACGTGTAAATGAAATGAACTTTTAACGCTGTGTGTAATAACTCAGTAATACTTATTAAGAAAAAGTATTGATGTTCTTCAATGCTCTTTTTCTTCCGTTTCTACTCCAAACATTTTCTGGCCAAACACAATTCTCTCAAACCGATTTTTTCCTTTTCTAGATTGTCCAGTCGTTATTGCGGACAGTTTTCCTTGTCCCTAGTCCTTACATTTTCTCTTATTTGAACCTGCTTAATACAGACACCCCGTTAATTCGAATACTTTCTATGGCCCCCTCAGTCTCCGTATTACAGTCAAACCAGGTCAAGCGTTCCCGTCGCTAACAAACTAATGAATTCATTAACGGAAAAATGACTTCGTTTGTTGATTCCATAATCCATTCCGAAAACAATATTCATATTCATATTCAGCCTCGATTCCATAATCGAATGTTGATTTGATTACTGTTTTTTGAAAAACTACACTTTCCACAAGTCGACCTCAGAATTTTGTATTTTCTTCTTTTTTCTACGAGTCGAGTTGCGGGCGAGTTCTGAAGTTCAAGGCCAAACAAACTGTTACATGTACGCCAGTTTGCTGCATGCCAGTAATCAGTGCAACAGAGCTGACCTCTTAGAAAACACGATGGTCAAACTGAGGTCAGTGTATGTGCGGTGATTGGTGGATTTCGATCCTCGGCCTTTGTCAGTTTCTTTGCGTTTGCGGTCTGTCTATTCCTAGCTGTTATTTTGATTAAAGGCAATGAAAAACGCAACCGTAAACGGCAGGAAAAGGGAAGCAAATACGATTGAACACAACTGGTACAAGAACAAAGAACATGTAGATTTTGTTCATAAACCAAATCAACATTTAATTATTGAATCGAGGTCCAATTTGACTGTTGGATTGTTCATTTTATGAATGGATTATTGAATCAACAAGCGAAATCATTTTTCCATTAATGAATTCATTACTTTGTTAGCGAAGGGAACGCTTGACCTGGTTTGACTGTAACAGGGGTTTACTGTATTTAGAATCACTGAAATCCCATTTCTGATCAATGGGGAAAAAGTAGTAGAGTCAGACTTTCGTTTTCGTAAAACGCTTTCGGGCTTGTGTACAAAAAGACTACTAGGGATAAATACTAAAAACAATGCGCAATGCTCGCCTTTGACATCTCTTAAAAGGAATTGCGGAAGGCTATAACGATAAGCAAGGCATGCGTATTCAGTAATAGGCCTTATACGAGTCAAGTAGAAAAGCAAAAGTTCCTCTGACTTGACTTGTGCGCCTTTAAGCTGGCACAGAAAATACAAGTGCTTTTTTCCTCCCTTTACGACCTCGGATATGTGGTTAATAATTCCACCTAAGATCGCTAGATATCTGCGAACCTAAGATCTTAGCATAATCTACACTCTCTAAATCCTGACCATAACCTTACTTAGTAAAATCCAGCAAGCGGTCTATTATCAATGCTGCGTTATGATTGGTTGCGCTCCTACTAGGCTATATGTTATAACCCACTACTAGCGAAAAGCGCCGACTCAATCTCGTGTCGCTAGCTAAAGTTGCTATTTACTCAGAGCCCATTCGGGCTCGAGGAATAATTGTTAATGAGCCTCCGTGACAGGCGCAGAAAGGGGAGGGGGAGGGGAAGGGGGATATGGAGAAAAGCGCAGAAGGGAAAAGCAGGTGTCGCCTTTCTTCTCTCCCCAACCTCCTCTCTTTTTCCCTTCCTCCTCCCCCTTTCGACTCCTGCTAAGCAGGCTGACCTTAATTTGATCTAAGGCCTAAGCTAAACGTCGAACTTTTCATGAAACGAACCAAACCAAACTTGGTGAGTTAAGTTCATGAAAATTTCGACCTCTGGCCTCAGTTAAGTTCTCCTGAATGAGTCTAGATCGTGCAACACGTTCTATCCGTCTGCTTCAGACGGAGAGGACGTCTGAACATCGTCTCCGGGACAAACGTCGATCTTCACATGCGACGAACTTAAACTAATAAATTAAAAATTTGTATGTTTAGCCTCCTTGGGGAAAAAATTGTTAAAATTGCTTTTTGATCTGATTCAGCTGATTGCTCCGACGCGTCCTAAGTTCGACGTCTGACGCAACAGACGATCTTAACTTAATTTTGGTCAACCCAAACATGGTGGGCAAACAGGACGCCAAATGTGGCCACTTAGTAACTACTTTTGCATGCAGTTTTTATCTGTTTAGGCTCAAAGTTTGCGGGATGGTAGGACTTTGTATTCCGAACAATTGTATGTTTTTTTTTTTTCCATTTTAACGGTTTTTGAAGTGAAAATGACACCACAAGATTGTTAGCAAAATTTAAATTTTAACTAATGGAATAACAAATAGGTAATTTTGAAGGAGGGTGACGAGATAGAAGCAAATGTGGGCTGCGACCCACAGCCACTTTGATAAAAAAAAATGTGACTATTTAAGATGGTTTACAATGAAATGTTTTCAATTACTGATCAGCTCATATTAAAATTTACAATCAAATATGTCACGCCCAGTAAAGGTGAGGGCAAAATTAATAATCGCGACAGCAAAATAGTGAATCAGACTCGGATCGGAGTAGTGGCGTGGGGAGTAAAATTTAATAAATAGCTCATGAGTAAAATACGCGGGAAACTTGTTTAATTTATGCTAACCACGTTCAGGCAAGTACTAGTTTACACGTCACAACACCATAAGGTCCATTTGACTGTTTAGCAAACCCATATTATGAGAGTTGACACCCATACAGAAAGTGGAGCTGAAAACTCTTTATTTCAATTTTGACTGACTATTAAAAAACAGATAGTTCTCCGTTCTATCTCGAGGAAATGAAAAACTACTGAAGTCTTGTAGTTTCACGCGCCGTTAGTCAGTTAGTTAATATGCGAGTTAACAAGCCCATATTTACATACAAATTGGTTCAGCTCTGCTACAGTAAAAACCTCAAGGGAGAACCTTGACTTATTATTATAAAAACAAAAAAAACAATTAATAGCTTAAGAAGGTTCAATTAAAACACCCATCTAATCAATAAGCACTCGCAATAAAACCAGACACGTTTCTTACAAAGACACAAGAAATCAACTTTTTGATCTCTTATTAAAATAATTACAAAAATATTAGCACTAGCTCGCAATGAAACCAGACACGTTTCTTATAGACACAAGAAATCAACTTTTTGACCCTTTATTAAAATAATTTCAAAAATATTAGCACTCGCAATAAAACCAGACACGTTTCTTATAAAGACACAAGAAATAAACTTTCAATGACCCTTTATTGGTGGTGGAAACAATAGAAACGTGGTGGTGGTGAAGGGAAACAATAGAAACGTGGTGGTGGTGAAGGGAAACAATAGAAATGTGGTGGTGGTGGTGGTAAGGAGGGAAACAATAGAAATGTGGTGATGGTGGTGGTGGAAGGAAAAATGTATAAAACAAATGAGGAGGTGGAGTAGGAGGAGGGAAAATTATAATAAAATTGTGAAGGAGGAAAATAAAAATGAAAAGAGGTGTAAGAAAAACATTGTGTGCAGTGTTAAACAAAAGATAGCTTGCCTTCTTTGATCTTCTTTGACCTTCTTTTTGCAATTATTTTAATAAAGGGTCATAAAGTTGCTTTCTTTTTTCTTTTTAAGAAACGTGTCTGGTTTCATTGTGAGTGCTAATAATTTACTGAATATCATTTTTTATTTTTTCGTTACGGTGACTGAAAAGCCAAAGTGATTCCTTTTAAGGCTTCTTGTAGCGTCTGGCTCCTTCTATTAAGCAATAAGAAAGTTAAACATTTTGATCTACAGGGCTAGTTAATTAGGATGGTTACATTTCCTTTCCGTTGCATACTGTTTACCCAGCGAACAAAAGAAAGACCACTGAGATCGACGATTAGGTTTAAAGTCTGCTAAAAGTTAAATTATATCATAGCTAAAAAACAACACAGCTGCTGTCACCCCGTCGACTTTTTAAACTGTTAGCTATTCTCAGCAAATTTTGCAGTTTCTTAACATCACGAAGCCTATTCAGTTCGTTTTGCTTACCGTTTGGCTAGGTAGGTGCTGAGCCGGTAATGAACTTCACAAGTTCTCCTCCGATACAAGGACCTGTAGCGAAACTACTTCAACACTACCGTGAGGTGCAAATAGCTTCCGGAATTTTTCTTGCTTTAGTATCTCTTGCGGCAGCCGTGGGAAATGGGCTTTTATTGATTACGATTTGGAAAGATCCCTTCAAAGCTTTTCGAACACCAACAACCTTCTTTATCATTGGCTTAGCGGTTGCAGATTTCCTCACCGGGATCATTGTTTGCCCGATACAAGCATCGCTAAGCATTGCAGGATATATTGGAATCAAAAGAAACTCTTTGATCTTTCCATTTCTCCAAAAAGCAGCATCAGTGGCAAAATTCATCTCACTAACCACAATGAACAGTTCATACATTATATTGCTTTCGCTTACTTGGAGTCAGTTTTTAGCTATAAGCTCCCCTCACAAACACAAAGCGCTTGTTACCAAGAGAAGAGCTAAAGCCAGTCTGATATTAACCTGGGCTTACACCATAGCGTTTACAATTTTGTATGCCCCTGGAGTGGCAAAAAGAGTCCTCTTTAAAGTAGATCTGTACGTCCACACAACTGGAAGCCTTCTACTCCTTACAATTGCCTACTTTTGTCTGTACAAAGCATTCAAGAGACATATGAGAAGGCTCCATTCCTTGAAAGAAAATAACCTCAGCAGAGTTAACAGAAGACAAAGGCAGTTTACCATAGTCAACCTTTTGCTACTGATGTTCGTCATCGTTTGCACCCTTCCCATAACGGTTGTCTACTACTTGCATATTCATCACACAGAATCCAATACGCACCCCCCTAAGATTGCAAACCTTCTTTCATTCAACATGTTGTTTCTCAAGTTTGCTCTTGATCCCATCATCTACGCTTGGAGGCTGACACAGTACAGCTTTAAAATCTTTAGTAACATGTAGAAGACATAGTTTTCAAATTGACGATGTGATTTCTCACTCGTTGGATAATCAAACACTAAATACGCGACGTTCTCAAAGGCCGATATCGAACAGGGAAAATGTAGATATAGACCAAAGCATGCACGGGAGCTTAAAACCAAGGATCATATAAATCCATAGCTTTGGCAGAATACTTACACCAATATGGTCAAAGACGTTAAAAAAGCCATTGCTGTATTTGATAGGTCCTGGAGGTATGCAATATGGTTAAAGTAGGAATTTTAATTGGCTACTACTTCATGTAAGTCCTACGCAAAAACTCTAGGGGGAATGGATACAAACCTTGGGTGCAGCGATGTCTTGGATCGTTTGGGTGGACAAGCGTTAGTTATGATTGGTCGATGGTATTCAAGGAAAGCATTAACCATTAACGCTTGTGTACCGAAAAAATCCTAGAAATAGTTGCGCCGAAAGCTTATACGTTCCACCACACTGAAAACCGTCTTAAGCTGAAGATTTTTTAAAATCTTCATTGACTCCAATGTACACGATGAAAGGTTGTTATCGTAACGTAGTCGCAATTTTGAATTGATTAGTCAGAAAAGTACCTACGAATAATTGTATATTTCGCCAGTTGGCGTAAAGCAAAGCCATATGTTTTACAAGCATTTTCCTAGAAATCTTTTTGATATTGATGCGGATTGTTTATGCTAATATATTCAATACATGCATCTGGAACTCAAGCTCTTTGTGTCGACTCCGAAGACTGTGATTACATCATGATGGTAGTTTTGGAACGGTACACTCCTCGGTATTAAACGCACAGCATTTGTAACTTTCCCAGTCTGGGCTTCCAGCTTCCTTCTGCTCATTTTTGCACGCCTCGTCGTAATCGCTCTGGTGCTTTGAATAGCAGCCCTGGCATGTATTCAGCATACAAAGTCTTGTTGTAACGAGGTCTTTGCCATCCACACTATCAGGATGTGGCTCTTTCTGATCACATGTACTTAAAGCACTGGCAGTATGGGCTGAAAACGAAACTTTAAGATTTAATTAAGGGGTTCGCTATAGCTCATCGTCCTAATAATCTGACAAACAGAAAAAGGAAAAATAAACTAATTGTAATTGTGCTTTTTTTATATCATATGGATAAGAGTAAGGCGTTGAAATGGTTGAAAACGTGGCTTGATACAACTTTCTTTCTTTTTTGTGTTTGAATTTCTTTATAATGACTTGCGCTTTTAAGCATAATTTCAGCAAGAAAAGTTAAGGAGGTTTTAATTAAACGAACAAGTTTAATCTGGTACCCAGCTCTGTACACGAGCTTAGTACACCGTCAACCTCAATCTCCCGCAGCTTAAAGGCTAACATAGTACGCCGACATCAGTAGGTGGTCGACTATTTTTCTTTTCATATGGACGCCATCTTGGATTCGGATTTTTTACCGGGAAGAATTCTTTTGTTTTTCTTTCAAGATTTCTTACAGCTTTTCTAATGATTTTAAGTTTAAAGAACGTTTTCAAAGCTTAAAGGAATGCTAGTGTTAAGTTATTAGTTTTAAACCATCCACGTTACCTTGCATGTTATAAACAACGGCCACCACCGCAATCAATGATTGAATTAAAACTGCTCTGAACACCATTTTCATAAACCCTTGTTCAACTGCAAGATATAACAAAACCAAAATTATACCAACGTCATTTTCATGTTCGAGCAAGATACCGCAAAAGAAACAGATGTCTAAATATGATCGTATTGGACATGTTTTTATATCGCAGGTGTAGTGCTTTTATATTAATATCTGAACTTGTAAATGTAGACTTTTTAAAATATCGGTAGACTTACCTCCATTTTTCTAATTAAGGCTAACAAGACAAATTTATAAACTTGAAAGGAAATATAAATTTCAAACATGCTCGGTCAAGTGTAAGTCGTGCAAAAATATAATTTCCATGGTGACAGTAAGGTAACGAGGAATTATGTCCTGAAGGGTTTTTGCTGAAAAGTAAATATTGTAACTACATGCATGGTCTGAATAATTATAGCTGTGTAATATTCTTCTTCAAAAGTTAAAAAAAGGAATATTAAATATGGTGACTCTCTTTCAATTGCTTTGAAATAGCCTCAAGGAATTCAGTCCAAAAAAAAAGAAGAGAAAAAAAAAAATAAAGAGAAAAAGAAAATGGAACTAGAAAAAGAACAAGAACAACGGCGGGATACCCAGAGTAATTATTATTGAATTAAAAGAGTTACTCGCTTTGACTACAAAGCTTCTTCGGACTTCGAGTTTGTAAGATGTTGTACGCATGTGGAGTAGAATGGCAGGGCGAACCAGGGGCAGCTTGTCAGGACGATGAAATGTGACGTGTTCAGAGTTAATAGTAAACGTTCACCACGAACATTTCATCGTCTCAAGTAGCTGTCCCTGGCTCTCCGAGGATGGGTTTATACGGGATTTTTAACAGTTTCTCACTTTTGGTAAATATTCTCATGGTAATCAAGCATTTTAAGCTCATACTTCAAGTCAGCACAGTTAAAGTTCCATTGCATAGCTTTACTAACGATAACAACAACACGGTGGGTTTTAAAGGGGCTGTGCCACAGCGGTCCAGTTCATTTTGTTTAATTTTGCAAATTACTCGCCCTCAATCGCTATGGAACTTTAAGTAAGCAAAGAAATTACTGGTAAATGACAAAATCAGAGATTGCAGACAAACAAATATGTCTCCTGAGCATTATTTTTGAATGCACGCAGCAGGGATCAAATTTGAAAAGGTGTTAGGCTGAACAGTTTTCAAAAACCTAGTTTCAATCCGTTTCAATCTTCTTCAGTTTTGCCCATCCATGGCATCTGTTGTTTCTCGGTGTTATGTTATTTTAACCTTCCTTTGAAGTTTTATAAACCGGTTATTTTTATATTTTTCTTACTTAACGGGCATTTTGTAATTCCCTAATTTGGCTGAATTTCGTGACACAGCTCCTTTAAGGCTAATATAGCTTATGGGGCCGTGTTAAAAAAAAAATGTTAATAAAATAATAACAATTATTTTTTTAAAAAAGTACTTGAAATAAATCGTCTCTTAAACTTTGATAAAAGTAGTTATAGTATCCGGCAATAAGCGCGAGTAAAGCATTGATATATAGTCGTTATTACATTTCTTTTGTCCTTGGGTCTCCAATTTTAGCATATTTTGCAAGTCTTTGCCTGATTTAAAGTATCTGGTAAAATAAATAGGCGAATAGACTGCCTTTAAGCGATTATGTTGTTTTCTCTAGAAGAATACGACATTCACCTCATACTTACTAAATCTTGATACTCAAATGCCTTTGGTTCATGTAATTCGGGAGCTGTCTTGATAGAATGGGTCTTCGTCACAGGAACATTGGTTGAAATAACATATTAAATATGCAGAAAATTGCATATTCACTGTCATACTTTGTCATTTTCCATCATTTGCACATCTCCTATAATACACCTTTCTGGCCTACCTCCCAAAGATTTTGCATAAATTGTCTTCAATTTCTCTTGCGACGACTGAATACCCGTGAGAAATAAAAAACAAAGGTTACGCAGACTTTTGGGGGACCAGGAAGGTGTAATATTGGAGATATGCAAATGGTGAATGCGTTCTTAATAGTTTTCCATTTGCACGTCGTTTAAATTATTCGATAGTTTTGAATAGCTCACGTTCGATATATTAAAATTCTGACATGACTCCAAGGCTTTCTGGTAATTTCTCTATATTTGGTTTAGGTTTTCTTTGTGCTCAAGTCTGTTTTGGGAATTGCGAGACAATAGAGTCTTCAAAAATTTGCAATTTTGATCCTAAAGCCTCGGAGTCATGTTAGAATTTCAATCTATCGAACGTGCAAACACTATTGAATCTATACAGACTGTGGAGCGGAAAAATCTGTTGGTTGGCCAATCGTTAATATTCAACCCTCAAAACTTAGTTGTGAGTTTTAAGATTTAATATTTCGGCACAAAATTAAAGACGCTTGTCGTTGCCCTAACAACATTTATTGGCTAGTAATTTGAAGGTTTTAATCCATAGATTTTGTTAGAAATCAGTTTTGAAATCTTGATTTAAGTGAAGGTCAGTTTGAAATTGTGCCATGGATAAGGAGCCTGTCTGGGGCAAAGTGGATAGTGTATTCAAGATGGCGTCCATTTGAAATATGGCGTAATTTTCACGCCAGAAGAAGTTAGCAATTCACGTGAACAAAGTGCTATACAAGCCAGTCTAGGACTTAATAGGGAGTTTAAGATACGGAGAGTACGGACTACGAACTACTGCTGGACGAGCGTTGTCCTTCGTTTGTAGCACTGGGTTGAGTCGTGCAAATATAGAACGTTAAGATTGCACTACAGACAGTAGACTACGAGAGAAGGGGCGGAGTGGGAAACAACACTCAAAGATCGATTTTCTTGTTTTCATCACAGTTAACAAAAATGCAAGTCACTTTTGCATGTGATCTTATCTTTAGAACAATGAACAAATTCTTTCATACTTGAAGGAAGCAACTACACGTAATTACTTCGGGTGAAATTGGTGAACAAAGTTTTGGTTACACAGGTTTAATTTTTTCGCCCACTTATGTCAAATATTAAAGAAATAGACAGAAATAGTAATAGCTCATTTATTAGATTTAGAAGGTGGATATCTCCGACTACTGATTTGATGTAGTTTGAACAGTTTGAAGTATTGAAATGCCGAGTTTCGATTGTCTCGAAGATGTTTACATCATTTTCATTCAGCAAATGCGATACAAAAACTCGCATAAACAAATGTCTTACAAGTAGAAAGACAAGACAAGAAGACAAGAAAGAGTTCGAACAAACATTGAAACTTTTCAAGTGCGAAGAGAAAGTAAATTACCTGCATGATTTCTCTTCTCCTCGGCCGTCAATCTGAAGCTTATTTAAATATGAGCTTAGCTAGATAAAAATGTAGGCACAACAGTGGATTAAAAGCGTAAATCTGAGCAGAAATTAGACACAACTTACATATTTCGCTTCCCTCTCACTTAAAGCAGGTGAATTGAAAACTTTTTTACGAATGAAAAGACGAGATTCTTGAATAACCGAGACGGCAAAATACGAGCAAAATGTTCTCCGTAGTCCCGACTACGCGAAACAGCTCAACAACTCACCGTAGCCGTAGGGCTACGCGGGAAAAATGAACAGTCACGTGGCTTTGATCATGCGCAGTACCATGTTCATCCGTAGCCGTAGTCCGTAGTCGCCGTATCTTAAACTCCCTAATATCGGTCAGGAAGAACGACCGACAAAACAAGGGGTGGAAAAAATAAAGATCTTTAACTTGATCATGGGAACAGGTTTGGCGATGTTCATATCAACTTTCCGGGGGGACTTCCGGAGCTGCCCGTCAAAAAACTAGAATTTTTTAAAACTTCTAAAGGAGATCAACCCTTGGTATGGCTCAGGCTCTATCAACCTCGTCCCCAGGGCTTTTCCCTTTTTTAAAGGAAAGGCCCTGGGACGGAGTTGAGGCTCTATTAAACCCCAAAACGAGACAATTCACTGTTCTGTTAAAAGTAGCCTTCAGAGAAGAGACGACCGGAAAGACGTCTGCCGTTTGCAGGCTATGTATAGCTGAATGGAGAATTCTAAGGACAGATATCTTGAAGAACTAGCCTAAGTTACGATATTTCCTGTTTATTTTCCTTTGAAGATATCAATGAAGATATCAATGTTTAAGTTAAATCATAACTAAGAATTTTCCCCTTGAATCTTTCCACAGGAATATTAATTTCATCCTCCGTCCAGTTATAACATAAAGCAAACAAAATAGCTCACAAGTGAACAATGTCAATTTATGTCTATTAACATGGTCCATAAATGGCATGTAGCTTCCACGCCTCAATTGTTAAAAATCGCTGTAAAAGGAGCTAATAATTAGGCACAAGTAATACAAATGTCTAGTCTAGGATCCTTTTGTTTCATTACAGTTATCACTTAGATTACATTTGTTTTGAATGAGGAGCAATACTTGTAACATTGCGCCATGCCAGCACGGCTTTAACTTCCAATTTAGCAGACCTCTACAGAAGTATTTCACTCAAAGTGCTAGATAGTCATATGAATTAAAAAAAAAAAGAATGCACTAGATTTCATCACCATGCATTGAATTACCTTTTTGTTAATACTTTAAACATTTAAACATAATTCTTTTTATTAAAAATATAAAAAACTTACTATGAAAAAAATTGCGTTTTCCTGTATGTAATCGCTCAATTTAAGAAAAAAAGTTGAGCAAATTCCCAAGAAAGTGCTGCCATTTTTATTTTTTACAGGATAATAATATACACGAAAAAATCACTCAGTTCTGATTGGCTGAGAAAGGAGTGCAGCTCTTCTGTAACACGAGTGCAAAATGTGTAACACGAGTGCAAATTACAAATGCTTTCTGATTGGTTGAAAACACAAAAGGAACCAACAAGAACCAATCAGATTAGAGCTGTTTTAATAACAAAAATTCAAGAAAATGGCCATGGTTTTCAGCAGGCGTCGACGGGATTTTATTTTGTAAGCAAAACAGCAATAGAAAAGCTAAAAAAATATTCCAAAAACCCGAACACAGTAAAAAGTACGTCTTTCTGGCTAAATGTATTGAAAATGCGTTGCTAAGAGAAAAATACTGTCAACAAAATCGAGGAAAATGAGCCAGAGAAACTAAAAAACAAGCTACTTATAACAGACTACGCTAAAGTAAAAAAATAAAGAACGAAAACGGTTGCAACCACACGCAAACCATGACAGCTACACTCTTCAGGCATTTAAATGAACAAGGATACAACTCCATGATAACAACAGGGATTTCAAGTCATGTACGTTATTTGTTGCTCTCTTTGAGTCTTTCGTGGAGCGAAGACCTCTATTAAAACATCCACGCGATGGTCTGTTTTTTTTTTCTACCTCAGTAGCAAACGAAACCGAAAATTTAAACATCTGGTCCAAACTAAACCAACGGGCGAAAATACCATAACTCACATAATGAAAGTATCCGTAGCTGGTACTAGCCTTAAAGAAAGTGAGAAAAAAGTTTACGAATCATTGTGCAAGAAAAACAACAGTCAGGAGGCTGAAGAAAGCAAAGATTGTAAGTTCAGAACATATCGTCAGTGTCACAGGCTACAGAGGTATAAATGTCCTTAACGACTACGATGAAGCCGACGAAGAAGAGCTACGATGACTCTTGCAGTAGGCCAAATAAAATAATGAAAACTCCAGGGCTGAGAAAAAGCAAATATGATATTAATACTGGCAGTTTCCGACATCACAACAACTGTGGCTCCACTCACCCATCGATGGCAGCGTCGAAGGAAAACAAATTGCCTCCTTCATTTTTGGGTCTTAAATCTCAAAAATTTGTCCATGAATCCGGCTATGATGAGGTCCCAGGAACAGACAATGATAAACAGTCGTTAAAAAACCTTAGCAAGTGTCTTTCATCTTTGGCTGCTCGAAGCGTTTTCCTGATTTCAAAACGGCAGTATACTTCTTGAAAACGCTTCTTGTAAACCCCGAGCTCTCGTAATCGAGGATGAATTTAAAAACACTTACTTTTGCTGATTGTTGTAAACCAAGTTATCTTTAACAGGCTGGTGACCATATAAAAAAATCCTTGCACATTTCCAAGTTCTTAGCTGAATGATTTTGAAAGCGTTGGTCTTGAAAAAGTTTGAATTTGACAAAGGTCCAGGTAGTCTGTTTCAGCCAATCACTTGAATGAACTAAAAACGCGCGCGCTGTCAAAATTTGTTGTTGTAGTTATGTTTTTCGTGTATATTATTAATAAGTAATCACATGATTTTTCTCGTGCAATTTGGAATAAATGAGCACTTGTAAATTTTTCAAAGACCACAAAATGCACTCGCCCTACAGGCTCGTGCACTTTTGTTGGTCTTTGAAAAATTTACTCGTGCTTATTTATTCCAAATTGCACTCGAAATCATGTGATTACCTATACTAAGGTCAACAAATCGCAGTTGTAATTACAAATACATTTGTTCTCATAATAGACCCTTCCACTCTTTTATAAAACTTTTGACCCATCAACACTACTAAGTGGTGGGCCTCAAAATTAGGTAGCTTATTAAAATAAGTTTAAAGGTGATACGTCCAAAGAGAGCGAAATTAATCTTTCTCCACAAAGTCGAAAAATCATACACTTGTTTGTGTGGTGGGGGAAAGCTTGCCCCCACCACACAAAACGGTAGATTGCATGGCCTTAAGGAGCTTTATCTTTGTAAGTTTTCAACAACTCACTTTCAAACTTGGTATCTTTATTGGTCTTAAGACAATCTTCACCAAGCCGTGTTGGCGGGGTTTGCTAACTGGTGCCAGTCAAAAGTTGAAAAAACCTTGGAAGGATCTATTATGAGTCATCATTCTTTTTTTTTCTCCCGAGGGCTTATATGGAGGTGACAGTGTATTTGTCTTGGTTTTCGGTGTTGTAGAGTCGTTCCGTTCTTGGTGACGACTCATATACCTCGGGAGAGGGGGGTGAGGAGGAGCTTTTTCTGCTTCCTGTACAACTCTTCCCTGGATTTTCCTCTATGCTGTTTGTTTCATCTTCGCGCATGTCCGTTGAGAATTCCTGCAACAGTAGACAAAACGTCAAAATCACAATCGTTATTATATTTGCCCAATTTACCCTTAATTTGTTTTTAGGCTTTTCCTACGAACAAGACTTTTCTTCAGAGCCTGAAGCATATCTAGCAAAATTCAACGGAGCCCAACAGAACCTTTTCGGACAATATGATTACCGTATGCTATGCGGTCATGCAAGGCAACGTTTAACGAGATATTAGAAATTAGGAAGGAGGATAAAATCACTGAACAAAGATTAGTCAAGTAGCAAGTTAGTAAGCAAGAATTAAGTGTTGAGAGAAAAATTACCGGACTGTTGCATCATGATGCACAGTTTCCGACTAAAACAACAAGCCGTGTACTAACTTCGTCAAAATCTGTGGGGTACACTTTTAAGACACTTTGTCTTAAGCATCTTGTGAAACAGCCTCTCGATAGTGAAGATCACATTACCACTGCCACAAAGTCTTTGACACGTTTTATCAGACAATCTCATCAACATTTTAGACTTGACCGGTTTTATGTAACACAGAATCTATCAAAATCTAAGATAATTTTAAGGAGGAGTCGTTCAAGTTCTACTCGGTAGTGGAAGAGGTTTTTTCTCTTACCTAATTGCTGATAGCTCGTGGAGAAGTCAAACCGGGAGAACGGGACTAAATATTTAGAAAACGGACCTCTGGATCAAGGGTATGCAAGTTCACGAGTAAAAACGAAGCTTTCAAATACTTGGCTCAGTCTTTACTGGCGTTTCGTTGGTTCTACATTACATGGGACTCCTTAAAGTTGTACGTAAAAAATTTGTCTTAAATCATGAAATAATAATAATAATAATAATAACAATAATAATAATAATAATAATAATAATAATAATAATAATAACAATAATAATAATTTGAAATTAACATGCATGTTGAAAGGGTGTCAAAGATTATATAGAGTGGATAAGGTAATGCAAAGCACTCTGGAATGGCCCTTATGAGTGTTTACGCCTGACGAGCAAATTTCACGACCAAGCCTCGCTCGCTCATGAACGGAATTATTTGCATTTGCACTCATTACTCATGGTATTGTTTTTGAAACAACAGTCTTGGGGATTCAATGTAGTAAAACTTTGTCAAAAAAGATTTTCGAAACAAGACTCGGTGGTGAAATTGCTCGTCTGACGTAAACATGCATGACGTCGGCTATTATGAGAAGACAGGATAGAAAGAAGAAAGACAGTCATACCAGCAGTAGAGAGAAGAGGTGGAGCCGGCCGGAGGACTGCTCCTTACTCATACCTGTACCTCATAGAGCTCTCCATGAGCGTCCTCGGCTATGTGAAATGGACTTCCATAGAATGGCGAGGGATTGTCATATGTTCGTCCCACATTCATTTCACTAAATTAAAATGCAGCAATTTGAGTTTGAATTTTATTGAACTTTCTTGAAATTCATAAGATAATATAAGAGAATACAGGAAGGGGCAATGATATTGATTGTGATGAATTAACTCTTGGACATTACTAATGGTTTCAGAAACTGCTTTAACGCTCGCCACAGTGTTTTTCACACCAATAAAGCTTCGAAAGGAAAAAATAAATCTCTTTAAAAAAAGGCTCCGCCTCGCTTTTATTTTTAGTTCCAATCCACTTCTCGGTGTCTAAAGTTATAAGATAAGGTAGAGTCACTCGTTTCGTATCTCCATAATCTAATCAATTCATTATACATTGTAATAACAATCTTGTACTCTGCACGAATGGACGTCAAAAGGTTTAAGACGGAATCCATCACGAAATTGTGAATGAGTACTTTTAATTTTAAGTGGACAAAAACCTTGTACCAGAATAATTTAAACAATATTGCATTCTTTTTTACATTTTTCAAGGGCAATAGATGTAATTAGTTATCTGTAATAACACCAAAGAAAATTTTGCATGGGAGCCTGAGAAAATAAATGTCAAATTTCACAAAATGACATCTTTTACATGAAATTTTCAGAATTTTACCTCTGTTTTCACAATTCTTGCGAAATTTGACATTTATTTTCTCGGGCTCCCATGCGAAACTTTCTTTGGTGTTATTACCGATAACTAATTATATCTATAGCCCTTGAAAAGTGCTAAAAAGAGTGTGATATTGTAAGGTGTTTGTCCACTGAAAAGTGAAATTACTCAATTTGCCGATGGATTCCATCTTAAAGTGTCAATGAATTAGTTTACTTTCAGTCGAGCCCTATAATTTTCATTGTTTTCCAACCAATTGAATTTTTCAATCATCTTGAACTTAAAAACAGGAAAACACTGCTCGGAAGTAGTGTAAATTTGTTCCAAGATTTATATAGGAAACCATGATCGTCAAATAGGTCTGTCCTAGAGTATAGAAGGGTACCAAATGAAAATCTACAATATTCTTACTAGGATCCATCTTCGTCGTCTGTTCTCATGCCCCAGTTATGGTACGGGTCAACCCAGATAGGATTTGATCTGCAGTGGAATGGTAAATTATATTTAAGTTACAGCCCAGATGAGAAGAATGATAGGACAAATTGCTCGGAACATGTTGGAATGCAAAAACACGGTAGTTTCACTTCTCAAACTCATTAATAATTCATAATTTTATAAAAAAAATGCCAAAAAATAAATGTTTAAAGGGGCTGTGTCACGGTAGTCCAGTTAATTTTCTTTAATTTTGCCAATTACTTGCCCTCAATCGCTGTGGAACTTAAGTAAGCAAAGAAATTACATAAAAATGACAAAATCGGAGATCCGAGTCAAACACATATGTCTCCAGAGCATTATTTTTGAAGTTGCAAGCAGCAGGGATCAACTCTGAAAAACTGTTAGGCTGAACAGTTTTCAAAAACCCTAATTTCAATCCGTTTGAATCTACTTCAGTTTTGCCCATCCATGGCATCTGTTGTTTCTGTTGTGTTATTTTAACCTTCCTTTAAAGTTGTAAGCGGTTATTTTTATGTTTCTCTTAATTTAAAGGGCATTTTGGAATTTCCTAATTTGAATGAATTTCGTGACACAGCTCCTTTAATGAGTGTTTGGAAATCAAATGAAAAACTGGTCATTTTTGCTAGCCTGAATTTCATCCGACTGCTTCGAGTCGTTTTCTCCTCTCAGCAACGACGTTACTGAGGGATTAATAACGACTCGAAGTAATCGGATGAAATTCAAGCATCATTGTTGCATCCGTAATTTCTCCTTCTAAAATCATTTTGTTCTTGCCCAGATCTCCCTCTGTGAAGCGTAAGACATTGTCAGACCCGGGTACGAGATAAGACCTTAAATGGATCATTAGTGAGCTTAAGCAAAGACGTTTTTGAACGACGCACGTCAATCGGAAGTGTTTGTTTTTATTCTTGGGAAGTCGGTTGGCCCACATTTGCGGCAAATCGTCTTTTTAAGACTAAAGGCACCAAAATACAAATTTTGAAGTACCGTAAAATTCCGTAAATAAGCCCCGGGGCTTATATTTTTCGAATGCCCTTTTTGAGGGGCTCATTTTTGGAGGCGCTTATGTTCGGAGGGGCTTATGCGTCTCAAAATCGATAGGGCTAGCCTTATAGTTGGAAGTAAATTTACCGTTTTTACTTTGTTTTACTTTGTATTTGAGGGAAATTTTCCAAGTACAAGGGGCTTCTATTTGGAGGGGCTTATACGTGGAGGGGCTTATTTTCGGAATTTTACGGTATAAAGGCGGCAGATTAAAGAGGAAAGAGGCCCACTTGCGGTTGACATGCGTCGCTCAAAAACGTCTTTGCTTAAGCTTGAACACTTGCTTGACTGACTTGACTGGTTGGATGCCTTTGTGTATAAAAGAATCTTATAATCTCGAACTTGAACTTGTGTTTAAAAGTTTGATCCTGAACAGTGCGAGTGTGGCTTACCCAACACTAGGTACTCGTTCGGCTCGACACGAGTAAATTTTTAAGAAATTAAAAGCAACTGAAAAAGTGATCACATATGGAAAATTGAGAGCAGCAACTTTTTTTCACTTAAAAGTGAAAGAATTTAACAAACCCTTCAGAAAGATGCAGGTTTGTTGCCGATATCGATGTAACGGTTCCATTTCCATTCACTGAGCGGGAACCTGCAAGAAACAGGAAATCAAGTAGTTTGCTCGCAAATAATTATATATTCCAATTAATAGTACATTTGGAATCGAAAACCCAAAAAATTACGAGGTAGGAATTACTTTTGCACGTTTCATTCGTTTGACCTCAAACTTTGCAGGATGGTAGAACTTTGTTTTCCAAAAAATCCTATGTTTTTTGTTTTTCGATTTTAACGTTTCTTTTGGCGGGAAAATGACGTCACAAAAACATCGGGTTCTTTGGAATACAAAGTCCTACCATCCTGCAAAGTTTGAGCTCAAACGAATAAAAAATGCAAAAGTAGTTCCTACTCAAATTTTTTTGGGTCCTATACGCCCACCGTGATAATTTAATATTACTTCTGTACGAGCAGCCGGTCTATGAAATATAACTCCGCCATTATAGAATTTCACGTCCCGCTCGTAAGACCGATTCACACTAGTTACATAGACGAATGCATAAGAAACCTGTTCGTGTGAAACCCAAACCCAGGCTAAAACACAAACAAAAACATAAGCACATTTTAATGTAAAGAAAACTTATCCTTTTGTTATACCACCTGTAACTATACTCGCAAATGTAATTAAACCGACAGGTGCATGCAGTCAATCAAAACGTATGTTTTCTATGTCTGCCGCTTTGGCGCAGCTTGTGTCACTTTTGTTATTATTATAGATTTAGTCAGTAAATGTAGCTTTAAAATTAGGTCTCTTAAAAAGACAGAACAAGAAACCCTCTAAACCGATTATAAGTTGCTCAAAGGGTAAGCACTGAAGGTAATCATGAACATGGCTAGAATAGTAAATAATTCACCGTTTAGTTTGTATTTACCTCCATAACTGGCTGCAGTTGCTGCCCTGAGTTTTCGTTTTTGCCTAAACAAGTTTGAAAATAAAAATGCACATACAACATTTATCTGAATTAAATAACAAAAAAATGAATACAAACTAAAGAGGTGGCGAGTTTGCTATTCTATTTCATTAAAATTGCCTCCGCCAAGATAGGGTGAAGGCATTAAGGTAAGGCTGGTTTTATAAATATCTGTTATCATCAACAGCAACAACAACTGAAAGTTAACTCCAAAAATAAGGGAACATTGGTTGAGGACGTACCTTTTCCTCAGCTTAAATATCACACAACAGAATATCAAAATAATCAAGAAGAGAAGGATTCCCAGGCCGATCACCACAGCTAACACCACCGGAAACTCGTCTTCTTTTTCCTCCGGAACGTGAGCCTTGTGATAAGGAAAAGACAAAAACTTACAATACGAATTTGTAATCTCTGCCTAAAGATTAATGACAACTGAAGTGTGTTGCTTTTATTAAGTTGACCTAAAGTTTCGTCGTATTTTAAGGTCATTTTCCTGTTTCGTATCTCTTAACATATCATGATTTCTTTAACAAAAAAGACCTGTATTGGAAGTGATTTTTACCGATTCAGTCGTCCTGTTTCAACAAGGTTTTATCACCATCACCATTATCATCATCATCATCATCATCATCATTCACCATCACCATTGTCGTCGTCATAGTCGTCGTCATTAACGAAATCGTCATCATCCTCGTCATTCAGTGTAGACACTGCCATCGTCGTCGCCTTCATTATCATTTCCTTATCATTCATCTCATAAGAAAATTTTTTAAGCATGTGTTGGGCATGTGTTTAAGTTTATCTTATGGTGATAACCGCTATAAATTGAATTTACCTTTACTTCTTTAATTTTCCATTCCTGGAAAAACGGAAGACGCTTGTCGTAGTTGTTATCGATTTTTCTATAAGAAAGAAACATATTTTTAATTATTTCCGCAGTTCTTTAATAAGGAAAAATTAATGTAGAACATGTTCCAAGCCGGGTATGGTACAGTATCTCGACGTGATAAAAATCCTATTCAATGAATTTCCACTTGCATTGCAGTTTTTTGGCGAATGACTTGGTTTATGACCAGGTACAGAGATTTCCTGTTGAATTTGCGCCTTATAAATTTTAAATTATTATTATTATTATTATTATTATTATCATTATTATAAATTATTATTATTATCATCATTATTATTATTATTATTATTGAATCACTTATTGGCGGGTCAAATAACAAAATGTAGGGCTGTGAAGTTAGACCACAATGGAACAAAATTGTCATTAATTGATTTTAACCATTGTTTAAAATGCGGGTAATGAACTAGCTTCCATTTTTCAAAATTATGACTGGCTATTGCCTCACTCCAACCCCTGTCTTTTTGCAACCCTCTTCAAAGAACAAGAAAAAATCCTGCGAATAGATCAAATCACAATATAAATGCCTGTATAGAACCCAGACTTACTCGATGACAATATCCTTGTCAACCACTTTGTTTGTTTTCGGATCGACTGCATGAAACAACACTGCCGTTCTATGGAAAAAGAGGGTAAATATGCAAAGAATCAGCAAATCTTATTTTCTGTAGGATAATAAAACATTCTACTGAGGCCTGCCCACCCCTTTGCCCGCCTTGTCGTGTATATATGCCCGCGCTCCAAAGGCCCCTTAAAAAGTAATGGAATAGTGCAAAAATTTAACAGAGAAGATATAAAGGAAGAATTGTTACCTGTCATAGTCATATTTTCCATTTTCATCTTTGTAATAGTTTATGTCATCTATATTGATAATATAACCAGTGATATTCTCCAGAACCCTGAAAAGTAACAAACCATGACTCAAATCAGTGGTGTGAAGCGTCTTTAGGGATCGGTCAATTTTTATTGCTGGGGGGGGGGGGGGGGAGGATTTTAGAGGAATCACTTGCTTTTTGGGAGATAGCGGAATTCAGAGGCGGAGGGGGCACTCAAATTTGCTTGGAAAATGCGGACATCGGGACAGTCATCGAAAGTTATTAGGGGGATCACTTCAGTGAAGTAACATTCAAAGGGGGGATCGGCTACATTTCACCTTGTTTAGCCCAAAATCACCCCCCCCCCCCCCCTGCCCCAGGTGATATATAATGAGCGGTCCCTTAGAGTCTGAAAATAAAGTCTCAACAGGATAAGAACCAGTTCTGATGACCCTACAAGTTTTTGTCGGAGGATATATTTTTCAGTGTTTGCCGGTAATAATTTTTCCTCCTTAAGTGTAGCGCCTGAACGTGGTGGGTAGGATTGAGTGCCTTGATGACCCTATAAGCCATCAGTTAAGACCTTTGTCCCTGGTGGGTTCAACCGTGCTGGGCAGGTTTTGGGTGAAAGGTAAGACGAATTGACCTAGACCTCCAGTTTGGGGGTTTGGTGATGAGTTAATGTCCTATCTCCGTTAAAAGATATCATTAGAGAGGTTAAGCATCACGTTTACGTCAAACGGCAAACGCGAATTTGTACCACGTGACCAAGGTTCCCCTTTTCTTGTCGTTAACTGCTCATTATTTCAACACATAATTAGCACTTTCACGCAATTTTTTATAAAGAATTGTTTTGAGCCGCTTTCATCTGCTCATTTTTTCTATTTTGAAAAATTCTCAACTTGAATCTGCTGTATACGTTTACTGAGACCAGACACAGTATTCAAAATAGCTGGAGAAGTGTGGGGGCCTTGTGCGCAATAGAGAGCAAGGAGGCAAGGTAAGGTAAGGATAATAATGTTTAATCAAAGTTACCGTTTCAGCTCATCTTGATTTTCACGAACGAAATCTGGTGATCTCCCTGAGATAATGACAGCTCTCTGGACGTCAGTTAACACATATATCTACAAACAAGCGGAAGATCAATAATTAATGTACAGTAATTTGTTTTGTACACCATGAGTTCAACTGGCTTGACGTTTATCAAAAAATCGTGGAAACATTTAACCTACCTTAACTTCTGCGGTATCATTTAGATACGGCTCTTCACCAAAGCGATCCTTGGCGATGACATCAACGGAAAATTCCTTCCCAAACTGCCCCGCGTAGGATACTTTGGCTTTGATCCAACCAGTCTCACGGTCCATACTGAATGCTGTGCTATCCTTTGTGTTAAGTAGCTCATAAGCAATACGGCTGTTGTTTCCCTCGTCAGAATCCGTCGCCTAATTTTTAAAGAAAACGTCGATTACACTAGTTTCCCTAACCTAAGTAATAACTAATTCTCCTTTAGACAGTGCACTGTGAGTCTGCTACACCGGACATATGGGTGCTCCTGACTTGAAACAGTGATCGACAAGTGAATCGAATATATTTTTTGTTTAAATTGAACCGAGGCAAATCCTGCAGTACCATAAAAGAATAGCTTGAATTTGTCAAATCGTAACTGAAAGCAAGTTTAAAAGAGCTTTGTCACGAAATTATCAACATTCAGCAGTGGCTATACGGGTGAAACATATAAAACAACTGCTTAGAAAGTTGAAAGAAGGTATGGATATAACTCGACAAATATAACGAATGAAAAACAAATAGACAAAATTTTAAGAAGATTAAAACAGATTTCACTTGTATTTTTTTAAAAAATTGTTCCCCTGACGGTTTTTCTATGTTCATTTTTGTTGTTTGCAAGGGTTTAAGGAAACATCTTTGTCTCGACCATGAGGTTGTGATTTTGTCATTCACATTGCTTAGTTACTTTCATAGCGAATAAGACCTGTTATCTAATATATAGTTAACATTATAAACAAAATGAACAAGCCAGCCCTGACAGCTCCTTTAACTGCTTATTTTAACAAAAATATCGTGGCGGTGCTCCTTACAAAAACTTGAAGAATGTTACTTCCGTGTTGTGCATCCCCGGAAACTCCTAAAAGGTAATACATGAGTAACAGTGAGCGTGTTGAAAAAAGGTATAAAGCAAAGCACACGTTTTTACTGAGTGCAAGAATTTAGACAAAAAAAAAGCTTTTACCTCCAGTGTAAAGTATGTTTGAAAAATGTGGTCCATTATCGTTTTTATCTGCAATCTGTATGACAACCAACTGAACTCCAACGTCATCTGTTTTAAGAACAGGTATACCTCAGTAATACGTACCTTATATCTGGTAATTTCTAAATGTAAATGGTATAAAGCCACTAAAAAACACTCGATACTCAGACGATAATAGCGCAATAAAACATTCGTTGATCAGCGTAATTTAAAAACATTTTGGACGAAGTAATTAGACTTCGTCGCACATAGTGGACGCAGATATGCTAAGCATAACTAGGCAGCAAGCATGCTCCTTTCTTTTTTTTCTTCCAAAAATAATTAAAGCCAGCGAATGCGATTGAAAAAGATCAAAGTATTTCGTTGGCACTAGTACCAAGATGCATGTGTTTTCTTTGCCATTGGGAAACACTATAGGGTCAGTTCAGTATATTGCTTTCTTTTTTGACACTAAAAGCCGATTAAAAATCTTTTCTGAAACCGATGTGTGCATATGATCCACATGGCAAACATTAAAGTAAGAAATACAAGGTATAATCGAAACATACTTGGTATTGTAGCGTTTGTTTGATTCGAACTTGCATCTGGGATAGCTCTCCTGTTTCTTGGCTGAAGAGTATTTGGATCAAGCTGTAAGTAAGAGAAAAAGAAATAACAACAAAACAAAAACGATGAGGCGTACTTCTCACAGCTAATGCAAAGGGCAATAGATATTGGTAGAAGTAGCAAAGCAAATCAACCGAATCTCAAAGCCGATACTGGATCCTATTAAGAAAGTGTTTACAAACCTTTACATTTGAGGACTTTATATACAAAAAGAACTGCGACTTGACCTCTCGATCCTGTTAAAATAGGATAGTTGAAAACCAGCAATTGTTAGTTTGCTATCCTAGACTGATAACCGGAAAAAACTTAAGGTTGGTATGAATAAAGTCTTATAAAGTTATCTAGGATGCCACGAGCCCTCTGCTTCACTTAAAATGTAAGCACTTATAATAAATTACACTGAGAAAACTTAATTTGTTTCCTTAACTACATCCAAACAATTTGTCCTCCAAAGTACTTACAATCGGGCCTGTCGTTCTCAGTACTCCTGAAGTCTCGTTTAGGACGAATACATTCTCGGTATTTCCTCCTGACAATAATAAATAGCTGTCTCTTAGATTAACAGATAAAACAGATTGTCCGGTCTCCAAGTAGGAGACATAAAAAACTGTCCTCTATTAGTAATTAAGTGCTAAATCCGTCTCCGTAACAATCTTACATGTAATAAGTTGGTTCATTAATCGTGTTAATTGATGAGTGGTTCCCATTGGACCAAACGTGCTAAATGACTCGTAAGCCTTGTTAACCCAGTTTAAACTTGGCTTACCAAGCTTCTTAACATGATGGTATTGTTTACGTTTACCTTGGATGTAATAGAATATTGGACCGTCCTGGTCTGCATCAAAGGCTGCTATGGTCCCTACTTCTGCCCCAGCAGCAAGATTCTCGCCAACCGATAGCGTCACTTGACGCTGAAAATAGTTATAAAGCTTAACAGTATAATTTTTAATCCATTGGTAATGTTACTGATTTAGACAAAAATGCAAAAAAGTATGCACAAGTTACTCAGGCAAAAAACCTTACGAATTAATTATAACGGTATTTCCTATTAGCGGCGTTCGCTAACTCCATTACTAGGTCTTCTTACCTGCGTGACAAGCCTTGAAAGGGCAGGGGAATGGGGGAAAAGGGAGAGGGACTGAGGAGAGAGGGAAAAGGACCCTTTCCCGTTTGCCTTTCGCCCTCTTGTTCCCCTCGCGTCCCCTCCCCTTCTTTCAGCATGCCTTGCAAGCCATAGGTCTTCCAGTTTAATTACTTGGATTTTTATTTCGGTTGCATACTGGTACGTGTGCGCGCGCAATTCAATTTTGGGCGCGTGCATTATTTATTTATTTAAATTGCGTGTACATTTAGTTCGTTTAATAACGTCTTAGTTTTGCTTTGCGTTATTTTCCTCACTTATATGTGTTGTCCGCGACTGTGCTCACACGGTGGGTGGCTCCTCCTAAAATGTTCTGCAATTGGTATAGGATTTAATGGAGCCGAAACCAATTGTGGAATTGCACGCATTTTAGGCATCCTACTGATGAACAGTTTGGACACGTAGATATATTTTTTACCAACTACTATAAATTGCAGCCTGTCTACTTTGAATTTGAATTTGAATACATACCTCAACGAAGATTGGACTGTTGTCATTGATATTCTTCAAGGCAACAGTTATTGTTTTCTCGCTTGACAATGATGGACTTCCCAGGTCTTGAGCTTTTATTGTAAGCTGTTGATCAAGACAATTATACTTCGAATAAGAGAGACTGACGTTCACTTATTCTTTTAGCTGGGAATTAAATGCTTGTTGGTAAGACTAACCAAAATAAAAATTAAAGCCGCCCGTAATGGTATCTGTTCGCTAGAACAGTAAAATCATTATATAATCCTTTTCATCCTTTGTTTTAGTTTCCTGGTGAGTAATCATTTCAAGGTCACTTATTAAACTGCTCAAAAAAAAAAGAGTTCAAAAAGTCATCTAGAGTCTCTAGGGACATTTTCAGGCTTTGGAGGTAGACTCTTCTCAAAATAAAAAAAAAAGACTTGAAAGAGTGCAAAAGAATTGCTATCTCTCCCATCGCAGTAAAAAACGAGCCCTTTCTAGTTACATAGTTCAGCCATGGCTGTCTATGGGATGAAAAAAAATGAGAATTAAGTATTCATAACGTGTGTTAAGGTATACTTTTTATCAACAAATAACAAAACGTTTTGAAAGGATTGATATTATCAGCGGCGTTCTGTGCGTCGTATGAGGATCACGAAAATCATATGACGGTCGTTTGAGATAATTACGCACCTTGTATAAGTTTGGTGCTTGATCGTAATCAAGTTCCTTTAATGTTAGCAAGTCACCGCTGGTTTCATTGAGTTCAAACATTCCATCGTCATTCCCACTAATGATTGTAAACTTTATCTGGGCGTTAGTGCCAGTGTCTTTATCGGTGGCATTGATCGATGTGATCCTAGTTCCAATTGTCGCATTCTGTGAATAAACGTCAAACGTCATGGTAAATTATTGACATCTGGTGTTAGGTACTCCGGTCTTTAATATGGCTGGTTTCCCTCATTGGCATATGAGATTAATCTGCTGCACAACCCTGTTTTTTGTCAGACACACCATAGCTCGCTGCTATAGCACCAAGCGCATATTAAATAAGTACTGTAGTTTCGATTCCTTAATCTACCGGTGGTCGGCTCGAAAGCTATGCTCCTTTGACCACCATACACATCTCTCAAAGCCAGTCTATCTTTCCTCTTTTATTTGTTATTTTATTTCAATGTTACTTTCTAATCAATGTAAATATAATATTATTAAATGTGAATGAAAAAAGCTGAACTCAACTGAACTGAACTCGCTTTATAGCAATGTTGTATATCGAATTTTGTCCCTCTTTACGAGCTTTGTCATTTTCTAGGTTAAGTTAGTCAAATTGGTCTAGGGATTATAATGAATGATTAATTGATGAATGAGTGAACGAGCGAAAAAAAGAATGAATGGATGAATGAATGGAAAGAAAGGTCGTTCACTGAAATGGAAGACAGAAGACTGTACGTATTGAATGAAAATACCATGGATTTTTCAGGACTTTTTCGCTCTGTAAGTTTGAGTGACTAATGTCCCTGAGACCAACGCCGTGTACGTTAAACAAAGTAAACAAAAGAAAAATTAATAAAATGATAAATAAAAAAGTGATAAAGTTGTACCTCAGGTATGATAAACATTGTTTGTGTGTGAATTTCTGGAGTTTGATCATTTGCGTCTAGTATGGTGATATTGATGGTAGTATTACTGGACAACGGTGATTGTCCCTGGTCAGATGCAGACACTAAAAGACTGTAAAAGTCTTTTATCTCACGATCCAACGGTTTTGCTTTAGATAACTCTCCTGTGGCATTGCTTAGGATAAACATTCCTAACAAGGTAAAAATAAAATAAAATAAAGTCGAAGATCGGATGAATCGGTTGCTTCACCGTAATTTTTAGGGAGTTATTATAACTCCAAAAATGGAGTAAAAATTTTAGGTACAGGATAACCTCTTTTTGGGGGTTACTGTAACTCCTAATCTAACTCCGAATTTGGGGTCATTTTTACTCCTGAAAAAGAGACAGTTCTTTTTACTCCCAGTCTGGAGTTAAAATAACTCGGAAATGGGGTTATTTTTCCTCCTTACATGGTTTTTTTTTACTCTTTTTGGAGTTAATTTAACTCTGAAAGTGGAGTAAAAATATTAGGTAAAGGATAACTCCATTTTGCCGGTTATTTGAACTCCTCAATATCTGGGGTCACTGTTGCTCCTGAAAAAGAGTTGTTTAAACTCTTTTTTGGAGTTACAATTACTCCCCAAAAAATAGCTCCACTGTAAGGAGTTAAATTAGCCCCACTAGAGGGGTTATCATAACTCCTTGGAAATTACTGTGTTGTTAAAGCATATAAGAAGAAAAATCAAACTGAGTAACTTTATTCGACGTTTTGATGTATCTGATATCATTGTCAAAAATGGAAACTGTTAAGTGTCAAAGTTTTTAAAAGAGTTGAGATCTCATTTCATTAGATGACATTCGTGTATGCTTAATTATTATACAGATGTCGAAAATAGCTTTGCGTGAGGCACTTTTTCTTTTAAATGCGACTGAAGTAATGCGACCCAAAAAAATGTAATAATAAGTCTTGATTCACAGTTTATGACAAGGAATTTTAATGTTCAAGAGAGAAAACCAAATCCACCTTACCTTCTTCATTGCCTTTGATAATTGTATAGATAACCTTAGCGTTATCTCCTTGGTCTTCGTCTTTTGCAGAAACTGTTAACAATACTTTATCTTCTGCATCGCCAAGAGCTCTGGTGTCCTCCACCACAGATTTCACATAGAACGGGGGCTCAAACGCTGGGGTAAAATCATTGACGTCCAGAACCGTAACGGTAAGCTGCAAGAAAAGTAAAAGTGATATATATTATTATAGAATTTTGATTATGTCATTCACTTATTTCACCTCATTTGTATTATACCTTCGATGTAGCCTTATTAGGGAAGTATAATGGGGAAACTTCAGTACGCAAACTTTCCCAAATTCACTCTTCCCCCTCTGCCAGATCGTTTTCACGCGGACATAGGGAGACAATACACCTCTTTCTTGGACGTAGGGTTATGTTCTGCAGCAAGCAACTCTGGGTCTTTGCGCGTTCGTGAAAGGCACAATCCTGAGGGGAAATATCTGCACATTTTTTTTAAACAATTTCTTGAAAACAGTTAAGGTAAAGACACATAGCTTTACGCTGCTGCACTTTTGCCAGCTATAGCTTATTTTCCTTCAGTTTTCTATGACATTTTTCAACGCAAATCAAGAGAGTACGTCTAGTTTTGGTGACAAATGTACAATCTTAGTTGCCCTGGCATTATAAAAATTGCGAAGAAAATTTTTACAATTCTAATGCTTACAACAACCGTCGACTTTTGCTCTGTTCCATTCACTCGGCTAATCGCCGCTACTGTCAATGGATACACTGCAACCTTTTCACGATCTAGGGAAGCTCCTGTCCAGTTGAGATAAACTGTGCCATTTAACTCTCCAATGACAAACAATCTCTTGTCATTTCCTCCTTCGATTCTATAATAAATTGTCTTGTGCTCTTCTGCTGCGTCAAGATCTGACGCGTTCACTTGAGAAACAAACGCGCCTGCAGTTGCGTTCTCAAATATGCTAGCGGAGTATTCGTTTTTGTGGAAGACGGGTGCGTTATCATCTACGTCGCTGACGGTTACCAGGAGATACGCATAACCAGTGAGAGTTGGACTACCAAGGTCACGTGCCGCGATGGTGATATTGTAGAAGGCTTTCGTTTCATGATCCAGCTTCTGCCTCAGTGTAATGACACCCGAAATTGCTGACGTAAACAAAACAGACAATTTTAACACTTTATTTTTACCGTTTGATTTACTATAAAAAATTGATTACGAAAAAAATATTTTAATGCATCCAACCATTTATATAACTAAATCAACAGTCACAGATTTATTCTGACTATGGCAGAACCCTCCAGCCGGACAGAAAAAAGGTCAGGCAGTTAGACTCATTCTTAGCCTAAGAAAACAGCAGACATTTCGCGACACCACCACTGGTTTCCCTGCCAAATTACGTCTGCGGAACGACTCTACAAATTCCATAGTGATGACGTTTCACTGTGACCCATTTAAGTGCTTCTGATTGGTCGTGCGGCGAGGGAAATCTGCTTTAACCAATCAGAGCCTTTCTCAGATCTGGGTTGTGACAAGTCATCCGTTCAGAATTTCTGCGCCCGTTTCCCAGACGTCATTTCGCGGGGAAGCCAGAGGTGGCTTTGAGAAATGTAGGTAGTTTCTCAGGCTCATTCATTCTGAGAAAAATCTTGCCCTGAAAAATCTTAATACAGTCACTCTTAAATACCTCGGAAGATCTCTTCCCCCTTTGGAGTATTTTGAAATCATGCAATCAAGAAGAGGGCACAAAATGTCTCTGCTCATTGAAAGAGCTTTAACGGATGCTAAAAATAGTTTTTGCGGAACCCCTTTTATGACCAAAACGTGACTAAATTTCGGAACAAATTATATGAACCTATAGAAAAAGAACTGACTGAGGCAAGAGAGCATAATGAGAGAGAATCTTAGGGTATTGGCCGGGATACGATATGTGAATTTCACTAATAAGTTATTTTTAGAGGTTTTAATTAAACCGAAGACTAATTCCTGAGACGTCCGCTAATTTTAATCGATACGCCACTTCAATATTTCCCACAATGCCCTTTATTTACCCCCCAAAATTTTGCGTAACTTTTGTGTTTCATTTCTCCTGGGTATTACAGCCGTCCCAAGCGAAATTGAAAACAATGCCTCTGAAAAATTTTTGGGGGCAAATAAGGTGCATTATGGGAAATGTGGAAGTGGCGTATTGGTTGGAAAACCCACGCGCTACTGCCTCAAATAAAAGAAAACAATACAGAATGTTGTAATGGCGACTGTTGAATTCTCTCTTGACAACACTGAATTAAATTTTTACGGATCTCTCTAGAAACCAACTTCCGATTAATTTCAGACGTTTAATTGGCCTCAAAATAAATCGAGAGCCGGACTGGAATTTTTTCCTCTCTGTCGCATTATTCGAATTCTCTCATGATTTTTAAAATATTTAGTATTAATTTTTAAAAGGATTCAAGTAAAGGAAATTTATTTACCATCTATACTGAAATGATCATCGGTATCTCCATATGCAATACTATATCGAAATTGACCATTCGCTGCTGCATCGGGATCTTTTGCCGAGACGGTTTGCACCTGAAAAAAGAAAACAAATTTTGTCATAAAACAAATGATCAATAAAATATTACAAGCCTCAGTCTTTTTTGGAACATTCTATAGAAATAGCAATCAAAATACACCACAAATGTACGCCAGCAATCGATGAGGGGATCGGTGCTACCTAAAATATTTTCTTTACAAGACTGTCATACCGTGGTTCTAAGGAATGTGCTTTCCGGTAATGTAACATTGTAAATGACTTTCTCAAATGTGGGTGCATTATCGTTGACATCATCGATGATAACTTGTACTGAAGAATTGCTTTCCAGCGAAGGACTTCCGTGATCACGTGCCTAGAAAGAAATGAATATGAAAAAATTCGGGTTGATGAAAGAAGTACATATCAGAAAAAAAGACTGCAAGACGTTTTACAGATTATTAACATTTTTTATACCTTTTTTAGTCTTTGGTTTAACCCTATTCAGACAGTTAGGGAATGCTTTAGTTACTGGAGTACTTAATAAGTTTCTTTGTTATAAAGAGATCCTTCCACGGTATTTTAACGTTTGACATCGACCTGATCTAATGAACATCTATCGACACCGCTGATAAAAGAGCCCAGAAAATAGTAAATAAAACAGCCAAATTTGAGAGTGATTTAAATAATGACTTGGAGGTAGCACATCCACTAAGTGGTTCTTCGTCTACTTGATTGGTTTTTGAGGAGAGGGGAAAACCGTAGTACCCGGAGAAAAACCTCTCGGAGAAAAGGAGAGAACCAACAACAAACTCAACTCACATATGGCGATGACGCCAGGATTTGAACCCGGGCCACATTGGTGGGAAGCGAGCTCTCTCACCACTGCGCCATCCCTTGCTCCCCAAAGAAGCAAGGGATGGCTGGATTATCAATAAAGTTCGAAGGTACAGCTCCACGAAGTCGCAAAATTTTACGGACGTTGATTGGATGGTGAAGACACCAACTTGCTCTTCAACGTACAAAACGTCTATAAAATTTCGCGACTCTGGGCAGCTACTTTTTCGCCCGCTTTAAGACAGATGATTTTCAAATTTGGCAAGTTTACTAAATTTTACGACGTATTTTCCTCAAATAATCCCCATCAAGGTGAAGGGTCAGGAGGGTCGATCTTTTCCTTGATAAAGCCTCTTGTATACAAAAGTTAGCTTTTATTCTTACAATAATCACAAATGTAAAATTCGTGTTTGTCTCTCGGTCCAGCTTTTCCGTTGTTCTGAGACTACCTGTTGTTTCGTTTACTCCGAGGGGAAGACCTAAGAATTAAAAAAAAGAGTCAGTGATCAGATACGGACACAAAGAAAGGTTGAAAGTTAGAAAAATGAAATCACTCACTTGAATTGTCTGCATTAATAATAAACGATATTAGTTCGTTTATCCCTTCGTCGTTATCTGAAGCGGACACCGTTCCCACGAGATGATCAATATTGACATCTTCAGAAACATGAAAGGTGTAACTTGATTGGGAAAATACTGGTGAATGGTCGTTATCATCCAATACAGTAACAATAACCTGCAAAGGGATAAATCGATATAAAGAATGACTTATTGAATTAATTTATCAAGTAGTAAATCATTCATTCATCTATTCATCCATTCATCCATTCATTACTTCACTCCTTCCTTTATTCTTTCACTCATTATACTTCGTTCGTTCGTTAGTTTATATTCATTCATACCTGCAGTTAGGCATTCATTTAATTAAAACCAACTATCTTATTTTTTGTTTATTTCAAAACACCCAGAATTGCATATAGGATACCCAGTCGAACCTGTGCTGTTCCCTGCCGGCTTCTTATTGCGTCATCAGCGGCCAAGACTGTCATGGTGTACGTTTCGGCACCAGCTTGCTCTCGGTCTAACACAACAGCAGTGGTTATGTTGCCCTTGAGAAAAAAACAAACAGACAGCTGTGAGCAAACGAAGATAAAAGCGAAACAAGGTTAAAACTATCATATGAATTCATGGGCGAGGACATAACCCACATAATAAACACAGGAAGACACGTCCGTAGGCTATATTAATAGACTCTTTTTTATTTCTTCTAATATAGGTCCTTCATTACGTGTAGGCGAATGGCATCACCCAGATTGAAAAAGTTCGACAAAACGTTACTCTTGAAACCCTTAATTGAAGAACTTGAAGAAGAAGTGAAATATACTGCAGGCTTTCTGTAGACGCTTCGTAATTCTAAAACGTACCGTGTCTTGGTGGATATTGAAACGGAAGTTCCCTCCCTGGAGTCCATAAGAGAGGCGGGCATTGGAGCCTATATCATCATCCGTTGCGGTAACAACCAGAATAGGTGTTCCTATTGGCTGATTTTCCATGACATAAGCACGGTATTCAGAATTATTGAACTGTGGGCTATTATCGTTGATATCAACCAAGACGAGAGATACGTTAATCTCGGAAGACATCGATGGGGATCCCATGTCAGCCGCACGAACTGTGAAGTTGAAATACGACGATATCTCCCGATCAAGTAAGCTATCAGCCTGAGAAACAAGGCCACTGATGGGGTTTATTTTAACGTAGTTGGTCGCATTACCAACAATGCTGAATCGTATGTTGGCGTTTATGCCAGAATCAGCGTCGCTTGCACTAATTATAAGAATACTAGTGTCTTTAGGAGATTCTTCACGGTAATCTTGAACATAACCAGGACTAGAAAACACTGGGGCGTGATCATTAACATCATCAACCTTGATAATAACTTTCACTTTTTCCGATGTCATGTTGACGCTGTCCGAAGCCGTCACGTATATTACATGTTCAGTCATGTTTTCTCTGTCGAGGGATATAGCAGTCGATATTACACCATTGGTTCGGTTAATGTGAAAAAACCCACTGGAAACACTTTCCTCAATTGAATACGTTATGGTATCGCCGATATCTCTATCTAGTGCTTGGACCCGAGTGACAGTTGTTCCTATAGACGCATTTTCCGCCACACTATATGTGAGCACGTCGCTTTCAAAGTAAGGTTTCTCATCGATGACGTCAGTGACGAATATATTGATTTCACAACGTCCTTCTGGCGCGTTTTCTCCAATGTTAGCTGCTGTTACGTAAAGTATATAGGAGCTTTTGAATTCTCGATCCAGGTTAGAGTCCAGTATTATATCACCTAAAAACAAAACGTAATGCAATTCACGGTTGGACACAATTGCACTTGTTTTGTCTCGGACCTATCAAATATAAAATTTATAGGGGAGAAAACAGACAGAAATTATCAAATGTTGTGAAGATGATTTGGATGTATTTTGGTACTAGGCTTTTCCTTGTAAATATTCACAAGATTTTTGAACGTTTTGAACTTATCGCTATAAGAAACACTTGAAAGAGTGTTTTATAGGTTTACAAACACTTCAGAGTGGTGACAGTTTCTGACCTTTTTTATTGACTCCCGCACCAAGAAAAATGGTAAACATCAAATACAAGAAAAATCCTGGTAATGTTCATTCTGTAAAACACATGGTACCTGATGCAAGAGCGCTGCCGAAAAGTATTATTTAAAGGATCATGCAATAAGTTTGAGATATATGTTCAGAACTACACGCAAACATCTCATAATTTTTGCTAATCCTCTGACGATTTTTTGCCAGATTTGCCGTTTTCGCCTTTGAGTGCATTTCTGTGCATAAGGGAAGAACGGAGGGTGGGGCTGAAGGTTTAGAGGCACTTTATAAGGTTGCGCTTTTTTTTGTCAAACACACTTGATAACACTCTTTTTTGTTCGATCACATCCAACTTTATATACAATAGAACTAATAAAATTCTATTTACCAACCTGTGGCTCTGTTGATATAAAACTTGGCATCCGCTCCAGTAGAGGTGTAAGTGATCTCTTTATTTAAAACCAAAGAGTCCAGGTCCGTGGCTGTTACCCTCCGGACAGTGGTGCCACGAACAGCGTCCTCGGATACATTTGCGTAATACACTTGCTGACTGAACCGGGGGAGCTCATCGTTGACATCTGTTATCCTGACTACTAGTGGGACAGTAGATGTTTTGTTGCCTCCATCTTTAGCCCTTATTGTTAAGTAATAAGTGCCGTTTCTTTCTCGGTCAAGAGAGTTGTTATAGCTTGAGGTTATAACTGCCGTTGTTAAGTTAATTTCGAAAAGATCGGATCCAGGACCTGAGCAAAAGGAAATAGAATAAGACACTGCCAGGTTGTATTCAGCGGTAAAACCCCGGCACTAAGAATCCAGGTTCTTAGTCGCTGGGTTTTACTGTAGTGAACACATTGAAAAGAAGGGGACTGAGAATACTCGCATTAAAAAGAACCATAAATGGTTGCTTCAATGAAAGACCAGGCAAGTAACTCTTTATAGCTAATATCAATTCATGTACTCTCCACACCGTTTTCCATTCATTTCTTATGACAATGGGGATAATTTGTTTAAAAATCAAGTCGCGTCATCTTTGGTGACTCTGAATAGCAATTTCAAAACAAATTTAAACGTGAAGACTTTGTTCACCTTTACTACTTGGTTTCAATAAACTGAAAAGTGTCAAGAAATTAATAATGATCCAAGCATACCTTCTAGTGAAAACGTTATCTTAGCATTAATTCCTTGATCTGCGTCCGTAGCACTTACAGGTACCTTCTGCAAAACGTAACAACAAATTAAATTGGATCAGCTGTTCAACAAGCGAGCGGAGATGTATAGGCCCAGTGGCGGGGCTTTAGATTATATAAAAACGTTATAATTGCATGTTAGATTAATTTTGTGAAAGGTTTTGAAGCCAGGAGTCATTTCAAAAGGTTGAGTTTGATCGTCCGGGGGAACGTAGTCCTGAATAGGACTGTTGTTGTTGACAGTGACTGACGTTTCGACAACCTGTGCGGTAGTCATCTTCAGAGTCAAAGTGAGTTGTATCACGTCAGTTGATGGTATTATACTCTGGTTATTGATCTGATTGGTCAATTATGTCGCGATGTTATTGGTCGTCTGTCAGTTAAGCCGTGATGTTATTGGCAATGAAGACTCGTAATGAGTGATTGGTGCGTTTCGATCCGTCTATTGTCACAGTTAACAGGGGCGGTTCTAGGGGGAGGGTGCAGGGGGTGCGCACTCCCCCCGCCCCCCGAGATGACCTGCGGATTTCTAATATAACTGGTATTCTGCAAAAAAAAAAAACTATGTGGTTTATTGGTGTTGAAGTAGAGCAAGAGACGAGTGCACCCCCTCCTAAAAAAAATCCTGGATCCGCCCCTGGTTAAACAGTCGTCTACTGTTAGTCAAATTGTCAGTTCTCCAGTTGTTCTCTCGTAGTTAGTTTTGCTTGATCTCGTCAATAAGTCGTTTGTACGGCGCTGGTAACTGTTGGCTACCATTCAGTGGCGTTTGTTCTAAGTTAGTAAACCAGCTTTTGACTTCGACGTACTTTCAGTACAACGGCAAACACTACAAACAGTTACACGGTACAGCTATGGGCTCTCCAGTTTCTGTTGTTGTAGCAGAAATTGTCATGCAAAACATCGAGGAACAAGCCCTAGCTACCTACACACGAACTGTACCTCTTTGGTTACGTTACGTCTTTAGTTTAATTTTATTAATCATTTTACTGAGGCTCTTCTCAGCCTCGTTCTTAGCCTCCGGTACTTCAATACTTAGTTATTTTTGCCAAAAAAACAGATTAGTTAATTTGAGTTGCGTGTTGCATTGATACATGTTGCATGCATCATGTGGCATCACCACATTAAAGGGAAAGCAAGTAGAAACATTACTTTCTATTTATTATATTTACTTCATAAACATTCTCGAGATTTTGATACCAAGCCAGAGCGAGATAGCCGTCAGTTCGTTTCAAAAGGACCAGACTGTGATCTGTCAGGATAGGAACGATGTTAAGTTCATTCTTTTAAAAATCCGCGCACTGTGATTTTCGTAAAAGTGTGCAAGCTCCACTAAGAAGCTCGTAAACAATTGTAGACACCAGGTTCTGTCCAAACTTGACTTACTGGTGAAAAAACTTGACTTTGAAATCGGAAGATTCCTTCGTAATGTGTTACTTACAGGTAGAACAGTCGTTCCTGCTATTGAGTTTTCTGCAATCTCTGCTTCATAGGAAAGTTCTTGGAACAGTGGAGGATTGTCATTTTTATCAAGAACTTTGATTACCAGGTCTGCAAACGCCTGAAATAACAAATGATATTATGACGTATTTAACATTAACAATTTAGAATATTATTACATATCGAAAACGTCAATTACGAAAAGAGTGATTTTAGATCTAATTCTCTTAGCTAAAGGTATCTTATGATATTGCGTGAAATAAGGATTAGTTTGAAATGATAAAAACGAAAATTCTTTTGATATTACATCAATAAGTACTAAAAACTGAATAACTGGACAAAGGAATGAAAGACAACGATAAACAGGATGGTGAAGGCAAAGACGATGATGTGTTGGTAAACTAGAGATTTTCCAAGAGGATGTCAAATCTCACCTTTCTGCTAGAGGGATGACCACCATCTTCCGCCTGAATGGTGAGCGAATATTCGCTAATCCTTTCTCTGTCAATTGAACCCTTAACATAAACCACTCCAGTCTGATTGCCAACTTGAAAAACGCCTCCTGTATTTCCACCGGTGATCTTGTAAGTCACGTAACCATTTTCTCCTTGGTCCTGATCTGTTGCGTAAACTGTTGCAACACTCGTGCTCGTGTTGGAATTTTCCATCACGTTGGCAACGTACGATGACGTGTTGAAAACTGGGTCATTGTCATTAACGTCATCGATCATGATGGTAACAACAGTCTGAATGAAAAAAAGGAATATATGCATAAGCTAAATGCCTTTAGTTAGCAGCGTGCAATGCCAGTGGGCCTTATAAGCTTACTTATAAGGAAAGCTGGATATACTTGACTAGCGCCTGACTCAGCAATTAATCAGTTTTGACTCATTTATGCATTATAGTGCTGTGCGTTGTTAGTATATTTCTGTACAGATCGATGAAAGAACTACAAGTTGCAATAGCTGCAATAGTGCTAGTCTTTGCAATTTGTTGCAATTTGTCGGGTTGGTTCAAAACTTACAGTATTAAACCTCCTTGGTTGCCCTTCATCTTTTGCCTCAACTGTCAGGTTAAACACAGATTTCACTTCCGCATCGAGTGCTTTCTTCGCTAGGATATATCCATTTGGGGATATTTCAAACTGCCCTGTAGAATGATAGAATAACGGGGCTGAAAAGAAGTTTTTCACGATAGATCGAAAGTGTCCTTTATAAGGGAAATATATAAAACTAATCGGCTAGATGAATTAAAGCTGTCAAAGGCCAGTTAGTAAGTTCTTCCCAACAGTCCATGTTCTCCGACACAAACGCCAAACTTATAGCCCCCCTTTATGCCAGATGTAAGAAATTATGTTTCTAAATTGTAGTTGTTTTTTCTCACATTTAAAGCTTCTGAAATTTAATAGAAAATTCACGTAACGTTATTAAATACATGAAGCTGACGAACAGCAGTAATAAGCGTCCTAATCAGGGATTACAGCTTGACATACATTTTCAATAGTAACAGTTTTCGAAGCAGGGAGAACAATGGAACAACAACGGAAACTCATTCCAAAAAAACTGACAACGGGATATCCGAACTAATGGGTAACTTTTATTGTTGAAAACGTACATGTTGAGTAACAGTCGAAGCATGAAGTTTACGAGACTTGTGTTTTAAACTAGTTAAGATGGACACTATGATAGCAGGCCCTTACCATCTGAGTTTCCGTCCGTGATATTGTACACAACTTTGCCGGCAAAACTCAGATCCTTATCCGATGCGGATACCTGGATCACGTTACTTCCAGGTCGAGCGGCCTCGCTAATTTGAGTGTATTGGGGCTGATCAACAAACTGAGGAGTATTGTCATTGATGTCGTTAACTGTAACTGTGACCTGGAAAAATAAGGAAAACAAACATTCATTTTAAGAAAATAGAACGAATTAGTATAATTTATAAATTTTCGGAAAAAATATTACATCTTTTTCTGATTATAACTGACTAACGTTGCATTTTTCACGATCCCCCCCCCCCCCCCGAGTCACCCACTCGGGATTTTACTTTGTAAATTCTTTGAGTTATCACTATTAATATTGATATGTAGATTCAAGTCAATAGTTTTTACGGTACTGCCATTTATCTTACCCGTACGGTTGATGATTTTCGTGTATTATTAGGTAAAGACTGGTCAGTGGCCGTGATGTCTAAAGAAAACACTCCCCTTCCTTCTGCATCTAAAGTCATCTCCGAGTTTTCCCTGTCCAAGACTTTCTTTACACTTAGTACGCCCTGAAACAATGGAAATAACAAATCAAACAAGGTGTAGTCAAAATACGCTACACAATTCTAATAAAGAAGAGTTTTGCACCCAATGCATATGATGTATGACTATATATAAAATATAAAGATTTAGGATTTCTAGCAAGACCAATTTTTCTCAAATTTGTTTTAAATGCTCGAGATGTAACGATAATCTTACTGCCATTCTGATCAAGTTTGATAACGTTTAAGTCGTGCGATGGCGGGAAAGAATTACGAAAGTGGCAAGAGGTACCCTACACTTTCCTAGCTTTTGTATAATTGCTTATTATTAAAAACTGAATCATTGGATAATGCAAATTCTAGCATTTTGATTGGCTTAGCCCTTATGGTATATGAGCTATTATACCATGCTCTCCATATATGGTCGGTGTACGCGTCAGTTTAAAATTGGAAGCTAGCTGAGATTTTTTTTCGCGAAGGATAGAACGGCGCCCGAAGCAAATCATTTTAATTCATTTCTTAGAATACTAGAAATGCAATTTCATCGAAAGAAAAAAGACTAAAACAAACAAAGAGCCACAAGAGCTTGTTTGAAAGTTTGTCGAAAAACACATGAAAACACATGGAACTAAAGTACCTTGACCAGCTACGAAAGAAGACAAGTGTTGTTTCTTCATGATCGCGAAGCCATTCGCCGATCGAGTCACTCGCCGATAGATAACTGCGGCTTGTTTGTCCGACATCAAGAATATAAATGACAAGTAACCAGCTACAAATACAGGCTATGCAGCCATTCACTAGAGCAATCGAGGCGGCAGTATAGCTTCTTTTCTCGCAGCCAAACCAGCTTGTGGCTTCAAACAACTTCATAACAAGCGACCGAGGTAATAGTTTTTCTAAGTTGTTCTTACTTTTATAACTGCACCGAAAATCCAAATTCACAGTAATTTCTGTCACTTAAAAATTCTTTTCCTTCACATTATCTGCCAGGTTTTTTAGCTGTTCTGCTGTGTAAAATCCGAGAATCCCGATGAGTTTTTTAAAAACTAATGTTCATCGCTACAATGTTTTGATTTTTCATTCATGCAGTCCAGGCGAGTCCGTTCGCGCGTTGACAGTTTTTATAGACGTGTGACATGTGAATAGCGGAAATCCCTTGTCTTTTCCGGTTTGTTCTAGTCGGAGAGATTCAACGACATTTTGTGGGCGTTTTTAATAAAACAATTATTCCGCTCGCGCTTGTTGGAAATGAGATGATAATAGCCAACTCGGCGCTACGCCCCTCGTTGGCTATCTATCATCTCATATCCAACGCGCCCTCGTGGAATAATTGTTAATTAGACCTATTTCATTTATTTATTTTTTCTTTTCCGTCCTCTTCGTCGTGGTTGCAGGAACTAGGGTTACCGCGCAAAACAGTTTTTGATGTGCAAAGATTTTTGTTGAAAAGGGGAAGATTTGATAGAAAACGCGTGACAAAAAAGGACGGCCGCAGGTACTCACAGAGAAGTTCATTATGGACTATAGCCTGCCCCACAGAGCCGAAATCCTTGCTCCGGGTTCCTACCTGTGTACCAGGATTTGAGTATGTGCTATGATTGGCCTGTTAAAAAAACCCTTTGTCGAACTGCCAATCCGGTTGAAGGGAAATTCGAAAATTGTTTCCGCAGTTCATTAAGTCCTTTGGGGGCTCAGAATAAAAAAATCGGCGCTGCTTAGCTTGGCAGACGTTTCTAACCGTGGTCAAATTTCGTCTGCAAGGCAAGTTATATAGACCAGGGTTCTGGCGAAAGTATCTAATAACTTAGTATGAAAACTGTACAAAACCCACCGTGGTAGAATCCACCTGGAAGTATCCATGGTTATCCCCTGCCATCGAGTACCTGATCTCGGCGTTTGAGCCAAAGTCCTTATCAGTTGCATTGATATCAATAACCACGGAATCTACACTGTCTGGACCCTCGTCAATAGACTTGATGTAAGTTGAAAGCGACTCGGAAGGGCTAGGTTCAAATTCAGGAGAATTGTCGTTAATGTCCAGGATGGTGACATGTAGCACTGTGGAATCCTGTGAAAAATATGGGTAATATTGAATCAGCCGCCTAGTGTTCTAGGGTTGCAATGATCAGGCATTACTTATCAATGGCAAAAATAGGAAGAATGAAGGAAGAAAGACTATCATAGCTCAGTCATGTTGCGGCAACTGACTGTACGATCGGAAGCGACGATCCCACGAAAGATTAGTGTGGTTCGGGAATATCCCTTCATACATATTAGAAATAGCATTGGTATTGCTTATCAAGTATTTGATTTACTTAGTTAAGTTGGTTTGAAGTATAAGTTGAAGAAGACAGTCACCATAAAAATAACAGCAAGCAGAGTCTTGTAGCCTCCCGTTATCAAACAGCTGCCTCAATGTAAAACGCATAGGACGACACTGATATTAATAGCTCTTTCCCTTAATTTATCGAGAAATTTGGTCATCTTAATGCAAGTGACGTTTCAAAATTATACTCACCCAAAGTGTTGGTTGTCCACCGTCTGTGACATTTATGGTAATATTGTAGCTGGAATGAAGCTCCCTATCCAGTCCTGTAGGTGAGATTTGTAGAACTCCTGTGTTGCTATTCAAGATGAACTGCCCATTATGCCCAGAAATCATGGCATAAGTCAGAATCTTATTACTGCCTTCATCCTTATCTGAAACTTGCAGTCTGTAAACAACTGTTCCACCTCCATCAGCCTGAAAAAAGTATCAAGTACTAGCTCTTAATCACGGTACCTGGGTAAAGCAAGAGAGGGGAGAGGGAATTGTCGCTTTCCCTAATCCCCCCCTTTTCGGTCGCTCTATTTTTTGCCCGCTCTATACAAGGTGAACACCTCGAGCAGGCGGCTAAGAATGGCTGTACTGTTGCAATATCTTTTGATCAGTTGTTAGGGTTAAAAAAAATTGTCCATTCCATTAACCTATTGAATGCCACTTTAAGGATCCTTCTTTTCAAGAATAGTGCTAACGCGAACTTGACATGAGCAATTTATTCGACCTTTCCTATTACTTGTTTTGCTTACTGCTGCTTCAAAGTTAAACTTAACTCTTTCTTTCACACCGGTAAAAAACGAAAAAAAAAAGAGTATGCTAATCACTGTTGTGTTAATCACGATTAACAATGAACCTTAAGAAGTATTCATTTATTGTCAGCACAATTGTCAAGCAGGCCAATGGCGCGGTCAAAGAAGACTCATCGCAAAAATACCCCGTACGACCGTCACTGTTATATCTGCACCAACATCAGCCCGTCATAAAAAGCATAATATTCATATTGTAATCATATTATAAACTTACCTCACTTATATTTGTGGTGATATAAGCACCACCGCTGATGACGGGTGGGTTGTCATTCTTATCCAATACGGTTACTGTCAAAATTGTTGTTGTGTTTCGACTAGGGATTCCATGGTCAAATGCCATTATCTGTATTCACCAGAACAGTCATTAACGTTTGCTCACATCAATTAACATAGCCAACAAAACGTTATTGGGACAAAGGAAGATTAGCGTATAGCAAAGATAAGAAAAAGGCCCTTTACAGAGGCTCAACCAGGGAATTGAAAATACATGAAGTGGTAAATTCTTGCTGTGCATTCGCCATTTGCACATCTGCCGCAAGACGATTTTTCCTCACCTCCTCCCCCAAATTATATAACATTTTTTAAAATTTGTCCTTGGTTTTACTGTCATCCCAAGAGAAATGAAGACATTATGCTCATGCAAAATTTTTAGAGGCAAAAAGTGTGCATTTTGGGAACTTGTGCGCAAGAGGCGAATTGTTGGATCGTGGTTTAAAATTGGCAACGCATAAACGATCTTACTGTTAATGAATAAGATGGGACGGTTTCTCGGTCCAGGATCTTTAACGTTGTGACAACTCCGCTGGCATTAACTGCGAACGTATTTCCAATATTTCCACTTGTTATATTAAAGGACACCTGAAAATGCCAAAACAGGAGACGATTATCATTAGTAGTATAGCAAGGGTGGATAACCTCGCTTTAGGCCATGAACACCTTAACACGAACTAACGCATTTCGTCGCGACCGTTGACTCAAAAGAAAAGACCTCATCGAAATAACTCCATTGCAAGGAGTGAGTAGTTTAATTGATTCGCTGTGACAAAAAAAATAGCGCGAGTTAACATGGGCGAGCGGAGTTATATAAAAAAAGTTAGATTACATGCGGGTAGGGAATTGGGTCGTTTATATGTTATTACCCTTCCGTTGTCTCCACTATCCAAATCTGATGCTGACACCTAGCAACAGAGGAAAAGAGAACACTGAATTTAGCTGGAATTTTATGTACCATTAATGTACCATTAATTCTCTGTATTCGGTAAGTAGAAGAAAAAATTGCTGTGAGGACATAGCCAGATAAAAAGAAAGCTGGGCTGAACTGACAGAATTTTTTTTACCATATCACTGTTCACCATCACTGAACATTACTTATGGAAACAGTTGATACATCCACGGTTTTTCAACTTTGAGTGAGACCAGTATGTGATTATCCGACGGATGAAAAGAACGCCTTAAAACCAGTAAAGATGCCTATTGTGAATTTTATTCTAACGAAGATCCAGCACCGAAAAGTCGCGGAATTTTACAGACGTTTGTATGGTGGGAGGAAACTTCGTACTTCGTGATATTGTCCACAAGGTTACTCTGAGGCCATTTACTGTAACGAATGTGTTTTACTAACCTGATACACCGCAATGTTTGTCTGGTTTTCCATGATACTGACAGTGTACGGAGCATTCAAGAACACCGGGTTGTTATCGTTAACGTCTCTGAGTAACACTCGTATTTTAGTGACGTAATTTTTGCTTGCGTCAAAAAATCTTCCGCCGTCATTGGCCAGCATGAAGAACTCGAGCAACTTATTGTTTTCGTAGTCCAATATCTTCGATGTTTTGATGGTACCATTTACGTCTACTGTAAAACTAATAAAAAGAATTATAGATTAGTTAACTTTTTAACTGTTACAGAATAGAGGCGTGTACCACTAAGAAAGCGACCTTATGCTTAATTTTCTGTTGTTCACCATTGCTGCTGATAATGGATTTTTACCTTGAAGCGTCATTTCCATACAGTTCATAGATTATCGCTCCATACGAACCGAGATCAGCATCTGAAGCCTGAAACATGAACAACAGAACGGCTAGATTAATGAGGAATAACAGAAACATGTTCTATATAGGAAGTAGCTTTTATTTTTCTGTTTATTCACGACTTTTTTCTACTCAATTTCGTCGGGTCCTCTCTCCAAAGAAGACAAATGTACTTGACTGTGTACCCCCAATTTTTAAGTCATCCAGGTATGGTTTCATCGGTTCGGTCTTATCAAATTCTGAAGGCGTTCCTATTGGAAATAAAAGACCATGAATGCTCCAACTTTAATGCAGGGCCGATTTCTGACAGATGACAAGTGATCATCAACACCGGGAGAAATTAAGCTCATCTGAGTTCTTAGCACTATAGATACAGGAATACTCAAGCTGCTGGATAAATGATGCGCAAAATGGGCACAGTCAACCTCAATCAGCATAAGAGAGCCTATATTCAGTTCACAGTTAAAGAAAACCTACCGTCACGGTTCCAATGGCAAAGTTGACTGGGATCTCTTCATCGTAAGTGAAGTTGTAGGAAGTCTGACTAAATACAGGCTCATTATCGTTAACATTGATTAGTTCAACTGTGATATAGGCGACACCCCACAACACCTCGGAGGTTTCTGTCTCGTTCGCAAATACCTAAAAAGAATGATGGAATCAAGAATATCTTACGGTATCCACGCCGAATTACCCAAAGAACTTACTAACAAAACCAGGATGGAAACCTAAGATGGCACTGAGTCCTTTGAATTTATGACGTTATCAAGACACATAAACTTACTCATTATAACGAATTTCTTTAACCAAAAAAAAAAAAACTTTGAGCCTAACTATATGCATTGTAGAAGGTAAGGGAGTTGAGGGGTGGTCCCCACCACTATGAAGGCTGAACGCTCGTTTCATGATGAAAATGTAAGTTACTGCTTTTAAGGTTCTGTGGAGGGAAAGAGCTGCTGTGTAGTTTGTATAACCCTCAAGTGAATTCAACAAGAGAAAGAGAGTCCGAAACTCTCACTGCTGCCCTTTCCGCCAAATAAAACTTGGTTAATTGCTTGCCTAATTTTTTTGTCCTGGCTGTATTAAAATGAAAATAATTAACTAAATGAATGAAAACAATGAAATGAAAATAATTAATTAATAATTAATTAAAATAATTAATAAATAATAAAATAATTAATAATTAATTGATTAAAATAAAAATAATTAATTAAAAAACACAAAAGTACTTCCAAATAGATAGGTTGAAATTGCAATTTTAAACTGAAAGGCTTCTTGAATATTTCAGACTTCTAAAAGCGTCTTCGTACATGTACTTACCTCGAACGAATAATTGAATTTTCCCTGTTCATAATCCAAGGTGGCATTAATTTTTAGAAGTCCAGATGATGGATCGATTTCGAAGTAGGTACTGTCCTTGCCAGACAACGAATATGAGAAGCGACGGTTTTGAGGCTGTCAAGAAAAAATAACCATAACATGGCTTAGGATTTTAAAATCGAATAATCAAAGTAACGCTCACTAGGTTTGAAAAGAAATGCTTATAATCATGTTATCACCAATGTGGCCAACGTGAGCACGCTGGTTCAATCAGTACGTTCTTACCATATTGTATCAAAAACTTAACAATTAGCGAAGCTGAACCAACGTTATCAAACCTCTTTGTTCACAGCTTTATAATTTACTGTAAAATTAAAAAAAAAATGCACACCAAAGACCACAAGCATTAATTGGATAACCCCGCGTTCGAAATAGCGGAAAACACTCCTAAGGATTGGAGTGAAATGACAATCGGTGTCGATTAAACGGCAACGCTTGAGACACGTAGCAAGCATCTCCACCCCAGATTTTGAAGAAGAGAATAATGGCCGCCAGCTGGATTTGTTCTCGGTAGTCCCGAGATCAAATCCTCGACCACGCTTGCAAATAGCCAACTCGTTCGCCTCCGGTATAGCCAGCTGGTATTCTTAACCCGTTTATGTTTGATTTAATTTACTTGTTTCAGGAATTTGCTCGGCCTCACTAGCATTATTGCTATACACAGTGTCGAGGGTAAATAACAATTGACTAATTAATTAATTAATCAATCAATTAATCACTCTGCAATCTTTAATTTAACTATAGAGCGTTTTCGCATGAAGTCACGTTCACAATATTGATGCCCTAAAGCAAAGGGTCGGCGGCCATGCAGGTGTTTCAAACCAATCCTTTGGGAGTTGAATTCTTTCCTTATGTAAACTCTTTCTTTTGTTTCAATACGTTTACACAGATTTTGGCCACGAGAGTGAAAATGCTCTATAATATAATTTGATTGATTACTTAGCGAGTCCATTCTAGTTACCTAGATCTGATCTGTTTGTCCGCGCAAGCTAAATATTCATGGCCACCATATTCTGTGATCAAACAAGAATGATGCACCTTACAAGGTAATCATCCGAAATCTTTCATGAATTAGTATTGGTTTATCTTTCTATTTCATACTTACGTTGATATCCTTATCTTGCACATTTAATTGATCTGTTACCATGTAACCAAGTAAGGCGAGGTCTTCTCTGATTGTAAAGTGGTAGCTGTCCTTTAAAAACTCGGGTGGGTTGTCGTTCTTGTCCAGAACGGTTATCAACACAACAGCGGTAGAATTCGATGATGGATCAATTACCTCCGATGCCTGTTTGATACACACAAACGAACTTAAGGGTGAAAGACAAACTTATAGCAAGCGCACTCATTTACCAACTAACGGCCTGGCCAGTACTTCCCGCATGCGCAAAGCCATAACACCCGGGCATTGGCAACCATGGACAGCTGTTTCGCCCTTCTTAGCCATGGGGCTCATCAGTATGGCAGAGCCGGGGAGACCCCGTGTCTCGAAGACTCCTTTTTACTGCCAGGGTGAGCACAAAGCACTCTCTTTAGGGTGAAATAATAATTATTGGTATGAATTACATCCTCTTCTTCCCATGGTATATTACGAAACAATTTGAAGACAAACCCCCGGTTGGCTTGCAGGGTTAATTGGGTAGGGATCAGCTGCACAGGTATCGCAAGGTCAGGGTTTGAATCGCGGCAAACCTGATTTTTATTTTTCAGGCTTTCTTTCCGCAACTGCTTTTCTTACCAATTTAACTGCGAGGATCTTCTCTTCATTTATTTTAAACTCAAGGGTGTTTAAAACAAAAAAATTCTAAGACAGCATCTAGAAAAGTGGGAAGAACAAATTCCGATTTCTCAGACAATCTTTCCAGATCTGCTCCCGCTGCCTTGTTTAATGTTTGTATCAAATCCCGTTCATATGGTGGATGAGGTTTAATCAAGTCTTGTTTTCCCATTCCAAAATAAAGCAAATCTCAACAACCGTTTACCCTTTCAGAGATTATCAAAGGCTATTTGCCTGCAGTTCGTTATTATAATTGAAACTTATATAGACCAACATTTTAATACTTTGTTAGAAGAAACGTTTACAATGGGCACGTGTTCCAGTGTTAGTTTCGAGTTAGTTAGTAGGTGCCTTGAAAGCTTTCTGCGAAATTGGTCGTCTGTAACGACCCTGACCTTGCTGAGGCTGGCCGGAATCATACAGCGAACTGAGACAAAACTTACTCGAACAGTGATCCTAAAGAAATCAGTCCTCTCAGCATCCACTGTGCCATTTACAGTGATGTTACCTGTGCTTCGGTCGATCGCAAACAATCCTTCATCGTTACCTGAGAGTGAAAGGAAAAAAAAAACGAATTAGAGTCATACCCTTTAGTAAGAATCTTGAAGAGTACTTATTTTGCTAGATGATTTGATACTTTAAAATCCATTACTTGCAGTATTTCTTTGACTTGACCTAACGGTGTTTCAATTTCCTTGAATATTCTGGAGCTGGATCATCAACTACTTGTCTTGAAGATTTAAGAATCTAACAGATTGAAGGATGGAGAAAAAAATGCGTTGAACCACATCGCACCAGATTATTGCAGCTCACGGATCCTTCTTATTTTCTTATTAAGTTTTTGTGATTTAACTTACCACTAATTATGTCGTAAAAGACCTCGTTGCCAACACCAGCATCTCCGTCGACCGCCTCCACTTCCATAACCATGGATCCCTGGAAAAAATAGAAACACAGCTAGTTTCACTTGTCCAAAGTACACCAAGTCATGTACGCGTGCCGCAGCCGGCTTCAACGCGTAAACTAACAAAACCCGCTGTCCAAAGAAGAGGTTAAGGTGATTTCCTGGTTTTGCACTGCGCATCTCTTACTGCGCATAACAAGATGGCCTCCGTAAAAAAGAACATGAGAAGTAACATTATTAAAATGAAGTTGACCGAAGAGAAACGCTATTGCAATTTTTGCTTGCGGTTGTTTCTTGCCGAGGTGAGACTCAATGTGATGGGAATGTGCGAAACGTGAGCAGTACCCGTGTTGCTGAGTTCGACTTCCTCAGGGAGAACCTCGATAGTGGATGTTTAATTTGTGCTTATTCACTTTGATTTTCATTTAAACGCTTTATTTATCACATTGTGTCCTAAATGTGATACCTCGATGTAAATTCTGGAAAAACGGATTTTTTAATACTTTCTTCCCCCTTTCGCATACATTCTATTTTGAAACTTGCCCCAGTCCTCTCTCAAAAATCAAGGAAAATGCATTTGGCGCGCACTTTCTGCAGCTCTACCGCAAAAACGAGTACGGTGACCCCCACTTTTTATTTCATGATTTTAATGAGGACAGTACTTCCTTTCGGTGACAAAAAAATTGGCACAAATGTATGTTCAGTTTTTTGGCAATTTTACTAAATGGTACGGATTGAGCTATCACGTGTCGAATAGCGCGGGTCCAATTTAAGTCTACTTTGGAGCGTAAAGTAAAAACAAGGGCATTAAAAGGCATTTTTCTAGTACGTAAGTGGATAAACAATACATTAAAGTCAAATTCTTTGCGATACCACATGCATCATTGAAAAAATCTTTCCTTTTTTTCTAGTTTTGGGCTGCGCGCGGTTTTTGTCAAAGGGTCCAAAATAGCCGTATTTGTCAGCATTGTGACGTCAAAACGAGCACGGTGACCCCCACTTTTTATTAACTTTTTATCATCTTCTTGCCTTGTTACATCAATGTACCAAGTTTCATCTACAATCTATGTTACGTTCTTTTACTAGGGAATCACTTTAAATATAGCTATGTTCTACACAACTATTCCTCCAGCAAAAGGATGCTAGTTGATCTTAGGTGGACTTTAAGTCGTGCGCTGCTGACAACAGAGATGGAATGCCAGGCAGGATCTAACAGTCACTGGGCTATCTTATATACTGTGCCAAAATTACCTTGGCCTTGTTTTCATAGATTTCTTCAAGGTAAATAGATCTTAGAAACTTGGGTGGATTGTCGCTAACATCCGAAACGTCGACTATGACTGTTGTTTCCGACTGCCGAGCGGGGCTCCCGCCATCCTAAGTGACAACAACAGGATCAATTCGTCAGTCAATCAAACAATCAAACAATCTATCTATCCATCAGGCATTGAGGCACCAAGTTGTTATACTTAGCAAAGGGATATCTGCATAGCCGAATCAGTGTCCATTGAAGAGACAAATAATTTGCCCAGGTATACTGCACGGCAAATTAGGGCGAGCTGCCTGTTGTCTGCAAATTTCACTGACGTTTCTAGGCATTATTTAGACATGAATAATCCTTTCTGTCAAAATGTGTAAAGACGCACTATGGCAGACGGTTTTAGCTGAGGTTGAATTTCGACCCAACATTTGTCTGATCTGAACATCGGATTTAAGACTACAATTTTTTATTATGAGACGTCTAATTCGTTTTCAGTATAAAAATTGATTCGGACATCAACTAATCACTTAAATCTCCCTCATGCAGGTGAACGAACGTCAAATTTTACAGCATTCGTCGCCTTACCTTTGCAGTAACAAACAAAGTATAGCGCTGCTCATTCTCAAAATCAAGAGGACCATTGAGAGTGATTTTGCCATCGTGGTTGCTTATTGCAAAAGTGTCAGTCTGCAGAACAAGAGGACGTGAAATTATTTTCAAATGGTAAGAGATGGATGCCCAGTAAAAGTCTCAAGTCTCTTCTGGACATTCGATCAGCCATTGTAAGTTGAGTCAGTCAGTTGAGTATGATCCTGGAGTCTTCAGAGTCTGGCTTGCCCTAAAACACACACGTTTAAGTGCAATTGCACATTGATCACTATGGATTTCGTTTATTTACGCTCCATTTCTACTTCCATTAATTCTATTTGACAAAATAAACGCTGCGTAAAGTGTAAATCTGCGAATTGCGAATCGTCGAGTAGCCTTGTAACTGATTAAGTCCGTGTAGTTAATAATTTTATTACAACTGGCTAATTCTGTATAATTATAACTTAGTTATTTACTTGTTTACGTCAAATCGGTTCTTTTTGATGGCTAAGGGGCGGACCATTAGAAAAGTTAGAGGGATTTTCGAGCCGCATGAAGTTTGTTTCGTTAAGATTTCCCAAGCAGGGATTTTTTTAGGTTTACGCAGGAATATTTTTAATGGCTACTCTGAATGTGTTTGAATTTTTTCATAAGATTTTCCCTTGCACGAATATTTTTTCATACTTCGTTTCCGCCTCGCCTCTCCCTCCACCTTAACTTTTCTAAATGGATTGTCCATAATTCTTCGCTTTTATCCGCTGGCAGAAAATAATCAACGAGAAGAATCCTGTGAACCGAAAACCTTTAAAGACACTGCCATCGTCATGTCATGCACCGCTCAAAATACTATCTAACTGTATCGGGTAACCTGATAATAGTCGCCTCCCTCCCTTTGAGAAAAAACGTGAAAAGGTCGCGGCTCCTCATACAGGCTATGTTCTTAGAGGAAAACTAGCAGGAGAAGCTGAGTGATGAACAGCGACCTAACTTGCAAACATGAGTGGAGTTTACCGTGACCAGAATGATCTAATAATGGGTCACAAGAAAGTTAAGCAGAGAATAGAAGAGAAGAGAGAGATAAAAGCATCCAAAACTGAAGTAGAGGAAAAGATGTGCTAACCTTCCACGGATTAACTGAGCCCTTTAAAGAGAAACCAAAATAGGAAGGTTAGCTAAATAAGTAATAGCAGACTTGTGTAGATTCATCCACTGACCACTCTATAAAGCAAAATTTGAAGCCTAAAATCCGGATAAAATTGAAAACTATTAATAAAAAAGCTTTCAACTCCAACTGAAGTCCTGTTTACTACTTCGGCGGCAGAAGAAGTAGTGAACCGGAATTCATTTAAGGTCGAAAGCTTATATTAGTTTTCAATTTTATCCGGATTAACTGAGCCCTTTAAAGAGAAACCAAAATAGGAAGGTTAGCTAAATAAGTAATAGCAGACTTGTGTAGATTCATCCACTGACCACTCTATAAAGCAAAATTTGAAGCCTAAAATCCGGATAAAATTGAAAACTATTAATAAAAAAGCTTTCAACTCCAACTGAATTCCTGTTTACTACTTCGGCGGCAGAAGAAGTAGTGAACCGGAATTCATTTAAGGTCGAAAGCTTATATTAGTTTTCAATTTTATCCGGATTTTAGGCGTAAAATTTTACTCATAATTAAATTGCATTTTGCTGAAACATCCGCATCCAGTTGGTAACTCTTACTGTAGAAGAAGCAAATGAATTTGACATAACCGCAAGTAACTTAATTATGGAGCTTATATACTGAGTGTAAATAAATAATAAAAAGAATAATAAAAAATAAAATAAAAAATTAATTGTAAAAATTTACATATAAAAATAATATTGATTTGTGTAAGATAAAATAAAATCACCCTTAGTATTGAAATTACGTTAGACAAGATAATTCATAATACCTCAGCAACTTTTACCTTTGTTTGAGTGCTGAACATGTAAGATATTTGCGCATTCTGTCCAAGATCTTTATCAAGAGCACTGACTTGAATCACAAGATGACCGACAGTCTGATTCTAAGAAAATGTACACATCATTGAAAAAAATATTACTAGTATTCAACTGTTTCTAGATCCTGCGGGTTTAAGATCCAGCTAGCTAATTTGAGAGTCAGCAAGTCTAGAAGCCTTCTTATGCATTTATCACTGGCTACCGGTTTTTCTATTTTTGTTTTTTTTTATTTTTGGTAAGTCACTGGCTGAGCTGCCTCCACCAAGACACACCTTCAGTCAAGGAGAGATTTGCTGTAAGTTTTTTTCAGAATTAATCGAGAGAAGTCGTTACGTCACGTTGCCATGGTAGCAAAATTTCTGGATGACAAAAAGCCAAAACGTCACTTAAAAAGTGGATTTGCACTGTTTCAAACTTCATCGATATTATTTAAATTCATTTAATTTTTTGGCGAAATTTTCTGGGTTTAATCCGCGTTCTGTTCCTCCTTAACGATTATCTCAAAAGTTTTGCCGCGAACATAACGCCAGCAAGACTCGAATGCTTCAGTGTCGTACTAATTCACCCATATATATTAAGTAATGGTCCGTGTAAAAGGTAGGCAGGCGAACGGCAAAAGTGATTAAAAGGTGCTAACTTTTAATCATTAATTTCAATTAAATCAAGCGTTCTGATTGGCCGAAATCCAAAAATCGCCAAAAAAACAGTCAGAAACGTGACAAAAACACCTTTTTTTAGCTTTATTTTCACCATTCCCCTGTCTTATACCTCACGGCCAAGTTTCAGCATTGTTCTATGCGCCAATCAAAAGTTAGAGCGGAAAACGTGCAACACACGCGCGACCTTGTTGTGACCCCATCTTAGTGTGACACTTGAGATGTTAGGAAATTTGTCTTTTACCCGAAGAAATCTCGTCAATTTCTTCGTGAAAAATCTGCATTTTTTCTTTATTGAATATTTATCGCAAATTTACTGTATTTTATCATCGGAGTGATCGTCAAAATGCTCTTAAACATGGTTTGCTGCCGTCCTCGACATGCCGAGTCGCCATGTGGGAATTTGGACCCGGCGTAGTTGTTTTCGTTGTCAGGCCGGATCAGGAGGAGATCAGAATAATTGTGGCACTAGAAATTGGAGTACAGCTGGGCATAAAAGGAGAAAGCGAAAGATTTGTTGTTTTTACAAGGTTGAATTTATTTCTCGAAGAGATGTAGAACACTTGAGCTTGAGGTAAGCTGAATTCAATAGATTTTCGCACCTCCGCGCGCATTATGTGTTATTCATGTGTTTGCCCCTTTCGAAACTTCCATATTCCGTGTATCTGTACCCATCTTTCATTCAATTTTTTTTCTCTCTAGACTGCTTCATCAAGCGAAATGGAAGTTCGCCGTGGACCTTAAGTTAAAATGAGCGAATTGAAATTTGTGACACGTTTGCATTTTGTACCTTTGAGTTCTGAGACGGAGAATACCGAGACGGAAGCCGCTTAAGTATCATAAATAGCTGTCACTGGTGTTTGAGATTCTCTTGGTACGGAAGATCTAGCGAGCATGACTGTAGCTTGCCTTTATTTTTTCCAAGGACGAGAGAGATTGTAAGAAGGATTTTTATAGAGTAATATCAAAACCTTGAAAACAGATAAACTGTAGGAGAGCTTTTTCTGAAACCCGATTATCCGAACATGCAGGAATTTTTTCTATCTGGGCAACATCCTCTTTTTTTCCAAAAGCAGAACATTTAGATAACATTTGGATTTGATTTTGCGTACTTGTTGTTGTTCTGTATGGTGGCCGAATATGAACGCGCGACATTGGCGCGTTCGCCAGATTCGCCACGTGACAGTGAATTGCTGCTGTTTACGATCATGGTTTTGACATTTCTTTTGTGAGAGCCGACGTAAATGTTGTTCCCAACGTCGCTGATTGATGTAACACTGTGCTCATCTTCGTGTAATTTCATATCAGTTTAACTTCCTCGGGTTTGGCGCATAGAAATCTTTTAAATTTTAGATATGTTATATTTTTCAACGTAACAAAGCAATAGACGAAATAAAAAATTGTTCGAATGAGTCTTAAGCTATCTTAATTCAACTTTAAAATTCAAATTTCGCGCTTTTAGCTGTATTGACCAATCAGAGCATTCAGATTTAATTTGATTAGAGAAATTAGCGCCTGAAAAATAACTGACGCTATTGCCGCGGGCTATTGTTTTTCTGCCTGCTTCTTAGCTGGACCATTACTTAAACAAGTGTATTCTTGAGAATTGAGTTTTTCTCGGTAGATTTATGGTAATGTACATTTTTTCTTTGACTTTTGTCTATCATTCATTTGCAATAGCTCAAATTAAGTTCAACAGTTCAAGGGGAGATATAGCATAACACACTTAATCGGGAAATTTTATTCACGTTTAAATTGTCTTGCCACAAACTCGCCCGTTCATAGTAAAAACGTAAAGTTTCACAGTTTCTTGGAGCTATGTCCTGGCATATTCAATGATTTCAAGGCGTCTTTCCAGCTGTGGTAACAGATTTTCGCCTAGTACTAGTACAAACCGTGTAGAAGGGTCCAGTGTTTGTTCTCATTTGGCATTAACACGCACGGTAAAATAGAGAAAAATAATGCTTACCTCTGCAACCCTGGCCAAATATGGAGTGCTAACAAAAACAGGAGTATTATCGTTTATGTCCAATACGACCAGGTAAAACTGCTTCTCTGTCTAGAGATAGAAAAATGTTTTTCATATTTAATACTATTATCTGATATCATACATTAAACTTTCTCAAAGCTCGGCCGTTCGCGGTCTGCGTCGCTCGCTTTCTATAGCTTTTCTATAGCTTCCCTCGCGCCTTAGGTGCTCTCACGGTAGACTTTTGGCAAGTCTATGAATCAAATATTTATTATAAGGATACATAAAAGGAAACGTCAGAGGTTATCCCTATCGAGAACGCTTATACACATTAAGAGACATAATTGGATTACCCCTCGATCCTTCAAATTACAGCCAGAACACTGATCTGCAGCAATCACTGTGAATGTATGCTGGTTCGTCGTCTGCAAGTAAAAAACAATCGGCGGTCACGAAATTAGTGGAATAACAGGGTTCGCTAGAATAAGCGTGCGCGTATCCAAATGTGTTTCATTCAAGGGTGGACTTTACAGTTGTCAAATACTAGGTAATATCATTTTTCAATAGACCTTTTTACCGATATGGCGGCCATATTGGATTTATTAGATTTACGGAGTATTAAGGAATGCCCAGGGGGGCACTCGCTCAGTCTTTACGCGCGCTTTTCGGACAAAAAGAGAAAAAGGCGATCATTATTACATCCAAACACGGCAGAACGATCTTTTTATTCCATCGCAATCTGTTTCTAGGAAATCTTAAAGAAAAATTGGCCCGAAAAGAGCGCGTAAATACTGATGCGAGTATATCGGATCGCGCTAATGCCCTCTGGGCATACCATAATACTCCTTAAATCCAAGTAATTCAATATGGCCGCCGTATCGGTAAAAAGCCTATTGCATTTCTTTTTTTCAAATCCCTTTTTCTCATTCTCCCCACTTTTTGACATGGTCTGAAAAAGAAATTACTCTAGCTGGTATATTTAAGATCATCCAATTCTAATAACTTAGAAAAACAGATTTTTTTTCCAAATTTTTCTTTCACGTGCTGGCCTCCTTGAGCTTTACAACACGTTTCCTACTTCTTTTTATTTCTTTTTATTTGTACGATAGCAATCTGGAGATCCCGAATTCAAGTCAGGTGTTCAAGGCCCGCCCTAACGCTAGTGCGGGGACTTGTTCTCAGAAGTGCCGAGTTCCGTGCAAAATTTCTCTAGAAAATCCCGGGATTTTCCTATCATTCAAGAGAATCATTCCCGGAAATTCCCGGAAAATTCTTTGGCGTCAATTTGGGCCAACATTCCTGAGACACTAGACACTAGCAGTCTCTTATTTTTCTTTGCGAGGTTACTGCACGCAAATCCTAAGCACGTGAGTGGCGAATTAAGCCGCGATCCGCGAGAAATGAGGGCGTAAGCCCGAGAAGAAAAATTGAGAGACTTGTCTGGAGACAACGAAGCTGTCAAGATAATTTAATTAATCAATTTTAAATCCGAGTAACTTGAAACGATTTATAAATAGAGCATAAACAACTGGAAAAAAAAACAAACAAACAAACAAAAACAAAACAAAAAACAAAACAAAAAAAAAAACACACACACACATTCTTTAAATCCGGTAAGACTGCCTTGAATTCATTTCCCTTGAGGAATTTAAAGCGGTTTCCTTCTGTAAGATATCCTTAAAAGTTTTGTTACTGAGATTACTGCTTGGTTCGCTATTGTTTGCAGTTGGTTATGACGCATGACTATTTTTACTGCTTGCAATCTCACCACAGACCAGTCAATGATCTGTCAACAGCTGTGCAATTGACCAATCGGTTACTCCGTTTCCGGGCCGATGGAGGTTTTGTTTACTACAAAAGAGTCAGCACTGCGTCTTTTCTAGCCTGCGAAAACATCTGTTTCTCCTTGCTCTTTGCCACTGGGGACGTCTCGCGCGGAGAAACGTCTGCGACTCAGCGACAGAAATTCCATACTGATGATGTAAAATCTGTCCGGAATCCGGTCAGAAGCGCTGATTGGTCAACGGAGTAGTTACATTGTTTTAGCTATTGTTTACGAATGACAGACAAAAGACAAAAGGCCACAAAGGTCAAATGTAAAAGAGAAGAATCTCCAACAAAACAGTCAATATTTGTAGAATATAGTGTTCTCTAGAAGAAGCATTTGAGTTTTGCTGGAGCTCGTTGGCATGTGAACACAACACTTCACCAAAATCGACCAGAGGACACGTAAAATTGGACAAAAATATATTTGGAACCCCATGACCACCGGATTTATTATGTAAACATTGATTTGCGTCATCAGTAATGAAATTTCTGCCCCTGAGTCGCAAACGTTCCTCCGCGCGAAACGTCCCCAGCGGCGAAGAGCGAGGAGAAACGGATGTTTTCGCAGGCTACCTCTTTTCTCGTCTCGTCTCAATCCGTTATTGTAAAAACAACGTCGTGGTTTGCAATCGCGCTGGATGAGATAAGAACTAGACTGATTTAAGAGAAAGGGCGGACCGCAGGCAGTCTACTACGGTACTAACCTCTCGATCAAGCGCTTCTTTAAGCGTTAAATTGCCGTTATTGTCGATGTTTAGAAGCTCTCCACCAACCGCATCCAGAGAAAACTTAATCGGATCACGTTCTTGATCGCTGGCACGAATGACGGCAATGGAAGAACCTGAGAACATCGTCAGTTTAGTTTGTGAGATAATCAGTTGTCATCCGGATATGACATACAGTCAGAGCTGTCACTTAGATCTCAAGTTGCCGGGAAATATTATGCTGTTAGTAGGTGGGGAAGTGTACAGCCATTGAGTTCTTTTGATCTCATTTTTCTTTTGTTTCCTAATAAAATAGCCGGTGATCATGCTCATAGTAGCCGGGGGAATCCCCGGCCCCCGGCCCTTGGTGACAGCCCTGACCTTTACAGCACCAACAATATTTTGACTGTAGACTATAATAATGAATTTAAATATAATCAGAGCCCACTGACACTGTACTTACCTACTGTGGCATTCTCGTAAGCCGTTATAACCACTTTTTGAAGGGGATCAAAGAGAGGTTTCCGGTTTGCTTGTGCTAGAAACAGGGAAGAACGGTGGAGCAGTAAGATATTTTATTTACCGTGCAATTAGTTCGTACAGGAGCCGAACAAACGGCTGTCATAAATCAGTCAAATCATGATAATGATGATAATGACGATAATGATGATGATGATGATGATGATGATGTTGATGATGTTGATGATGATGATGATGAAAATACAACAACAATAAAAATTTCAACTGACTTCAAAACTATGATTTAACCGAGTGACCTCAGACGCCAATTTGATTTGTAATCTACTAGCTTTTCTTTTTTGTTTTCGTCGGTGGGGAGAAGAAGGGACGACTAATTTATCGAGACCGTACGTTTCATAATCCTAAAGGATATCTAAGACATATCTAAGACGTTTGCACCTATTGAATAACTGGCAACGTTTAATTACTGTGTAACATCAGACTTCAGGTTCCTGTTGTCCAAAAAACAACGGGATAAATCGCTATCCAGAGGATAAGTAGGGAAATCAACAGGCCTTATCACGGTTTTGACGAGTAGGCAACCGCGTGAGAAATTACAGTGTTTGTATGAGAATCTAATGTCCAAAAATTTCGGTAAAACGGCTGTTCTGAAAAAAATATGAATTGTAAACTAAATTTTCACTCCTAACGATTCTTCTGAAAAAATCTGAGGTCGTTACATGCAGCTATATGCGTTAGAACCACTTTTTAAAATTTTCTATACATTTGCCTGTAAACGTTTCCCGGAAAAAAAATGCAGACAAATATGTGGAAAATCTGAAGCAATCGCCTGGAGAAATTTAAGCACAGTAACGGCCCCCAAAATTTGATAGTAAAATCCTTTGCTGTGTAGCTTTAGTTTACAGTTCATATTTTTTTAAGAATAGCCGTTTTAGGGAAATTATTCGACATTGGATTCTCATTCAAACACTGTAATTTTTCACGCGGTTGCCTACTCGTCAAGATGGCGTCGAAAACCTTGATAAGACCTATTGTGTTATCCACTGGATAGCGTTATCCACCTTTCGAACAACTGAGCTGAGACGTTTAATTTGAAATATGATGCTTAATGCACCTGCGTTATTGTCCTAGTTTTTAATACCATGCAGACTTTTTAATAAAGAATGAGTTGCACTCAGGTTTATCGGCGAGAACTGACAACTCTAGTTGGTCGTCAAAGCGAGCCTTCAAACTGGGTTTTACGGGTTAATTAGTACACTTGTTCCGGGCGTTCAGATAATGGAGATCAAAGTAGCGGCGCGCAATAGAGAGGGAACTTTCCGCCTCTCTGCAGCTTTATGGACTCCTGAAACAAGCTTACGCCACACCATGAGTCACTTGACCATGCAACTTCCTGTTAACTGGCTACGGTATTGCCACAAACAAAGGCTTCCGATAAATTTATTTTTTTCCGTGTGTACGTTCTTTGCGAGCCTTTTATCATCATTTTGTTCTAAATTTACTCTAATTTTATTCCACCATTTATTTCAGTTTGATTTACTTTTTCATCTTTTTACTTGCAATCAAGGTCAGCATCCTAAGACCCGTGTTAACCTCGCTGTCAGCTGATTTTTCTTGTGCCATCGAATTTTCGAAAAATAAAGAGATAGTACTTTTTTAACATCCTGTTCTTAATTAACAGACACGTCACGTCATTGAGGCATTAACCATCTTATTGTGATATGAAAGGAAAACCTGTAAGATATATTATATGCATAATTAGCTTTGACCACGCGACCGCATAAATCAACTCGCTTAAGCAACTAATACTAATTGAATTTCTTTTCCCTTTTTTTCAAGAAAAATAAATGTTTCAGCTCCCGCCAATGTTAAATCTCTTAACTCGTTTAATATCTTCAGCTTGTTTTGCAGGAAAGCTTTCACAAAGAAAGTATAACGCAACCAGATTGCGAAAGCAATTTAACACATCATATACACAGGGAAGTAGCTTGACATGGTCATATCCCATCTTATTCAACATTTTTTTTCTCATTTCCCTCTTTCTGCGCGTTTCACTTTAAAAAAACGCTTCAGTTGATTACTATTTGCGCAAATGAGTCACATGTTTTATTGTCTAAAAGCAATTCTCACAATCTTAAGGAAGAAAAAATTTGCATGATAAATATGACCTCTTTTCACTGAGTGTTGTTTGTAAACCGTTATCAAGTTCAGTAAAAAAGCATTACCGTAGCGAGAGCGGTTTCATGAGTAAGGAAGAAAATGATCAGTCTGCTACGGTCAAAACGATCAAATTATTTATTTAATTTGATCATTTTAAGTTAAAAACGAAAGAATATGGCCTTAATGAAAACAGCACAGATTCTGAAAGTAAATGTCAGTTCAGTATATTAAAAATTGCATTTACGCGGCTAGTAAGTACTACACCAAGGGAAAGGAGTAAATATTCGATAGATTATATATCTGTGAACATGTGAGTTCAAGTCATGATATTTTTTAGGAATTATATCAATGATAACAATAATTTGAAATAAACATATTGTCCATTTCGTGGCTTATTCCTTATGACAGCCATGTCAGTATAAATTTCACTGTAAAGCAAATGTACCTTTAGAATGCTGAAAGACCTTCGTGCACATCAAAAATGCAAAAGTGAGAAGTTTCTTGAAAGAGGTCATGCTTCTTGATTTCTTTAAAGCGAAGTTTTAGGCTTATAGCAAGGAAATGTTTCTGGATTTCGTAGATATGTCATCATATCGTAGATCCTATAGTATCATTCAGTGACCGCGTGCGTTGTAACAGCCAGTCTGCAAAGGTAGAGTTACAATGAAAATAGTGAATGTAAACATATGTAACTATAATTGTGCTTAAATCATAGTAGTGTTACCTTTTAAGATGTTCTTTGGAAACATCAGCAATTCCCGTTCTTAATTCTAAAGTGCGTGGTACACCTTTAGGCTCATTTTATTGCCAACGGCAACCGACTGGAACTTAGAGTATAGCAACATTTACATAAAGAACCTTTTACTCGTTTCACCTCATGAATATTATTTGCTTTCGTTCGCGACACTGATAATTAATGAATACAAGTAGACCATAACGTAACGTAGAGTATTTTCATGATTATCCAATATGATTCGAATTCAGTTATTAATTTACAAATTCAAAACAAGACTTGCTTTCCGAAGTTAGGCCTGGTTCAAACGTCGAACTTAACACGTGCCGAACCTACCTATTTAGGTCGACCCAAACTATTAAGTTCGACATGTTGATTCAGACGGTCGAACTTTACATGTGCCGACCCCAATTCGTGGCGAAAAGAAATATCATCCTTACTGCTTAAAAAAGAGAAATAAACTGAAAAAGTAAAATTCCCCAAGCCTGGAAATTCTTGTTTTGATTTTAGTGTGATTTGTGTTCTGTTATAGCCTACGTAGCTGGCGGTATTGTGTAGTAGTCGAGTGAGATTTGGCGGCGGAGCCGTTGTAATATAGTCGAGTGAGATTTGACGGCGGAGCCGCCTCGTCAACCGCCTCGTCCGCTACTCCCTTTTTTTGGAACACGGCTCCGCTGCCAAAACTTTAATCTCGCACCCACACAATACCGCTAGCTACGCAGGCTAGTTCTGTTATGGCTAGGAGACAGCTGAGGGGATCGTGATCGTGATATTTGGACAAAATAAAGTAACGCCATAAATTTTAGAATACATTACGATTTCTTTATGGATATAAAGAAAAGCAACTTTTTAGAAGATCGTTTTAATCTGTCCAGTTTCATTGTAAAAATCTTCAACGTGAATGCTGGTAATCGTCGTTACGCTTCTGTGAGTTCTGTCCGCAAAGGCGTGAAAACCAACTAAATAGCCAATCAGAAGGTCGGTTATATTGAAAAATACGTTAACATAATTTATGCCGGTTCGGCACATGTGAACTTCGACGTATGAATCGAAGTCGATCTTTGGCAGTTCTATTCGACAAGCTCAGTCGAAAAGAACGGCAGAGTCGACCCAGATACAAAAGTGCCGTTCCTAACTGATTATACGTCGAACTTTACATGTGCCGAACCTATTAATTAGGTTCGGAACATGTAAAGTTCGACGTTTGAACCGCGGGCCAATGATAATATATATAGTAGTAATATATAGTTTCCAATGATAACCTACTTGCAAAGTGGTTTCATCGCCATGCGACAATGTCTTTCTTCAGTTTATACGATTTGTTTTTATTTAATGTTATCACTCGCTGCCCAATGATATCGACCCTACTGAATCACTTGTCACAATACGCATTACACGCTAAAATATTGTGAAATACTCAACTATATAATTATAGCGCAAACTCTCGAGAACGCATTGCACAAACAAAAATTTTAATTCTAGCTTCTTTGTTTATTTCCTCATTTTTTTCTGACGATACTCTTAGCAAGAGGTATAAACGTCTCCGAAACAATGATAGTATAACTTTGAAAAAACAACCTTTAATGTGTTTTAATTTATGATTAGAAAATCCGGTATCACCGACAAAACTTAGTTCCAAACCTCACTATATTTCAATCATTGCGACGACAAATTTAAATTTTAGCTTCATTTGCTACTGATGTACTCAATTGTGAAATTCAGCTAATCTATTTGACTATAACTGTGAATATGAATTAGAGGCGCAAAAATAGATACAGCACCTGCGAAGGAACCTGCAACGTCCAACGGAATGAATCTCTTCCGATTCAGATGCACTCGCAACTTCCCAAGCAACAAGTACTTTAGGGTTCAAATGTTCCTAATATCGTATAGCTTTCGCGAAACAAGTTTTAACAAAGGTCAGCATTTTGATAAGGGAGGTTTTAGGCCTTGGAAATTCGGTGTTGAATGAATAAACAGCGAAAACTGCGTGAAACACCTAACGATGGATACTTGGCTTCATTAAAATATTTAACGGAGCTCACATTATGAGTATTACATACCAACATTTAGCAATTCCTGTCTTGTGTCTCCGTGTTCGATCTGTGTGATATTTTCAAGCTAAAAGCGTTACAATCCTTTTTTTAATAACGTTAAACTGTCTGCTAAGAGCTTTCTGTAGAACCAGCAGTTATTAACCACGGTTTATAAATTTTTGATAGGCGGTAATGTCCTAAAATATACACTACTTTTATAGTTTTGGGAATCAGAACAATCGTAGCATTGTTAGTCCTACATTGGCCGAGATAGCTGAGGAAATTTTCAAACTAAAAACAATCCTTGAATTTGTAAACAATAGAAATGGACATCCTCTTATCGTGGTTTTTTTCAGAAGGTAATAGTATTTAAACAATGTATTTTTTTCTTGCTTCCATTTATACTAAAATTTTTGAGTTCGGTAACTGAACAATGTAAACGAAACAGCTCGATCGCCCAGGCCAGGCCAGGCCTGGCCGATTTACTGTTGTCATAAGCTACTGTCCGATTGTAGTCAGTTCATTAGTGGATAGTCTATTTTTTTTTTGTCTTAATTCCCTGACAAACTTGTTGCCAGCTTCAAACCAGTTGAATTGACTGGGGTGGTCCCTGCTCCCTGGCTCAGTGGACCGGGGTTAATTTTTTCAGTATTAGCAAATTTGTTCGACCTGCGATTAGCAACCTTTAATGTAAAATTTGTCCTCAAAAGGAGCCTAAAAACACTGCTGCCTCTCACGCATATTTCGGGGCTGTAGGGAGCGCTGCCGGGGATCAACTCTAACAGTCATATACTAGGGGCCAATCCGGTCTGGATAGCCTGTAACCAATTAAGCCAATAAGGAAAACTGAACAGGTACCCAGTAAAACCTCGATAACTTGAACCTGGATAACTCAAATTCCCTGCTAATTCGAACTAAATTTTCTCTCCCTTGATCAAAATTTCACTGAAATTTACACCGGCCGATAACTCAAATTCCCCGCTTAAACTCGAACTGTTTTTCGTTTCCCTTTAGAGTTCGAGTTACCGGGATTCTACTGTACTGCAATTAAATCGATCGAAGTAATTGTAGTTCGATGTACTTTTTAGTACTAGACAATATTGACCTTTTATTAGCCAGTTAAGATGGCTTCAGTCTTATTATCCACTTTTTTTTCTTGAACTGTGACGCCATGTCGATTTAGAGTTTTCTCAGCGGCTTTATGGAGTTATTTGTCGACTAAATTTACTAAATTTATCTTCTAAAAAAGAATTTGTTTCATGTTCACTGGTACCGTGTCACCCACTAGTTTACATAGTGACTCTCAACAAGGAGAGAAAAAAACAACAACAACAAAACAGAGTTATGAATCGATTATTCCCCAACTGGCCGCGGACCAAATTAACCAGCTGTAAGAATGACCGAGGAGTTGAAAGAATTTGGGAGTAGCAGGAACAACCTTTGGCCAGGGAGGGATTTTACACTCAGGAAGACTGGGTTGAATCCAGCGCCCCTAAGAGCTAGCCAATCGGCTATGCTGCCCATTTGTGCTGCCGTGCCACCCCCTTCAATTCAGGGTGTGGGATCGGCTATGTGCAGCTCACCACGTACCTCACGAGATCATGGGCGCTATTGGTGTACCCCATTTTGCAAAGCTAATGAAACAGTTCTATCTTGAATGCCAACAACAGCTTTCAGGCTCCTTTGAACGTAATTATCGGGACAGCTGACGGTTAACACCCACTGAGACCCTCTTTAGTTTACTAAATTAACTATCAGCATGTTCATTGTATGAATCAAGCAATGTATATATATTAATGGGATGACCAGAGGTTTCATTGCCAAAATTTTTCTCCATAATAAAGGTTAGTAAGGGACGAACCGGCTTGTGGGAGGGGGGGTGAAAAAGTTTCGGTGCATGAATTTTTTTTAAGCCCACTTCTCTGCAAAAAGCACAAGCACAAGCTTTGCACGATTTTTTTCCCACACATGTCTTCTTTTGTAACTAATCTACGATTTACTTAAGATTTATATGATAATACAATGTCTAAGAGAATCATATCACTTATTATTATATACATACTGAGAAATACTCGCCAAAAAGCTATGTGGTAAATTTTCGTAGGCAAATTAGTTCTAGCCAATCAGAGGAGCGAACGATGGTTTTCACACGTGAAAAATATGATACGTCTAATCGGAATCGCGAACGATGTTTTTTCACGTGTGACAAAAATAATACGTCCAATCAGAAGCCACAGAGGTGTGTGAGTTTCGCGCCAAAATTCCCGCCTTTTATTGCAGCTTGCAGCGCCGCTTCGCCCACTTTCAAAGAGAAAAGTTTTACTCAAAGGGTTTTTCTCGCTTAAAAAGTGAAAAACATTTCGGAAATGGAGTGGAATAGTTTCGTTTAATTCACTGTCGATAAAGAAAACGGTAGAGAGCCGGCGAAACAACAGCGGAAAGGGAAAACAGAACGAGACGTAAGCTTTTGTTGTGCTTTTTGTCGGAGCTACTTTGCCTTTCATTTAAGCTTTAAGCTTATATTGAAACCGGCCATTTTACTTAAATTCACTCATTTTTAATTGTGCATTGACAACAAACAGTTAAGATTACTTATAGTTCTTGGATCACCTCATATCCTTACCGTCATTTATGTTTTTAACAAACGTTTTTACTAAAAAACTGATACTTCGTTTTCGTTGTCATTTTGCGGTAAGTGTGTAGCGGCAAGTTTTAGCATTTTTGAAATATTTAAAATCAAACGGCCGCCAAAATGATGAATGTCTCAGTATGTATATAATAAACACAATACCACATGGAAAGTGCTTTGTACGGTATTTATGCACTCGTTGTTTTTGTATCAGAAATCTCACTCGTTCGCTGCGCTCACTCGTTTGATTTCTGATACGTCAACAACATGTCGTAAATACCGTACGCCTGCACTTTCCATGAAGTATTCTCCATTTATCGTTTACCACTTGGTTCCTTTTTGCCGTTTGTCTGTTTAGCGTTTTTAAAATTTGTTTTGGCACATGAGCCGAAGAAATTTTGACGTCTTCTGGATCTATTACCGAAAAGACCTGCTCAAGGCACAAAAGAATCTTTATATTTATATGTGTAATTCGGCTTTCGACCCGCACAGGAGTTTGTTACATCGATTTTCACAATTTCAGGCTTAAAAATGTAAACTCAAATGGTATATCAGTCATGGTTTCTTTGGTAATATTTTCTCTAGCCAGGTTAAAAGATTATTAGTAATTTACATTTAGCACCTCATCGCAAATCATGAACCATGTTCAAAACCTTAAGAAGAAACCCCAGGTTGACACTAACTGGTATGTTGAACTTACCTCCAGTACGACATAAACACGATTAAGATGATGTAGTACGTCGACTTCTTTTCGCAAGGCATTAAACAAAATTAATAAATATAACTCTTTCTCGTCGTTTGCATATTCGCTATGTCATCATTTACAACAGGTGATATCTAAACACTGATCATGAATAAGTAAAGATATCAGTTATGCTGTATTTATTTTGAGTAATCTCTTTTTACAAGACTTGCTTTGACACTTTTGACCACCCTTTTTCTAGTAACAATGAAGTGATATTTTCAGCATAACAATGAACTGTTGGCGGAGGAGAATTTTTCCTTAATTATTCCCCTTTGAAGTCTTGTAATCTAAAGCATTTATTCATTTATTCCAACCACGTCTTCATTATCATGCAAATATATCAACAGCTTGCCTCGCATACACCAACGGAAAGAGGAATTATTTAAAGACTGAATTACCCATCATAAGGTGCAAAAGAAACCTATATTTTGTCATCGAAGTGAATAAACTTTTAACGAAGTTTGTAAGGACTACTGTTACTCAAGGTGATGTATGTAGACATTCACCACAAACCCTTGCTCGTAACTAATCTTCGTTGCCAGAAATCGAACAGTGGGAGTCTAAAAATCCTGTTACCAGCAGGGGTTTTAAAAACCATAGCAGCTACACAAATAAGGAAAAGCACGTGACTAAGAAGGAAGAGCATAAAAAAAAACATCACTAAATCCGCCTCTCTCCGCTGAGCTAGTGGCGTGCACTTTTTTACAAATGAAGCTAAAACTGAGTATACGTTTTACCTAAAGTTTGACTTTCTTTTATTTTACAGTTTGGTTCTTTTTCGCATAGGTGCAGTGAATCGGCTGATGCAAGTTTTAATTTTTGTCTTAGAACGCAAAAAGCCCGGCCTGCTGAGAAATAAATTACTATGGCAGGAAAAGAACAGGAACCCCTGAAGATTTTGACAAAATGGTCCAAATTATACTAGAAGTTTGAAGAGCTTTTTTATATGACTGTTTGCTCCTTTTTGTTACAACATGCAGTTGGTTGCGATCATGACTCTCTAAATTCCCGCACCTTAATTATCGACCGCTCTTACTTGAAGAGGCCTCTTCAATCCCATGGCTTTTATGAGCATTTTGCATTCTTCCCTGAACGTAGCGTTCATGTATCCGAATATCAGAGGGTTGATAATACTACTTAGCCCAACTAGGTACGTGGCAAAAAAGTATGCTTGCCTAGGAAGATCAAATGCTCCGTTCGCTGTATCTATAGCTGTAATGATATAAAGAGGGGTCCAGCATATAAAGAAAGCAAAAATAATAGCAAACAATGTTTTTGTCATCAAAATATCGTCAAGGGACAGCCTATTGCTTGATATAGAAGTGACTGTCACATCTGGCACATTGCCAAGGCAATGGACTTTAGTTTCCATGGCAATAGAATCGTTCGTGTTGCGGCGGAGGTCTGTTCTGACGTTGTGCACCATTTTTGAGTGCTTTTTGACGGAGTTGTATATTCGAAAATAGCAAAAAGCGACGATTACCATGGGTAAGATTGTAAAGAAAACAATTCTATAAATTGATTGTTTTTCTCTAGAATTTTCGATGGCATAAAAACAGATCATCATTCCTGGATGAAAAGTGAAAGTATGGCCTCTAAGAAGGTAAGGCAAGGGAGTAATGATTGCACAAAGTGACACGATGATGATTGACAGCAAGGTATACTTCCTTACAAAAAGGCTTCGAATAAATCCGAGGACACAGTACCCAACGTAGCGATAGATAGCCGTCAGTGGGAACATAAGTTGAGCGATGTAAGCTAGCACGACGCAACAGAATGCTTGAAATTGACAAGCGGACCAAGAGTACCTCCACTCTCCGCAAATGCTAACATCACACATAAACGGCATCACCAGCCCAGCCGTGAGGAGATCGGTAAGAGGGAGTACCAGGACATAAACACTTGTCATTCGTCGAAGACGATGGTTCTTGTAAACCGCCCAGTACAGGACGAAGTCCAAAAACAAGGCTGCTATATTCAAAATCACACTAAGTAACGCTTCGACAACCACGGTAGCGTTTCCTCGACTTGAAAGAAGTTCCGCTAGGGTGCAAGTCTCTACACGTTTTGCGACGTAACATTTGACATGTTTGCCAAAAGACGTTCTTTCACCGCAACGCGTCTGCAATGTACAAACTTTTCACTGAATCACCCGCAGATCTATATATCTTCGGGAAATTAACATTTATAATTGCATTCAAATTCTTCATTTTAAATAACAAGTACTGCCCACGTCTTTAAATCTATTGATAGCATTCAAAAGCCACCCTTACAATTGAGAAATACTAGAAGTAAATAATTCGGTGATTCGATGCCAGATCAGTTTTATATTTTATTCTTGTTTTTCTTTTAGGGTTATTTACCTTGCCAAAAAGATGTATAACCTTTCATTATGTTCAATGTGCCTTCCAGAACGATTGTCTCCTCTTCCAAAGTAGCAGGGAATTAAAATTCAATAGGTTTCAATTTAAACAGATCCGGCATTTCTTAGACTTTAAATTCACGGAAAGGCCCCGACAAATAAGATGCTCACAGCGTTTACAATACTAGTAAAATTACCTCAGTATTTTTTAAATACACAAATTAATTAAACACGCATATTTTCCAGCAAAATGTGGTTTTAAACGTGTTACTTAGGAACCAAAACTACTAAATACCTTGTTTCATAATTTTAACATCACGTTTTGAGAAATAGATTTTTTAAAGTTTTTTAAAAAAATGATTATTAGACACTACATCGACTGCTGAGTTTTCGTTACGACAGTCATCAATAAACATCGATTGAAAATATTTTATGTTCAGCAGTTAAAAACTATCATAATTATCTCTTCCAATTGTTTTGTTTGTTTCTTTGGTTTTCGTTTGTCTGTTAATTTTATTTTTTGTTGTTGAGAGCGGAGCCTCCTTTTTTCTTTTGAGCGAGGAGGAGAAAAGTAGACTACGCTAAGCCTTTGAGATTGCCCAAGCCCGAAATTCAATCTTCAAGTTCATCTTATTTCGTATTGTTACACGTCTTTTCCCAGTGCAAGCATCATTTTATTGATAATCCGATGATCATCACTGATCATAACTGAGCCCGCAGGGACATGCTCAAGGCTATTAGGCCTAGGTTCGAAACCATATCCGAGATCCGAGTTGCGCGACTCAACAAAGATCTTACTGTTTTTATGCAGAGGCTTTCTCCCGTACGCCAAAATCGAGCGAACGAAATAATTAAACGCTCTGCTTGAAGGGCGTAGGATACTGGTAAGACAAAAGCGAAATGAGCAATTTTCGTGTTTATAGACAGTGTAGGTCATGGTTTGATTAGACTTCGGCGGTACTCGCTCCTACCTAAACATCACTAAAGAAACTTTTTAAGAACCTAAATAGCCTAACTCGCGTTAACTACTCTTCATATAAGAACTTGTTTAGGCTAACATGGAAACTCCAGGTTTTATTCGCGGTGTTTTACTGTACGCCTTCCAGTTTTTTTTTTTTAATAAATCAATAAGTCAAAAAATACGTAAAACATACAGTATGCAAATAGTAGAAAGATTAAAGATTATATCTAAAAATAAGCCTATTTACAAATACATTGTTAAATCTATCAGTCGTTATCTGTGGGCGATGAGCAGTTTTGTTTCTAAGATGATACTTTGTTTCTTTTTTCTTTGGAATAATGTTACTATACGGGACATCGGGATCCACTGGACGTACTTTGAAAAGCTTCTTATCCGCCTTTTCTAAAAGTTCTCGAAAGTCCATTCTGTTAGATGTATATTTCCTCTTAAAGCATCTATCCAGCAAGTTTTGTATGAGGATGAGATCTAAGACTACAGCGCCATAAACAGACACATTTTTTACTAAAAGGGATGGGAGCCTTAGTGTATTCAAACCTCCAAAGGGAAACTCCGATGAGTGGACTATTAGTATCTCTTTGGAAAAAGCCTGTTCTCTCATAAATGAAGGTGAAAAAGAAGTGTCGGCAACTTGCATTTGTCGCCGGTATGAGTTCCTTAATAAATGGAGGTCCAAAAATATAAATGCATGCTACTTAATCATTCAAACAGTTGTATGCTCTACAGAAATTGTGAGAGCATCCCTACCAAAAGGGCTAAATAATTAACAGACACATAAATTTAATAAAGGAAAAAGAAAACCTTGCGACGACCTTACAAAAAAACTGGTTTTTAACCGAATGTTTTAAGATTTAGGTGTGAGTACATATACTTCAACAGTTAAACAAGGCCAACCATGATATGTTATAGGAAAAAACCTAACAAATCTTGCTTTCACCACTTGACTGAGTTTCTGTCTTACGACACCCTTCAAAACGGTACTTGCTTGGAAAACCTGCAAGTGAAAACAAGAAGCTATTTAATTAGTAGTGTAGTAGGGATGTTTTAAACCGTTTCTTTGAAGTGGAATCTCATTAATTTGAAATGGAATTCATCTACGTTGATGATGTCAAATCCCGTTTGTCTTTATCTAATGAAGGAAATGTGGGGAGGCTGTGTCACGGCTGGCTAGTTCAGTTTGTTTATTAAATCATGCAAATTACGCGACATAATTCGCTATGAACTTGAACAATAATTTTTGAATGTAAAAATCACTGCTTCTTGTACAACATTTATGTCTCCCAAGCACTATATCAAACGTTGAAAACAACAAAAATTAACTTTTGAAAAACCAGTGAGGCTACAACAAGGTTTCAAACACCACAATTGCTTCCGCTTCAATCTTCTGCTTGTTTGTCCATCTGTGTAATCTGTGCCTTCTTTTGTATTTCCTTTGTTATTTATCCCCACCTTCTGTTAACATTGTGAGCGGTTATTTAAGTAGTATAGGAGTTAGGGGTACGGGGTCATTTTTTTTTTTTTACCCATATACCCCAAACTGGATGGTTTGACCTTGACCTTGGGTGCCTATTCGTAATTTAATGTTTTATAGTGACCATATGAATAATAGCTTATACCATTATTGTGAACATATCTTTTGTCATCAAAAAAGGACAATGATATTTTATTTAGCTCATAACTCCCTAGTTGATGGCGCGTACCTCTGATAGTATTCATGTTATGGTACATTTGTTTGTTTTGTAATAATGTGCCTTTGTAATCCTTGTGTTAGAGCGTTCTTTTTTGATACCTTTGGCTGTTTTTTTTTCCTATTCTTGTCATTGTTTTTTGTATATGAATACATTTTTTATCTCAATCCAATGAATTCAGTAACTGGTACACCTGCAGCTTCATCTTTGAATTTACCAATTACTTTCTTATTTGTTTTATCAGAGTACATGGAGTCTGCCAGGTAATCACTATATCAAACTTATTTCGGTCAGCCCAAAAGTCTATGTATATGACTTCAGCTTCAATCTCGTAAGTTAGTGAATCTGTATCAGCGAATAGGAGTTTGGCTTTGTTTTTGTATTTCTTTTTGATGTAATTATAATGGAAGTCATACATCAGTGTCTTGGATAGATCTAAAATACACATGCCAACATAGGCTGGTCTATCAAGAGTCAGTGTTTCTTTTATCTTATGAAGTGCCAAAAAGTTGTCATTGAAGATTTTACTGTTCACGTAAGTACGTTTGGATGCCAATTTAGATAATTTTTGCTTGTCACTAACAAGTTTTACATCAACTCGTTTTCTGATGTTTTCCATGATTTTACCAAATACTGAGTCGTTCATCAGTTTAAAAAAGTCTTTTTCAAATGAGTTCTTGGAATTAGTTCTTTTATGTGTATTAAAATCAATGTACTGTTTTAACCATGGTGATTGACTAAATTCCAATACACGGTGGAGTTCTTGGAGTTTTAATCCGAGATTCAGATATAACTGCAGATTTCTGTAGTGAACTAGGTAAGGTAAGGTAGGGTGACGCCTTTATTTAAAGAGGGTAAACACGTGACAGTTATGAAAAAACTGATAAACTTGAGGCCCTCTATAAAACATAAAAACAAGATTAATATTAAAATAATTTTACACTATCACTATAAAAAGATAAAAATTAATATTAAAAGAGGCGATTTAAAAACAAGCAAAGATAGTATTATGTAGTATTATCTAGAATCTTATTTAGAAATTTTAACTATTTAAAAACTCTTTACTATCTAAAACAAGTTATTTTACAAACTTAATACTTAAAAGATATTCGAAAGTATTTAAAAAGTGTTTAAAAGATATTCAAAATTACCTGTCTCTTTTTGCTTAGCGATCAAATTCGTATACAATTTCTTTTTAAAAGATTTCACATTTTTCACCTTCTTTACGTCCATGGACAGTTCGTTCTAATTTCTAATAGTTCGCACGCGGGTCCGGCCTCCTTCTGTGTTTTTCTTAAAAACATGAAAATTCAAATTCAAATTTGCAAAACGAGTGGATCGGTCATGAATCTCAGAATTTGTCTTTAATATAGAATTAATATAATCTGGAGTTGTACCCTCTATTCTCTTAAAGGCTACAGAACAGCTACTTATATATGCCTCGATAAAAAATGAAATCCATAGTTAATGTGCGTGTTGTTCTTTCGGCGTCCAATATAATGCGTGCAGCTCTCTTCTGCATCCGTAAGACTCTTTCTAGCAATTCTTTATTACACGATGACCAGATTGGACTCAGGTACAGCATAACTGGCTTAAGTTTATAGTAGCAAGATAGAAAGTTAAATTGTGTCTTTGTTTGAGATAAGGATAATATGCCTCAAAAGTCCAAGTCGTTTTGACAGTTTCTCACATAATTCATCTATGTGTGCTTCAAAGCTAAGATCTTTATCAATGACTAAACTCAGTAACTTGTGACGCGATAACTGGTCGTTATTTGTGGCGTCAAGGCGTAGCTTTAAGGTGGCTGTTTCCTCACTAAGCTTATGTTGTAACCTTTTTCCCGTAACAAGTAACGGTTTAGTCTTCTCGGTATTAATGTCATTTTGTTTTCATTTGACCATTTCTCGATATTCTCAAGTCATTAGAAAGAGCCTGAGAGTTAAAGAAGTGATATTATTCCAGTTTGTACTCAAGGACAGGGTGGTATCGTCAGCATATATATCAATGGTGGAGTTGTTCAAATGTAAAGGCATATCATTCACAAATAAGAGAAATAAAATTGGACTGAGAATTGATCCCTGCGGTACCCCTTGACTGACAGGCTTCGGCTCTGATGTTTTATGCCCTAGTTTCACAAACTGTCTTCGCTCTTCCAGATACGATCGAAACAAGGCCACGGTATCTGGGCTGGCACCATACACTGACAATTTCATCAGTAGCAGATTTTGATTGATTACGTCGAACGCTTTACGGGAATCAACAAATACTAGTCCCGTGACGTCATCATTATCCATTTTAAACAAAATTTCGTCCGTGATTCTGATAAGAGCCGTTTCAGTGGAATGACCAGAACGGAAGGCTGATTGTAAATCATATAGCAAATTGTTGTCTTCAAGAAATTTTAGTAGCGAGTTTGCTACATGTTTTTCGATGATTTTAGACAGGATTCGCGGCACTGATATGGGGCGATAGTTATTTCTTTCACGATGCTGCCCACCTTTGTGCAGTGGTGTAACTTGGCAAATTTCCATCTATCAGGGAAGGTATTGGATGCACTGAATTGATAAGTTCAGTAGCCTGCAAAGTGGGTGGATAAATGATGGTGCGATAATTTTAAAATTCTCGGTTCTCTTTCGATTACTATTCATGTTTTGCCTCAAACTTAGACGACAGAATGATGTTACGTAACGGGAAAGGTCTCTTGGTTAAGGAAGCTCCCTAGTAAGAAATCCAGATGGTTTGCTCTCCTAACTTGCCTCTGAAAGGGCAAAAAAGGCCGGGAATGTTTTTTTTTTTTTTCTACGTAAGCTTATGGGTAGGAGAAGGTAAAATTAAGTTATAGTTTACCTTTTCTGCTTTGTTCTCCTGGTACGTCTTGTTCCAGGTTACTCCATCCACTGAAACTCGTACGTAATACGTTTTGGTATACTCGCCAGTGTTTAACGTTTGCGTGGCCACTTCACAAACAGTATGCACTGCACCCATGTCAACTTGAAGATAGTCTGTCCTATCACTAGTGGTCTTTGGACACCATCGGGTTCCCCTTGTTGTATTCACTCTTCCGTAGTACGGTTGATAACCCGAACTGTAAACTGTGCTTGCCGTCATTCTGGAATCTGGTATCTTCTTTGGGTCCGTTACCCCTACAGCGATACATGCTACAAAAATGGGCAATGCATATATATGTATTAATCAGACAGTCCCAACTCATGCACGTAGTCTTTTGTGGAATTCAGCAAAAACACAGTTAAGACAAATCAATAAGAAACTTGGCGACTGATCATTTGTTGACGATAGCTGTGTTCTAAGTCTCATACGTTAAATTGTTAGTTTTAGGAAACCAACTGTGACAGGGTATAAAATTGCGTCTAATACACGGACGCCGAAGTAGAAGTACAATTCTCTAAAACAGTGTTGCCAAGCTGCCATTAAGATTCCATACAACGTACTTAAGAGAGTGTCTCTGTAAAAGCGGTCCGGTCGATTTTGCTTGAGACACAGATTTAGCTCATTTCTTGTGTGTTGTAAGACATTCATGTACCTATACTAAAACCACAATCCGTTTGTTCGGATCTCTTTACTTTTCAGAGTTTTACGGAAATAAAATTTCACTCGAGCGAAGGCCTGTCGTGACACTTTTCAAGACGTTAATTTGAGACAACTTTGGCGGACAATTTACAAAAAAATACGGAACTCAGCAAAAAACAAATACCACAGACATGTATATTAACTCTATCTTATCCATCGACGCGACTTTTGTGAACATCACGTGTCAATCAAGTAAACAGGAAGACTTGAACGACACCTTATCGGCTCGCTTAAGTCACACACGCGAAAACTGATCAAATTCAAGGTACTTTTTTGAAAAAGTGAGGCGTTCCTAACTGATCCAACTAATATAGCGAGGAAGTAGGAGCCATAGAAAAGGTAACTACAGAAAAAAACTTTGCGGTCCGACCTTTACTAAAACTTTATAACTCCGTGAACTGACCTAATTTTCGGCAATCTCTAAGTTTTGCCGCCATTTTGAGGGACTTGTCAACATGAAGCGTAGCAGATATAAATCGAGCAGGTAGATCTAAAACCGTCAGAAATACATACGAAAGCATTCAAATGAACTTCACTTTCAATTCAAGGGGCAAAATTTGAAATTGTTCGTTAAACCTACCATTCCTACATCCCCATGCGACCATTTCGTCCAACAATTCAAACACTACAACTAGTGTTCGAATTTCCCTCGTTGATTCCACCGTAAGAAAAAACCTGTGCCACCCAAGCTTCGACTCGAATGTGAAGTACGAATCAAACAACATAGCTGCTTCATCTTTGAGGCCATATGACGCTGGTATTTTGATTTTCTGATCGACAAGAACGGTGATCAGGAAGCGATCGCCCTGTTTACCTCATAAACGTGACCGCTGACCAGCCGCTGAGTGAAAACAGTACGGCGCGGGGTGGTGTGGGTGGCGGACTTATCGTCATAAGATATTCGAATACATGCTAAAAAAGCTTTAGGACTCTCAGTCTAAACAGTGAAGGCATGCTTCGTGGTACAGACAACTTTTATTTTATTCCCATAACTTTTTCCTTTAAATTAGAAATGGTATTAATTAATAGAGTTATTTAAATATTTTTAACCGTGGTACCCATATGACCTTTTTGCTTGTCCTCAGTGGTATAAAATAAGGTGTCTTTTCTTCCAGAACCTTGATTTATGCTTTATTGCACGGAATGAACACTATACTTAGAAGGTTTGTTCTAGATCATTTTTGCTGTTCCCAAGAATGTATGCAAAATCATTGCTTTATACAAAGCTGACTCTAAAATGTGATTTTCCATAACAGTAACCAATGTCATTTACGTAATGTATCGGTCAAATCGAAGCTTCAACATGCCCCCCCGGGCAACCCCCCGGGCATTTGACTTTTTTGAAAATTATCTTTCAAATTCCCCCCTACCCGGGCCAAAATGCCGTTCAAATGCCCTACACTAAGGTCCATTCAGGTGATCAAATGCCCCCACCCCGGGGACATTTCACGTGCACAAAAATGACAGAAAGACGGTGGAAACGCGTTCAGTTGTCGAACAAAATCTTTATAAATATGACAAAAACTGAGAAACACTGTTAACGTATTTACTACAAACAAAAGTCTCATACAAAGCGGCGGAAATCGCTGCTGCAAAGTAACTGAATGCTCAACTTTTTTTCGTCATGCAACATACAAAGCGTTCTTTAAAAAAGATCCCACCTATTGAGATTACTACACCATGACCATTTCACTGATATGCATCATCGGTCACCTTATTAATTAACATACTTGCAGTAGGTCAAATTAGTTGACCTGAGCTTCTTATTTTATTTTATGTTGTTGTATTGAATCGCCGGTATAGGTATTGTATTTCATTGTAAACGCAACAATAAAATACATTCATACATTCAAAGCCGGAATCCAATATTAAAAATTTTAAAATTTAAATACTTCAAATACGGCACAAAGCTTGTTTAAGCCCTTTCTTCGTAACCAACTGGCCACAAAGGCACAATCTTTTCCACGAAAATCCTCCAACACCGCGTCCCCCATGATAGCTCGCCACGCCAAAGATTTTACATGAAATCGAGGGTGCAGTTCAAATCCCCCACCCCCTGGAACACTCTGATAATCAAATTTCCTCCTCCCCGGGACGGCAAAGGTGTCAAATGCCCCGGCTATTCCCGGGGGGGGGGGGCATGTTGAAGCTTCGATTTGACCGATACATAAGGTGTTAATAAAACTAGCAATGTACAATTTTTAGCGTTTTCCACTTATAAGCCTGACATACAATTGTCAAGTGAACAATGTTAGTTTCAGCTCACTCCTTGATTCGATGTGACCTTTTATCACTATATAAACCCTATTCTTTTCATTTGCAATTTTCCTGTACTTTTTTTGTCATACGACAACGACAAAGAGTTTTATAAGTAAACCGATTTTTTGGTGTACCACGCTTATCACATTGTATATACAAATACATGTAAAAGGCCGGCTAAATAAGCTTCTCCCCCTGCTCCTAATTTTGTGGGTTGCCTTCGCCCCATGCCTCTGCACGACTCCCATTTAAATGGGGGCTCGAAGAAAGTACAGATTTCCTTAAGCATGGAAACAGTAAAATAGTTCAATTTTTCCTCCTTGACGTAGTCACACAAATCATAAATGTCATAGACAATCGGATGCGTTAAGCCAATTTCTGTTACAACTGATTCGACGGTGGTCATGTGATTCACTTCTTCCTTGTCAAATTAATCGTCAGTCGCGGTGCTCGGAGACGAACCTGCCCGTGTCCATCTCGAGGAGGACAAACGGAAGAAAAATCCTTGTATTTGGGCTTTGGTTAGCCACTCTTGCCGGGAAAACAGGCGCTCCCCGTTTTCCCGCTTCGCTTTCCTCACATCTTTCGAGACTTGTCGCAGATCCTCTTTCCTTCCAGATTGCTCACCAATTTCAAACTTGGAGTGAGATACTACCTTACTTTCTCTGACTGAGCGAACAGCGCCACCTTTTGGCTTATGAAGTGCCCCTCTTTCACTTAAATTCGACTGGAAAGGTTGGCTACCCTGTCTCTCGATAACATTGGTACGTCGTCTTCCGAAAGGGTAAGGGATGAGAATTTTTCAACCTAGCTTAAAATCTAGAGATTTCAAAGCTGTTTTAATGTCAAAAATAAAGGAAATGACCTGTAAATGCCAGTGCTCAGTGGAAAGATAATTACACCATCAAGCAGTGACCCAATGGCCCTTGTAGCTTTCTATAATGGAGAGATTGTAAGTTGGTTATGAAAATTACACTTTTTTTCTCTTTTGCTTTGACTTTGTGACGTGGTTTTCTCACAATTTGAACAGACACGCGTCACTCTTACGAAATGTTTTAACGGGAAAACAAACAGCATCATTTTATTTCCAAGTAGGTATATATTCAGCCGTTCTTAGCCACCATTTTGCCAGAACAAAGTATATGTATATTTTAAGAGTGTTACAAACAAAAAACAGTTTACTTGTAAAAACCTTTGTGTTTTGTATATCTTTACATACTTATAAAAAATTGTAGAGGGTAAATGAAAATGAAAAAAGAAAATGTGTCCTGCATAGCAGTCTTTCAAATTTCCTTTTAGCCGACAGGGAGTCGTGCAGAGGCATGGGGCGAAGGCAACCCAAAAATTAGAAGCAGGGGAAGGAGCTTATTTAGCCGGCCTTTTGCATGTATTTGTATATACAATGTAATAAGCGTGGTACACCAAAAAATCGGTTTACTTATAAAACTCTTTGTCGTTGTCGTATGAAAAAAAAGTACAGGAAAATTGCAAATGAAAAGAATAGGGTTTAGTGATAAAAAGGTCACATCGAATCAAGGAATGAGCTGAAACTAACATAGTTCACTTGACAATTGTATGTCAGGCTTATAAGTGGAAAACGCTAAAAATTGCACATTGCTAGTTTTATTAACACCTTACGTAAATGAAATTGGTTACTGTTACAGAAATCATATTTTAGAGTCAGCTTTGTATAAAGCAATGATTTTGCATACATTCCTGGGAACAGCAAAAATGATTTAGAACAAACCTTCTAAGTACAGTGTTCATTCCGTGCAATAACGCATAAATAAAAGGTCCTGGAAGAAAAGAAACCTTCTTTTGAACCACTGAGGACAAGCAAAAAGGTCATATGGGTACCTCGGTTAAAAATATTTAAATAACTCTATTAATCAATACCATTTCTAATTTAAAGGAAAAAAATATGAGAATAAAATAAAAGTTGTCAGTACCACGAAGCATGCCTTCACTGTTTAGCATGTACTCGAATATCTTATGACGATAAGTCCGCCACCCACACCACCCCGCGCCGTACTGTTTTCACTCAGCGGCTGGTCAGCGGTCACGTTTACGAGGTTAACATGGCGATCACTTCCTAATCACCGTTTTTGTCGATCAGAAAATCAAAATACCAGCGTGATATGGCCTCAAAGATGACACAGTTATGTTGTTTGATTCGTACTTCACATTCGAGTCGAAGCTTGGGTGGCTCAGGTTATTTCTTACGGTGGAATCGACGAGGGAAATTCGAACACTAGTTGTAGTGTTTGAATTGCTGGAAGAAATGGTCGCATGGGGATGTAGGAATGGTAGGTTTAACGAACAATTTCAAATTTTGCCCCTTGAATTGAAAGTGAAGTTCATTTGAATGCTTTCGTATGTATTTCTGACGGTTTTAGATCTACCTGCTCGATTTATATCTGCTACGCTTCATGTTGACAAGTCCCTCAAAATGGCGGCAAAACTTGGAGATTGCCGAAAATTAGGTAAGTTCACAGAGTTATAAAGTTTTAGTTTTAGTTTTAAGGTCGGGCCGCAAAGTTTTTTTCTGTAGTTACCTTTTCTATGGCACCTACTTCCTAGCTATATTAGTTGGATCAGTTAAGAACGCCTCACTTTTTCCAAAATGTACCTTGAATTTGATCGGTTTTCGCGCGTGTGACTTAAGCGAACAGATAAGGTGTCGTTCAAGTCTTCCTGTTTACTTGATTGAAACGTGATGTTCACAAAAGTCGCGTCGATGGATAAGATAGAGTTAATATACATGTCTGGGGTATTTGTTTTTTGCTGAGTCCCGTATTCTTTTCTAAATTGTCCTCCAAAGTTGTCTCAAATTAAAGTCTTGAAAAGTGTCACGACAGACCTTCGCTCGAGTGAAATTTAATTTCCGTAAAACTCTGAACAATAAAGAGATGCGATCAAACGGATTGTGGTTTTAGTATAGGTACATGAATGTCTTACAACACACAAGAAATGAGCTAAATCTGTGTCTCAAGCAAAATCGACCGGACCGCTCTTACAGAGACACTCTCTTAAAGACTTTGTCAATCTACAATTTTTGTTATGAAACATCTAAAGGAAAATCTTGCATCCAAACATTCCTGCTGTGTGAGAAAATCACAACACTTCCACCAAGAATAAATCTCAGTAGATTCAAGTACACGCTTTGAACGTTCCTTTCGTTTTTGCTCTACTTTGAGAGAGCACCAGGATATTTGTAATTTGCATATTTATCTGCTATCATCATTTCCATTTCTTTTCTAGTCTTTTAAAGACCTTGCAACTAACTCTTTGCAATTGCCCTCCACCCTATTTTAAGAAATTTAAAAACCAAGTTGTTTCTCTAAAACATATTAACTAAATTAAATTTTGCGCCCATTTATCAGATTATGTAAACCTCATTACGACTTGTCATGCGGTTTAAAAAAGATCATCTACCGTCTTCTCCGAAAATAAAAGGAACTCATCACTCACGCATTAGAGTTTGAAAAAAAAAACTAATTTAGAGTGATGTCTGTGGAGATTAATTGCTGGAGGTTTTAGAATATCTGTTTCTTACACGCCATACATGTACATTCACAAACGTTTCAAAATAAAGTGAACACCTGCAACCGACTCTTCTTCGCATCTTTGTCCCTTCCAGCCACTACTACATTCACAAGTGTACCCTTGTCCACTTTCCTCTTCATGGCAGGTTCCTCCATTGAGACATGGGTTGCTATCACACGCTTTAAAAAGAAAGGCATAGTATTGAACAGTATTGAGCGAGATATCGGTAAAAAAATATTAACAAAAAATAAGACAATTATTAGGTAACCCTAAAAAATAATAATATTAATAAAATATCATGTTTATAACTTATTTTACTTACGTTTTGAAATAAAATCTAAATTCGATCAACGGAATATAACCAAAAGAGGCAGAAAATGGGTGTAGGGCGACAATTGAAGACTAATTATAATTCTACAATGCTTGCGGTATTTTTTCAAACGATAAAAGGCAAAGCAACCAAGGCTAGAAAAGACTAATTCATGATCAAAGAGAAGAGAACCTGGCTTTTTGTTTTGTTAAAAGTCCTAAAGATTCTATATGATTCAAGAACACAAATGTGATAATTACCTCACAACAATTTAACCTAAATTCTTCTTAATCCCACATTCTTTATGCATTCTTTACGCACTATTTAATTACTTATGATCATGGCATTAATTTACGTAAATTTTATATTGTACTTAAGTCAAAAGTTTAAATCACTTTTACGCGTTAATTCAAAAGTAAAGCATGAAATTTTGCTCGACAAATTAGAGCATTATGGAGTACGTGGTATTGCTTTACAAAGGTTTAAAAGTTATCTTTCTTGTCGAAAACAATTTGTGCAATATAATGGTTACAACTCTTCATCATTAGAGATCACTTGCGGAGTCCCTCATGGATCTATCTTAGGTGCCCTGTTATTCTTAGTTTATATAAATGATCTATGTAATGTGTCAAAGGTCTTAGAGCTGATACTATTTGCTGATGACACTAATATCTTCTATTCGCATACTGATGCTTCCTATCTTATGGAAGTTGGAAACTTAGAATTGAAAAAGATAACGTGTTGGTTTTATACAAATAAGCTATCTATTAATGTTAAGAAATCTAATTTTATCATATTCAGACGGAGACAAAACAGGCAAACACTTGATTTAGCCTTTAATATTAGTAATTATTTGATTGATCGTGTTAAGGAAGCTACTTTTCTTGGTGTAATTTTGGATGAACATTTAACATGGAAATCACATATACATAATGTTGCTCGGAAAGTCTCTAAAGCCATAGGTATAATTTATAAATCAAGTTTTTGCCTTAATAATTCCTCCTTACGGATGCTTTATTTTAGCCTTATCTACCCATACTTATTCTTCTGCTTGAGCGTCTGGGCATCGACCTACCCATCAAACCTCAGAAGATTAATCACACTTCAAAGACGGGTCGTAAGAATAATGTCGAGGAGTGCTTTCGATGCTCACACTGACCCCTTATTTAAAAATTTAAAAATTCTAAATCTTAAGAGTATCTACAAACTTCAAATAGGAAAATTTATGTATCAATACAGATCTGGCTTACTTCCTTATAGCTTTAATAACATGTTTTTGGTGACACGCCAGGTGCATTCTTATGGCACTAGAAGTTCGAAGCATTTTTATTTACCACAATGCAGGACTAATATAAGAAAGTTCTCCATCAGTTTCCAAGGTCCTAAATTTTTTAACTCTCTTAAATTTGAAATTCGAAATGCAACAAGTACCGCTTCCTTTTGCTGTAAGCTGAAAGCATTCCTCTTATCATAAATATCAATTTATATGTCATTTCGCTTTTTTTAGCCTAGAACTATGATTAGTATGACTATCTAATATACTTATTTTAAGATTTACTGTAGCTCTGCCATTGATTTTCCCATAGGTAATTATGATAATATTTTGTTCTAATTATCTAACTGAGGGAGCCCATTCCTTATAAGCCCGGTGGCTTCTCTTGGGCTTCCTCGCCATGAGAGTTTAACTAATTAGATTTTATTTGATTTGTACAATTTTTAACAAACAACACAACAAACAATAAACAAAAAGTAAATACTGGAAGTAAAAGTTTTTATTTACAACGAAAGAAACATACCTGTGAGGACATATATTTCAACTGTTAAACAAGGCCAACCATGATATGTAATAGGAAAAAATCTGACAAATCTCGCTTTCACCACTGGACTGATTTTCTGTCGCAAGACACTTTTCAAAACAGTATTTGCTTGGAAAACCTGCAAGTGAAAAAAAAAAAGTCATTCACAGTGTAGCCACTAAAAGACTGGTGAAACCTACTTAGTCTTTTGCCAAAAGTTTATTATTTACCAATTTAAGTTGACTCAAGGTCGCGGAAAAAACAAAGCGCGAAATAGAACTTTAAGGCTCAACACAGGAAAATGCATGAGAAGAACATATGGAATAAACCAGGACGAAAATGCAAAATCTGCATTAAGAATGTTTTATTACAGACCTTATCTGTGAAATTCTAACGCCGTAGAAACGACTTTCTATGCATTCAAACTACAAAATGTAAACTACTAGCGCAAGTCACTTTATAAGTTTCTGATCGCTCAATTACAATATTATTATTATACAAAAAGGACAAATTAGGAAAATTAACGTAACGTGCTTTATACTCATTAGTTTGAAATAGTATACATTACAAGTTTCCTGGATTAACGTCTAATTTTTTTTATAAATAACTTAACTTGTATGTAAAATTATCTGTGAATTAGATGACACTTGTGGCATACCACAGGACAATGAATAAATGTCTGGGGTAATAACAGCATTACAATGTAAAAACAAACAACACCTCTGATACCATAGTAGTCAAGTTTCTCGGTTCTCTTTCGATTACTATTCACGTTTTGCCTCAAACTTAGACAACAGAATGATGTTACATAACGGGAAAGGTCTCTTGGTTAACGAAGCTCCCTAGTAAGAAATCCACATGGTTTGCTCTCCTAACTTGTCTCTGAAAGGGCAAAAAGGCCATGAATGGCTTATTTTTTTCTACGTAAGCTTATGGGAAGGAGAAGGTAAAACTAAGTTATAGTTTACCTTTTCTGCTTTGTTCTCCTGGTACGTCTTGTTCCAGGTTACTCCATCCACTGAAACTCGTACGTAATACGTTTTGGTATACTCGCGCGTGTTCAACGTCTGCGTGGCCACTTCACAAACAGTATGAACTGCACCCATATCAACTTGAAGATAGTCTGTCCTATCACTAGTGGTCTTTGGACACCATCGGGTTCCCCTTGTTGTATTCACTCTTCCGTAGTACGATTGATAACCCGAACTGTAAACAGTGCTTGCCGTCATTGTGGAATCTGGTATCTTCTTTGGGTCCGTTACCCCTACAGCGATACATGCTACAAAAATGGGCAATGCATATATATGTATTAATCAGGCAGTCCCAACTCATGCACGTAGTCTTTTGTGGAATCCAGCAAAAACACAGTTAAAACAAATCAATAAGAAACTTGGCGACTGATCATTTGTCCACGGTAGCTGTGTTCTAAGTCTGATACGTTGAATTGTTATTTTTAGGAAACCCAATGCCACAGGGTAGAAAATTTCGTCTAATACACGGACGCCAAAGTAGAAGTACATTTTGGCAATTCTCTACCAAATCCTACAAAAATGTTGCCAAGCTGACATTAAGATTCCATACAACGTACTTAAAGACTTTGTCAATCTTCAAATTTTGTTATGAAACATCTAAAGGAAAATCTTGCATCCAAACATTCCTGCTGTGTGAGAAAATCACAACACTTCCACCAAGAATAAATCTCAGTAGATTCAAGTACACGCTTTGAACGTTTCTTTCTTCTTTGCGCTACTTTCAGAGAGCATCAGGATATTTGGAATTTGCATATTAAATCTGCTATCATCATTTCCATTTCTTTTCTAGTCTTTTAAAAGAAGAACTTGCAACTAACTCTTTGTAATTGCCCTCTACCCTATTTTAAGATATTTAGGAAGCAAGTGGTTTCTTTAAAACATATTAACTAAATTAAATTTTGCGCCCATTTATCAGATTACGTAACCCTGATTAGGACTTGTAAGGCGGTTTAAAAAAAAACCATCTAACGTCTTCTCCGAAAATAAAAGGAACTCATCACTCACGCATGAGAGTTTGAAAAAAAACTAATTTAGAGTGATGTCCGTAGAGATTAATTGCTGGAGGTTTTAGAAATCTGTTTCTTACACGTCATACATCTACATTCACAAACGTTTCAAAATAAAGTGAACACCTGCAACCGACTCTTCTTCGCATCTTTGTCCCTTCCAGCCACTACTACATTCACAAGTGTACCCTTGTCCACTTTCCTCTTCATGGCAAGTTCCTCCATTGAGACAAGGGTTGCTATCACACGCTTTAAAAAGAAAGGCATAGTATTGAACAGTATTGAGCGAGATATCGGCGAAAAAAAAAAATTTTACCAAAAAAAATAAGACAATTCTTAGGTAACCCTAAAAAAAAATAATATTAATAAAATATCATGTTTATAACTTATTTTGCTTACGTTTTGAAATAAAATGTAAAAGCGATCAACGGAATATAACCAAAAGAGGCCGAAAATGGGCGTAGGGCGGCATTTGCAAACTAATAATAATTCTTGACAATGCTTGTGGTATTTTTCTAACCGATAAAAGGCAAAGCACAGCAGCTCCGTCAATGTGTTACAAAGATGTACCAAGGTTAGAAAAGACTAATTCATGATCAGGGAGATGAGAACCTGGCTTTTTGTTTAGTTAAAAGTCCTAAAGATTCTTTATGATTTAAGAACACAAATGTGATAATTACCTCACAACAACTTAACCTAAATTCTTCTTAATGCCACATTCTTCATGCATTCTTTACGCACAATTTAATTAAATATGATCATTGTATTAATTTACGTAAGTTTTATATTGTACTTGAGTCAAAAAATTAAATCACTTTTGAGCGTTAATTCAAAAAGTAAATATTGGAAGTAAAAGTTTTTATTTACAATGAAAGAAACATACGTGTGAGGACATATATTTCAACTGTTAAACAAGGCCAACCATGATATGTAATAGGAAAAAATCTGACAAATCTCGCTTTCACCACTGGACTGATTTTCTGTCGCAAGACACTATTCAAAACGATACTTGCTTGGAAAACCTGCAAGTGAAAAAAAAAGTCATTCATAGTGTAGCCACAAAAAGACTGGCGAAACCTACTTAGTCTTTTTCCAAAAGTTTATTATTTACCAATTTAATTTGACTCAAGGTCGCGGAAAAAACAAAGCATGAAATAAAACTTTATTACCAACTGAAGTTGACTAGAGGTCGCGGAAAAAAAACAAACCGGGAAATAAAACTTTAAGGCTCAACACAGGATAATGCATGACAAGAAGATATGGAATAAACCAGGACGAAAATGCGAAATCTGCATTAAGAATGTTTTATTACAGACCTTATCTGTGTACTTCTAACGCCATAGAAACGACTTTCTATGCATTCAAACTACAAAATGTAAACTACTAGCGCAAGTCACTTTATAAGTGGCTGTTCGCTCAATTGCAATATTATTATTATATGAAAAGGACAAATTAGGAAAATTAACGTAACGCGCTTTATACTCTTTAGTTTGCAATAGTATACATTAGAAGTTTCCTGGGTTAACGTCTGATTTTTTTAAATAAATAACTTAACTTGTATGGGCAATTTTCTGTGAATTAGATGACACTTGTGGCATACCACAGGACAATGACTAAATGCCTAGGGTAATAACACCATTACAATCTAAATACAAACAACACCTCTGATACCATAGTAGTCAAGTTTCTTGGTTCTCTTTCGATTACTATTCATGTTTTGCCTCAAACTTAGACAACAGAATGATGTTACATAACGGGAAAGGTCTCTTGGTTAACGAAGCTCCCTAGTAAGAAATCCAGATGGTTTGCTCTCCTAACTTGCCTCTAAAAGGTTAAAAAAGGCCAGGAATAGTTTATTTTTTTTCTACGTAAGCTTATGGGAAGGAGAAGGTAAAACTAAGTTATAGTTTACCTTTTCTGCTTTGTTCTCCTGGTACGTCTTGTTCCAGGTTACTCCATCCACTGAAACTCGTACGTAATACGTTTTGGTATACTCGCGAGTGTTTAACGTTTGCGTGGCCACTTCACAAACAGTATGCACTGCACCCATATCAACTTGAAGATAGTCTGTCCTATCACTAGTGGTCTTTGGACACCATCGGGTTCCCCTTGTTGTATTCACTCTTCCGTAGTACGGTTGATAACCCGAACTGTAAACTGTGCTTGCCGTCATTCTGGAATCTGGTATCTTCTTTGGGTCCGTTACCCCTACAGCGATACATGCTACAAAAATGGGCAATGCATATATATGTATTAATCAGACAGTCCCAACTCATGCACGTAGCCTTTTTTGGAATTCAGCAAAAACACAGTTAAAACAAATCAATAAGAAACTTGGCAACTGATCATTTGTCCACGGTAACTGTGTTTTAAGTCTGATACGTTGAATTGTTATTTTTAGAAAACCCAATGCCACAGGGTAGAAAAATGCGTCGAATACACGGACGCCAAAGTAGAAGTACATTTTGGCAATTCTCTACCGGCCAAATCCTACAAAAATGTTGCCAAGCTGACATTAAGATTCCATACAACGTACTTAAAGACTTTGTCAATCTTCAAATTTTGTTATGAAACATCTAAAGGAAAATCTTGCATCCAAACATTCCTGCTGTGTGAGAAAATCACAACACTTCCACCAAGAATAAATCTCAGTAGATTCAAGTACACGCTTTGAACGTTCCTTTCGTTTTTGCGCTACTTTGAGAGAGCATCAGGATATTTGGAATTTGCGGATTAAATCTGCTATCATCATTTCCATTTCTTTTCTAGTCTTTTAAAATAATACCTTGCAACTAACTCTTTGTAATTGCCCTCTACCCTATTTTAAGATATTTATGAACCAAGTGGTTTCTTTAAAACATATTAACTAAATTAAATTTTGCGCCCATTTATCGGATTATGTAACCCTAATTAGGACTTGTAATGCGGTTTAAAAAAGACCATCTAACGTCTTCTCCGAAAATAAAAGGAACTCATCACTCACGTATGAGAGTTTGAAAAAAAACTAATTTAGAGTGATGTCCGTAGAGATTAATTGCGGGAGGTTTTAGGAATCTGTTTCATACACGTCATACATGTACATTGACAAACGTTTCAAAGTAAACTGAACACCTGCAACCGACTCTTCTTCGCATCTTTGTCCCTTCCAGCCACTACTACATTCACAAGTGTACCGTTGTCCACTTTCCTCTTCATGGCAGGTTCCTCCATTGAGACATGGGTTGCTATCACACGCTTTAAAAAGAAAGGCATAGTATTGAACAGTATTGAGCGAGAAATCGGTGAAAAAAAAAATTAATAACAAAAAAAAGTAAGACAATTATTAGGTAGCCCTAAATAAATAATAATATTAATAAAATATCATGTTTATAAGTTATTTTGCTTACGTTTTGAAATAAAATGTAAATTCGATCAACGGAATATAACCAAAAGAGGCAGAAAATGAGCGTAGGGCGGCATTTCGGACTAATTATAATTCTTGACAATGCTTGTGGTATTTTTCCAACCGATCAAAGGCAAAGCACAGCAGCTCAGTCAATGTCTTACAAAGATGTACCAAGGTTAGAAAATACTAATTCATGATCAGCGAGATCAGAACCTGGCTTTTAGTTTTGTTAGAAGTCCTAAAGATTCTATATGATTTAAGAACACAAATGTGATAATTACCTCACAGCCACTTAACTTAAATTCTTCTTAATGCCACATTATTCATGCATTCTTTACGCACAATTTAATTAATTATGATCATTGTATTAATTTACGTAAGTTTTATATTGTACTTGAGTCAAAAGTTTAAATCACTTTTGAGCGTTAATTCAAAAAGTAAATATTGAAAGTAAAAGTTTTTTTATACAACGAAAGAAACATACGTGTGAGGACATATATTTCAACTGTTAAACAAGGCCAACCATGATATGTAATAGGAAAAAATCTGACAAATCTCGCTTTCACTACTGGACTGATTTTCTGTCGCAAGACACTGTTCAAAACGATACTTGCTTGGAAAACCTGCAAGTGAAAAAAAAAGTCATTCATAGTGTAGCCACAAAAAGACTGGCGAAACCTACTTGGTCTTTTCCCAAAAGTTTATTATTTACCAATTTAAGTTGACTCAAGGTCGCGGAAAAAACAAAGCGTGAAATAAAATTTTATTACCAATTGAAGTTGACTCGAGGTCGCGGAAAAAAACAAACCGGGAAATAAAACTTTAAGGCTCAACACAGGATAATGCATGACAAGAAGATATGGAATAAACCAGGACGAAAATGCGAAATCTGCATTAAGAATGTTTTATTACAGACCTTATCGGTGTACTTCTAACGCCATAGAAACGACTTTCTATGCATTCAAACTACAAAATGTAAACTCCTTACGCAAGTCACTTTATAAGTGGCTGTTCGCTCAATTGCAATATTATTATTATATGAAAAGGACAAATTAGGAAAATTAACGTAACGCGCTTTATACTCATTAGTTTGAAATAGTATAGATTGGAAGTTTAATGGGTTAACGTCTGATTTTTTTAATAAATGACTTAACTTGTATGGGCAATTTTCTGTGAATTAGATGACACTTGTGGCATACCACAGGACAATGACTAACTGTCTAGGGTAATAACACCATTACAATCTATACACAAACAACACCTGTGATACCATAGTAGTCAAGTTTCTCGGTTCTCTTTCGATTACTATTCATGTTTTGCCTCAAACTTAGACAACAGAATGATGTTACATAACGGGAAAGGTCTCTTGGTTAACGAAGCTCCCTAGTAAGAAATCCAGATGGTTTGCTCTCCTAACTTGCCTCTGAAAGGTTAAAAAAGGCCGGGAATAGTTTATTTTTTTCTACGTAAGCTTATGGGAAGGAGAAAGTAAAACTAAGTTATACGGTTTACCTTTTCTGCATTGTTCTCCTGGTATGTCTTGTTCCAGGTTACTCCATCCACTGAAACTCGTACGTAATACGTTTTGGTATACTCGCGCGTGTTTAACGTTTGCGTGGCCACTTCACAAACAGTACGCACTGCACCCATATCAACTTGAAGATAGTCTGTCCTATCACTAGTGGTCTTTGGACACCATCGGGTTCCCCTTGTTGTATTCACTCTTCCGTAGTACGGTTGATAACCCGAACTGTAAACTGTGCTTGCCGTCATTCTGGAATCTGGTATCTTCTTTGGGTCCGTTACCCCTACGGCGATACATGCTACAAAAATGGGCAATGCATATATATGTATTAATCAGACAGTCCCAACTCATGCACGTAGCCTTTTGTGGAGTTCAGCAAAAACACAGTTAAAACAAATCAATAAGAAACTTGGCAACTGATCATTTGTCCACGGTAGCTGTGTTTTAAGTCTGATACGTTGAATTGTTATTTTTCGAAAACCCACTGCGAGCGGGTAGAAAATTGCGTCTAATACACGGACGCCAAAGTAGAAGTACATTTTGGCAATTCTCTACCGCCAAATCCTACAAAAATGTTGCCAAGCTGACATTAAGATTCCATACAACGTACTTAAAGACTTTGTCAATCTTCATACTTTGTTATGAAACATCTAAAGGAAAATCTTGCATCCAAACATTCCTGCTGTGTGAGAAAATCACAACACTTCCACCAAGAATAAATGTCAGTAGATTCAAGTACACGCTTTGAACGTTCCTTTCGTTTTTGCGCTACTTTGAGAGAGCATCAGGATATTTGGAATTTGCATATTAAATCTGCTATCATCATTTCCATTTCTTTTCTAGTCTTTTAAAATAATACCTTGCAACTAACTCTTTGTAATTGCCCTCTACCCTATTTTAAGATATTTATGAACCAAGTGGTTTCTTAAAAACATATTAACTAAATTAAATTTTGCGCCCATTTATCGGATTATGTAACCCTAATTAGGACTTGTAATGCGGTTTAAAAAAGACCATCTAACGTCTTCTCCGAAAATAAAAGGAACTCATCACTCACGTATGAGAGTTTGAAAAAAAACTAATTTAGAGTGATGTCCGTAGAGATTAATTGCGGGAGGTTTTAGGAATCTGTTTCATACACGTCATACATGTACATTCACAAACGTTTCAAAGTAAACTGAACACCTGCAACCGACTCTTCTTCGCATCTTTGTCCCTTCCAGCCACTACTACATTCACAAGTGTACCGTTGTCCACTTTCCTCTTCATGGCAAGTTCCTCCATTGAGACATGGGTTGCTATCACACGCTTTAACAAGAAAGGCATAGTATTGAACAGTATTGAGCGAGATATCGGTACACAAAGTAATAACAAAAAAAATAAGACAAGTATTAGGTAACCCTAAAAAATAATAATATTAATAAAATATCATGTTTATAACTTATTTTACTTACATTTTGAAATAAAATGTAAATTCGATCAACGGAATATAACCAAAAGAGGCAGAAAATGGGCGTAGGGCGACATTTGAAGACTAATTATAATTCTTCAATACTTGCGGTATTTTTCCAAACGATAAAAGGCAAAGCACAGCAGCTCAGTGAATGTGTTACAAAGATATACCAAGATTAGGAAAGGCTAATTCATGATCAGGGAGATAAGAACCTGGCTTTTTTATTAAGATTCTATATGATTTAAGAACACAAATGTGATAATTACCTCACAACAATTTAACCTAAATTCTTCTTAATGCCACATTCTTCATGCATTCTTCACGCACAATTTAATTAATTATGATAATGGTATTAATTTACGTAAATTTTATATTGTACTTGAATCAAAAGTTTAAATCACTTTTGAGCGTTAATTCAAACAGTAAATATTGGAAGTAAAAGTTTTTATTTACAACGAAAGAAACATACCTGTGAGGACATATATTTCAACTGTTAAACAAGGCCAACCATAGTATGTAATAGGAAAAAATCTGACAAATCTCGCTTTCACCACTGGACTGATTTTCTGTCGCAAGACACTTTTGAAAACGGTACTTGCTTGGAAAACCTGTAAGTGAAAAGAAAAAACATTCATGGTGTAGCCACAGGACAATGACTAAATGTCTGGGGTAATGACACCATTACAATCTCAATACAAACAACACCTCTGATACCATAGTAGTGAAGTTTCGCGGTTCTCTTTCGATTACTATTCATGTTTTGCCTCAAACTTAGACAACAGAATGATGTTACATAACGGGAAAGGTCTCTTGGTTAACGAAGCTCCCTAGTAAGAAATCCAGATGGTTTGCTCTCTTAACTTGCCTCTGAAAGGTTAAAAAAGGCCGGGAATAGTTTTTTTTTTTCTACGTAAGCTTATGGGAAGGAGAAGGTAAAACTAAGTTATAGTTTACCTTTTCTGCTTTGTTCTCCTGGTACGTCTTGTTCCAGGTTACTCTATCCACTGAAACTCGTACGTAATACGTTTTGGTATACTCGCGCGTGTTTAACGTTTGCGTGGCCACTTCACAAACAGTATGGACTGCACCCATATCCACTTGAAGATAGTCTGTCCTATCACTAGTGGTCTTTGGACACCATCGGGTTCCCCTTGTTGTATTCACTCTTCCGTAGTACGGTTGATAACCCGAACTGTAAACTGTGCTTGCCGTCATTCTGGAATCTGATATCTTCTTTGGGTCCGTTACCCCTACGGCGATACATGCTACAAAAATGGGCATTGCATATATATGTATTAATCAGACAGTCCCAACTCATGCACGTAGCCTTTTGTGGAGTTGAGCAAAAACACAGTTAAAACAAATCAATAAGAAACTTGGCGACTGATCATTTGTCCACGGTAGCTGTGTTTTAAGTCTGATACGTTGAATTGTTATTTTTCGAAAACCCACTGCGAGCGGGTAGAAAATTGCGTCTAATACACGGACGCCAAAGTACAAGTACATTTTGGCAATTCTCTACCGCCAAATCCTACAAAAATGTTGCCAAGCTGACATTAAGATTCCATACAACGTACTTAAAGACTTTGTCAATCTTCATACTTTGTTATGAAACATCTAAAGGAAAATCTTGCATCCAAACATTCCTGCTGTGTGAGAAAATCACAACACTTCCACCAAGAATAAATGTCAGTAGATTCAAGTACACGCTTTGAACGTTCCTTTCGTTTTTGCGCTACTTTGAGAGAGCATCAGGATATTTGGAATTTGCATATTAAATCTGCTATCATCATTTCCATTTCTTTTCTAGTCTTTTAAAATAATACCTTGCAACTAACTCTTTGTAATTGCCCTCTACCCTATTTTAAGATATTTATGAACCAAGTGGTTTCTTTAAAACATATTAACTAAATTAAATTTTGCGCCCATTTATCGGATTATGTAACCCTAATTAGGACTTGTAATGCGGTTTAAAAAAGACCATCTAACGTCTTCTCCGAAAATAAAAGGAACTCATCACTCACGTATGAGAGTTTGAAAAAAAACTAATTTAGAGTGATGTCCGTAGAGATTAATTGCGGGAGGTTTTAGGAATCTGTTTCATACACGTCATACATGTACATTCACAAACGTTTCAAAGTAAACTGAACACCTGCAACCGACTCTTCTTCGCATCTTTGTCCCTTCCAGCCACTACTACATTCACAAGTGTACCGTTGTCCACTTTCCTCTTCATGGCAAGTTCCTCCATTGAGACATGGGTTGCTATCACACGCTTTAACAAGAAAGGCATAGTATTGAACAGTATTGAGCGAGATATCGGTACACAAAGTAATAACAAAAAAAATAAGACAAGTATTAGGTAACCCTAAAAAATAATAATATTAATAAAATATCATGTTTATAACTTATTTTACTTACATTTTGAAATAAAATGTAAATTCGATCAACGGAATATAACCAAAAGAGGCAGAAAATGGGCGTAGGGCGACATTTGAAGACTAATTATAATTCTTCAATACTTGCGGTATTTTTCCAAACGATAAAAGGCAAAGCACAGCAGCTCAGTGAATGTGTTACAAAGATATACCAAGATTAGGAAAGGCTAATTCATGATCAGGGAGATAAGAACCTGGCTTTTTTATTAAGATTCTATATGATTTAAGAACACAAATGTGATAATTACCTCACAACAATTTAACCTAAATTCTTCTTAATGCCACATTCTTCAT
>OZ038001.1:23496511-23514011 GCA_964035705.1 Porites rus | reverse complement strand
GGACAGCGTTGATGTGGCTGATAATCTGCTTTGCCTTGGTTACTGTTTCACTGAAGCCACCGATGTCATCCACGTACACATGCTGTCGGAGTTCTTCTGCGGCTTCCGGGAATTCTGCGTTCGAAAGCTTGGCTAGCGTGTTGATAGCGTTAGTTGCGATGTCAGGGGCCGGTTTATCACCAAAGTTCAGTCTTAGCCACTGGTAAACAGTTGGTTTGTCACATGTGTTGCTCCTCCACAGAAACCTGTGGTACACCTGATCCTCAGGATGTACCAGGATTTGGTTGAACATTTTACGAACGTCACCAGTGAACGCCACTTCGTCCCATCGCCATGCTGCCAGTACATTCAGAAGACTATTGATGAAGTTAGGTCCTTTCTCAAGGTAATCGTTGAGGGACAATCCATCATGACCTTTTGAAGATGAAACAAAGACTAGTCGAACTTTTGTGGTTCTTTCTGGCGTAAACACTGCTTGCAATGGGAGGTACCATTCGGGTTTGTCATGAGCAATTTGTTCAGGTGGAATCATTGTGATAAAGTTCTGGTCTAACAACTTTTGCACTTCCTCTTTTACGACCTCGAAGCAACCCTTTTTCATAAACCCCCTTTCAGCGGAGAGCATCCTCTTCAGAGCGCTGTCGTAGTTGCTTCGTTTTGGAGGCCCTCCTTCTTTCCAGGGCATCTTCACTTGTATTCTCCCGTCGACCAAAGTAGTTGAAGCTGCGAGGGACTTCACGAACTTGCTCTCACGTAGCACGTTTTCAGTGCAAGTACAGAGTTTGGTTGGTTTGACTCCAAGGAGGTCTTGGTGCAGAAGTTTCTTGATATCTTCCTCGACACTCACTGTCCCTACTTCTATTGACTGAATTTCAGATAGGGTGGAGCCGCTTGACTCGAACTGTCCCAGAACGTACCATCCAAAGCAGTTTCTTTTCCCGATGGGCTCTCCAGGTTCTCCGGACACCGTGTGAATATCAATGAAGGCCTCTACGAAGTCTGTGCCAATAAGGAGATCTATGGCACCACCCGAGAGATGTATTTTATCGGAAACGTTCTTCAAATGGCTGTATTGTCTCACTGACTCCTTAGAAATTGTTTTGGCACTACTGCAAGGTCTAGTTACGGTGTACACTTGAAGGTTCTTCGTAATATCTTCGTCAGAGGGCGAGGCAACCGTGACATCGATTATCTCAGAAGGTTCGCTTTTCTTCTTTCCACCCGCCAGATTCATAGTGAGACGTGTTGCTGCTCCATTTAAGCCAAGTCGACCAGCTGCACTTTTGGAGAGTAGGCTTGTGTTAGACCCGGAGTCCAACATGGCGAGAACTTCGACAAAGTTTCCATTTTTGTTCATGACTTTAACTTTTTGCACAGGGCAAAGTCCAGTAACAGGTTTCAACTTGCTTTTCTGGTACACAGCATTCCCCTGGATGTTACCGTTCGATGTAGGTGTGGGCCCTTGGAACTGACTTTGAAACGGTGGTGCTTTGGGATTCAAACTTGTGTTAGTTTCTCCAGTCTTCTCATTATGTAGGCACCGGTGATGCTTTTTTCTGCATTTGTCGCAGGTTGAGCCGTCTGGTTTCTTGCAATCGTTTGTGTGATGCGCTCTCAGACACTTGCGACATCGCCAATGTTGCTTTACAACCTCCCACCTTTGATTGACTGTTAGAATCTGAAACTTAGGACATGCAGCCAGGTGATGTTTGGTCTTACAGCCAAGAGGACATGTTTCATCGTCAGAATCCTCGCTGTTAGCGGCGTTATTTTCTGTCTTTTTGGGATCTTTGTCTCGGCGAATTTCGTTTCTTTCCACTGTGTTGCTGTTCGCTTTCCCTCGGGAACGAATACTCGCTTCTTGATGTAACCAGGTGATTAGATTGCTCACGGTTTCTTCTTTTCCTTCTCTTCTCATTTCTCTACCAAAATCTGAATTGTCACTTGGATCGAGTTTGGACAGAAGCTGGGACATGAGGAACGGCGCTTCAACTGACTCCAGCACAGGACACCCAATATTGTCTTCCATGTCACTTACATAACAGGCTATTGTCGTAGCGAAATGCGTTAGGGACTTAGAATCTCGTTTGACTGCTTTAAGATTATTAATCTCGGTGTGCAGTTCGTCCATTAGTTTTCGTCTGTCTGCGAACTCTGTGTCCAAAATGATCCACGCGCTGTCAATGGTTTTACAAGTTTTTACTTGGTCGGTCCAGAACGATCCTTTTGGCATTGCATTTTGAAAACGTTGTAATTGTTCATCTTTATCCTGACCGTATTTCTTCATCCAATGGCTGAACTCCTTTTTCCACGTGGCATAGGTTCTGCGAGTTCCGTCCCATACTGGTACAGGTAATCGTTGTAAACTTGAGTTTGACGGTTTTGATCCGATGTTATCGGCCATTTTCTGTACTGCCGACGTCATGGACGAAATTGATAATGTTAGCGCTTCCAGAGTTGTCGCATTGGTAGAATTTTCTGAGGAGTTTTGTTCCTTTTGATATGCAGCAAACTTTAAAGTGATTTGAAGGAAATCGGCTTTGGTTTTGTCTCCAGTTTTCTTTGTTGCTAACACGAGTTCGTCTTCTGGGCCAGTGCCTTCGTCGACCAGTCTATCCAGAATTGTTTCCTGCTGTTTCTTGACCAGCCTGTACTTGGTTTCTACTAAACTGAATGCTGCTTCAAGTGTTTTTAGTTCCGGTTTTACGGAGAAAATAGTTTCGAATTCTTCCATTAATTCGTACAAGAGTTTGACGGCATTGTGCAGTTTTCCCGCGAGAGTTTTCACGTCTACCTTCGGCGGCATTGTGAGCGGAATTTAAATGCGAAGCTTGGCGGTAGTAAGTAACTCGGCGTAATCTTCTGCAACAAATTTTGACTGATTCGCTCCTGTGATTGAAGGGCTACTTTATTTTGAAGATTTCACCACTAACTGATTTTCGCGTACATGGCCGTACATGGAATTTATTTGCACTTGTAGTAGTATAGTCAACTGAAAAATTAAATTAATATGACAAAGAAAGGTTATTACACATGTCGATTTCGGTTGAAGCGACGGGAAAATATTATACTTACAATTTGTGTTCCATATGCGGCTAGTAAGCTTCGAAGTGCGATCTGTGGTGACACTTTTGAAATGTAAGTTGCGTAACGAACTTCTAGGTTTTAAATAATTAGTCACCTGATCTATTTTTGCCGCGTTGCGCAAAGATAATTAAATATTCCCAAAAGTTGACAAACGGCTTGAAAAAATGCAAATCACTTCCTGCAACTTTCTTGTATGTTTTGTAAAAGTGCATGTCAAGATTTAATGTAGGGTCCAGATAGACACCTAGATACTTGTAAATTGTAGTCGTGTCAATACGAGATCCATTTACTGAGAGGTTTAGTTCTTTGCCATCGAAACCACTTAATCTTTTTGCTGTTCCGAAAAGCATTACTTCAGTTTTTCCTTTTTTGAGATTAATGATAAGTTCGTTATCTCGGAACCAGGAGGCGAGGCTATTGATGTCTTCGCTAAGATTGTGTTGGATAGCATCCAAATCTTTCGAGGATGTGAAAATTACTGAGTCATCTGCGTAGGTGATAATCTTAGAATAACGGAGCAATTCCACCAAGAATAAACCTCAGTAGATTCAAGTACACGCTTTGAACGTTCCTTTCGTTTTTGCGCTGCTTTGAGAGAGCATCAGCATATTTGTAATTTGCATATTTATCTGCTCTCATCATTTCCATTTCTTTTCTAGTCTATTAAAAGAAGACCTTGCAACTAACTCTTTGTACTTGCCCTCTACCCTATTTTAAGATATTTAGGAACCAAGTGGTTTCTTTAAAACATATTAACTAAATTAAATTTTGCGCCCATTTATCCGATTATGTAACCCTAATTAGGACTTGTAATGCGGTTTAAAAAAGACCATCTAACGTCTTCTCCGAAAATAAAGGGAACTCATCACTCACGTATGAGAGTTTGAAAAAAAACTAATTTAGAGTGATGTCCGTAGAGATTAATTGCGGGAGGTTTTAGGAATCTGTTTCTTACACGTCATACATGTACATTCACAAACGTTTCAAAATAAAATGAACACCTGCAACCGACTCTTCTTCGCATCTTTGTCCCTTCCAGCCACTACTACATTCACAAGTGTACCGTTGTCCACTTTCCTCTTCATGGCAGGTTCCTCCATTGAGACATGGGTTGCTATCACACGCTTTAAAAAGAAAGGCATAGTATTGAACAGTATTGAGCGAGAAATCGGTGAAAAAAAAAAATTAATAACAAAAAAAGTAAGACAATTATTAGGTAGCCCTAAATAAATAATAATATTAATAAAATATCACGTTTATAACTTATTTTGCTTACGTTTTGAAATAAAATGTAAATTCGATCAACGGAATATAAACCAAAAGAGGCAGAAAATGGGCGTAGGGCGGCATTTGCAAACTAATTATAATTCTTGACAATGCTTGTGGTATTTTTCCAACCGATAAAAGGCAAAGCACAGCATCTCAGTCAATGTGTTACAAAGATGTACCAAGGATAGAAAAGACTAATTCATGATCAGGGAGATGAGAACCTGGCTTTTTGTTTTGTTAGAAGTCCTAAAGATTCTATATGATTTAAGAACACAAATGTGATAATTACCTCACAACCACTTAACCTAAATTCTTCTTAATGCCACATTATTCATGCATTCTTTACGCACAATTTAATTAAATATTATCATTGTATTAATTTACGTAAGTTTTATATTGTACTTGAGTCAAAAGTTTAAATCACTTTTGAGCGTTAATTCAAAAAGTAAATATTGGAAGTAAAAGTTATTATTTACAATGAAAGAAACATACGTGTGAGGACATATATTTCAACTGTTAAACAAGGCCAACCATAGTATGTAATAGGAAAAAATCTGACAAATCTCGCTTTCACCACTGGACTGATTTTCTGTCGCAAGACACTGTTCAAAACGATACTTGCTTGGAAAACCTGCAAGTGAAAAAAAAAAGTCATTCATGGTGTAGCCACAAAAAGACTGGCGAAACCTACTTAGTCTTTTCCCAAAAGTTTATTACATACGTGTGAGGACATATATTTCAACTGTTAAACAAGGCCAACCATAGTATGTAATAGGAAAAAATCTGACAAATCTCGCTTTCACCACTGGACTGATTTTCTGTCGCAAGACACTTTTGAAAACGGTACTTGCTTGGAAAACCTGTAAGTGAAAAGAAAAAACATTCATGGTGTAGCCACAGGACAATGACTAAATGTCTGCGGTAATGACACCATTACAATCTCAATACAAACAACACCTCTGATACCATAGTAGTCAAGTTTCTCGGTTCTCTTTCGATTACTATTCATGTTTTTCCTCAAAATTAGACAACAGAATGTTGTTACATAACGGGAAAGGTCTCTTGGTTAACGAAGCTCCCTAGTAAGAAATCCAGATGGTTTGCTCTCCTAACTTGCCTCTGAAAGGTTAAAAAAGGCCGGGAATAGTTTATTTTTTTCTACGTAAGCTTATGGGAAGGAGAAGGTAAAACTAAGTTATACGGTTTACCTTTTCTGCTTTGTTCTCCTGGTATGTCTTGTTCCAGGTTACTCCATCCACTGAAACTCGTACGTAATACGTTTTGGTATACTCGCGCGTGTTTAACGTTTGCGTGGCCACTTCACAAACAGTACGCACTGCACCCATATCAACTTGAAGATAGTCTGTCCTATCACTAGTGGTCTTTGGACACCATCGGGTTCCCCTTGTTGTATTCACTCTTCCGTAGTACGGTTGATAACCCGAACTGTAAACTGTGCTTGCCGTCATTCTGGAATCTGGTATCTTCTTTGGGTCCGTTACCCCTACAGCGATACATGCTACAAAAATGGGCAATGCATATATATGTATTAATCAGACAGTCCCAACTCATGCACGTAGCCTTTTGTGGAATTCAGCAAAAACACAGTTAAAACAAATCAATAAGAAACTTGGCGACTGATCATTTGTCCACGGTAGCTGTGTTTTAAGTCTGATACGTTGAATTGTTATTTTTAGAAAACCCACTGCGACCGGGTATAAAATTGCGTCTAATACACGGACGCCAAAGTAGAAGTACATTTTGGCAATTCTCTACCGGCCAAATCCTACAAAAATGTTGCCAAGCTGACATTAAGATTCCAAACAACGTACTTAAAGACTTTGTCAATCTTCATACTTTGTTATGAAACATCTAAAGGAAAATCTTGCATCCAAACATTCCTGCTGTGTGAGAAAATCACAACACTTCCACCAAGAATAAATGTCAGTAGATTCAAGTACACGCTTTGAACGTTCCTTTCGTTTTTGCGCTACTTTGAGAGAGCATCAGGATATTTGGAATTTGCATATTAAATCTGCTATCATCATTTCCATTTCTTTTCTAGTCTTTTAAAATAATACCTTGCAACTAACTCTTTGTAATTGCCCTCTACCCTATTTTAAGATATTTATGAACCAAGTGGTTTCTTAAAAACATATTAACTAAATTAAATTTTGCGCCCATTTATCGGATTATGTAACCCTAATTAGGACTTGTAATGCGGTTTAAAAAAGACCATCTAACGTCTTCTCCGAAAATAAAGGGAACTCATCACTCACGTATGAGAGTTTGAAAAAAAACTAATTTAGAGTGATGTCCGTAGAGATTAATTGCGGGAGGTTTTAGGAATCTGTTTCTTACACGTCATACATGTACATTCACAAACGTTTCAAAATAAAATGAACACCTGCAACCGACTCTTCTTCGCATCTTTGTCCCTTCCAGCCACTACTACATTCACAAGTGTACCGTTGTCCACTTTCCTCTTCATGGCAGGTTCCTCCATTGAGACATGGGTTGCTATCACACGCTTTAAAAAGAAAGGCATAGTATTGAACAGTATTGAGCGAGAAATCGGTGAAAAAAAAAAATTAATAACAAAAAAAGTAAGACAATTATTAGGTAGCCCTAAATAAATAATAATATTAATAAAATATCATGTTTATAACTTATTTTGCTTACGTTTTGAAATAAAATGTAAATTCGATCAACGGAATATAAACCAAAAGAGGCAGAAAATGGGCGTAGGGCGGCATTTGCAAACTAATTATAATTCTTGACAATGCTTGTGGTATTTTTCCAACCGATAAAAGGCAAAGCACAGCATCTCAGTCAATGTGTTACAAAGATGTACCAAGGATAGAAAAGACTAATTCATGATCAGGGAGATGAGAACCTGGCTTTTTGTTTTGTTAGAAGTCCTAAAGATTCTATATGATTTAAGAACACAAATGTGATAATTACCTCACAACCACTTAACCTAAATTCTTCTTAATGCCACATTATTCATGCATTCTTTACGCACAATTTAATTAAATATTATCATTGTATTAATTTACGTAAGTTTTATATTGTACTTGAGTCAAAAGTTTAAATCACTTTTGAGCGTTAATTCAAAAAGTAAATATTGGAAGTAAAAGTTATTATTTACAATGAAAGAAACATACGTGTGAGGACATATATTTCAACTGTTAAACAAGGCCAACCATAGTATGTAATAGGAAAAAATCTGACAAATCTCGCTTTCACCACTGGACTGATTTTCTGTCGCAAGACACTGTTCAAAACGATACTTGCTTGGAAAACCTGCAAGTGAAAAAAAAAAGTCATTCATGGTGTAGCCACAAAAAGACTGGCGAAACCTACTTAGTCTTTTCCCAAAAGTTTATTATTTACCAATTTAAGTTGACTCAAGGTCGCGGAAAAAACAAAGCGTGAAATAAAACTTTATTACCAATAGAAGTTGCCTCGAGGTCGTGGAAAAAAAACGAAGCATGAAATAAAACTTTAAGGCTCAACACAGGATAATGCATGACAAGAAGATATGGAATAATCCAGGACGAAAATGCGAAATCTGCATTAAGAATGTTTTATTGCAGACCTTATCTGCGTACTTCTAACGCCATAGAAACGACTTTCTATGCATTCAAACTACAAAATGTAAACTACTTGCGCAAGTTACTTTAGAAGTGGCTGTTCGCTCAATTGCAATATTATTATTATATGAAAAGGACAAATTAGGAAAATTAACGTAACGCGCTTTATACTCATTAGTTTGAAAAAGTATACATTAGAAGTTTCCTTGGTTAACGTCTGATTTTTTTAATAAATAACTCAACTTGTATGGGCAATTTTCTGTGAATTAGATGACACTTGTGGCATACCACAGGACAATGACTAAATGTCTAGGGTAATAACACCATTACAATCTATACACAAACAACACCTGTGATACCATAGTAGTCAAGTTTCTCGGTTCTCTTTCGATTACTATTCATGTTTTGCCTCAAACTTAGACAACAGAATGATGTTACATAACGGGAAAGGTCTCTTGGTTAACGAAGCACCCTAGTAAGAAATCCAGATGGTTTGCTCTCCTAACTTGCCTCTGAAAGGTTAAAAAAGGCCGGGAATAGTTTATTTTTTTTCTACGTAAGCTTATGGGAAGGAGAAGGTAAAACTAAGTTATACGGTTTACCTTTTCTGCTTTGTTCTCCTGGTATGTCTTGTTCCAGGTTACTCCATCCACTGAAACTCGTACGTAATACGTTTTGGTATACTCGCGCGTGTTTAACGTTTGCGTGGCCACTTCACAAACAGTATGCACTGCACCAATATCAACTTGAAGATAGTCTGTCCTATCACTAGTGGTCTTTGGACACCATCGGGTTCCCCTTGTTGTATTCACTCTTCCGTAGTACGGTTGATAACCCAAACTGTAAACTGTGCTTGCCGTCATTCTGGAATCTGTTATCTTCTTTGGGTCCGTTACCCCTACAGCGATACATGCTAGAAAAATGGGCAATGCATATATATGTATTAATCAGACAGTCCCAACTCATGCACGTAGTCTTTTCTGGAATTCAGCGAAAACACAGTTAAAACAAATCAATAAGAAACTTGGCGACTGATCATTTGTCCACGGTAGCTGTGTTTTACGTCTGATACGTGGAATTGTTATTTTTAGGAAACCCAATGCCACAGGGTAGAAAATTTCGTCTAATACACGGACGCCAAAGTAGAAGTACATTTTGGCAATTCTCTACCAAATCCTACAAAAATGTTGCCAAGCTGACATTAAGATTCCATACAACGTACTTAAAGACTTTGTCAATCTTCAAATTTTGTTATGAAACATCTAAAGGAAAATCTTGCATCCAAACATTCCTGCTGTGTGAGAAAATCACAACACTTCCACCAAGAATAAATCTCAGTAGATTCAAGTACACGCTTTGAACGTTCCTTTCGTTTTTGCGCTGCTTTGAGACAGCATCAGGATATTTGGAATTTGCATATTAAATCTGCTATCATCATTTCCATTTCTTTTCTAGTCTTTTAAAATAATACCTTGCAACTAACTCTTTGTAATTGCCCTCTACCCTATTTTAAGATATTTATGAACCAAGTGGTTTCTTTAAAACATATTAACTAACTTAAATTTTGCGCCCATTTATCAGATTACGTAACCCTGATTAGGACTTGTAAGGCGGTTTAAAAAAAAAAAACATCTAACGTCTTTTCCGAAAATAAAAGGAACTCATCACTCACGCATGATAGTTTGAAAAAAAACTAATTTAGAGTGATGTCCGTAGAGATTAATTGCGGGAGGTCTTAGAAATCTGTTTCTTACACGTCATACATGTACATTGACAAACGTTTCAAAGTAAAATGAACACCTGCAACCGACTCTTCTTCGCATCTTTGTCCCTTCCAGCCACTACTACATTCACAAGTGTACCGTTGTCCACTTTCCTCTTCATGGCAAGTTCCTCCATTGAGACATGGGTTGCTATCACACGCTTTAACAAGAAAGGCATAGTATTGAACAGTATTGAGCGAGATATCGGTACAAAAAGTGATAAAAAAAAAAATAAGACAAGTATTAGGTAACCCTAAAAAATAATAATATTAATAAAATATCATGTTTATAACTTATTTTACTTACATTTTGAAATAAAATGTAAATTCGATCAACGGAATATAACCAAAAGAGGCAGAAAATGGGCGTAGGGCGACATTTGAAGACTAATTATAATTCTTCAATACTTGCGGTATTTTTCCAAACGATAAAAGACAAAGCACAGCAGCTCAGTGAATGTGTTACAAAGATATACCAAGATTAGGAAAGGCTAATTCATGATCAGGGAGATAAGAACCTGGCTTTTTTATTAAGATTCTATATGATTTAAGAACACAAATGTGATAATTACCTCACAACAATTTAACCTAAATTCTTCTTAATGCCACATTCTTCATGCATTCTTCACGCACAATTTAATTAATTATGATAATGGTATTAATGTACGTAAATTTTATATTGTACTTGAGTCAAAATTTTAAATCACTTTTGAGCGTTAATTCAAACAGTAAATATTGGAAGTAAAAGTTTTTATTTACAACGAAAGAAACATACCTGTGAGGACATATATTTCAACTGTTAAACAAGGCCAACCATGGTATGTAATAGGAAAAAATCTGACAAATCTCGCTTTCACCACTGGACTGATTTTCTGTCGCAAGATACTTTTGAAAACGGTACTTGCTTGGAAAACCTGCAAGTGAAAAAAAAAAACATTCATGGTGTAGCCACAGGACAATGACTAAATGTCTGGGGTAATGACACCATTACAATCTCAATACAAACAACACCTCTGATACCATAGTAGTCAAGTTTCTCGGTTCTCTTTCGATTACTATTCATGTTTTGCCTCAAACTTAGACAACAGAATGATGTTACATAACGGGAAAGGTCTCTTGGTTAACGAAGCTCCCTAGTAAGAAATCCAGATGGTTTGCTCTCTTAACTTGCCTCTGAAAGGTTAAAAAAGGCCGGGAATAGTTTTTTTTTTTTTTCTACGTAAGCTTATGGGAAGGAGAAGGTAAAACTAAGTTAAAGTTTACCTTTTCTGCTTTGTTCTCCTGGTACGTCTTGTTCCAGGTTACTCCATCCACTGAAACTCGTACGTAATACGTTTTGGTATACTCGCGCGTGTTTAACGTTTGCGTGGCCACTTCACAAACAGTACGCACTGCACCCATATCAACTTGAAGATAGTCTGTCCTATCACTAGTGGTCTTTGGACACCATCGGGTTCCCCTTGTTGTATTCACTCTTCCGTAGTACGGTTGATAACCCGAACTGTAAACTGTGCTTGCCGTCATTCTGGAATCTGGTATCTTCTTTGGGTCCGTTACCCCTAAAGCGATACATGCTACAAAAATGGGCAATGCATATATATGTATTATTCAGACAGTCCCAACTCATGCACGTAGCCTTTTGTGGAATTCAGCAAAAACACAGTTAAAACAAATCAATAAGAAACTTGGCGACTGATCATTTGTCCACGGTAGCTGTGTTTTAAGTCTGATATGTTGAATTGTTATTTTTAGAAAACCCACTGCGACCGGGTAGAAAATTGCGTCTAATACACGGACGCCAAAGTAGAAGTACATTTTGGCAATTCTCTACCGGCCAAATCCTACAAAAATGTTGCCAAGCTGACATTAAGATTCCATACAACGTACTTAAAGACTTTGTCAATCTTCATACTTTGTTATGAAACATCTAAAGTAAAATCTTGCATCCAAACATTCCTGCTGTGTGAGAAAATCACAACACTTCCACCAAGAATAAATGTCAGTAGATTCAAGTACACGCTTTGAACGTTCCTTTCGTTTTTGCGCTACTTTGAGAGAGCATCAGGATATTTGGAATTTGCATATTAAATCTGCTATCATCATTTCCATTTCTTTTCTAGTCTTTTAAAATAATACCTTGCAACTAACTCTTTGTAATTGCCCTCTACCCTATTTTAAGATATTTATGAACCAAGTGGTTTCTTAAAAACATATTAACTAAATTAAATTTTGCGCCCATTTATCGGATTATGTAACCCTAATTAGGACTTGTAATGCGGTTTAAAAAAGACCATCTAACGTCTTCTCCGAAAATAAAAGGAACTCATCACTCACGTATGAGAGTTTGAAAAAAAACTAATTTAGAGTGATGTCCGTAGAGATTAATTGCGGGAGGTTTTAGAAATCTGTTCCATACACGTCATACATGTACATTGACAAACGTTTCAAAGTAAACTGAATACCTGCAACCGACTCTTCTTCGCATCTTTGTCCCTTCCAGCCACTACTACATTCACAAGTGTACCGTTGTCCACTTTCCTCTTCATGGCAGGTTCCTCCATTGAGACATGGGTTGCTATCACACGCTTTAAAAAGAAAGGCATAGTATTGAACAGTATTGAGCGAGAAATCGGTACACAAAGTAATAACAAAAAAAATAAGACAAGTATTAGGTAACCCTAAAAAATAATAATATTAATAAAATATCATGTTTATAACTTATTTTACTTATATTTTGAAATAAAATGTAAATTCGATCAACGGAATATAACCAAAAGAGGCAGAAAATGGGCGTAGGGCGACATTTGAAGACTAATTATAATTCTTCAATACTTGCGGTATTTTTCCAAACGATAAAAGGCAAAGCACAGCAGCTCAGTGAATGTGTTACAAAGATATACCAAGATTAGGAAAGGCTAATTCATGATCAGGGAGATAAGAACCTGGCTTTTTTATTAAGATTCTATATGATTTAAGAACACAAATGTGATAATTACCTCACAACAATTTAACCTAAATTCTTCTTAATGCCACATTCTTCATGCATTCTTCAGGCACAATTTAATTAATTATGATAATGGTATTAATTTACGTAAATTTTATATTGTACTTGAGTCAAAAGTTTAAATCACTTTTGAGCGTTAATTCAAACAGTAAATATTGGAAGTAAAAGTTTTTATTTACAACGGAAGAAACATACCTGTGATGACATATATATTTGAACTGTTAAACAAGGCCAACCATAGTATGTAATAGGAAAAAATCTGACAAATCTCGCTTTCACCACTGGACTGATTTTCTGTCGCAAGATACTTTTGAAAACGGTACTTGCTTGGAAAACCTGCAAGTGAAAAAAAAAAACATTCATGGTGTAGCCACAGGACAATGACTAAATGTCTGGGGTAATGACACCATTACAATCTAAATACAAACAACACCTCTGATACCATAGTAGTCAAGTTTCTCGGTTCTCTTTCGATTACTATTCATGTTTTGCCTCAAACTTAGACAACAGAATGATGTTACATAACGGGAAAGGTCTCTTGGTTAACGAAGCTCCCTAGTAAGAAATCCAGATGGTTTGCTCTCTTAACTTGCCTCTGAAAGGTTAAAAAAGGCCGGGAATAGTTTTTTTTTTTTTTTCTACGTAAGCTTATGGGAAGGAGAAGGTAAAACTAAGTTAAAGTTTACCTTTTCTGCTTTGTTCTCCTGGTACGTCTTGTTCCAGGTTACTCCATCCACTGAAACTCGTACGTAATACGTTTTGGTATACTCGCGCGTGTTTAACGTTTGCGTGGCCACTTCACAAACAGTATGCACTGCACCCATATCAACTTGAAGATAGTCTGTCCTATCACTAGTGGTCTTTGGACACCATCGGGTTCCCCTTGTTGTATTCACTCTTCCGTAGTACGGTTGATAACCCGAACTGTAAACTGTGCTTGCCGTCATTCTGGAATCTGGTATCTTGTTTGGGTCCGTTACCCCTAAAGCGATACATGCTACAAAAATGGGCAATGCATATATATGTATTAATCAGACAGTCCCAACTCATGCACGTAGCCTTTTGTGGAATTCAGCAAAAACACAGTTAAAACAAATCAATACAGGGACCGCGGAGCAAGGTGAAAAGTGGGAGGGCTGACAATTGAAAATAATTTTTTCATATTGAAAATCGAAAAATTGCTAACTATGGGCTATTGCATTTAATATCCGCACCCCCCCCCCCCCCCCCGGTTGAGGAACCATGGAATTCTGCAGGGGTAAGTTATAAAAATTGAGGATTTCTTTAGGGGTAGATATAGAGTAAACAAATATGGAATTCTTTGGGGGTGAAGCCTTAATTTTCACAAAATTCTTCAGGGGTAAACCCAAATTCTTCAGGGGTATGACCCAATTCTTCAGGGGTAAACCCATGATTTATGGAAGTCTTCAGGGGTGAATGCAATTTTAGCGAATCTTAAGGGGTAAGATGAAAAGGTAAGTCCTCAACCGGGGGGTACGGATTTTAAATGCAATAGCCCTATGGCCGTTCACTGTTCAAGTAATGTAATTCTTCTTGCCATCGAATATTTCATTGATTCGAAAGGAGAAAGACAAAACATAAAACTTTTATCAACTCAAAACAACTACTCACCCTTGTTTGGCTTGAAAAAGCTAGTAATAATCTTCATTTCGTCTGACAAAACTGATAAAAAACTCTGGCGGAGCTGGAAGTACAAAACACGCTGCCGAACGAAGCGAAGGGGTGGCCAAGGCAATTGCCAAGGCATGGCGTTTGATCAAGGGGCAAGTCGGCCCCAGGGCACAATTACCGCGAAAAGCACAGGAGCCCCACAAAATGCCTGGCGTTTGAAATTAAAGAAAATACAGAGAATATAGCGGAATATAGACGGAAAAAAACTTGTTTCAAGTCTTTTTTTTAATTTTAATTATTTTTCTTTTTAGCGCAAAAAGTGGGGGCGGGGGCGCAAAAAAGTGGTGGGGCCGCGGCCCTACCAGCCCCTCCCCCTCCGCGGTCCCTGCAATAAGAAACTTGGCGACTGATCATTTGTCCACGGTAGCTGTGTTTTAAGTCTGATATGTTGAATTGTTATTTTTAGAAAACCCACTGCGACCGGGTAGAAAATTGCGTCTAATACACGGACGCCAAAGTAGAAGTACATTTTGGCAATTCTCTACCGGCCAAATCCCACAAAAATGTTGCCAAGCTGACATTAAGATTCCATACAACGTAGTTAAAGACTTTGTCAATCTTCATACTTTGTTATGAAACATCTAAAGGAAAATCTTGCATCCAAACATTCCTGCTGTGTGAGAAAATCACAACACTTCCACCAAGAATAAATGTCAGTAGATTCAAGTACACGCTTTGAACGTTCCTTTCGTTTTTGCGCTACTTTGAGAGAGCATCAGGATATTTGGAATTTGCATATTAAATCTGCTATCATCATTTCCATTTCTTTTCTAGTCTTTTAAAATAATACCTTGCAACTAACTCTTTGTAATTGCCCTCTACCCTATTTTAAGATATTTATGAACCAAGTGGTTTCTTAAAAACATATTAACTAAATTAAATTTTGCGCCCATTTATCGGATTATGTAACCCTAATTAGGACTTGTAATGCGGTTTAAAAAAGACCATCTAACGTCTTCTCCGAAAATAAAAGGAACTCATCACTCACGTATGAGAGTTTGAAAAAAAACTAATTTAGAGTGATGTCCGTAGAGATTAATTGCGGGAGGTTTTAGAAATCTGTTTCATACACGTCATACATGTACATTGACAAACGTTTCAAAGTAAACTGAATACCTGCAACCGACTCTTCTTCGCATCTTTGTCCCTTCCAGCCACTACTACATTCACAAGTGTACCGTTGTCCACTTTCCTCTTCATGGCAAGTTCCTCCATTGAGACATGGGTTGCTATCACACGCTTTAACAAGAAAGGCATAGTATTGAACAGTATTGAGCGAGATATCGGTACACAAAGTAATAACAAAAAAAATAAGACAAGTATTAGGTAACCCTAAAAAATAATAATATTAATAAAATATCATGTTTATAACTTATTTTACTTATATTTTGAAATAAAATGTAAATTCGATCAACGGAATATAACCAAAAGAGGCAGAAAATGGGCGTAGGGCGACATTTGAAGACTAATTATAATTCTTCAATACTTGCGGTATTTTTCCAAACGATAAAAGGCAAAGCACAGCAGCTCAGTGAATGTGTTACAAAGATATACCAAGATTAGGAAAGGCTAATTCATGATCAGGGAGATAAGAACCTGGCTTTTTTATTAAGATTCTATATGATTTAAGAACACAAATGTGATAATTACCTCACAACAATTTAACCTAAATTCTTCTTAATGCCACATTCTTCATGCATTCTTCAGGCACAATTTAATTAATTATAATAATGGTATTAATTTACGTAAATTTTATATTGTACTTGAGTCAAAAGTTTAAATCACTTTTGAGCGTTAATTCAAACAGTAAATATTGGAAGTAAAAGTTTTTATTTACAACGGAAGAAACATACCTGTGAGGACATATATTTCAACTGTTAAACAAGGCCAACCATAGTATGTAATAGGAAAAAATCTGACAAATCTCGCTTTCACCACTGGACTGATTTTCTGTCGCAAGACACTTTTGAAAACGGTACTTGCTTGGAAAACCTGCAAGTGAAAAGAAAAAACATTCATGGTGTAGCCACAGGACAATGACTAAATGTCTGGGAAAATGACACCATTACAATCTCAATACAAACAACACCTCTGATACCATAGTAGTCAAGTTTCTCGGTTCTCTTTCGATTACTATTCATGTTTTGCCTCAAACTTAGACAACAGAATGATGTTACATAACGTGAAAGGTCTCTTGGTTAACGAAGCTCCCTAGTAAGAAATCCAGATGGTTTGCTCTCCTAACTTGCCTCTAAAAGGTTAAAAAAGGCCGCGAATAGTTTATTTTTTTTCTACGTAAGCTTATGGGAAGGAGAAGGTAAAACTAAGGTTTACGGTTTACCTTTTCTGCATTGTTCTCCTGGTATGTCTTGTTCCAGGTTACTCCATCCACTGAAACTCGTACGTAATACGTTTTGGTATACTCGCGCGTGTTTAACGTTTGCGTGGCCACTTCACAAAAAGTATGCACTGCACCCATATCAACTTGAAGATAGTCTGTCCTATCACTAGTGGTCTTTGGACACCATCGGGTTCCCCTTGTTGTATTCACTCTTCCGTAGTACGGTTGATAACCCGAACTGTAAACTGTGCTTGCCGTCATTCTGGAATCTGGTATCTTCTTTGGGTCCTTTACCCCTACAGCGATACATGCTACAAAAATGGGCAATGCATATATATGTATTAATCAGACAGTCCCAACTCATGCACGTAGTCTTTTCTGGAATTCAGCAAAAACACAGTTAAAACAAATCAATAAGAAACTTGGCGACTGATCATTTGTCCACGGTAGCTGTGTTTTAAGTCTGATACGTTGAATTGTTATTTTTAGGAGACCCACTGCGACAGGGTATAAAATTGCGTCTAATACACGGACACCAAAGTAGAAGTACATTTTGGCAATTCTCTACCAAATCCTACAAAAATGTTGCCAAGCTGACATTAAGATTCCATACAACGTACTTAAAGACTTTGTCAATCTTCAAATTTTGTTATGAAACATCTAAAGGAAAATCTTGCATTCAAACATTCCTGCTGTGTGAGAAAATAATAATAATAATAATAATAATAATAATAATAATAATAATAATA
>OZ038001.1:23481511-23494011 GCA_964035705.1 Porites rus | reverse complement strand
TGGGTTCATTTTCCGAGCGTTGTGAATAAAGCGACCGACGTAGGCTAGAGTTCTCCGTATCTTGGAGTACGTAGAACACGTTTTCAGCAAGTGTAAAAGGATAGGATTTTCTTCAGATCCAGGTTGATCTAGTTCAGGACATACTTCCGCGGCGGCACTGTGGTGTTTACCGGCTTTCTTCTCTTTCGGAAACGTTTTCTTCTCTCTTAAAGCGTCGAGGTCGTCCACATGAGTGTTAACTCGGGTGTGGTCTTGAGCGCTGGGCCACTTTTCTTCTGGCAACTCTAGGAAGGATGGTCTCTCTGACCACTTCATGAGATGATTAAGATGGATTCCTCTCGTTAGAGCATCTGCAGGGTTGTTGTTAGACTTGATGTAGCGTATTTGGTCTGCCCCAATCGTCTCTTGAATTTCAGCCACTCTGGCAGATACGAAAGGCCTGAATTCCCGTGGTGGCGTTCTGATCCAGGACAAAATGGTTGTTGAATCGATCCAGAAGAATCTTTCCCAGTCCTGGGCTTTTGCGAACTCCAATGCTTTTTCACATGTAACGTACATGCGTGCAAGTGCTAAACAGCCCAACAGTTCTAATCTCGGGACGCTCTTCTTCTTCAGAGGTGCGACGAAAGCCTTTATCGTGACTGGAACACTACGATAGTCTCCGCCAGCAAGTTTCCACCGAAGGAAGATGACTGCACCATAAGCCTGCTCACCACCATCGGAGAATCCGTGAATTTGAGGCACGCCCACTGCGTTGTTTGGTTTTAGCTTGCGGTCAAACTGAAATGACAGGAGATCATTTATGGACTGGACATTCTCTAACCATGTTTGCTGAATACTCTCGGGAAGGATGTCGTCCCAGCTGTAACCTGAACTCCATAATCCTTGCAGGTCAATTCTGAACTTGATTGCGACGGGCAGCACAAGACCGATGGGGTCCCATAACTGACCAACAAGACCTAAACAGCGCCTCTTTGTCAGGACATCCAGTTCTCCGAGGTCATTCTTTTTGAAGGTGAACGTGTCTAGCTGTTTATCCCAGCTTAGGCCGAGAAGATCCGTGAACCGTTCATCGTTGGATTGGTCGATTTCTGCCTTATTGGAATGCCAAGTTTTGATCTGGAAGTTGCCTTTCGCGAGGACAGCGTTGATGTGGCTGATAATCTGCTTTGCCTTGGTTACTGTTTCACTGAAGCCACCGATGTCATCCACGTACACATGCTGTCGGAGTTCTTCTGCGGCTTCCGGGAATTCTGCGTTCGAAAGCTTGGCTAGCGTGTTGATAGCGTTAGTTGCGATGTCAGGGGCCGGTTTATCACCAAAGTTCAGTCTTAGCCACTGGTAAACAGTTGGTTTGTCACATGTGTTGCTCCTCCACAGAAACCTGTGGTACACCTGATCCTCAGGATGTACCAGGATTTGGTTGAACATTTTACGAACGTCACCAGTGAACGCCACTTCGTCCCATCGCCATGCTGCCAGTACATTCAGAAGACTATTGATGAAGTTAGGTCCTTTCTCAAGGTAATCGTTGAGGGACAATCCATCATGACCTTTTGAAGATGAATCAAAGACTAGTCGAACTTTTGTGGTTCTTTCTGGCGTAAACACTGCTTGCAATGGGAGGTACCATTCGGGTTTATCATGAGCAATTTGTTCAGGTGGAATCATTGTGATAAAGTTCTGGTCTAACAACTTTTGTACTTCCTCTTTTACGACCTCGAAGCAACCCTTTTTCATAAACCCCCTTTCAGCGGAGAGCATCCTCTTCAGAGCGCTGTCGTAGTTGCTTCGTTTTGGAGGCCCTCCTTCTTTCCAGGGCATCTTCACTTGTATTCTCCCGTCGACCAAAGTAGTTGAAGCTGCGAGGGACTTCACGAACTTGCTCTCACGTAGCACGTTTTCAGTGCAAGTACAGAGTTTGGTTGGTTTGACTCCAAGGAGGTCTTGGTGCAGAAGTTTCTTGATATCTTCCTCGACACTCACTGTCCCTACTTCTATTGACTGAATTTCAGATAGGGTGGAGCCGCTTGACTCGAACTGTCCCAGAACGTACCATCCAAAGCAGTTTCTTTTCCCGATGGGCTCTCCAGGTTCTCCGGACACCGTGTGAATATCAATGAAGGCCTCTACGAAGTCTGTGCCAATAAGGAGATCTATGGCACCACCCGAGAGATGTATTTTATCGGAAACGTTCTTCAAATGGCTGTATTGTCTCACTGACTCCTTAGAAATTGTTTTGGCACTACTGCAAGGTCTAGTTACGGTGTACACTTGAAGGTTCTTCGTAATATCTTCGTCAGAGGGCGAGGCAACCGTGACATCGATTATCTCAGAAGGTTCGCTTTTCTTCTTTCCACCCGCCAGATTCATAGTGAGACGTGTTGCTGCTCCATTTAAGCCAAGTCGACCAGCTGCACTTTTGGAGAGTAGGCTTGTGTTAGACCCGGAGTCCAACATGGCGAGAACTTCGACAAAGTTTCCATTTTTGTTCATGACTTTAACTTTTTGCACAGGGCAAAGTCCAGTAACAGGTTTCAACTTGCTTTTCTGGTACACAGCATTCCCCTGGATGTTACCGTTCGATGTAGGTGTGGGCCCTTGGAACTGACTTTGAAACGGTGGTGCTTTGGGATTCAAACTTGTGTTAGTTTCTCCAGTCTTCTCATTATGTAGGCACCGGTGATGCTTTTTTCTGCATTTGTCGCAGGTTGAGCCGTCTGGTTTCTTGCAATCGTTTGTGTGATGCGCTCTCAGACACTTGCGACATCGCCAATGTTGCTTTACAACCTCCCACCTTTGATTGACTGTTAGAATCTGAAACTTAGGACATGCAGCCAGGTGATGTTTGGTCTTACAGCCAAGAGGACATGTTTCATCGTCAGAATCCTCGCTGTTAGCGGCGTTATTTTCTGTCTTTTTGGGATCTTTGTCTCGGCGAATTTCGTTTCTTTCCACTGTGTTGCTGTTCGCTTTCCCTCGGGAACGAATACTCGCTTCTTGATGTAACCAGGTGATTAGATTGCTCACGGTTTCTTCTTTCCCTTCTCTTTTCATTTCTCTACCAAAATGTGAATTGTCACTTGGATCGAGTTTGGACAGAAGCTGGGACATGAGGAACGGCGCTTCAACTGACTCCAGCACAGGACACCCAATATTGTCTTCCATGTCACTTACATAACAGGCTATTGTCGTAGCGAAATGCGTTAGGGACTTAGAATCTCGTTTGACTGCTTTAAGATTATTAATCTCGGTGTGCAGTTCGTCCATTAGTTTTCGTCTGTCTGCGAACTCTGTGTCCAAAATGATCCACGCGCTGTCAATGGTTTTACAAGTTTTTACTTGGTCGGTCCAGAACGATCCTTTTGGCATTGCATTTTGAAAACGTTGCAATTGTTCACCTTTATCCTGACCGTATTTCTTCATCCAATGGCTGAACTCCTTTTTCCACGTGGCATAGGTTCTGCGAGTTCCGTCCCATACTGGTACAGGTAATCGTTGTAAACTTGAGTTTGACGGTTTTGATCCGATGTTATCGGCCATTTTCTGTACTGCCGACGTCATGGACGAAATTGATAATGTTAGCGCTTCCAGAGTTGTCGCATTGGTAGAATTTTCTGAGGAGTTTTGTTCCTTTTGATATGCAGCAAACTTTAAAGTGATTTGAAGGAAATCGGCTTTGGTTTTGTCTCCAGTTTTCTTTGTTGCTAACACGAGTTCGTCTTCTGGGCCAGTGCCTTCGTCGACCAGTCTATCCAGAATTGTTTCCTGCTGTTTCTTGACCAGCCTGTTCTTGGTTTCTACTAAACTGAATGCTGCTTCAAGTGTTTTTAGTTCCGGTTTTACGGAGAAAATTGTTTCGAATTCTTCCATTAATTCGTACAAGAGTTTGACGGCATTGTCCAGTTTTCCCGCGAGAGTTTTCACGTCTACCTTCGGCGGCATTGTGAGCGGAATTTAAATGCGAAGCTTGGCGGTAGTTAGTAACTCGGCGTAATCTTCTGCAACAAATTTTGACTGATTCGCTCCTGTGATTGAAGGGCTACTTTATTTTGAAGATTTCACCACTAACTGATTTTCGCGTACATGACCGTACATGGAATTTATTTGCACTTGTAGTAGTATAGTCAACTGAAAAATTAAATTAATATGACAAAGAAAGGTTATTACACATGTCGATTTCGGTTGAAGCGACGGGAAAATATTATACTTACAATTTGTGTTCCATATGCGGCTAGTAAGCCTCGAAGTGCGATCTGTGGTGACACTTTTGAAATGTAAGTTGCGTAACGAACTTCTAGGTTTTAAATAATTAGTCACCTGATCTATTTTTGCCGCGTTGCGCAAAGATAATTAAATATTCCCAAAAGTTGACAAACGGCTTGAAAAAATGCAAATCACTTCCTGCAGCTTTCTTGTATGTTTTGTAAAAGTGCATGTCAAAATTTAATGTAGGGTCCAGATAGACACCTAGATACTTGTAAATTGTAGTCGTGTCAATACGAGATCCATTTACTGAGAGGTTTAGTTCTTTGCCATCAAAACCACTTAATCTTTTTGCTGTTCCGAAAAGCATTACTTCAGTTTTTCCTTTTTTGAGATTAATGATAAGTTCGTTATCTCGGAACCAGGAGGCGAGGCTATTGATGTCTTCGCTAAGATTGTGTTGGATAGCATCCAAATCTTTCGAGGATGTGAAAATTACTGAGTCATCTGCGTAGGTGATAATCTTAGAATAACGGAGCGATTCCACCAAGAATAAACCTCAGTAGATTCAAGTACACGCTTTGAACGTTCCTTTCGTTTTTGCGCTGCTTTGAGAGAGCATCAGCATATTTGTAATTTGCATATTTATCTGCTCTCATCATTTCCATTTCTTTTCTAGTCTATTAAAAGAAGACCTTGCAACTAACTCTTTGTACTTGCCCTCTACCCTATTTTAAGATATTTAGGAACCAAGCGGTTTCTTTAAAACATATTAACTAAATTAAATTTTGCGCCCATTTATCAGATTACGTAACCCTGATTAGGACTTGTAAGGCGGTTTAAAAAAGAACCATCTAACGTCTTCTCCGAAAATAAAAGGAACTCATCACTCACGCATGAGAGTTTAAAAAACAAATAATTTAGAGTGATGTCTGTAGAGATTAATTGCTGGAGGTTTTAGAAATCTGTTTCTTACACGTCATACATGTACAATGACAAACGTTTCAAAATAAAGTGAACACCTGCAACCGACTCTTCTTCGCATCTTTGTCCCTTCCAGCCACTACTACATTCACAAGTGTACCGTTGTCCACTTTCCTCTTCATGGCAGGTTCCTCCATTGAGACATGGGTTGCTATCACACGCTTTAACAAGAAAGGCATAGTATTGAACAGTATTGAGCGAGATATCGGTGAAAAAAAAAATTAATAACAAAAAAGATAAGACAATTATTAGGTAACCCTAAAAAATTAATAATATTAATAAAATATCATGTTTATAACTTATTTTGCTTACGTTTTAAAATAAAATGTAAATTCGATCAACGGAATATAACCAAAAGAGGCAGAAAATGGGCGTAGGGCGGCATTTCGGACTAATTATAATTCTTGACAATGCTTGTGGTATTTTTCCAACCGATAAAAGGCAAAGCACAGCAGCTCAGTCAATGTCTTACAAAGATGTACCAAGGTTAGAAAATACTAATTCATGATCAACGAGATGAGAACCTGCCTTTTAGTTTTGTTAGAAGTCCTAAAGATTCTATATGATTTAAGAACACAAATGTGATAATTACCTCACAACCACTTAACTTAAATTCTTCTTAATGCCACATTCTTCATGCATTCCTTACGCACAATTTAATTAATTATGATCATTGTATTCATTTACGTAAGTTTTATATTGTACTTGAGTCAAAAGTTTAAATCACTTTTGAGCGTTAATTCAAAAAGTAAATATTGAAAGTAAAAGTTTTTTTTTTACAACGGAAGAAACATACGTGTGAGGACATATATTTCAACTGTTAAACAAGGCCAACCATGATATGTAATAGGAAAAAATCTGACAAATCTCGCTTTCACCACTGGACTGATTTTCTGTCGCAAGACACTGTTCAAAACGATACTTGCTTGGAAAACCTGCAAGTGAAAAAAAAAGTCATTCATAGTGTAGCCACAAAAAGACTGGCGCAACCTACTTGGTCTTTTCCCAAAAGTTTATTATTTACCAATTTAAGTTGACTCAAGGTCGCGGAAAAAACAAAGCGTGAATTAAAATTTTATTACCAATTGAAGTTGACTCGAGGTCGCGGAAAAAAAACAAACCGGGAAATAAAACTTTAAGGCTCAACAGAGGATAATGCATGAGAAGAAGATATGGAATAAACCAGGACGAAAATGCGAAATCTGCATTAAGAATGTTTTATTACAGACCTTATCTGTGTACTTCTAACGCCATAGAAACGACTTTCTATGCATTCAAACTACAAAATGTAAACTACTTACGCAAGTCACTTTATAAGTGGCTGTTCGCTCAATTGCAATATTATTATTATATGAAAAGGACAAATTAGGAAAATTAACGTAACGCGCTTTATACTCATTAGTTTGAAATAGTATACATTAGAAGTTTCCTGGGTTAACGTCTGATTTTTTTAATAAATAACTTAACTTGTATGGGCAATTTTCTGTGAATTAGATGACACTTCTGGCATACCACAGGACAATGACTAACTGTCTAGGTTAATAACACCATTACAATCTATACACAAACAACACCTCTGATACCATAGTAGTGAAGTTTCGCGGTTCTCTTTCGATTACTATTCATGTTTTGCCTCAAACTTAGACAACAGAATGATGTTACATAACGTGAAACGTCTCTTGGTTAACGAAGCTCCCTAGTAAGAAATCCAGATGGTTTGCTCTCCTAACTTGCCTCTAAAAGGTTAAAAAAGGCCGCGAATAGTTTATTTTTTTTTCTACGTAAGCTTATGGGAAGGAGAAGGTAAAACTAAGTTATAGTTTACCTTTTCTGCTTTGTTCTCCTGGTACGTCTTGTTCCAGGTTACTCCATCCACTGAAACTCGTACGTAATACGTTTTGGTATACTCGCGCGTGTTTAACGCTTGCGAGGCCACTTCACAAACAGCATGCATTGCACCCATATCAACTTGAAGATAGTCTGTCCTATCACTAGTGGTCTTTGGACACCATCGGGTTCCCCTTGTTGTATTCACTCTTCCGTAGTACGGTTGATAACCCGAACTGTAAACTGTGCTTGCCGTCATTCTGGAATCTGGTATCTTCTTTGGGTCCGTTACCCCTACAGCAATACATGCTACAAAAATGGGCAATGCATATATATGTATTAATCTGACAGTCCCAACTCATGCACGTAGTCTTTTATGGAATTCAGCAAAAACACAGTTAAAACAAATCAATAAGAAACTTGGCGACTGATCATTTGTCCACGGTAGCTGTGTTTTAAGTCTGATACGTTGAATTGTTATTTTTAGAAAACCCACTGCGACCGGGTATAAAATTGCGTCTAATACACGGACGCCAAAGTAGAAGTACATTTTGGCAATTCTCTACCGGCCAAATCCTACAAAAATGTTGCCAAGCTGACATTAAGATTCCATACAACGTACTTAAAGACTTTGTCAATCTTCAAATTTTGTTATGAAACATCTAAAGGAAAATCTTGCATCCAAACATTCCTGCTGTGTGAGAAAATCACAACACTTCCACCAAGAATAAATCTCAGTAGATTCAAGTACACGCTTTGAACGTTCCTTTCGTTTTTGCGCTACTTTGAGAGAGCATCAGGATATTTAGAATTTGCGGATTAAATCTGCTATCATCATTTCCATTTCTTTTCTAGTCTTTTAAAATAATACCTTGCAACTAACTCTTTGTAATTGCCCTCTACCCTATTTTAAGATATTTATGAACCAAGTGGTTTCTTAAAAACATATTAACTAAATTAAATTTTGCGCCCATTTATCGGATTATGTAACCCTAATTAGGACTTGTAATGCGGTTTAAAAAAGACCATCTAACGTCTTCTCCGAAAATAAAAGGAACTCATCACTCACGCATGAGAGTTTGAAAAAAAACTAATTTAGAGTGATGTCCGTAGAGATTAATTGCGGGAGGTTTTAGGAATCTGTTTCATACACGTCATACATGTACATTGACAAACGTTTCAAAGTAAACTGAACACCTGCAACCGACTCTTCTTCGCATCTTTGTCCCTTCCAGCCACTACTACATTCACAAGTGTACCGTTGTCCACTTTCCTCTTCATGGCAAGTTCCTCCATTCAGACATGGGTTGCTATCACACGCTTTAACAAGAAAGGCATGGTATTGAACAGTATTGAGCGAGATATCGGTACACAAAGTAATAACAAAAAAAATAAGACAAGTATAAGGTAACCCTAAAAAATAATAATATTAATAAAATATCATGTTTATAACTTATTTTACTTACATTTTGAAATAAAATGTAAATTCGATCAACGGAATATAACCAAAAGAGGCAGAAAATGGGCGTAGGGCGACATTTGAAGACTAATTATAATTCTTCAATACTTGCGGTATTTTTCCAAACGATAAAAGGCAAAGCACAGCAGCTCAGTGAATGTGTTACAAAGATACACCAAGATTAGGAAAGGCTAATTCATGATCAGGGAGATAAGAACCTGGCTTTTTTATTAAGATTCTATATGATTTAAGAACACAAATGTGATAATTACCTCACAACAATTTAACCTAAATTCTTCTTAATGCCACATTCTTCATGCATTCTTCACGCACAATTTAATTAATTATGATAATGGTATTAATTTACGTAAATTTTATATTGTACTTGAGTCAAAAGTTTAAATCACTTTTGAGCGTTAATTGAAAAAGTAAATATTGGAAGTAAAAGTTTTTATTTACAACGAAAGAAACATACCTGTGAGGACATATATTTCAACTGTTAAACAAGGCCAACCATAGTATGTAATAGGAAAAAATCTGACAAATCTCGCTTTCACCACTGGACTGATTTTCTGTCGCAAGACACTTTTGAAAACAGTACTTGCTTGGAAAACCTGTAAGTGAAAAGAAAAAACATTCATGGTGTAGCCACAGGACAATGACTAAATGTCTGGGGTAATGACACCATTACAATCTCAATACAAACAACACCTCTGATACCATAGTAGTCAAGTTTCTCGGTTCTCTTTCGATTACTATTCATGTTTTTCCTCAAAATTAGACAACAGAATGTTGTTACATAACGGGAAAGGTCTTTTGGTTAACGAAGCTCCCTAGTAAGAAATCCAGATGGTTTGCTCTCCTAACTTGCCTCTGAAAGGTTAAAAAAGGCCGGGAATAGTTTATTTTTTTTCTACGTAAGCTTATGGGAAGGAGAAGGTAAAACTAAGTTATACGGTTTACCTTTTCTGCTTTGTTCTCCTGGTATGTCTTGTTCCAGGTTACTCCATCCACTGAAACTCGTACGTAATACGTTTCGGTATACTCGCCCGTGTTTAACGTTTGCGTGGCCACTTCACAAACAGTATGCACTGCACCCATATCAACTTGAAGATAGTCTGTCCTATCACTAGTGGTCTTTGGACACCATCGGGTTCCCCTTGTTGTATTCACTCTTCCGTAGTACGGTTGATAACCCGAACTGTAAACTGTGCTTGCCGTCATTCTGGAATCTGGTATCTTCTTTGGCTCCGTTACCCCTACAGCAATACATGCTACAAAAATGGGCAATGCATATATATGTATTAATCTGACAGTCCCAACTCATGCACGTAGTCTTTTATGGAATTCAGCAAAAACACAGTTAAAACAAATCAATAAGAAACTTGGCGACTGATCATTTGTCCATGGTAGCTGTGTTTTAAGTCTGATACGTTGAATTGTTATTTTTAGGAGACCCACTGCGACAGGGTATAAAATTGCGTCTAATACACGGACGCCAAAGTAGAAGTACATTTTGGCAATTCTCTGCCAAATCCTACAAAAACGTTGCCAAGCTGACATTAAGATTCCATACAACGTACTTAAAAACTTTGTCAATCTTCAAATTTTGTTATGAAACATCTGAAGGAAAATCTTGCATTCAAACATTCCTGCTGTGTGAGAAAATTACAACACTTCCACCAAGAATAAATCTCAGTAGATTCAAGTACACGCTTTGAACATTCCTTTCGTTTTTGCGCTGCTTTGAGAGAGCATCAGCATTTTTGTAATTTGCATATTTATCTGCTATCATCATTTCCATTTCTTTTCTAGTCTATTAAAAGAAGACCTTGCAACTAACTCTTTGTCCTTGCTCTCTACCCTATTTTAAAATATTTAGGAACCAAGTGGTTTCTTTAAAACATATTAACTAAATTAAATTTTCCGCCCATTTATCAGATTACGTAACCCTGATTAGGACTTGTAAGGCGGTTTAAAAAAGAACCATCTAACGTCTTCTCCGAAAATAAAAGGAACTCGTCACTCACACATGAGAGTTTAAAAAAAAAAAAATTAGAGTAATGTCTGTAGAGATTAATTGCTGGAGGTTTTAGAAATCTGTTTCTTACACGTCATACATGTACATTCACAAACGTTTCAAAATAAAATGAACACCTGCAACCGACTCTTCTTCGCATCTTTGTCCCTTCCAGCCACTACTACATTCACAAGTGTACCGTTGTCCACTTTCCTCTTCATGGCAGGTTCCTCCATTGAGACATGGGTTGCTATTACACGCTTTAAAAAGAAAGGCATAGTATTGAACAGTATTGAGCGAGAAATCGGTGAAAAAAAAAATTAATAACAAAAAAAAGTAAGACAATTATTAGGTAGCCCTAAATAAATAATAATATTAATAAAATATCATGTTTATAACTTATTTTGCTTACGTTTTGAAATAAAATGTAAATTCGATCAACGGAATATAAACCAAAAGAGGCAGAAAATGGGCGTAGGGCGGCATTTGCAAACTAATTATAATTCTTGACAATGCTTGTGGTATTTTTCCAACCGATAAAAGGCAAAGCACAGCATCTCAGTCAATGTGTTACAAAGATGTACCAAGGATAGAAAAGACTAATTCATGATCAGGGAGATGAGAACCTGGCTTTTTGTTTTGTTAGAAGTCCTAAAGATTCTATATGATTTAAGAACACAAATGTGATAATTACCTCACAACCACTTAACCTAAATTCTTCTTAATGCCACATTATTCATGCATTCTTTACGCACAATTTAATTCAATATGATCATTGTATTAATTTACGTAAGTTTTATATTGTACTTGAGTCAAAAGTTTAAATCACTTTTGAGCGTTAACTCAAAAAGTAAATATTGGAAGTAAAATTTTTTATTTACAATGAAAGAAACATACGTGTGAGGACATATATTTCAACTGTTAAACAAGGCCAACCATGATATGTAATAGGAAAAAATCTGACAAATCTCGCTTTCACCACTGGACTGATTTTCTGTCGCAAGACACTGTTCAAAACGATACTTGCTTGGAAAACCTGCAAGTGAAAAAAAAAAGTCATTCATAGTGTAGCCACAAAAAGACTGGCGAAACCTACTTAGTCTTTTCCCAAAAGTTTATTATTTACCAATTTAACTTGACTCAAGGTCGCGGAAAAAACAAAGCGTGAAATAAAATTTTATTACCAATTGAAGTTGACTCGAGGTCGCGGAAAAAAAACGAAGCGTGAAATAAAACTTTAAAACTCAACACAGGATAATGCATGACAAGAAGATATGGAATAAACCAGGACGAAAATGCGAAATCTGCATTAAGAATGTTTTATTGCAGACCTTATCTGTGTACTTCTAACGCCATAGAAACGACTTTCTATGCATTCAAACTACAAAATGTAAACTACTTACGCAAGTCACTTTATAAGTGGTTGTTCGCTCAATTGCAATATTATTATTATATGAAAAGGACAAATTAGGAAAATTAACGTAACGCGCTTTATACTCATTAGTTTGAAATAGTATACATTAGAAGTTTCCTTGGTTAACGTCTGATTTTTTTAAGAAATAACTTAACTTGTATGGGCAATTTTCTGTGAATTAGATGACACTTGTGGCATACCACAGGACAATGACTAAATGTCTAGGGTAATAACACCATTACAATCTATACACAAACAACACCTCTGATACTATAGTAGTCAAGTTTCTCGGTTCTCTTTCGATTACTATTCATGTTTTGCCTCAAACTTAGACAACAGAATGATGTTACATAACAGGAAAGGTCTCTTGGTTAACGAAGCTCAATAGTAAGAAATCCAGATGGTTTGCTCTCCTAACTTGCCCCTAAAAGGGTAAAAAAGGCCGGGAATAGTTTATTTTTTTTCTACGTAAGCTTATGGGAAGGAGAAGGTAAAACTAAGTTATAGTTTACCTTTTCTGCTTTGTTCTCCTGGTACGTCTTGTTCCAGGTTACTCCATCCACTGAAACTCGTACGTAATACGTTTTGGT
>OZ038001.1:23451511-23479011 GCA_964035705.1 Porites rus | reverse complement strand
TGGTATTTTTCCAACCGATAAAAGGCAAAGCACAGCAGCTCAGTCCATGTCTTACAAAGATCTACCAAGGTTATAAAATACTAATTCATGATCAGCGAAATGAGAACCTGGCTTTTAGTTTTGTTAGAAGTCCTAAAGATTCTATATGATTTAAGAACACAAATGTGATAATTACCTCACAACCACTTATGCATTCTTTACGCACAATTTAATTAATTATGATCATTGTATTAATTTACGTAAGTTTTATATTGTACTTGAGTCAAAAGTTTAAATCACTTTTGAGCGTTAATTTAAAAAGTAAATATTGAAAGTAAAAGTTTTTTTTTTACAACGAAAGAAACATACGTGTGAGGACATATATTTCAACTGTTAAACAAGGCCAACCATGATATGTAATAGGAAAAAATCTGACAAATCTCGCTTTCACCACTGGACTGATTTTCTGTCGCAAGACACTGTTCAAAACGATACTTGCTTGGAAAACCTGCAAGTGAAAAAAAAAGTCATTCATAGTGTAGCCACAAAAAGACTGGCGAAACCTACTTAGTCTTTTCCCAAAAGTTTATTATTTACCAATTTAACTTGACTCAAGGTCGCGGAAAAAACAAAGCGTGAAATAAAATTTTATTACCAATTGAAGTTGACTCGAGGTCGCGGAAAAAAAAACAAACCGGGAAATAAAACTTTAAGGCTCAACAGAGGATAATGCATGAGAAGAAGATATGGAATAAACCAGGACGAAAATGCGAAATCTGCATTAAGAATGTTTTATTACAGACCTTATCTGTGTACTTCTAACGCCATAGAAACGACTTTCTATGCATTCAAACTACAAAATGTAAACTACTTACGCAAGTCACTTTATAAGTGGCTGTTCGCTCAATTGCAATATTATTATTATATGAAAAGGACAAATTAGGAAAATTAACGTAACGCGCTTTATACTCATTAGTTTGAAATAGTATACATTAGAAGTTTCCTGGGTTAACGTCTGATTTTTTTAATAAATAACTTAACTTGTATAGGCAATTTTCTGTGAATTAGATGACACTTGTGGCATACCACAGGACAATGACTAAATGTCTAGGGTAATAACACCATTACAATCTTTACACAAACAACACCTCTGATACCATAGTAGTCAAGTTTCTCGGTTCTCTTTCGATTACTATTCATGTTTTGCCTCAAACTTTAGTCAACAGAATGATGTTACATAACGGGAAAGGTCTCTTGGTTACCGAAGCTCCCTAGTAAGAAATCCAGATGGTTTGCTCTCCTAACTTGCCTCTGAAAGGTTAAAAAAGGCCGGGAATAGTTTATTTTTTTTCTACGTAAGCTTATGGGAAGGAGAAGGTAAAACTAAGTTATAGTTTACCTTTTCTGCTTTGTTCTCCTGGTACGTCTTGTTCCAGGTTACTCCATCCACTGAAACTCGTACGTAATACGTTTTGGTATACTCGCGCGTGTTTAACGTTTGCGTGGCCACTTCACAAACAGTATGCACTGCACCAATGTCAACTTGAAGATAGTCTTTCCTATCACTAGTGGTCTTTGGACACCATCGGGTTCCCCTTGTTGTATTCACTCTTCCGTAGTACGGTTGATAACCCGAACTGTAAACTGTGCTTGCCGTCATTCTGGAATCTGGTATCTTCTTTTGGTCTGTTACCCCTACAGCGATACATGCTACAAAAATGGGCAATGCATATATATGTATTAATCAGACAGTCCCAACTCATGCACGTAGTCTTTTATGGAATTCAGCAAAAACACAGTTAAAACAAATCAATAAGAAACTTGGCGACTGATCATTTGTCCACGGTAGCTGTGTTTTAAGTCTGATACGTTGAATTGTTATTTTTAGGAGACCCACTGCGACAGGGTAGAAAATTTCGTCTAATACACGGACGACAAAGTAGAAGTACATTTTGGCAATTCTCTACCAAATCCTACAAAAATGTTGCCAAGCTGACATTAAGATTCCATACAACGTACTTAAAGACTTTGTGAATCACAAATTTTTTTATGAAACATCTAAAGGAAAATCTTGCATCCAAACATTCCTGCTGTGTGAGAAAATCACAACACTTCCACCAAGAATAAATCTCAGTAGATTCAAGTACACGCTTTGAACGTTCCTTTCGTTTTTGCGCTACTTTGAGAGAGCATCAGGATATTTAGAATTTGCGGATTAAATCTGCTATCATCATTTCCATTTCTTTTCTAGTCTTTTAAAATAATACCTTGCAACTAACTCTTTGTAATTGCCCTCTACCCTATTTTAAGATATTTATGAACCAAGTGGTTTCTTTAGAACATATTAACTAAATTATATTTTGCGCCCATTTGTCAGATTATGTAACCCTGATTAGGACTTGTAATGCGGTTTAAAAAAGACCATCTAACGTCTTCTCCGAAAATAAAAGGAACTCATTACTCACACATGATAGTTTGCAAAAAAAATTAATTTAGAGTGATGTCTGTGGAGATTAATTGCTGGAGGTTTTAGGAATCTGTTTCATACACGTCATACATGTACATTGACAAACGTTTCAAAATAAAGTGAACACCTGCAACCGACTCTTCTTCGCATCTTTGTCCCTTCCAGCCACTACTACATTCACAAGTATACCCTTGTCCACTTTCCTCTTCATGGCAGGTTCCTCCATTGAGACATGGGTTGGTATCACACGCTTTAAAAAGAAAGGCATAGTATTGAACAGTATTGAGCGAGATATCGGTACAAAAAATAATAACAACAAAAATAAGACAATTATTAGGTAACCATAAAAAATAATAATATAAATAAAATGTCATGTTTATAACTTATTTTACTTACATTTTGAAATAAAATGTAAATTTGATCAACGGAATATAACCAAAAGAGGCAGAAAATGGGCGTAGGGCGACATTTGAAGACTAATTATAATTCTTCAATACTTGCGGTATTTTTCCAAACGATAAAAGGCAAAGCACAGCAGCTCAATGAATGTGTTACAAAGATATACCAAGATTAGAAATGGCTAATTCATGATCAGGGAGATGAGAACCTGGCTTTTTTTATTAAGATTCTATATGATTTAAGAACACAAATGTGATAATTACCTCACAACAATTTAACCTAAATTCTTCTTAATGCCACATTCTTTATGCATTCTTTACGCAAAATTTAATCAATTATGATCATTGTATTAATTTACGTAAGTTTTATATTGTACTTGAGTCAAAAGTTTAAATCACTTTTGAGCGTTAATTGAAAAAGTAAATATTGGAAGTAAAAGTTTTTATTTACAACGAAAGAAACATACCTGTGATGACATATATTTCAACTGTTAAACAAGGCCAACCATAGTATGTAATAGGAAAAAATCTGACAAATCTCGCTTTCACCACTGGACTGATTTTCTGTCGCAAGACACTTTTGAAAACGGTACTTGCTTGGAAAACCTGCAAGTGAAAAAAAAAACATTCATGGTGTAGCCACAGGACAATGACTAAATGTCTGGGGTAATGACACCATTACAATCTCAATACAAACAACACCTCTGATACCATAGTAGTCAAGTTTCTCGGTTCTCTTTCGATTACTATTCATGTTTTACCTCAAACTTAGACAACAGAATGATGTTACATAACGTGAAAGGTCTCTTGGTTAACGAAGCTGCCTAGTAAGAAATCCAGATGGTTTGCTCTCCTAACTTGCCTCTGAAGGGGCAAAAACGGTCGGAAATGATTTATTTTTTTCTACGTAAGCTTACGGGAAGGAGAAGGTAAAACTAAGTTATAGTTTACCTTTTCTGCTTTGTTCTCCTGGTTCGTCTTGTTCCAGGTTACTCCATCCACTGAAACTCGTACGTAATACGTTTTGGTATACTCGTGCGTGTTTAACGTTTGCGTGGCCACTTCACAAACAGTATGCACTGCACCCATATCAACTTGAAGATAGTCTGTCCTATCACTAGTGGTCTTTGGACACCATCGGGTTCCCCTTGTTGTATTCACTCTTCCGTAGTACGGTTGATAACCCGAACTGTAAACTGTGCTTGCCGTCATTCTGGAATCTGGTATCTTCTTTGGGTCCGTTACCCCTACAGCGATACATGCTACAAAAATGGGCAATGCATATATATGTATTAATCAGACAGTCCCAACTCATGCACGTAATCTTTTGTGGAATTCAGCAAAAACACAGTTAAAACAAATCAATAAGAAACTTGGCGACTGATCATTTGTCCACGGTAGCTGTGTTTTAAGTCTGATACGTTGAATTGTTATTTTTAGGAAACCCAATGCCACAGGGTAGAAAATTTCGTCTAATACACGGACGACAAAGTAGAAGTACATTTTGGCAATTCTCTACCAAATCCTACAAAAATGTTGCTAAGCTGACATTAAGATTCCATACAACGTATTTAAAGACTTTGTCAATCTTCAAATTTTGTTATGAAACATCTAAAGGAAAATCTTGCATCCAAACATTCCTGCTGTGTGAGAAAATCACAACACTTCCACCAAGAATAAATCTCAGTAGATTCAAGTACACGCTTTGAACGTTCCTTTCTTTTTTGCGCTACTTTGAGAGAGCATTAGGATATTTGTAATTTGTATATTAAATCTGCTATTATCATTTCCATTTCTTTTCTAGTCTTTTAAAAGAAGAACTTGCGACTAACTCTTTGTAATTGCCCTCTACCCTATTTTAAGATATTTAGGAACCAAGTGGTTTCTTTAAAACATAATATTTAGCTTTAGCCAGGGCTAGAAGCGAAGCTCCCGTTAATAAATTCATTATTTAAAGCAAACAATAAACTTGTAATCCACAGATCAGGGCACATTTATTTGACTTTTGAGGCAAAGGCTAAGTGATTTTGGAGAAATATAATTTGACAGTCCAAGAATGAAAAAGCTTTTACATCGAGTTATTAAATAGTCTTACTTGTACACCCAAAAATAGCAATCATGTTCGATCACAGTAGATTAGGCCTGGAAAACAAATAGACCTACCTATTCGTGTATTGTATTTGTATTAGCTGTTGCATTCACCAGTCTCTCCAACATTGCTCCGTTTGAGAGACTATGGATAATTGGACAACCCCGACATATAATTTTAAGAAACACACGCGCCACGATAGTCCGTGGTGGCAGCCAATTTACACGTTACATTCCTCTGTCTTAAAGAGAGGCCAAAATAAAAAATGAGGCCGGATTTTTTGTGCTCGACAAGTTTAGTTTGCTAGTAAATCTTGGCGGCGAATCTGGTGGCGTGTAAACCAGCCTTTTAAACACACTTTTTCTCATCACGTCTTAGGTAAACAGTACTATGAGGCCCTTTTTTTATCATACAGACCTCGGACAGAATTTGTTCTTTTTTGCCCTATTTAAAACTTTAATTCTGCAGTTTTTCACAATTTTGCAAGAGAATTTGCACTCATTCAATATCCACGACGATCAAAGCACGCGCTTCCTTTGCACATCAAATTATAGCATTCAATTATAAAACGTTTTAATGAAGAGAATTCTATAATGCCGGGACTTTTCAGTTAGAAAAATCTGGTCCTATGTGATATGCAGGGTAATAATTATGGGCTTTTAATGAAAACGACAAAAAAATTCCCAAAATCACTTTTCGGCCAGCCGGACGGGTCTCACTTTTGACAGGCACCAAATTTGCAGTGCGATTAATAGAGTTATCATTTACGCTTCAACATGATAGATAAATTGTTATGTTTAGGTTTTATTTCCCTTTATTTATTAAACTGTGTATGGTTTTATTATGTGTAATCTTTAAAAGCGAGTGATATTTACGCGCGCGTTTTGAGTATTCCTGCATGCGATGTTTATGTTCGACTGGAAACAACCGGTGCAGCGATAAAAATTGCGAGAGAGACTACTAACAATCAATAAAATAAATATAATTCGGTGAAACATGTACAGAGTCAATAATTTTCATTTCCGAAGAGAAGTATTGAGAGTAAAGTGTCTGGAAATCATGAGTCAGGTAAGCATAAGCTTATTTATGTTTTAAGCCGGCTTCCCGGTGTTGTCCAGATGAACTCGAGGCAAGAAAATCGCTCAGAGATTTCTGTTTACAGCCAAAATCATAACTAAATAATCTTCGGAACTTTTTCTTTGAATTTGCGGTCAAAAAATGTCTAAAGGCTTTTTAAACCTGATACTATTGTAGGTTAGATCATTGCTCGTGTATAAACTTAAGCCGCATAAACCATACGCTCGACTTCAGGAAACCGAAAAAAAAAAATACATCAAAGATAATAATTGCTCAAGTTTACCAGTCGAGATGCTGCTTCTGAAGGTCATCAAGTGTTCCAGAATCGCTTGAGACTTTTCAACCCTCTTACGCCTCAAGCAAGGGCAAGTGAGTAAGCTCATTTTTGAAAACGATGCCATCCGAAATCGGATTTCCAATGACTTTGACAAGCGGTGCATTTGTCGACAAAAAGCGCAATAAACAAACCAGCCATGACTTACAGAACAATCTTGATAGCAGCTGTATTTCATTTTGTACATCAAGTAGAAAAAGACAATTTAAAACATCACAAGATGACACAAAACTCTCTCAGCTTCAGCTATCAGTAAGCAAGTTTCCAGACGCTGAATAAATTTCCGCATGAACTCACCTGTCAAATTTTGACCAATCAGAACATAAACATTGGACGTAGAGCGTGATCAACGCGTGACAGTGAGAAAAGTCAAAAGTGATTGCCTTCCCTGCATGTAAATGTAAAAGCCGGTTGGATTTTCGCGTCCGAGGTCAGTTCGAAAGTGGGGCTCATGAACACGACTTCTTTCATATGCATTTTAAAAAAATTGAACTTGAGCCTGCGATAATTGAAAAGTAGCAACTTGTCAGCAGATACCTTCAAAAAAACACTCGAACTCAGTGGGTCGATACCTGAGCCCACGGGTCAGGCGATTCTGCTCAGCAAAAACACTATTTTCACACCTGTCAATCAATCAAAACGAGGATGTACAATATCAGGTTGCAGGCTCCCAAACTAGCAAGAAAGTGTGAGATTAAACATTGGTATGCCTGTGGTGCGGACGGACGGAAGGTCGGGTGGTCGGTGTACGGTCACGTGAATGCCGAATTTTCTAAGATGCATAGATTTTCTAAGCTATGGGGCTTCGAATTGAGCCCGTGATCAAATAAAATATCAGTGCAAAACTTTAAACACTACGTGACCTCAATGGATAGACAAATGAGCCCGAGATACACTCAGGTGATGATGATCAGCGTATACTCTAGTTTGACAGCTGTCAATTAACCTTCATTAGAATGGCGAATATGCGAATATGCGGGCGGGCGTACGCTACGTCATAACCAAATTTTCTCGGATGGATAGTTTACCAGATTTTCTTACCCACGGTGCTCCGCTATTAACTAAATTAAATTTTGCGCCCATTTATCAGATTATGTAACCCTGAATACGACTTGTAATGCGGTTTAAAAAACACCATCTAATGTCTTCCCCGAAAATAAAAGGAACTCATCACTCACGCATGAGAGTTTGAAAAAAACTAATTTAGAGTGATGTCTGTGGAGATTAATTGCTGGAGGTTTTAGAAATCTGTTTCTTACACGTCATACATGTACATTCACAAACGTTTCAAAATAAAGTGAACACCTGCAACCGACTCTTCTTCGCATCTTTGTCCCTTCCAGCCACTACTACATTCACAAGTGTACCCTTTTCCACTTTCCTCTTCATGGCAGGTTCCTCCATTGAGACATGGGTTCCTATCACAAGCTTTAAAAAGAAAGGCATAGTATTGAACAGTATTGAGCGAGATATCGGTACAAAAAATAATAACAACAAAAATAAGACAATTATTAGGTAACCCTAAAAAATAATAATATAAATAAAATATCATGTTTATAACTTATTTTACTTACGTTTTGAAATAAAATGTAAATTCGATCAACGGAATATAACCAAAAGAGGCAGAAAATGGGCGTAGGGCGGCATTTGAAGACTAATTATAATTCTTCAATACTTGCGGTATTTTTCCAAATGACAAAAGGCAAAGCACATCAGCTCAGTGAATGTGTTACAAAGATATACCAAGGTTAGAAACGACTAATCAAAGGAAGATGAGAACATGGCTTTTTGTTTTCTTAAAAGTCCTAAAGATTCTATATGATTTAAGAACACAAATGTGATAATTACCTCACAACAATCTAACCTAAATTCTTCTTAATGCCACATTCTTCATGCATTTTTTACGCACAATTTAATTAATTATGATCATTGTACTAATTTACGTAAACTTTATATTGTACTTGAGTCAAAAGTTTAAATCACTTTTGAGCGTTAATTCAAAAAGTAAATATTGGAAGTAAAAGTTTTTATTTACAACGAAAGAAACATACGTGTGAGGACATATATTTCAACTGTTAAACAAGGCCAACCATGATATGTAATAGGAAAAAATCTGACAAATCTCGCTTTCACCACTGGACTCATTTTCTGTCGCAAGACACTTTTCAAAACGGTACTTGCTTGGAAAACCTGCAAGTGAAAAAAAAAGTCATTCACAGTGTAGCCACTAAAAGACTGGCGAAACCTACTTAGTCTTTTGCCAAAAGTTTATTAATTACCAATTTAAGTTGACTCAAGGTCGCGGAAAAAACAAAGCGTCAAATAAAACTTTAAGGCTCAACACAGGAAAATGCATGAGAAGAAGATATGGAATAAACCAGGACGAAAATGCGAAATCTGCATTAAGAATGTTTTATCACAGACCTTATCTGTGAACTTCTAACGCCATAGAAACGATTTTTTTTTATTCTTTCTTTATTTGCCATATTTTCAAAATTTTACAATGCAAGGTTGGAACAACGAGATTAAAGAAAAAGTAAATGGCGAGGAGACCTGAAAGAAACCACGAGGCTTATAATGAGTCAGGTCTCCTCAACTTGGGATAAACTAGTCTTGATAATATAATTACAATATGGGCTTATGATGGCTAACTTTGACCGCGGACTCACACACACACACATACACACACATACACACACACACGTTAAATCAATTAATCTAATAATCTACTTAATGCCATGCTGAAGCTAATACATACTAAGAAGGAATTCTTTAAGCTTTCTTTTAGAAGAAGCAGAGGAGGACGAACGAGTTATTTAGCGAATTATAAAACTTTGGACCTTGGAAATAAATTGAGAACTGTCTGGTGTTCGTTCTGCATAGTGGCAAGCGAAATGAGTGGGCATTCCTAGTATTATAATTATGGATTTGACGGTTTATTATTATTAGCTTTGTTCTCTTCTATCAAAAGCAGAAGAAATTTTATTACACAAATCGATAAGGGCGAGGCTAGGGGAAAGATTTTTCCTAAAGCCATATTGATTATCACAAAGTACATTGAAGTCATTGAGATAATTTATGATACGGTTGTAAATTATTCGCTCCAAAAACTTTGAAAAGGAAGGTAGAACTGAGATAGGTCTGTAATTACTGAAGAGAGCTTTGTCACCTGATTTAAAAATAGGAACCACACGAGCAATTTTCAATTCATCTGAAACGATACTGTGGATAATAGAGAGATTTATAATGTGAGTTAATGGAGAGGAAATGCCCGGAGGAAATGCCGCCAATAGATCGTTTTATAATAGACATGGGAATGTTGTCATACCCTGCCGATTTTCCCGCCGGAAACTTAGGGCCTGTTTACATGATGGTGGGGGACCCCAAGTAGGTGAGGTAACCCGCGTAGGTGGGGTAACCCGCCTGTCCATACAATCTCTCATTTTAATGTGATCACGTTTACATGTTAGGTGGGGTAATCCGCCACATGTTACATCACCTACCTGGGGTCCCCCACCCTCATGTAAACAGGCCCTTACATGCAATAACTACAATCTCCTCGTGAGTTGCTAAATTTAGGAACATAGACTGAGGGAAATCGCCAAAAAGAAAATTTTTATGCGAAGTGGCAGATTGAATCCGTTTGGCAAGGTTTGGTCTAATGTTACTGAAGTAATAACAAAATCGATTTGCAATCTCCATTGGGTCAGAAATTTCTTGGTCATCAACCTTGAAAACCGAGTTGGGCTTGGGTCTCAATTTCTTGTTATTTAGAACCTCATTACGCAGACGCCAGGTGGCTCTCATATTAGATTTTGACTCGTTTAACTTCTTATCGTAATATAAGCGTTTCGCAATTCGTAAGGAGTCATTTAATTTGTTCTTATATGTTTTATATATCAGTTCCCTCTGAGGAGAAGGATTTGAAAGATACCGCTTGTATAATTTATTTTTCTGCTTGATAGATTTAAGAAGGCCCTGAGATATCCATGGCCTCCACGGATGAAGGCGGCGTTTTAGTTTCTTCAAAGGGAAATGTTCTTCGTAAGTTTTAGTGTATCGCTCGATAAATTTACTATTATTAAATAGTAGATTTTAGGATCATTATACCCGTCGAGGTTAGACCAGTCAGTATATAATCTAACTCCTCTAAGAAGCTGGATATATTTCGCTCGCTTTTGTCACGAACAAATAAACTTTCTTGGCGTTGATGGGTACGCATATGATCAAGCTAAGGGAAACGGAAAATATTAGCAAATGGTCCGAAATGTCAGTTATTAATAGTCCAGACCTCAAATAACTATGCTCGGCATGATTGGAAAAAATGTTGTCTATCAGAGTAGCAGTGTGAGAAGTAATTCGGGAAGGTAGCGTGATTAAGGGAAAAAACAGATGAGAATACAGACCATCCAAAAATTCTCCGGTGGCGTTGTGATTTTGATTGTTCAGCAAATTCAAATTAAAATCTCCCATTAAATAGCACATTTTTTTGTCCCGAGATGTATTCCCTAATACGTCGTTCATTCTAATCACGAAATCATTACATTTTGATTTGGAGGGCGATAAATTATACCAACAATAACGTTTCTCTCATAGGATCGAATGATCTCTATGAACAATGATTCCATTACGTCATCTTGATAAGCATAAATATCTGTGTGAATTCTAAAATCAAGATTGTCTGACACATACAAACCCACACCTCCACCCGTTTTGGCAGAGCGATTTTTGTAAACAAAGTTATAACCATCAACGTTGACTCCTAGTGATGAATCCTGTAACCAGGTTTCAGTTATCCCAACAACGGAAAATTTTATATTTAGAGTGGATAGAAGAGTCGATAATTCATCAACCTTATTTTGAACGCTTCGAATGTTAAGATGGAAAAACAAAAGATGGTTCGATTGTTCAAGACTGATCATGGTTTCAGTTTGGAGAGTATCTTTAAATCTATCTTCTACATAATAAGAACATCCACCGTCAATATTGAAATGTATGTCAGGGTCCAGATCATCAGACCGAACTAAAAACCGTTCAAAATCACAAGTCAAAGGATTTATAGGTAAGTTTGATTCTTACTTTCTATGCATTCAAACTATAAAATGTAAACTACTAGCGCAAGTCACTTTATAAGTGGCTGTTCGCTCAATTGCAAATATTATTATTATATGAAAAGGACACATTAGGAAAATTAACGTATTACGCGCTTTATACTCATTAGTTTGAAATAGTATACATTAGAAGTTTCCTGGGTTAACGTCTGATTTTTTTTTATGAATAACTTAACTTGTATGGGCAATTTTCTGTGAATTAGATGACACTTGTGGCATACCACAGGACAATGACTGAATGTCTGGGGTAATAACACCATTACAATGTAAATACAAACAACACCTCTGATACCATAGTAGTCAAGTTTCTCGGTTCTCTTTCGATTACTATTCATGTTTTGCCTCAAACTTAGACAACAGAATGATGTTACGTAACGGGAAAGGTCTCTTGGTTAACGAAGCTCCCTAGTAAGAAATCCAGATGGTTTGCTCTCCTAACTTGTCTCTGAAAGGTTAAAAAAGGCCGGGAATGGTTTTTTCTACGTAAGCTTATGGGAAGGAGAAGGTAAAACTAAGTTATAGTTTACCTTTTCTGCTTTGTTCTCCTGGTACGTCTTGTTCCAGGTTACTCCATCCACTGAAACTCGTACGTAATACGTTTTGGTATACTCGCGCGTGTTTAACGTTTGCGTGGCCACTTCACAAACAGTATGCACTGCACCCATATCAACTTGAAGATAGTCTGTCCTGTCACTAGTGGTCTTTGGACACCATCGGGTTCCCCTTGTTGTATTCACTCTTCCGTAGTACGGTTGATAACCCGAACTGTAAACTGTGCTTGCCGTCATTCTGGAATCTGGTATCTTCTTTGGGTCCGTTACCCCTACAGCGATACATGCTAAAAAAATGGGCAATGCATATATATGTATTAATCAGTGATTAATAAGTGATTTTATCCTTGTCCGATCGCTACAAAATTTTCACCAGAGATTGACTGTGAATTGCAGTTTGTCAAAATGCAGCTTTTAGTAAAATCAATATCGCTATGAGAACAATAAACAAAAAACTGATGCCCATCATAGATACCTCCATGGCTAGTACATTTTAGAATGAATTCTATCGTCTATTTTGAATGTAAAACGTTAACGATATTTACAGTGAAATGTACTAGCCATGGAGGTATGTATGGTGGGCATTAATTTTTGTAATTAGCATAACGTCAAAACAGTGAATGTTGTAACGCGGATTTTTAGCCAGTTCGTAGGCTAGGTTCGTCTTAAAATTCAAGGTGTTACATTAGATCAATGTTAATGAAAGTTTCAGACCTTATTATATTACATCATGAAGATTATGTGATGAGATTTTAAAAAAATTCTGTCGAGCCGTTTTAGAGATATTCAGAAAAGGTAAAGTTGCACTTAGACAGGTGGTGAGAAAACAGGTTAGTTTTCAGGATCGCAAGAAAGAAAATACACCAAAATTTCCTAGCATCGTAAAATGATGTTAAGCAGCCTTCTGACGCTACTTTAGATTTATTGGAGTTGTTTAGAACCGCCACTGAAAATATTAACGCTTTATTGGAATTCAAACATACGAAATCTTTTACTTCTCACGGAGGTTATTTGCTAAACATCACACTTTAAGTTACTGGTGTCGGATTTTCAGTGGCAGATCTAGATCGCGCAAAATTCGGGTTTTATCGATTTCGAAGTCTTTTTGTTTATTGTTGTCATAGTTATATTGATTTTAATAAAAGCTGCATTTTGACAAACTTCAATTCATAGTCAATCACTGGAGAAAATTTTGCAGCGATCGGACAAGGATAAAATCACTTTTAAGGAGACTGAAGAACACCGGTTTGGTATCGGAAAAACTGTCTCGAAACACCTTAAAACATTCTCTATCAAAGATGAGTAGGAAAAAGTGCACAAGAGAGGAGTATAAGCAAGCGATGGAAGCGTTCTATACTGAGGTTAATAATCCTGGAAAATGCTCCACTACAACTGCCACGAACAACATCTTAAGATAGCAGAACCCCAAATCCAGGCATAACCTTGATGCAAACAGGCTTGCGAATATGCGATTGGACATCATTAAGAACAAAAGGCTGATCACTGATATGGGACTATTCGAGAAAGGTAGCCCGGACCGCTTCTAAGCCTGTCTCAGCAGAATTGAACAGGGAAGCACTAACTCTTGACCAAACCGATGACTGACTTATTTCTAAAGCAAGTATATGAAGAAAGATGTCACCTACATCTGCCAGAGTCACCCTCAACGAGGGCCTCAATCAGAAGAGACAGCAAACATGAAATTGCTCGTACTTCATGATCAGGTATGGGAAAAGGTAAAAGAATAACTCACTACTTAAAAAATCTCTACATGAATATCACTGGAGAACCAAAGATAACCATCATACGAAATGTATCATTCATTATGCCGTAGGGCATTACAGTGTTACTACTATAACTGGGGTCACCTAGACAAAGTTTGCCATTCGGATTAAAGTGAAAAAAAACAATAGATTCCGAGAAAGTTAGTTATCACCTGCATGCCACGAAACGAAATAAACAATATGGATCGAAATCAACAAACCAAAACCTACAGACGTGACCTTTTCAACCCGCTGAAGAAACTCGTGTTTACTGAAAGGTTCGTTAGCTTGAGTGACGGAGGCAAAAAATGTGTAAAAGCTAGTTATAATTTTGACTTGAGGTCGCAAGTTTTTGAAAAGCGTGGTAATGGAAGCGAAGAAATTGCTTGCAGATGACAAAAGAAAAATATGGTCTGGTGAAACATTTTGCTTTCTTGGAAAACGTTTGCTATCAATATTTAAATTGTGTGCTTCGAGTAACTTATTGTTTTTTTTTTTATGAGTTGCTGATTGGCCCACAACCATGCAACTTTCTTGGAATGTATTGTTATTTTCCTGTAATCCAAATTGATCAACTTTGTCTAGGTGGCCGAAGTAACAGTAGTCGCACTGTACGAAAGTGCTCCCTACCCCTCCTACTCTGATAGGAAGTAACCAGCTCATCTACGTCACCGCAGTAGTCACCACACAAAAACAGGGTGTAAAAACACAGCGGCAAAGTTCTCACAAAAAGAGAACTTGAGGAACATACCGACATCAGTACAGGGCAAACTTTATTCCATTCCGCAAGACGTTATAAGCACGAGTTAGACTCAGTTCAACCTGGGGACCCGAAGACCTCAAGGAGCTCCCGCCAAGGATGCTTATATAAGAGTTCTGTAATCAGTTTATCGAGCCAATCAAGGTAGGCAAAGCGTCAAAGCCAGGAACAATTGCAAACTAAGTGGGAGTAAAAGAGATGAGCTGCACTGAGCTCTTGCCAACAATGAGTATACCCAAAGGCGCATATGAGGTGGCAATGTACCTAGTTTCACTTGAAATTGTGCAAAGAATACTATATGGTATGACCATGTTATTGAAACACCATTACCATCCTATGGGACATGCCCATCCATACAGACAGGAACCATATCCGCTAACTGTCCAGACATTGTTGCGAAGGACAATAGAGATAATAAAAGTACTCTCATCGATTAAGCCACACCGCACCTATCACGCATCAGGCCGAGTTTTTTTTTTTTTTTTTTTAAGCTATCACGCATCACGGAAAAATAAAATAAAATATCAACTACATCGAAAGTAATCATTGGGTCTGAAGAAATCAGAGGTCGAGGAACGAGTAAAAAGGGCAAGAAGTTGGTGTCATATCTAGGTAATTTTAATGTCTCCTGCTTCTAGTTTCAAATGATGTTAACCATAAGGGATCGAATTCAAAGGAAAATCACGTCACGCGTTGTGAACATAGTAAATCACGCATCACGCTGCAATGCCCAATCACGCCTCACGAGGCTAATTTAGGCCCGATCACGCATCACGCTGATCACGCGTCACGGAAAACCCCTTTGCCACACTGTTGTCACAGGATCCCTTGGGGTGATTAAGAAAAGACTGGAAGAGAATATCTGTAAAATCACAGGAAACATCAATCTCCATGAAGTTCAAAACACGACACTACTAGAGACGGCAAACAATGATGTCGAAAATACTCAGTCAATCAAGTAGTAAGAGACAAATTCCCTTGGATGCCCTAGCTCCATGATTTGGTCTGGGCCGAGTTCAAGGACAAAAGAAAACAAGATTAGGATATTTAAACCACTTACAGTAAATGAAGGTAGCAAAAAGAAAAAGCTTCCCTACTAACGAGTTCTTTTTTCACACAAAATTTAATGCGCTTAACATTTTGCGCTTCAGAGAATTTTGCAATCAGAAAAGCTTTAACATAAAACGCTTCTTACCTAGAGACCACGCGTGTTGAAATAACAGAACTGTCCAAAATACGATCCGAAAAAAGCTGTCCATGGTTACTTCTGTGAATGGGATTGAAATTTATTTTAAAAAAAGGACAGTAAAATGACACACACAACATAACAATAAACTCCTTAGTTCAGTGCCTTAAAGCGGACAATAACTAGGAACGGTTGTGATAGCTTAGCTTAACAACCCGAGGGGGTACTTGGGTTAAATTTAGCTACCCCATTATAGTCTATTCTGTGTCCAATTGCAGACCCCATCTTAGTCACTTTGGGTCAAATGTGTAATTTTCGCGATCCCAACTTAGTCACTTTCTATTTTTATGAATTGACCCATTTCTTAGATTGAATGAAGAACTCTTTACTTTTCATCTACAGTACAAACATTCTGGTACGTTTGCTAACCATAAATTTGAAGAACTGTCTTACCCCAAAAAATCCGAAAATGTGCTACCCCATTCTAGTAACTCTATTGAATATGCGACCCCATTATAGTCAATCCAGCCGTAAAAATGCGACCCCATCCAGCGGCACATCCCCATTAGCCTCTTATAAGGAAGTAACCCTCCCCCCCTCCGGGCTAAAAACAATTGCCAAGCCTTACGATAAAATTTGAGATTTAATAAAACAGTCGCGGATCAATTAACAAACTTCACCTTCTTGCGACAATACCAAACCCACATTAAAGTCTCAAGGGTCGTGTAACTCCGAGAAATTATTAAATTGTAAAAACGTTATACAGTTATTGACTCCTTACTGTGTAAGCATCACGTCAAAGACAACATCACACTTTCGATAGGCTATCTGTTTTAGTAATATAAAAATAACTGGCCAAAAATGTTATATTCCCTTTTTTCAGTAAGGTCTTATTTGGTCAACTTGAATGTAAGAGCTATCGTCTTCCTCTCGCGCTTTTAACCAATCGGTGGTTATCTCGCATCCGTCTGGGGTGAATTGATAAGATTTACGTGAAGGGATGTTTGCCAAGAAAAACGGGACTTGCTCTTCCTGCCCTAGCAGAACTATCGGAATCGGTCTCCTCGCGGGAAGAAAAGCGGTAGGTGTACAAAATTCACTGCAACTTGTTAAATCCTACTTTGGATTTATAAATAGTAATATGGTAGCTTAAGTTAGGGTGGTCGCTCAAGAGTGGTGAAAAAAGGGGTTGGTAGGCATGGACGACTCCTATCTGATGTTAAAATGCCTCTTTTTCCTCTTTTTTTTTTATTTCTAGCGGGGGCACAGGCGGCCCAAGCTCAGTGTGTGAGTTTAATCATTAACACATGTACTTTCATATTGCGTAATTTAAAATGGCCGTGAATATAAAGGATTTGTATGGGAATAAGATGAAATCAAACAAGGACATATTGGCTTGGATTCGGCCTTTGATTTGTGGCTGCTTGGCCATTTCAAGCTGAGGATTTTTCGCCTCTCGCATGGTGCATCCCGAACTGGACTGTGAAGCCTTGTCGTTCTCTTACAGTGGAAACTCGGGGTTAAAGGAAATCGCTTAAATCGCAATGGATCGGAAAAATAACCACACAGCAAACAAAAACAAGCAAAGTAAATAAAGTAAGCTTTATTTTATTGAACATTCTAGCGAGTATTTATCGATATGAATCTTTTACCTGAATTCCCATACAAATCCTTTATATTCACGGCCATTTTAAATTACCCAATATGAAACTACATGTGTTAATGATTAAACTCACACACTGAGCTTGGGCCGCCTGTGGCGGGGGAGGATTCTAGTGTTAACTGAACATATGTTATTAAACAGCCTGTCTTAAATTACATTGGGAGGTCATAAAGTTGACAGTTTTCCTGGCAGTTTTTTTTACCCTGACAGAGTCATCTTTATAGTCCTAAAGCAGCCAAACATTTCCTTAGAACCAGGTTTAAAAGAAAGAGTTGTAACTTTAGTGGAAGATTCGCCCATTATGGAGAATTATACTGGCTGTGATCGTTCTTCAATTTAAGCATAGATACTCTCCTTTTTGATTTTTAATTGCCAACGGTCAGCCTCGCGAAGACGCGAGACTTTGAGGCGGCAGCACTCCCCCCGGAACGGTGCCTGTCGATCCGTGTCGCCCGCAAAATCGCGGGTCCCATGACTATTTGCGCGCTCACGAAGGAAGCCGACGCATGTCGCGTCCTTTGATTCAAAACTCAAGTGTTAGCGTATTGTTTTTACGATACAAAGGTAATTTAACTTTAGAAAATCAATAGATCGAAGCTTTCGAGCGGCTCTCTGTTTTATAAGGAAATGCAAACGCTCGACTTGATAAATATTTTGACTTCATAAGATAAGGCCAGCAGAATGTATAGAATGCCGGATAAAAAAAAAACACAATCAGGAAGTCGGACGGTTTTGAACTGCGCTAGAAGTTGTTTTTATCAGTATCAGTATGCAAGTCACCTACCCAATCACTAACTTTCCATCGAACTGAAATATCCTGACTTTTTTTACCACTTAATTTTCGATTTGCTTCGTTTCATTTTATGTTATTTTGTGCAAGCTGAGTTCTTTCAGACGAATTTACGCTTTCAAAAGGAAAAAAACTTCGAGGAAACGTTGTGTTTACAACCACGGCAATTCGTATCTATTTCGCTTCACTTATACCACTTACATGCAAATTACTGTTCATCTGCCGGATTTCGCTGGAGACAAAAATGTCGATTTTGAATTCCCAGATGCTTGCCTTTTTGGGCACCCTTTTTATTTTGGCTATCAAGATTTTCATCAAGATTTTATAGGCTAAGCTTCAGACTTTTCATTCCAACGTTTTAATGCGGGAAAGTTATGAGACATGCTGCAACTGATTTAAGTCACGCAGCACGCTTTAAGACTGCATAACTTGATCTTTCTGATATCTTCTGTTCTTCTATTGTCTCTAAAACAATAACGATGTTTCACCAATTTCCACCTACAAATAGTAGGAGACATTTGATTGCCAAAAATTTGCATTTACTAGCGACGCGTTTCTACACAGGTAACCCAGGCTCTGTGATAGTACCACAGTACGGTTCCAGTAAAATTACAGTGTTTGTATGGGGTAAAAATACCATCCTAAAATTTCGAGGAAATACTAAATAAAGATCAATGAAACTTACTCTGCAGTTAATTGTTGTTGTCCTTATTGCTCCAACGAAGTTTCGTGATAATTTGCAGTAATTTGTTCAAATTCACTCTATCTACAATAATAATATACAAGGTAGGAAACACGAGGTGCCATTTTCGCCGACATGCTCTCATTCAACACAACTTTTTCCACGAAATTCGAACTCCAACGGAAAATAAACATGCCAGGATCGGAGAAATAGGATAGCAGCAGATATAGAAACCAATGAAGCTTTCCCAGATAGAGAAAAGAATCCCACAGACTTTGACAAACTCGAAGAATATAATCCAAACACACCAAGAATACGCTCGCCGAAACAGCCGGGCCAGATCAACGCGCGGCCAAGAAAATGAAGCCTGGGCACTGTACAAAAAAATTCCATCCCGGGGGTCCTGGGGTGACCTTTCTAGGGACCGATACATCATTTGCCCAAAGCCACCCTCCCCTGCTGGAAAAATACTTGATAGAAGGCAATTGTTGTTCCTAGCCAATCACTATGGCTTGTTATAAAGAGATTATTTTCCTCTCGAACTATATTCAGCTCCTGGCGCTGGTCCTCAGAAAGTTTATCAAACATCAATAGGGCAAGGTTATAAGGGCAAAGGAAAGAACAACGAAGGACGATCCACAAAACTTAAAACGAGCAAAAGATATAAGTGAATTTTGGCTCTTATCGAGGCATTTGTACAACAGGACCAAATTCAAAGAGAGGTGTATCACGATGATTCACATATTTAACCGATAGAGCGTTCACTTGTATTGACAAGAAGTCGGCGTGTTACTGCCGCATTAATCGCTAAATATGTTAATCGCGCTAGTTCTTTGTTTACTAGTGCACGTGCCTTTCACATTCGTCTCAGTTATCGCAATTCATATTCTGTCGCAATTTTCTGTATAATTTTTGACATTAGTTTGTAATCTTCACCGTTTATTTACGATAGTTTCGCTCGAGAGGTCACAGCAACAGTATCTCAGTCATCATCTACCTTTTGTTCAACCTTGTTTTTAGCCCGCCTTGTAAGCATTTCGCGTTGTTATTTCATTAGTTTCATTACTGTTATTTGCATTCCTTAGTAAAACAAATGGGACGCCTTGTAACTCCGCAGACTCTCCTGATTATATTACTTTTTTTAGCCATTTAAATTCAGGCGCGTGTGCGGGGTTTGCTCTGGCAAATGGTGATTGGCTAGGAAGAACAATTGCCTTCTATCAAGTATTTTTCCAGCAGGGGAGGGTGGCTTTGGGCAAATGATGTATCGGTCCCTAGAAAGGTCACCCCAGGACTCCCGGGATGGAATTTTTTTGTACAGTGCCCAGGCCTCATTTTCTTGGCCGCGCGTTGATCTGGCCCGGCTGCTTCGGCGAGCGTATTCTTGGTGTGTTTGGATTATATTCTTCGAGTTTGTCAAAGTCTGTGGGATTCGTTTCTCTATCTGGGAAAGCTTCATTGGTTTCTATATCTGCTGCTATCCTATTTCTCCGATCCTGGCATGTTTATTTTCCGTTGGAGTTCGAATTTCGTGGAAAAAGTTGTGTTGAATGAGAGCATGTCGGCGAAAATGGCACCTCGTGTTTCCTACCTTGTATATTATTATTGTAGATAGAGTGAATTTGAACAAATTACTGCAAATTATCGCGAAACTTCGTTGGAGCAATAAGGACAACAACAATTAACTGCAGAGTAAGTTTCATTGATCTTTATTTAGTATTTCCTAGAAATTTTAGGATGATATTTTTACCCCATACAAACACTGTAATTTTACTGGAACCGTACTGTGGTACTATCACAGAGCCTGGGTTACCTGTGGTTTCTACAGGCACGATTCCATAATTCATAATAAAGCCTGTCTTTGAAGCAAAATAATTCGGAAGGCTTCATCGGCGCACTGTAAATCTTTTTTTGTTTTGTTTTGTTTTGTTTTTTTTTTCTGAAAAGTAGACTTCCTAAGCCTTAAAAAGAAACCAAATATAAATCGGTACGTTGAATATTCGCGGACTTGTGAGTTTTCGAGGATTCTAAGTTCGCTTAAAAGACAACTAAATTTTACGCAGAATCGCATAATTGAATAACTAGTAATAGTTGACACTACAGCTGCCCTGTGTAAAGTGGCGAATCGAGTACCGTGCTAAAAAGAGTACGACGCATAAACTTGATGACAAACTATTAAATTCCTGAGTCGACGCGATGACAACTCATGACATGATGAGGACGAGATCACATGACGTCGAAATCAGGGGCAGTCTGACATGACTTTAGAGAAGCCCTGGTCTGGTTAAATTATCTTCTGTGATTAAAAACCTAGTAAGAATGTGTAATGTAAAATTACTAACCTCTTTCCAAGTGCAGATGATTACAGAATAAAACTAAAAAGGAGAGAGGAACACCGCGGTTTCAGCTGTTCAAATTTACGAAGCCCGTTTATAGGCAACCTCGTTCCCAGGGTTCTCTCCTACCCGAGGTTGGTTTATAGGAAGTTGTAATGTCTGTACTAGGTACGCGCGTCTCTAAGGTGTGTCAGGTGTGAAACGCGGAGTTGAGATAAGATGAATAACTTTTTATCTTTGAATTAAAAATCATGTGAAATGACCACAATTTGAAAATCGGGAGATTTGATTCTCTTAGTGTCAGCTGGAACAACAATACGCGCGTTGCCGCTTCCTGTTTAAAACCAATCCTCTTGCAGTTCTCTTGCAAGAGATCGCACGAATACACAGCTTAAAAACAACTCCGGCACTCAAAACAAAAGAGCTCTAAATGGCTAAAAATAAAAGTACAAAAATGTAAAACAAACCTTTAAACTCTTGGAGGAAGTCGTCAGAGAAAACAAAGCTCAGAGCGGGTCCTTCCTAGGAGTCAAGTAACGAGATTCTGCTATAAAAGAAACAATTGATTATGATTGAAGAAGATTCGGCATTCCCCGTAGAGGAGAATTGTGTTGACTATAAGGATTTCCCAGAACCACATCTAGATCTATTTAAAGACAGTTGGTGCTGTGTGTTCAGAAGAAGAAATTGAGATCTAATTAAACGGCAAGGTCAAGACACGACGCCAAAACCTTCACGACTTCCTTCATGGGGAGTCCGACTTATTAGCAAATTCCTCAAATTCACTTGAAGTAAATTATAAAATCGTAAAGAAGAAATCAAAATTCGAAGAGAAAATACCGATGTGAACGAGAGGACTATCGCTTTGGATGAAATCGAAATGAATTGGCTGGGGTTTATAAGTAGCTGGGTGCGGCTCTCTCAAATGAGCTACTCCTGAGATAATTCACTAGCACTGTTTCGGACGGAGAATTGAGTGCGACCAAGAGACATACTACTCACAAAAATTGATCTTCAGTTTGTTTGAAAGGCCTTAAACACTAAGAAGATAAAAAAATCGATAACAAACCTCTACACGGCGATTACTGATTGAGAAAACCAACCGCGACCCTTACAGGAAAGAAGTAAAAACTGGCGCGGAAAACTACTTTTTTACAACGTTAGCTTTGTGTTATGCGATACGTACTTCCTGTGTTTTTATTGATCGTGATTGGCAAAGTTATGGGTAAATAGAATCATGTTGATTTGAGGATTTGATTACGACACTTGATAGGTAAATGACGAAGGAAATAATAAAATGGAATTTACGCAGAATCACGCGACTTGTAGTTCACCAAAGCGATTTAGCACAGCTCAGTCTTAATCTGTCACACATTCTCTGTTACCCCTCCGTGCTTTATGCCAAACAAAACGAAGGCTATCTCAGAATGCGTGAAAATTTTAATACGAATTAATTTCTACTTCCTTATAAAGATATGACAAATGCGAAATGTAAGTGCACAGAACAGGGAAAATTTTTTTTTCCATTTCTTTTTCAATTTCAGTCAAACAATTACGCAATCTTTTATAACGCGATTTAGGTGCATGCCAAATGTAGTACAAGATGGAGAATGTGTCAACCCAGTTAAACTGATAAAAAGAAAAATACGCGTACTAAAGTAACTTATCTGCTACGTTCCCAATAGCGCGTTGCGAGGTGTAAAATGCTGTAACTTAACTATTCCTACCCTGATGTAAGAAAAACTGTACACTGTTTACCTCTAACATGATGCGTGCCGAATAGAGTACGAGAAAGAAAATGCTGTAACTTAACTTTTCCTCCCCTGATGTAAGGAAAACTGTACGCTGTTTACCCCTAGGAGCGGATAGGGCGTAGTGGAGGAGACATGGTAGAAAGGGAGGTATGCCGTGAAACGCAGGACACGCTTTTAGAAAATCTTTCGCTAACTGCTTGATGCCATTGCAATGGAAGCGAAGACCAAACTGCCTTACTAAGCTATTCAACCCAACCACCTTACAGACTCCAGATGGAAAGGAATGAATCTCGCGTAGTCGTTGAAAAGCTTCTTCTTTTGACATAAACGCAATATGAATAATGTTCCGTTGTTTCCCAGACCACTATCCCCAGAGTACTGTACCCACAAAATGCTTTGCTCTTCGTCGGGTTCATTTGAGGGCCTGCACCAAGGCTTCTTTGTTCAAGTTTTCCCTTTCAAAACAACCTTTTTCGGTATTTGGTAAAAAATACGCGCAACACCTGCCACTCATTCGGGCATCGCCGTATTTTGATCTCTCAAGATAGACCGTGCAAAAATTTAATTACTTTGGAAAGAGTTGACCAGCAGACTGAACAAATTAGTCTTAAGAAAGTGCCGTACTCGTTGCAATCCCTTATAAAAAACTTGTTCTCAGAGGAGAAATATACACATAATTATTTCAAGTCGATTGACTTCCGAATGCTCACCGAGATATTCCCGTCACGAGTTGGTTTAATAATTGGCTTGCATTAAACCTATGAAAAAATGATATTTTTTTTAATAGTAAGTAGATTTAGTGTGTAGCACTTCTTGATTTTTTTGCAAAGGCACAAGAAGCAGGAGAATTGATGAAAAATTGTGACTTAAACCTCTATGTATCACGCGATGGCCTGTCTCACTGTACCAAAATTATTATATCTCGGTGAGCATTCGGAAGTCAGCCAAGCGCGGTCATTGCACGCGTGCTGAACAAGAATGCTGTATAATGACAGACTAGAAACAATAGACAACTCCCAAAGCACAAACTCAGCCAAAATGCTAAAAATCTTCAATGTTTACTCAAGTTTGGGCTTAAAGAAGATAATGTCACAGTTTTTCAATGACCATGAAATTCAGAGTCCGGGTAGTTAGTTAATCAATTGTGGCCCTGAAAAAATTTGAAGAAAAAAAACTACGAATTTTTAAGAAAATGCTTTTTTCGTGAGAAGGACTCTTAAACGCTGATAAACGTCAACAAATAGCGAAAACTATAATTTCTATATGTTTGCTTTGCTCGAAATCGCGCGCATTTACAAGGCCCTAAAGCATTTTGCTGACTTGCAAGGACCCATCTGTTATAACGATGCCCAAAATAAAGAGATGAATCTCATAGTTTATTAGATATAATCCGTGTAAAGTTTGCTTATCATTTTCGCATAAATTATGACCTAAATTTGGAAACCGCTGAATTTCTCGAATTGGGTCTTTGCGATTTTGGTGAAACTCTGTTCAGCGCAAGGCACTAATGCGCACTATGTGTAGCCGAGAGATTTTCACGAAAAAATGCCGGCAACAGCAGATTTTCGACTCAGACCTCAAAGGGGCGTGGCATTATAACCACGTGACATTTACTCCGATCGCCAAAATTTTTATGTTATATTGTAGATTGATCTATATGTTATCCATTCTATGTGTTAGACTTACGATAAAAGTAAAGGTGGGGATACCAGAGAGCTTCAAAGTAGGATGGTACCCCCCAAAAAAACTGGGTCGAGTCACCTTAAGTTATTAGAGGCAGAGGATCGAGTATTATAAGAATGAATATCAGAAATATCTTGAAAGAGATCTTGAATGTTTCCAGGAGCATTACTGTGTCTTATTTCAAACATAAGGTTAGCTAAATGCTCATACGTGATGTTTTACCGTCGAAATTGTTGTATTGGTCGACACTGAATTATTAAACTGGCCATGAATTTCTGCCAAATTTTCAGAACAAGTATAATACGGTAAAACCTTCAATGTAGATCTAATAGATTTCACTGTAGTTTTGTTCCTGCCTTTCATAGTAATATCAGTGATAAAACATAATAGTAGTTTTAACTTAGCTGCAAGGATCCTCCGAACAAGCTTCAGGACGTTCACGCAGTCTTAACTTAGTTAAGTCGTCAATCGACCTCAGAGGAATCGTCAATGAAGAATCCGTTTTGCGTAGGAAGATTGCTGCGCCTTTTGCCCAGCACCACTTGTAGTTGTATGTGTTTTGGTGCGCCTTCGCTGAATGTAACAGCTCTTGTAGTCTCGGAGTGAGGTGGCTGTAAATTGCAATCCGATTAATTTCAGCAGTGGATAGGAGATCCAGGTCCTCGGTAGTTAGTCGCTTAGCGTTACCTCTTGACGCCAGCACTGTGTCTCGTTTCATCCGTCTAGTGAATTTGCAAATTATCTGGTTCGATTGTCTTCGGTTGCCATTACCGGTTGAAGTATCTCGCCGTGGAACCCTGTGGGCAATGTCGATCTCTGATATGGAGACATCGACTCCAAGGCCAGAAAATAGCTTCACACATAACTCCGCGGTGTCTTGTGCAGATTCGCTTTCTGAGATAAGTGGAACGCCCGCGATCTTCAAGTTATATTGGTAACTGTAGTAGAGCATCTCGTCGATATCTTTGTCAATTCTGTCAATTAACGTTAACTGTCAATAAATCCAACCTACGAGAAAATTTTTCCAGAGCTTTTGACCAGCTCGATTCTAACTTGACAAGGGCATCGTAGCTGTAGCTAGCTGTCGCTGAGGAATTGGACATCCTGTGAGTTCGGTAAAGCGGTAGCTGCCGCTTCGTGGCATTCCTCCTGTTCCGCCATCTTGGACTTGATAGACTGAAATTCCTTCTTCAGATCATTCAGTTGTCTCTTTAAATCATCGTTTTCTCTTCTTAACGCTTTCACTCTGTCTCCCATTAGTCAACGAAGAAAAAAAGAAACGATCTTAACTAGCCTAACAACAAATACACAAATGCGAGAACTCGGAGCGCTAGCTGAAACGTCCGGTCAGTCTCTGCAGAGTATATGCGCCATTCTAAACAAATTGAACAGCGCGCGCGTAGGTAAAATCTTTGCTGGTTGGCACTTAGCACTAACTACAGCTAGCCAATGTCAATTTTTAGACTAGAGTACGATGTTATGTAGTTCCTCCTTTGGTAATTACCACACATGTCCAATACTCTCGACCAGATTCCAGTGGACAAAACCTGGAGTCCGACGGAGTCTAGTCGAAAAATAAAACCGGAAGTACAGTAGAGTCCACTTGAGTTACCGGAAGTTTAGTCATGAGTGAAACCGGAAGTGTAAACAATACTTAGATAAGGGTTGGAAAGTCGTCTGATGGAGTCCATCGGATCCATTGGAAACACATCGATTCCGATGGAATCTCAGGAAGTCTAGTCGTGCCATGATTCAAAACAAGCACACTGAACGTGTAACATAACTCGTTCTTTAAGCCCTAAGTCGAGAACGGCAAGCCTAACAGGAAGTTTAGTCATGAGTGAAACCGGAAGTGTAAACAATACTTAGAGGAGGGTTGGAAAGTCGTCCGATGGAGTCCATCGGATCCATTGGAAACACATCGATTCCGATGGAATCTCAGGAAGTCTAGTCGTGCCATGAGTCAAAACAAGCACACTGCACGTGTAACATAACTCGTTCTTTAAGCCCTAAGTCGAGAATGGCAAGCCTAACAGGCAACAGAACTCGTTATTAAAGCCATGAGTCGAAACAAGCACGGACGTCGGTACACATATGTCGTTCTTAAAGCGATGAGTCAAAACAAGCACGCTACACAAAAAATATAACTCGTTCTTAAAGCAATGAGCCGAAACGAGCACGCTACGCGAATGGCATAACTCGTTCTTAAAGCCAAGAGTCGAAACAAGCACGGTACCCACGTAACATAACTCGTTCTTTAAACCCTAAGTCCCCCGGGCCCTTATTCGAGACGGACTGGCACGCTTAAAGCCACGAGTCAAAACAAGCACGGTAAAGCTATGAAACGGGGCAAAAGCCCCGCGAAACGAGGACAGTACACAAGTATATGCTTTGTTCTTTAATGGTAACTATAATATGAGCTACACTTGAGTAGAATTATTAAAAGAAACATACTGGTAGGGGGTAGGCATAACATTGAAATTGACATTACATGGATACAAAATGTACTAACTTATTGAACTTTTACGCGCGCTCGCGTTTCACTCGCTCTACTATCCCTGAGGAAAAATGGGGGACTACTCGTAGTCTACTTTGCATGTGAAAAGATCACCATTGCTATGGTACAATATAACAACTCACACCTTTTACAGAAAAAAAAAATTATTCATTTAATAAGTGAAGTTAAGTATTTCAGTGGTATAAAATAAATGGAACATATTGCATGGCCGCTCAGAGATATGAAATTTCTCTTCTCATGTTGAAACAATATTTCACTGCTTCCAGCAAGGCTTACCCTTCCTTCTCTGTTGGATTGCTGTTAATCATACCTTTGTTGAGAAAAGCATGGACAAAATTCTTATAACAAGTTAGAGTTAA
>OZ038001.1:23409011-23444011 GCA_964035705.1 Porites rus | reverse complement strand
AAATACACTGTATTTCCAAAATGCCTTAATTGAGGCAATTATGGCAGGTACATAATCTCTTAAGCATTTTCTTAAAAACACTCCTGGTACAGAGAAACACAAAGATAAAGAAAAAATGTAATGGTGTCATTACATTGCCATGGTGACTCCGATAATTGCAATAAAACCCAGATCATAAGAAATTTTCATCTTTATATAATACAGTTGGGGTAACCTTTTTGCCATGGATATCTTTACTCATGCTGACATAGTTAATGCTCAAACTTGGGGGGTACCCACCTAAATCCAGCCACGCCACCTTAATTCTGGCTCTGTTCAACAAAAAATAAAATAAAATTTTTAACAATTCCAAAGTCAACAGTTACATGTATTACAGTACCTCACTGTAACTATTTTCTTTCTCTCTTTTTCTCTTGAGGGCATGACAAGTCATAAGAGGCCCAGTAGAGGTCAAATATCTGACATAAAGAGGACATAGCTTGATCCTCTTGTTTTAGCTTGAATGTGTTTTCTAAAATAACATAGAAGAATTCCTGACATCAGATGTTGCCAGAGAGTTTCTTTTTCTACCTGCTTTTACTCACTGCCATAAGAGTTTCTGAGTTGCAAAACACACCCTAATACCAGACTCAATTTGATTGGAGGGGGAGGGTGATATTCTGCAGATTAATTTTGTTGGAAAAAAGTTTTGTAAGAAAATCTCTCTCTGATCATGAGCAAAAATATAGTATCAAGGTCATTTCATGCCAACATAATTACTGAAATTTATTTAACACCTTCTGGTAGTTTATTATTCAAAATCAAGACAAACTTGCAGAAATTATATTCTATACCTGATGCTATATGTGGTGTATGTGCTGTAGCTGAAATGCATTCTTGTCTTAAATCAGAGCTTTCTTTAGACTAATTTTTCTGTGCTGGAGACTTTTATTCTATTCCTCTAAACTACAATGAACAAGTTATTACTAGTGTTATTGTAATAATAAACTTTTAATAGTATTGTTTCACTAAAATCTGTTATATTTGATTGTTGCATTGTCAAATAGAAGTCCATGACCGAAAATAGCATTGTGTACATATTTATGTTGCAGATTGGGTTCTCCCCACTTTGTTCAGGTATAGCAGATAACAAAAAGTAAATACTTTATGGAAAATGGAGTAAGTTTGAGGGCATTTAAAAAAGATCATTATTTTCGATTCAACACATTTTGCTTTTTTTGATTGGTTGCCCATGGGAAAATTTAACCTGAGATCAGGTCCAATTTTAGTGGTTCTCAGAGCATGATCTCTGGTTAGGGAAAATTGGAATTTTAGGTGACATCTTTACTGCCTCTAGAAATATTACATGGCCATGGTTATATTTCCACTCGAGGGGTGTAATTTGCAGGTTGCAGGTCAGAATTTGGAAAAAAAATGTCCTGAACGGTTTACAGATCTTCCCAAGCTCTTAAAAACAGAACATTACAATGATGTTTTGGTGATATCATATTCTTCACAGGGTCACGCAAAACCGGAAATATCAGATCTCAGTTCTATAAATTGATTCTTTAGTCCCAGGTCTTTCAAGGCAAGAAGGAAGGTTTTAAAATTGTCAGATCAGCTGATCTCATCACTCCTGCCAAAGCTAGCATATATTGTTAAAGAAAAGACTGGTTCCTCGTCGCTATTATTGTCTGCCGTACCTACGATAGAAAAGGAAATTACACAGCCGAGGTGACCCAATTTATAAGTGCACTCGACTAAACGTACAATAAAGTTTCATCTAAGTTTAAAAGCAAAAACAAATTTCACTGAAATCCATGTTGGATGGACGTTGTGGATAGCCAGCACCATTCGTTATTCTTTTTTTTTTTAAAGTGTAAAGCGACAAGACAAAACAAAAATATATTACCTCGAATTCCAACTGAGCTTGAGAAATTCTGATTTGTAGTGCAGTGTGGTACTATGGCCAGAATTACCTCTTTGTATAAAGAGGGAATCGCAAAATCTAACTCCCTCCAAACAATTATTTAAAACCTTCCTTCTTGCCTTGAAAGGTCTGGAACTAAAGGATCAATTTACAGAACTGAGATTTGAGATTTCCAGTTTGGCATGATCCTGTCAAAAATATAATATCAACAAAACATCCGGGGCATAGCTAGGAATTTTCAAAGGGGGATCACACCGTGTCACACCCAGGGTACTTTTGCATGTAGTTTGGGGTGTGGATTAATTTATGGTGAGTGTTTTGGACGTCTGAAAGTAAGTTGGGCGTATTTCTACCAATGATAATGAGACTGTTGTTGACGGTGACTGATCAGTGGAATAGCCAGAGGAGTATTCGAGGGGTTCCGGAACCCCCCTTAGGCTGCAGCACTACCTGGTAGGTATAATTTTAAGAAGAATGAGATTTTAGCTTTTAAAGAAAATGAGAAGAAAAAAAAATAAAAAGCATCACATTCTATTTCAAGGGTTACATATGTTGAGGTTTAATCAGTCTTTGCAGTAGTCTTTTTTACTTTAATTCTATTACTGTGAGGAAGATCATACGTGGCCCCTGTGTATACAAGCCTGCAATGTGTGATTCAGCACCTTTGTTGGTCTAGATTGCTTTCAGTTGCATGTTGTAATGGTTTGACCATGAGAGAGCTTAACAGAAACTCGGTGGAGGCATAAAAGTGAAAAGGTAGAATGAAATCAGCCTTGATGTTTGCAAATCAGTCTGAGGAAATTGTCTGAAACTGGAACACAAACACTAACAGCACGGCAAACTGCCTAAAACATACAGTATTCAGGAATTCATCATATGCCACCCAGGTTACCACGATGCAGTGCCCTTTCCTTACATAAAAGCTACTCACTATCAGGCTCCGAAAGCAAGACACCGATGTCTATTAGGATACCATCAGCTCTAATTTTCATGTGGCGGATTTTTTGTTGGCAGTGCAAGTGTTTCAAAGTGGAAAAAGACCTTTCTAGTAGTGCTACATATTTCAAGTACTACGTAACTTAGCCTGCGTAGCAGGTGCCTGGAAGTAGTGAGCGCAAGAAAGAATGGGTGCGCGAGAAGGACACACGCGAAGGGTCTTCCTCTCCCCTCGCGTGTCTCCCTCTCGCGTGCCCGTCCTTTCTTGCGTCCACTACTTCCAAGCACCTGCTACGCAGGCTATACATTATTACGAATTACATCAGCAGAACGTGAGCGACCGCTTAGCCCATTGCACAGACTTAAAAGGTAATTGGCGATGACCATGACTGAATCGAGAGTCTGCTACTCTTACTATGATGAACATTGCATTATGGACATGTACCCTGAGGCTAACAATGGACACCTTTGCACCGAAGCGTCCATGATGTTTCCTTCTTGCTAATACCCTAACTGAGTAAACAGCAAATCACAGGACTACAGTGTGTGTTTTAATGTATTCAACGATAATGAACATATGTGACCCTCCACAGGATTTTAATGCTAAAGGTGAAAGCACGCGCACGACACGCTTTCACTTTAAAACAAAAGAATTTATTTTAACACGCTCTAGCACGCTTGCAATCTTGCCTCATTAGCAATTTCTTTTGTTTCAGAGGACACGCTTGAGACAATTAGGCGTGAGCAAGTCGAACAAAAGAGCGTGTTAAAGTTTGCAAACAAAAGCTCCGTGCGAAAAAGCACAACATGCTTTCAGTGTGCGCAAAAGCACGCAAGGCGTGTTATCTATAAGCTTAATAAATTTCCTCTACAAAAACAAACCAAAAATGATTATGAATCGCACCCTTTTTTGGTAACTATCGAGAAAGAAAAAGTTATACCTCAGTGATCGCAGCGATAGTATCTGATTGAAAAAACGTTGTCGCTTGAAAAGTATCAACAGTGAACGGTGTGACCTACTGGATTTCTGGGTAGAACTATATTAGCATTGCAAAATCAAAGTTCTTTCCAGAAATGTTTACTGACGAAGCTGTGCTAAGGTTATCTTAACTTTCCTTAATTTAAAACACATTTGCAATTTTCTCAGAAACAGTGATCTTTCGGACTTAAGACACTTTCTTGCCGATCGCAGCAATCGCGATCAAATATAATAGAAATCATCAAGTGTTTTCCCCTTGCCAAAGTGTAAAATCTCTTTTCATTTTTCAGTTTCTATCTATTATTTAGTTAATGTCCTTTGTATTGTCGTTTTAAAAAATACACATAAGAACTTACAGCGCTCCCAAATTTTATTTACAAGGTACAGTGCAATCTTATCATGTTAACATATAATGCTTTTGTAAAAAAGTGAAATATTTGACACACTTAATATTTCAGTAAAACTTGTATACAGGCACTTAAAATTGCTATTCTAGGACTGGTGGGGCCACTAAATTTTCTGTTCCGTCCGAACAGAATTCTCTTATTTCCTTAAACAGGTACTGAGCACGTTCTCGGCTGATCCCGCTTGGGGTGATTATGGGTGGAAGCTGTCCACCTCCAGGGAATCTTGCATCGTTTCTTAAAATGTTTATTGCTATTTCTTCAGAGTTCCAGTACTTCTTGCAGAAAATAGTTCCCGAAAGTCTTTGTGGAAACGAAAATGATGATATGATTTGATCTTAGGGAGTTTCTTAAAAAACTGTGAAATATAGTTCGTCCAGTCAAATGGCCACGGTTACTATCAAATTCCAAAACAGTCTCAATTGGTATATTTGATTCACTTCGACCAGTTATCAATGCTGATTAAATCCGCTGAAAACCCAAGCCATTTTTATCATCTTAGCGGTTTTAGTAATCAAGCGTGTTCAGCGTGTCTTACCCAAATTGCACGCTAACCGTGCTATAATTCGCACACTTACCGTGACATATGGCACGCTACAAAAAAACAAAAGGTCTAGCGTGTTAAATTTGCCAAAACAAAGGCAAGTGTGTCCGTCTTTGTTTTTTCAATTTATTATGCGCATATCCGTGATCTACGGCACGCTAAGTGTGTCATGCAAGCGTGTCGTGCGCGTGCTTTCACCTTTAGCATCAAATTCCTGTGGAGGGTCACATATATGTTGTAGTTACATTTCTATACCCAAAAACAAAAGAAAAACAAAAATTACCTGAGATAAAAAATTAACGATCTACAACATAAACACTATCTCTTCACTGGAAGCAAAAAAAAGCTAGCTTCATATGGCACTGTTATTGGAAATTTGTGCTCAGAATCACAAAACAAAATTTCAGACGACCTAAAGTATTAAAACTTTCCAGGAAACCCACTGAAGATTTATCGTCAATCTAGACAAAATACCACATTAGGAACCCCTCTATACAAAAATGCTGGCTACACCCCTGCTGATGTTTCGACAACCTGTACGATAGTCATCTTCGGAGTCAAATACTTTTTGTACTACTGAATTAGAGTCATGGCAGCAAAAAATCGTACTTTTAGCTTGTAAAGTCCTTCTTATGTAAGCCGTTCCTTTACAAAAGATGTGCCTTTACCTTTAAAGTCCTCCATCTGCGTTGTCAGCCAGACGATGACAACATAAAAAAATGTAAAATTGACATTTGACATACCCAAGCAAAGGTCAAATTCACAATTTACCACAAAATAGTGTGTCAAATACCCGGGGTGGGGGGCAGGGGGGATGTTGAAATTTTCAATTGATCAGCACATAAGGTTTATACTTCATTAATATGCTTTTATTATGAAAAGATTCGTCATTTTTAAGGAACTGAGGAGTTCCAAACCATTTCATAAACGAACCTAGACTTTTATAATTATCATCACTCGGATAAGTAAATGTTAAAAACTACACTTCAAAACCAGCTCTAACACATTATAATGAATTGCCAACTGGTCTACTTGCATGTACTTGCATGCAGTGGTGCGTAACTGTAAGTACATGCAGATAATAAATAGTGGTATTTTCCTGGCTACTTACTTTTGAATCAAAATCTCAGGCAAGAGACATCTCTTTCTGAGGGATGCCAAAGTCCTTCTGAGGGATTCCATTTGCAACACACCTCCTTCTAAGGATACCAAACTCCTTCTGAAACGTCTCCTTCGGAAGGATGCCAAAATCCTACTGAGAGATTCCATTTACCGGTTTCAAAATAGATAACTCCGCCGATTCTTCCCTCGGAGGAATTCCAAATTCGCACTTCAGGTTACGTTTTTGCTTTCTTATGCTCTGGTTTAATATCGAAAGATTCCACAATTTCAAGGAACAGTGGAATTTAAGATAATTCCATATGCCTTTTCCTTGCCGTTCGAATTCTTTACTCGTAAATTCTTTTAGAAAGTCAATGATCGAAAGATGCGCCATCTTGGCCATTTTGTTGATCAGGCAACTCTTGTTTCTAGTCCCCCTCGATCGCATCCTTCGCGTTCCCAACAGTTCGTGTTACCCAGGGCGGATAAAGGTTGGGCGGTGAAACCAGCACGTCCGAGCAAAAAGGTGTGATGCAGTGGACTGGGACTTTGCTTAGAAATGTCGCTTGTTTCGACTTCGGTCAGGGCTTGCGATATGATGTGGTTTGTACATTAGACACTGCTTCTGTTACTGAATTAAGGCGGCTTGAATTGTTTTCTTGTACTTCTTCCTCGTCCCTTTGTGCTGGTACGCTGTCTCCGAGAGGCAAATGTTGCTATTTTTTGCGGGAGGTTTAGTTGGAGTAGACAAACATCTCTTTTAAATGGTTTCTTTTATTACTTCCCCTGCTTCCATGACTCTACCACTGAATTATATTTTCGTTCTGCTACTCGCCAATGTCGATGTTATTCCAAAACAAAAACAACTAAGCACTGTCTAAAACACGACGGAAAATCTCATCCATGGCAAAACTAAAAGACAGCAGATCGTGTTTCATAACTAGATGACGTGTATTTTATAAATGCGTGCAGCTTGTGCAAGGTGAAATTATGCTAATTTCAATCACCATCATCCTTCTTTTTAATTTTGAAAAAAACATCTCAGACGTCTTTTCTGTTTCTTCGAAACTTCAAAATGAGTTTCCCCTCAGTTTTTTCTGTTCACCTTGTTTTGTTTTAGCGAGAAAAACGGAGAAAAAACCCTACAACTAACCTCAATAAATTTTGTTTACATGCGGTTGCCGGATTTGCAACGCATTGTGCGAATCGCCATGGCGCGCTGCACCCGAGAAGCAAAGTTTGAAGAAGTACAACGCCACTATATCAATATATATCAATCTAATTTTTTGTCATGCGATATAAAATTTATCCTCCTTTAACATATGTAAAAATTGAGGTTAAGAAGTGTTAAGCTTTTGCAAACGAAACGGCGAAAGACGATTAGGTGATATTTACACTATATTTAGTGGAAGGAGGAGGTATTCAACACTTTCAAATTAAACTCAAATTTTGGCATTATACGACCAACAAGTTTGACTTATAGACGTACAGACACAAACATATGAAACTGTTTATTGATATTGTTATGAAACGAATTTATCTATTTAACATTGTAGCCTGAAATTACAGAAAGAAAATAGGATTTCCGGTTTGCAAAAAGGAAAATTTCGCCGGCCTTGAAGCGCACCGGAAGCGCGGAAAGAGCGCTCGTGCCAGTCCTACTGCGCATCACACGTTAAATGAAGAGCGGAGCGCTCGTTTCACCGCCCAACCTTTATCCGCCCTGGTGTTACCTGATCCTGTAGCACGCTCACTTTGTCAAATGTAATTGACTTTTTTCACTTCTCCTGGAGTATAACAACGAACTAACATATCGCAATTCGGGAGCTGGACGAATAGAGAACGCATATCGCTACCGCCATTCGCTACACAGAAATTGTTATACTGAATTATCTCAAATACGACTTCGCTTTTAAAAAGAAATTACCTCATGAAGCGATGCAGTTTTTGATCGATGATCGGACTTCACTAGCTAACCAAATAATCAAGATTACATACCACATTTTCCCGACCTCTTATACACCTCTCCACTGCGAAAGACTGATGCAGTAGACTCCGTTTCACACTTTTCCACCTCGTTCAACATGATGACAATTTTTCTGACCTGGCGTTACGAATAGAAAATGTTCTTCTCCAGGCAATCGAATCTATTCGAATCTAATGGATACAATGGATTCCATTGGAACGCCTTTTCATCCCCTTATACAACAGGAGTGGAATTTCCTAAGTCTCTCACGAATAGAAAAATGTACTTTTCCATCGGAATCTATTCGTTTCCAACGGATCCGATGGACTCCATCGGAACGACTTTCCACCCCCTCATGTAACGTGAGTGGAATCCATCTAACATGAGCGGAATTTTTCTAAGTCTCTAACGAATAGAAAATAAACTTTTCCATCGGAATCTATTCGTGTCCAATGGATCCGATGGACTCCATCGGAACGACTTTCCACCCCCTCATCCAACATGAGCGGAATTTTTCTAAGTCTCTCACGAATAGAAAATGAAGTTTTCCATCGGAATCTATTCGTGTCCAATGGATCCGATGGACTCCATCGGAATGACTTTCCACGTCCTCATCCATCATGAGTAAGATTTTTGTAAGTCTCTAACGAATAGAAAAATGTGCTTTTCCATTTGAATCTATTCGTTTCCAATGGATCCGATGGACTCCATCGGAACGACTTTCTACCCCCTCATCCAACATCAGTGGAATCTTATTAAGTCTCTTACGAATAGAAAATGAAGTTTTCCATCGGAATCTATTCGTGTCCAATGGATCCGATGGACTCCATCGGAACGACTTTCCACCCCCTCATCCAACATGAGCGGAATTTTTCTAAGTCTCTAACGAATAGAAAATAAACTTTTCCATCGGAATCTATTCGTGTCCAATGGATCCGATGGACTCCATCGGAACGACTTTCCACCCCCTCATCCAACATGAGCGGAATTTTTCTAAGTCTCTCACGAATAGAAAATGAAGTTTTCCATCGGAATCTATTCGTGTCCAATGGATCCGATGGACTCCATCGGAACGACTTTCCACCCCCTCATCCAACATGAGCGGAATTTTTCTAAGTCTCTCACGAACAGAAAATGAAGTTTTCCATCGGAATCTATTCGTGTCCAATGGATCCGATGGACTCCATCGGAATGACTTTCCACCCCCTCATCCAACATGAGCGGAATTTTTCTAAGTCTCTCACGAATAGAAAAATGAACTTTTCCATCGGAATCTATTCGTGTCCAATGGATCCGATGGACTCCATCGGAACGACTTTCCACCCCCTCATCCAACATGAGCGGAATTTTTCTAAGTCTCTCACGAATAGAAAATGAAGTTTTCCATCGGAATCTATTCGTGTCCAATGGATCCGATGGACTCCATCGGAATGACTTTCCACCCCCTCATCCAACATGAGCGGAATTTTTCTAAGTCTCTCACGAATAGAAAATGAAGTTTTTCATCGGAATCTATTCGTGTCCAATGGATCCGATGGACTCCATCGGAACGACTTTCCACCCCCTCATCCAACATGAGCGGAATTTTTCTAAGTCTCTCAGGAATAGAAAATAAACTTTTCCATCGGAATCTATTCGTGTCCAATGCATCCAATACACTTGGTAGGACTTTACACCACTAGACTTCCGGTTTTCCGATGGAAAGCAAGGGGATACGACTGGATTCTGGTCGACAGTATTGGACAACCCTCGTCTAGCTCTGTCTAGATCCTCTACTCTGGCAATGCCCTGTCCAGAGGCACATCCCCGTATTGGCCATATAAGGAAGTACACCCGCCGGGTAACCATTGAATGCAAGCCACCTAGTACAATAGCAAGGTTCAAGAATACAGCACTTCGTAAGTCAGATAACTAATCAACATTAATCTAAAAAAATGTTTAGGACTGTGAATAAAGTTAAATGTTTGAATGAGCGGAGATGTTACGTGCTAGCAGACGTCATCTCCATCTTTGTTTATGAAGTACCATGCATATTTTGGTGTTATATTAATGTTGACGAAGTAAGTTTAATTACTCTCAAAAAGTTATTACAAAGTGCGATGGAATTATTACAAATTGCGACAGCTTAGTTTATTACAAAGTGCGACACGGTTTATTACAAATTGCGACAGGTATTACAAAGTGCGATGGATTTATTACAAATCGCGACAGGTATTATAAAGTGCGATGATTATTACAAATTGCGACAATACTATTCCCTCTAAAATTTAGATTGCTTAGTTCCTTTACACTTGTAAAGACGATTTAACTGAACATTTGGGCAAAGCCACCCCTCAGGAATCAAAAACGCCTTTGCTTAAGTTCCCAAGTAACAGTCCCAGAAGTCTTTGCGAAAGTTAACTCGACCCAGTTTCCTTCTCGCTTCTTAAGTGTTGATGTCACGGTGATACGGGCATGCCCGCGCTTTGGCCGTCTCTATTCCCAAAAACCCTGGTCACTGATATAGACATTCCCTATAACCCTAACCCTAACCCAAATCGGTAAGGTAATATGAGAAGGGGATGCCCATATTACTAGGGTTTTGGGAATGGGGATGCCAAAAACGCCAGGGTGCCCATATCACTGTGACACCGGATTGCTACCACAGAAAAGAAAGCGTGACTTAAACGGAGAACAACCTTGTACCGTTGTTGTTGTTGTTGTTGTTTTTTTCATACCAACTGAAATTAAAGAGGTGTACTCCTCAAACTGTTATCCTGCAACTTTTCATTTATCTAAAATAAGCAGAAACCCCAGGTTGACACTAACTGGTATATTGAACTTACCTCCAGTACGACATAAACACGATTAAGATGATATATTACAACTTCGACTTCTTTTAGCAAGGCATTAAACAAAATTATTTTATTAATATAACTCTTTGTCGTCGATGGCATATTCGCTACGTCATCTGTTTACAACAGGTGATATCTAAACACTGATCATGAATACAGTCAACTCTCTCTAAGACGGACACCTTTGGGACCGGCAGTAAGTGTCCGTCTTAGAGAGGTGTCCATCTTATAGAGAGACAAATAGAGAGACTAAAGAAAGGCAGGGACTAACTCTAAGTGTCCGTTTTACAGAGGTGTCCGTCTTATAGAGGTGACCACTAAGAGAGAGTCGACTGTAAGTAAAGATATCAGTATTTCTTTTGAGTATCTCTTTTCACAAGACTTGCTTTGGCACTTTGCACCGCCCTTTTTCTAGTAACAAGGAAGTGATATATCCAGCATAACAATTAACTGTTGGCGAAAGAGAGGAAGAATTTTTCCTTATTAAAGTCTTATAATCTAAAGAATTTATTCATTTATTCCAACCACGTCCTCCATATCATGCAAATATATCAACAGCTTGCCTCGCATACACCAACGGAAAGAGGAATTATTTAAAAACTGAATTACCCACCTCAGGGTACAAAAGAAACCTATATTTTGTCATCGAAGTGAATAAAAAAAGCCATGTCTTTTAACGAAGTTTGTAAGGACCACTGTTACTCAAGGTGATGTAGACTAGCCTGTGAACAGGCTCTCTGTTTGGGGAAAAAATGCGAAGAAAAGGAAGGGAAAGGGGGGGGGGGAAGGGGGGAAGGGGGGGAGGAAAGCCGGTAGACAAACATTTGAGGCCGCTATTCCGCCCTCTTGTAATTATCCTACCGATTATCTGTCAGTAAGATCGTTATCTGTCAATCAATTTCGCGCGTGGAAAAATTAACGGGAAATTAAAGCTGTGTTTTGCTCGATCTGAAAACAGAGTGAAATGGAGCGCAAGCCTCATTGTCAATTTTGCAAAAAGTCGTTGATCTCCGGTAAGAGAATTAATACGGTGCCGGTCTTTGGCGTTTTAAGAAATAAGACCTTGCTGGTTGACAGTGGTCAAGACAGCGTTGCACTATTTCAAGCATTGAATCCTTAAGATTTCCACTTAAGCAAAGAGAAAGCTTTTTGTAGAAGGCACAAGTGTAATAACTGGACCCAAGCGTAATAAAGGTCCCATCTGTAATAACATTTGGACCCAAGCGTAATAAAAATCCCATCCGTAATAACATTTTGAGCCCAAGCGTAATAAAGGTCCTATCTGTAGTAACATTTGGACCCAAGTGTAATAAAGGTCGAATTTGAAAAAGTTATCTTTATACCCAAACCGGTAATATATCAAAAAGTTAAAAATCACGTGACCTGCGGAAACCAACTCCTGCCATTTAATTTTATCTTCATGGCTTTCATGTCACTTTCAAACTGAATTTTACACCTAATAGCTTGGCGAGTAAAGTATTAGCTAAACGGCACTGGCCATTGAAAAATATGGCCATTACCACTTAACCAAAGAAATTCTAATGTTATCTTTATTCGTTCAATCATCGATTTAAGGATATTCTCAATTTTTAAAGCCATATAATTCGTATTAAGCGACAGCATATGCTTGATTTCACTAATGTATAAAAAAAATAATAATAATAAATTTAAGGTACTCCTTTTTAGTACAAGTACTGACAGTCATGAAATCCTATCAATAAAATTCAGTCGTGAGGGTGAAACACTGAAAATGACAAGAAGACAGAGGGTAAAAAATAATATAACAGATTCCACTGGGTTTAAAACTGTTTAGCCTGAAATTTTATATAAGTGAACGTGAATGACATATTTATTTGTTCTGGAGTGATGAATTTTTTGAAAAGCACGTTTCATAGCCAGTTATAAATTTGTCAACACGTGAACCGAGAGCCATTTTTAGATTCGGTGGTATTTTTTCCTGTTCGTGTTTTTCTCGTTCTGTTTGGTCACATGAGCCCTGATGTCAGCCTTGTAAGTTAAGATACACTGTTGTGAGCATGTCTCATATGATCTCAGCTGGGACCAAAGGTCAACATATTAGACCTTTAAGATCTTTATTACATTTGGGTCCAAATGTTATTACAGATAGGACCTTTATTACGCTTGGGTTCAAAATGTTATTACGGATGGGACTTTTATTACGCTTGGGTCCAAATGTTATTACAGATGGGACCTTTATTACACTTGGGTCCAGTTATTACACTTGTGCCTTCAGCATTTTCCTATTTAAGCTGCTCAAATTGTCCGCGACAGGCCGTTCGTCTTGCTGGTTCAGTTTCTAATTGACACAAGCTCCTGCAATGAGCGGACTTGGAATGCGAAAGGTACAGATACTATCATGACTTCTCCAGAACGTGAAGCTCCGAAGACAAGTACATTTAAGAGGTCAACAGCATTCGATCGCCGACAGGAATTACACCTTCGGGTATTTATAGGTAGGCCTACACGACTTTTACATCATGCCAAAATGCTGTTTGTTACCATAAGTTTTTTCCTCTGCTGGGTAGATTATGCTCTGGAAGGTTCTCCATTTTCACTGAGCAAATGTGATTTTAGCCGCTTGTTTCACACTGAGAGTTCATGGCACACATATCTATTTACTAGGGTTTTTGTTCCTGGTCGGCAGGATTTGCCCTCTGATGCAAGAGCATCTTTGACCTCTTTTGAAGCGTAAAGCTTTTCATTGCGGCTGAATAAGAGTCTTACTTTTCTCCAAAATGCCTTCTCGATCTGAATAACTGATCGATCTTCTTTAGTCCATGAATGTTATGTTTTTCTGCAATGTTGTATCACGCTGGGCCCAGCTCGTTAGTTCTTTGCAGAATGTTTAAAAATTATCACGTATAGTGATTTACAGATCCAAAATTATAAGATTAAAGTGAATTGCATTGTGACTCGGTAAACTCCAGCTTAGTGTTTTTCTAAAGATAGTGTGAGTCTTTTCCCTGGAGCGCGTAGTTCATGTCTTGGTAATAGCTTTTCAATAAGCTTATAAATAAGAGTCTTTGGGCTGTTTGTTATTGCCACTTTGTGATCAAATCGCGTGCTAGGCGCCGACCGAAAAGCCGATGTCAATCAGACCTGTCAACAGTCAGTGTTCTCGCCAATAGAAGCTTGCATCAGGATCTGATGCACAGCGGGTGCCGTGGAACTGCAGTCGCAAATGTTTGTCTACAGGCCTTTTCGCTTTTCCCTATCCTCATTTCTCCGCTCGACCAAAGGCCTGTTCACAGGCTAATGTAGACTGATTCACCACACACCCTCGCGTTGCCAGAAATCGAAACATTACAGTGAGAGTCTAAAAATCCTGTAACCAGCAGGGATTTAAAAAAACATAGCAGCTAGACAACTAAAGGAAAAGGACGTGACTAGGACGGGAGAGCATCAAAAGAGCATGACTAAAGGCCGCCTCTCTCCGCTGAGCTAGTGGCATGCACTTTGTTGCAAATGAAGTTAAAACTTAGTAAACCTTTTACCTCAAGTTTGACTGTCTTTCCCTTTAGAGTTTGGTTCTCTTTTGCATAGGTGCAGTGAATCGGCTAATGCAAGTTTTATTTTTTGTCGTAGAACGCAAAAAGCCCGGCCTGCTGGGAAATGGATTATTATTTAATAGCAGGAAAAGAACAGGAACCCCTGAAGATTTTGACAAAATGGTCCAAATTATACTAGAAACTTGAAAAGCTTTTTTTATATGACTGTTTGCTCCTTTTTGTTACAACATGCAGTTGGCTTCTTTCCTTTTTCATTAAAGGGCATGGAAGAAGTTTGAATTTTTTTCACAGCCTCCAACCGTTTAAATGCCTCTTAGACCCCTCAACAAATGTTTAATTCTTTTTTCTTCCTGTAGCTCCATCTCTGTAGGTGTTGCGATCATGACTCTCTAAATTCCCGCACCTTAATTATCGAACGTTCTTACTTGAAGAGGCCTCTTATGAGCATTTTGCATTCTTCTCTGAACGAAGCGTTCATGTATCCGAATATCAGAGGGTTGATAATACTACTTAGCACAAACTAGGTACGTGGCAAAAAAGTATGCTTGCCTAGGAAGATCAAATGCTCCATTCGCTGTATCTATAACTGTGATGATATAAAGAGGGGTCCAGCATACAAAGAAAGCAAAAATAATATCAAACAATGTTTTTGTCATCAAAATATCGTCAAGTGATAGCTTATTGCTTGATACAGAAGTTACTGTCATATCTGGCACATTGACAAGGCGATGGACTTTAGTTTCCATGGCAATAGAATCGTTCGTGTTGCGGCGGAGGTCTGTTCTGACGTTGTGCACCATTTTTGAGTGCTTTTTGACGGAGTTGTATATTCGAAAATAGCAAAAAGCGACGATTACCATGGGTAAGATTGTAAAGAAAACAATTCTATAAATTGATTGTTTTTCTCTAGAATTTTCGATGGCATAAAAACAGATCATCATTCCTGGATGAAAAGTGAAAGTATGGCCTCTAAGAAGGTAAGGCAACGGAGCAATGATTGCACAAAGTGACACGATGATGATTGACAGCAAGGTATACTTCCTTACGAAAAGCTTTAAATAAATCCGAAGACGCAGTACCCGAACGTAGCGATTGATAGCCGTCAGCGGGAACATCAGTTGAGCGATGTAAGCTAGCACGACGCAACAGAATGCTTGAAATTGACAAGCGGACCAAGAGTACCTCCACTCTCCGTAAATGCTGACATCACACATAAACGGCATCACCAGCCCAGCCGTGAGGAGATCGGTAAGAGCGAGTACGAGGATAAAAACACTTGTCATTCGTCGAAGATGACCAGCACAGGACCCAGTTCAAAAACAAGGCTGCTATATTCAAAATCACACTAAGGAACGGTTCGACAACCACGATCGCGTTTTGTCGACTTGAAAGAAGTTCCGCTAGGGTGCGAGTCTCTAACACGTTTTGCGACGTAACATTTGACATGTTTGCCAAAAGACGTTCTGTCACAGCAACGCGTTTACAAAGTACAAACTTTTCACTGAATCACCTGCAGTTCTACATATCTTCCGGCAAAATTTATAATTGCATTCAAATTTCATTTTAAATTACAACTACTGCCCACGTCTTTAAAGCTATTGATAGCCTTAGCTTTGTGGAATACTAGATCGAAATAATAATTAAGTGATTCGATGTCCGATTTTTTACATTCGTGTTTTACTTTTAGGGATAAACCCACAGGTAACCCAAGCTCACTATGAGAACCCTGAACAACATTATCCTACTTAGCCAATTAATTATTCATACAGCAAGAAAATTATAAGACGTTGTATGGAGAAATATTCTTTGCTCACTAAATTAGCAAAATGTACATTGAATATCGCTTTGAAGCTTACATTTAGCGTCTTCTTGTTTTTAATTTCTTTGTATTCTGACTGCATTTCAGACCTCCTAGGCACTGTTTAAGGCCTTTTTTGGAGCGACAGTTTTTCACCCAGATGACAGTAGGTCTCCCTACTGTCATCTGGGTGAAAAACTGTCGCTCCAGAAAAGGCTCATTATTCATTACGACCATCAATAAACATTGATTGGAAATATTTTATGTTCAGCAGTATAACCATCACAATTATCTCTTCCGTGTTTTGTTTGTTTCTTTGTTTTTTGGTTGTCCGTTTATTTTATTTTTTGCTGCAACCTGAGCCTTCTTTGTCTTCTTGAGTGGGGAGGAGAAAAGGAAGCTTTGTCTGAATCACGTCAAGCCTTTCAGGTTTCCCAAGCCCGAACTTCAATCTTCATGTCCATCTTGTTTTGTATTTGCACACTTCTTTTCCCAGTGCGAGCATTTCTTTTATTGATAATCCGATGATCATAACTGAACCCGGAGTGACATGCGCAAGGGTATTAAGCCTGGGTTCGAAACCATATCCCAGCAGCAAGTAGGCTTTTGTCAATTGTGCTCGAAAAACGAGCATATTATGCTCCTGGCATTGCTTAAAGTTTATGGAAATTATGCCTGAATTGTGCTCTTTTCTCTGAATTATGCTTCTCGTATTTAAATTATGCCGCTTGGTTTTAAGCGAAATAAAGGCTGAACATCGGGTAAACACAAGTGTTCGACGGGGAGGACGCCATCTTTGATCTTAGATCCCAGGCAGCTCGCTACTGAGTCGTACGACTGGGGCCTGAAACCAAGAAACATGACAACGACCAAACAAAAAAACAAACAAACATTGTTTATTCCACTCTTTGTAGTAAAGACTGAATTGTCAAGTGATAAAATTAACAACAATGATACTATATAAAATGTAATGAAACTAATCTAAACATTTAAAAGTAATAAAATCATTCGCTCTTTTGGTTCTGATGTAAGGGAGTAGATGTTTCTTGATCAGATCTAATATTATATGAGTTATTGGTACACTAACAACTTCATGACGAGCGCGCAGCGTCTATGCAGATATAAACTTGCCACTTATAACAAGTTGTCTTACCTCAAGAAACTTTCTAGAAACACCATTCAGTAAGTAGAAGTATATTCAGTACAAAATTACGACGATTTTTCATAACGTGCTAGCCGTGCTTTTCTTTAAAAAAGCTAAAAATTATGCTCGTTCTGCCAAATTATGCTAAACATTATCCTAGCCCAATCGACAAAAGCCTAGGAGAGAGCCGCACATGCTCAACAAAGATCTTACTCTATTTATGAAGAGGCTTTCTCGAGTACGTAAAAATCGACCGCAAGCGAAAGAAAGGCTCTGCTTGAAGGGCGTAAGACAGGGAAGCGAAATGAGCAACTTTTATCTTACACAGGGTAGGTCATAGTTTGATTTTTCGGTGGTACACCTCCACCCAAACATCTCTTTACAATCAGTAATATTTATTTTTCGTTATTGCTACTGCTCTTTCAAAGAAATTGTGCTTTTTAGATACAATAAAACCCCGCAACTTAGAACTTGGATTTTAAGAGCCAGTGTTGGGCTAAAATTTGCCAGTTAAGCCCCCTCTATATAAGAACCTGTTTAGCCTAAAATTTGAGACAGGTTCTCAGTCTTAAAATGTACTTTGTATGAAAAATGTTGTACACTTGGGCAAATAAGTCAACATTCAGAATCCTGTTTGGAGACAGGTGCCTTATCATTCCAACTGCAAGGTAAGGATATGCAGATATTATATGAAAAATAAGCTGAAGCACTAAATACTCTTAGCTATACTGTATTTTTGCCTTCAGAAAATAAGAATCTATTTTTTAATCAATAATAAGATCCTATAAATAGGCTAAACTTGTGCTTACTTTTTATATAAAAACCTATTTAGGCTAACGTAGAAAAATGCGGGTTCCTAGTTGCGGGGTAACGTTTTACTGTATTTTACGCCATCCAGTACTCACAGTATTCAAAATACTAAAAGAGCTAGCTGGGCCTTGGTGTATTCAAACCTCCAGAGGGAAACTCAGATAAGTGGACTATTAGTGCCTCTTTGGAAAAAGCCTGTTTACTCAGGAGAAAAAAGTGTCGGCGATTGGGATTTGTCCCGGTGAAGAGTTCTTAAAACGGAGGTCCGCCCAGCTGTAAGTTAAAATGAATACTTCTATCAATCAAACAGTTATATGCTTTACCGAAATTGTGAGAGCATCCCGACGGAAAGGGCCAAATGATTTGACGATTTTAATAAAGGAAAAAGAAAACCTGTGCGACGACCCTACCAAAAATAAAAACTGGTTCTTAACCGAATTTTTAATATCCAGGTGTGAGGACATAAATTTCAACAATTAAACAAGGCCATGCATAATATGTTATAGGAAAAAACCTAACGAATCTTGCTTTCACCACTTGACTGAGTTTCTGTCTTAAGACACTCTTCACAACGGTACTTGCCTGGAAAATCTGCAAGTGAAAAACAACTAGCCCTTAGCAGTATAGTAGGGATGCTTCAACTCGTTTGTTTGAAGTGGAATTCATTAACGTCGATGATGGGGGCTAGGGGAGCCCCCCCCCCCCCCCCACCCCTTCACCGTATTTTTACGCAAACTGAGGCCCGAAGGGCCGAAAAAAGATTTTTTGGAGACCGCCCCCCCTTTTATAAGGGTATGGATGACCCCTTCCCCCCCCCCCCCCCATCTCAAGGTCTGGATCCGGCACTGTTTATCTCATAAAGGAAATGAGGAGAGGTTGTGTCACGGCTGGCTAGTTCACTTTGTTTATAAACACGCAAATTACGCGACATAATTCGCTATGAAATTTGAGAAACAATTTTTGAATGACAAAATCACTGCTTCTTGTAAAACAAATATATCTCCCAAGGACTATCTCAAACGCGTATGTTGCAAACAACAAAAATTAATTTTGGAAAACCAGTGCCGAGGCTAACAAGTTTCTTTAAACACCATAATTGCTTCCACTTCAATCTTCTACATGTTTGTCCATCTGTGTGATCTCTGCCTTCTCTTTTGTTTACATTGTTATTTATACCTCCTTTTACCATTGTAAGCGGTTATTTTTATGTTTCACTCAATTTCGGGGCAGTTCTCAGTGTTTGAATTTTGACTGATCCGTCGGACACAGCTTCAGTCTTAAATATAGCGTCAGGTACTATTTTAAAGATGTTTTAACCGGTTTGGCGAGTTCTTAGTTATTTTCAAATCGCTGAAGTCATAGTTTCTTTTTAAACTGAGTGCATCACGTCCTTGATTGTTCATGAAGTTACTTTTGACTTAAATAAAGTCAAGGTCTAATATGAGTCCATACGACTACTTATTTTGCATCTGTGGCCTCAAATAGCAGAAAGTAAAATCAGATCTCAATCGTTCAAAAGGCGGATAACGCTATCTACCGGATAAACAGACATTTATCCACTGGACAACACAATTGGTTTCCCTAAATACAGATACCCACTTGATAGCGATCTAGATCCGTTGAAGAGCGCTATCCAGCTTTGCGGCCTGCCAGCGCCGTGTACCGTAACCAACGCCCCCCTTCCCCCTCCCCCCCCCCCGCTTTCCTTCCAGCCCCAGCCCCACTCAGAAAAGTCAAAAACGGCGGGAGAGGGTTTAGCTGCACGTAAGCTAAGCAAAGGTGATTAAGTTATACGCATATAGCTTACCTTTTTCGTTTTGTTATCCTCGTACGTGTTCCAGGTTAATCCATCCACTGAAAGTCGTAGGTAATACGTTTTGGCATAATCGCCAGTGCTTAAAGTTTGCGTGGCCACTGCACAAACAGAATGCACTGCGCCCATATCAACTTGAAGATAGTCCGTCCTGTCACTAGTGGTCTTTGGACACCATCGGCTTCCTCTTTTTGTATTGACCCTTCCGTAGTACGGTTGATAATCCGAACTGTAAACTGTGCTTGCCGTCATTTTGGCATCTGGTATCTTTTTGGGGTCCGTTACCTCTACAGCTTTACATGCTACAAAAAAGGCAAAGAGAATTTATCAGACAATCTAAATCACCTTCGACAAGTATAAAAAAAACACTTTTCTGTTCTTTTGCAGACTTCAGTAAAAATATACAGTTTACACAAATTAAAGAGAAACTTATTTACAAATAAATGATTTGCAAGTGTCATTCCTTTTCATCAATTTTAAGCGTAAACTAGAGGTTTTTTGAAGGAATCTTGCCCGCGGTAGCATTCGCCAGTACGATCCTGTTAACGTGAATGGAAATACAGCTATTTCGAGAAAGGTTATCGGAGAAAAATGTGCAGGAGACAATCCCGAAAGGTAATATGGGATATTATCAATACACTGTTCCTGACACTGTTAGTAGCTGTCTAACTTAGTTCTGTTTCTTTCCTTTACCACTTTCAAACGTAAGTCCATGGCTTCTCGTGCCATTTTTCCAAATCCCTTTAAAGAGCAGTGAACTCAAAACCACCCACAATACCTTTCGGGATTGTCGCGTGCACTTTTTCCGACAACCTTTCTCGAAACAGCTGTATACGAAATGACTCATATGGTGAACTCCGGATAAAGATATGAAAGTGGCAATGATTCTCACAGTTGAATAAACAACAACTTACAACAACAATGTGTTTAATTAAAGAAAATAATATTTAGTTTACAACACCTTATGTGCTGCAAATAGCTATAATGCTAATCTAGGCAGGACAACAGCCTTTTGTAAGTGGTTGAAAAAGAAACTGAAAAAATTGAGGCTTGACTGGGAATATCGATCGAACCCTGACCTTTGCGATGACCGGACGCAGTTCAAAATATGAGTCATTTCATATATTTCCACTCATGTAAATCTGAGGATAAGTAAACTAAGGTAATGCATGTATGTTATGAATTCCTGCATCGGGTATATTACTGAAGAATCCACAATGGCCTGCTCTCCAGTTGACTTGCATGATTTAGCTTACTGGATTGTAACGCGCGTTGGGTCCGGTCAGGCCAGGGTTCAACCGTTTAGGTTGTTTATTCAACTGCGAGAATCATTTCCATCTTCATACGATCCAGTGAATTTTGCCATGGGGTTTGGGCTGGTTACGGAGAAGAACTCGGTAACATGTCCACCTTTTTTCAACCCAACTGAATTTTAAGCGATAGCCTGTAGTGAGACAACGATGCCGGTGGGAATCAACAATTATTTAAAGCGTACAGTGGGTGCTGTGGAAGCAAAACGACCATAAAGATTATTTTAAGGAAGTACCTACCCATTAGAACTTCACACCGTTTTCCAGTCCAGCCACTTCTACATTCACAGCTGTAGTTTCCTCCGCCTTCTTCATGACAGGTTCCTCCATTAAGGCATGGACTGTAATAACAGGCTGGAAACAAGAACCGGCGACAACCAGAGACCGTAAGCAGTTATAAAGATATATACAGAACAGAACAGGGTAAAAGTACCCATGATGAGTTAACTAATAAAAATTCTTTTATTTACTTACTAAATGATGAAAACAAATGCAATAACCTAACAAACGGCTTCATCAACGGGAAGACAATCAGCAAGAACGATTTAGGAGAGTGGGTGAGTTATATACAACGACTTATCTAGATCTGCAAAATAGTTTAGTTAGAGATTTATTGACTTAAACAGTTATGAATAGCAAAAACATAATTTATTAATACCCTTATAGAGAAAATATATAAAACGGCATAGAAAACGTTACAATCTTTATTTAAAATTAATGGAACCAGGCCTATTAAGTAAGCTTCACCCCTTATTTTAAAAAGATCCGCAACTGAAGTCGTTCGATACACGCTCTCAAGATGATTTTCAATTGTTATAATCAAACTAATGTGAATCTTTAGCTAATATACTTTGACTATTTTGATCAATCTCGGAAGATTTTCCGGGTTACTGATAAAATAGACGTACAAACCTCCTTGCTGTACAATCAAGTTCATCGTGGCCTTTTTTGTTCCCATGCTGTTTGTTGCTATGCATTGGTACAAACCGCTGTCCACTCGACGCAGGTTACTGATAGTGAGGTTACCTGCCTTCACCTCAGTTCTGTTAGCTGGAAAAGACATAATCACTCTGACCCAGGTTACCTTAGGAGACGGAAACCCTTCTGCCTTGCAAGTTTCTTGTATTGAGGTGAATTCTATTTTTGTGACCAGCGGTGGGGGTGCTCTAGTAAAGATCGGAAAACCTGAAAGACGAAAAGAAAACTAAAAATCAGTGAAAATCATAAATTGAATGATGATGACCATGCTCACGAAGACGACAATGATGATGACGATGATGACGACGATGATGATGATGGCAGTAATAATGTCAACGCCCATTATAGCCGACATCAGTTTAAAATTTCTGCACTATCTCGTTTCTCAGACGTTATTTCGCGGGGAAACTGGTGGCCAAATGTCAACTATTTTCTCAGTCGAAATTCAGAGCTGAGGCCTGAATTTTCATGACTCAGTGTAATCAATGAAGTTATACAACACTATCAGCTAAAAAGCCTCAGGCACGATCACAATTTGCCTATTTTATCTAACTTTAATTATTCTTTTCCTATTTGGAGTGCTGCTTTCGTTTTTACCCCTGACTTACTTTAATTATTGTACTTAGATAGTGACGACCACAGTCAGGGGGGTATTAATCTGCCCCTGACCATAATGAATGATATCAAGGGTGCGCCAACGGCAGTTTCTTGCGACAATGAATTGTGCTCTTGCTAGAAAACAGCGTTAGTTTTTTACTTACCTCTAACAGTCAAATTTCCACTGGCCCCAGACGATCCAAGAATACTTGTTGCGACACATGAGTACTTTCCAGCGTCGCTGTAGTTGATGTTTTTGACAATTAACTCTCCTTTCTTAATCAGATACTTTGCACCTGACAAAAGCTTTTTGCCTTTGAATCCCCATTCGACACTAGGAGTAGGATTTCCTCCCACCGTGCAATAAAAAGTCGCATTTCCTTTCTCATCTCGTGTCTGCTCTACAGGTGGCATCATCACTTGTGGAGCAGATATCGATTTTCCAGGCCTTCCAGGTGGTCCCGGCATGCCTTTTGTCCCAGGTTTTCCTTTGTCTCCCTTTTCTCCTCTCGGTCCTGCGGGACCCGTCATTCCTGTTTTTCCGGATTTTCCAAGAGGTCCCATGGGACCTTGACGACCTTTCTTTCCCTTTGGTCCCCTCCTGCCGCGTGGTCCCCTCGCTCCAGTGGGACCAGGATATCCGGGGGGACCTTCAGGACAGACTTTCTCACTTGACTTACAGTACTTGGTACGCATGAGTTGTTCAAACTGTTTGCTGATTTCTTCTCGCACTTCATTTATGGTTATGGTAGCTGAAGTTACGTTCGAAACCGTTCTCCGATTTCTGGGCTTCACGTTTGCTCTTAATTCCCCTGAATCGGAAGAAAAGAAGCTATTGATTTTTATTCGTTAAGGTTCAGAAATCATTTAAAACTACGATCTGCATTTGATCCCAAAAATATGATTCAAAAACTCATAATAATTCATAAAGAAAAAACAAAAGAAAATGATGTTTAATGAGGGCCAGTGATACTCTGATAAAGACAAGACTAAACTTAATGTCCATTTTTTTAGACCAAAATAATCTCAAACCTAAATATTAGTGCGCAAGTATAAGTTGATCCATATCAGAGATTTTGAAGCCTTTCAAAACAAATTGCAGTCGTTTACAATCAGGTTTAAAAGCTCGCGACATACGCTCCTGCTCGTTATTTAAACAGTACTTTAAAGTAAATTAGTTAGTTAATTGATCGACCTCTGACTGCTCCCTGAGCTTACGCAGTTTCAGTTTAGGGGGAATATTCACCCATGGCAAATCAGGGCCTTCCTAAACCATTCCCTAAACTTTTCTGTCAGTCGCATTTCTACCCTCGTTGCGTTCTCTGAAAAGCTTCTGAAGTTACCAAGAAGGTGATATAAATTAAGCCATTCGTACTATCTTATAATCAGTTTATATTTGAAATATCCTCAGGGGCGGATCCAGGATTTTTTCTAGGAGGGGATGCACTCGTCTCTTGCTCTTCTTCAACACCAATAAACCAAATAGTTTCTTCTTTTTTTTTTGCAGAATACTACCGTATTAGAAAACCACAGGTCATCTCAGGGGGGGGGGGGTGGGTGTGCACCCCCTGCACCCTCCCCCTAGATCCGCCCCTGATCCTGATAAAGCAATGGAATCTAAATTACACGATCGAGTTTTGAAACTCGAGTAAAATGCCCAGTGTATCAATTGAACTCGTTTAACCCTGGACATAAACTAACTATGGTCGATCAAACTTACTTTCATTATCAGCCGTAGTTGTCTTCAACTTGTTTAAAGGATGCCTGGCGGATTCTTCGGTTGGCATAAGTGTCGTTATTTTATGCTGTTCCAGCGAGCTGCCAGTCTTAACAATGATTTCCAGAGGAAACATGTTAACACGATTTTCAAGGACAGTTAGTCGCTCGTTAGTTGTTTCATTCTTCACCCAGAGACATCCGCAAGCAAAAAGTAGCATGACAGACAGAAAAGATGGCTGAATGGATGGAAGACAATCATGTACTTGCCGAGATTTCGAAGAGTTCGAGGAATCCATTTCTGCCAAGTTCAAATCGTTTTCCAATTCCCTCAGAGATACAGGAAGATGGACTCAGCGGAAAAAAGCCAAAAACTTGATCCTGGTATAAACAAGTGTATTCATTACACGGAATTTTTTTGTTTTCGTATGTACACGTACTCTCTTGTTGACCTGAACAGCACACAAATGTCACGAAAGGAAACCTTTATACGATGGAGTGGTTTTTAATTACGTGCCATAATAGCAAGCCAATCGACACGCGCAGCCTCTGTTGCGGTGAACAGGTGTGTCTTTTTAGGGGGCTGGGGTGTGATGGTGACGGTGGTGGTGGTAGGGAGAGGACGAGTCCGCCACCGTTAATTTGTCGCGGCTGTGACTGACGAGTTAACAGGAGACAGGGGCACGGGTGATGTAGACACGAAAGGACATTTTACCTTCCCCAGCTTCCCACGTCGTCCTTTGACGCCTTCTGCTCTCTTTAAGTTTTCTCACAAAATCAAAGAAGGCGACTGGCTGCAGGAAACTCTGGGAGCAAAAAGCATACATGAGACGTTTGGCGTTTCTCACAACCTACCCTGCTAAAAGGTTCCGGGTGGATTTGTATGGTCGGCCATATGTTTCAAAATTATGACACGAGATAGGTGCGGTTTTTTCCCACCTGTACTTGCAATCATTCCTGCTACACGATATACGTGCATTTTTTTTGCCACGTATACTTTAGTCTGCTACACGGCCGTTTTTAGTGCCGTCACGCAACGCGAGGAGCGTTACGTGACGACTCTAAAAACGGCTTTGTAGCAGACTACGTATACTTGCGTTCTTTCCTGCTTTGTGGGGTTTTTATTCCCAAGTATATGACCCTGAAAAACCCATATATATGTGTTACAAACAAGCATGTGGTATATGGGGTCACAGAAAGTCGTCGTGTAAGAGGCACCGAATTATACCATCAGCAAAAAAACCCTTTATGTACGATGAAACTGAAAAGTAACTTCAGTTTGAATCAAGCATGGCCCAATGACCGCACGGTTAATTTTGAGCAAGGTTTGGTTCTTATTCACTGCCCTCACAGTAGTGGTGGTTGTTGGCTCCCCGACAACGGATTTGTTGGAATCCGTGGACTGTCTCTTGAGAGACTGTGTACGCTATTTCACGAATGCTGACAACGCTGGTGTGAGCATCTTGATCATCATCATTTATGTCATCAGCATTGATACAATCACTTTCATCATCATCATGATTTTCATTTAAGTTGAAGCGTAGATATTGCTTGATAATTTCCTGTGATTCATTGGTGAACAATTCCTTCTCAAAGGCATATTGGATATATGGCCTTTGTGTTTTGAGGAGCCCACTTATTCCTTCATAATGAAGAGATAATGGACCAATAGGCTCTGTTACTAACATCATGCGACTCTTACTGAGGTGCAATGGTTTCAATAACTCTTTTGCAGTCCGCCCTAGCTTTTTTTGCTTTCCTTTCATTTTGTTTTTGTTTCCTTTTTTTCTTGCTAGCTTGGAATACTGCACCTTAAACAGCCTGGAACATTTTTCTTTCAATTCTGTAAGGTGGGGAGGGTCATGATATTTTAGGCCAAGCTCAAGGGGGGGGTTAGCAAATTTCACTTCCATTGCAAGGATGGGTCACCTAATTTCTGAACCCAAATTTGAAAATCCCACCCCCCCCCCTCCCCCCTGCTAATTTCTGACAAGTCCCTTAATTACAACTCTTAAGAACATAAATGTGCTATGACACCTTGTTGTAACATACTGTGTTAATTTTGTTTATTGATGCTCATGATAGTTCGATTTTTACAAATTGAGGGTGGGGACGTGGAAGCTTATCTCTCTATTCTACACACACTTAACCGCGATTAGAAAAGTCATTTACTGGGTTGCATTTCATAATTGTAGCTGCTAAACATATCAGAGTATTGCAGGTCTGTGGTTCAGCTTCAGATCTGATTGCTTTGGCCCGAGCTCCGGCCAGTGGCCCATATCAAGTGTTTTCAGTTGGTATTAATTCTTTTTTTACTTTATATGTAATTTTCCATTTGTACATTTTTTTAAGACTTAAGCTTTCACAACACATTTCAACAAGCAAGTAATTAAGCCAATATAGACAATTCTCAGAAGTACAAAAATCAGGTTAAAAGCTAATAATCTTACGACTAAATTTAGTTACGAAGCAAAATCATTTCTTTCTTAAAAAGTTGTGCAAACAATGTGATGATAACGTATTTACTAGAATAAAAACACCAACTTCGATTAAGCGCCACATTTAGGACAAAAAAATTACTAAGCGCCGCCCTCGAATAAGCGCCGCATTTGAGGCGCGAAAAAATTAATGAGCGCCGCGCCGTTTATTCGAGTAACTACCGTATTCAGTGTTTTTCACGTTCTCGTTCAAGGAAAGGTCCTGCCCGATGGTTTTCTGCTGAACCCGCTAACAAGGCATGAAGAATACCTAAATACAACACTTATGTCTCAGAGAAATATAATTATCTCAGTTCTCCATTCAGGGAATGAAGATGGGTGCATGGACAACTTTCTTAATTAAGGAGAGAAAAAGTAAAACTGCTTCGTAAAGAGAACAAACTGAGTAAAGCTCACGCTATATGGTTAACTGGTCTGTGCACCTGTGCGCCTTCATGTGATCTAATATATGCATGCCTAAACTCTTTTTATTATAATCCACTAAAGTCAACTCTTGCTCTACAGGCACCTACAATCTTAGACAAAAACCTTGAAACACTTTGAACATTCTCGCACCACTTCCGTCCCCCTCCCTTTTGCAATGTTGTTGTAGCCAGTGAAACACTGAAATGTCATCTCAACTTTGCACAGGGGAAAGGGGTGTTTCAAGGATTTTTGGCGAGGATTGTGTGAGTTGCGAAAAGCCATCTGGTTAATATCAGTTGTTGGCAGTTATTGTTAAGTAGTTTTCGGGAATAGTCGAGAAAGATTGCGATAGCGTGGTAAATGTTGCTGTAACTTTTGTTTGACGCAAGGAAAGAAAAACATTGATTTTCTAGTTTTCCGTAGAAATACTGGAACTGTTATTATAAGTCTAAAAAATGATATATAAGTACAGCCTGGCGCAGGAATCTCGCGTAGAAGAAGTTGAATTATACTGAGACATAAAGGTTAAGTGTCAGGATTAGTCACATAGTTAAGTGAGGAAAGTAAGTATGGTGTACAATAAGAAAACAACGGCTGAAGAACGAGCGCTCATCAGATTTCTGTACGTGGAAAAGAGGTATTCACTGAGAGAAATTGCAGGAAAAGTCGGCCGATCTGCAGCAACAGTAATGCGAGTGTTAAAAGAATCTAACAGTGCTTCAAGGCATTCGCGAACTCAGGCAAACGTCACCTACAAAAGAAGAGGAAGGCCAAGAAAGTTGTCATCTAGAGAAGAGAGACTCCTTATAAGGGCTCTACACAAATTGAGGCGTACAGAAGGTAACTTTACTGCCAAGCGACTAATGAATGAGGCAAACATCTCGGAAAGTAATGTGTCAGTTCGCACTGTGGCAAGATTTTTGAATAGCAAAGGATACTTTTATCTGCAGGCCCGGAAAAAAGGGCTGCTTACTAACAATGACAAGAACTTACGCGTTTCATTTGCCAAAAAAGTCAGAGAAGAGTACAACAATGAGTTATGGACACAAAAAATTGCTTTCTACTTGGACGGAGTTGCTTTTGCACACAAGACCAACCCGCTTGATCAAGCACGAGCTCCTACTGGAAGGATCTACCGGAAAAAATCAGAAGGTCTCAATCAATATTGCACAGCGAAAGGGAGTAAAGTTGGATCTGGAGGAAAGATAGTCAAGTTTTTAGTGGCGATTTCATATAATGTAGGAGTTATTTTATGCGAAGAATATGAACATATGACGGGAAATTTTTTTGCGTCTTTCATTGATAAGACTTTTGAACAAATGTTTGTGGAATCAAAGAAAGGAAACACAAGACTCTTCATTCAAGACAATGACCCTAGTCAGAACTCAGCAATAGCAAAGATTGCTTTGCAACGAGTAAACGCACAGTTGCTTAAGATACCACCACGGAGTCCTGATCTAAATCCAATAGAGAACATGTTTAAATCAGTCAGTGACGACTTGCACGACAGCGCTATTGAAAAACAATTAGAGCGAGAGAGTTTCACCCAGTTCAAAGAAAGAGTGAAAGATACAATTGTTCAGTTTCCAGTAGCTAAAATAAACAATTTAATCGAATCCATGGACAGGCGTATACAACTTATACTACAAACAAAAGGACAGAGACTAAAATATTAAATATGTAGCTGTATGTTTTCAAAGGAATAATGCAATGTACATTTACAAAATTATCTTATTGAACTGATTACATAATAATCACTGATAATAGTTTGGAATTCACATGGACAAAATGTAATTGTTGTTGCTTTGTATTTCACAACAGAAGCATTACAGAATTTCATGTAACAATCGTTTGTGGCACCTACAAGTGTAGCATTTATGCCCTAAAACTGTGCGTAAAAAGGAAACTATCTATCGGCATGTTTTGCCTTAGTCGACTCACGTGCGGTAAAGGTCAACGGTTTACCGTTGTCACAATAGAAGTTGGTCTGTTGACAATCTTACTTTATTACATGTTATGGTTAACCGTTGGGAAAAGGCTGAATTTCACGATGCCATTGAAGCTGTTGTTAAAAATTCATGTGAATTATAAGTAATCTCTTATTCAAAGTGATTTTCCACAGAGAAATACAAATACGAAATGCGATAAAAGGCAAAAACTAATGGTAAACCGTCAGGTTTACCAGCGTCTGTTTACACTTTACACTTCTCTCTCCATCACGCAATACTCTAAAGTTGCATAATACTTTTATCTGAATATGCTTAGCTTCGCAGATCCTTCGCTGGGAATTCACTCAACACTTATCTATCCTTATGCCGAACTGTTATTGTTATTGTTAGAGCAGAGAATTAATTTTGCGAAACATCTTGGACATGGTGGAACGTTTCTTTGCTCGCAGTGTGGAATCTGCGAAAAGAAGTTGAAGATTCTCCACCTTACTCGCATCATTTCGGTCTCCCTCTCATCTATACAACCTCCCTTAATGAACACTAACTCATGTTTGCCTGTGCAAAATATTGGTGTATCCGTTTCAAATACAATGTCTTTAGCGTAGTGGCACTTCGGTGCTGGCAAATGAACTGTCTGCCCCTCCAAAAGTAGAAGCATATCGTGCCAAGGCAAGACCTGTGGACTCCAGCGAAAGTCATTAAGAAAAAGAACCTCAGCGGATTCAGCTCCAACCCAAGCAAAGTTGCTAGTTGCGGGATTAGTAAATGTATTGTAGATGACATTTAAAGGGTTTAGTAAAAAAGTTTTCCCACAATTGGCACTACCAAAGATTAAAATGTTTCGGTACTTGCCACGTCCTTTCTCAAGTAGCTCGCGTACAGCACTCTGAAAACTCCCACCTGATAGGTTATTCCGTGCGAGAGTATCCTCTGCAACGTCCAACCACTCTCCATTGCAGTTAGCGATACACGGACCTTCTAGAGCTTTGTGCAGTATTTCCATCCTTGTCATTTGTTTCCTTTTCAATTTTTCCTCTGCTTCCTCCATTTCCCATCCTACTTGTATAGCCTCGTCAACAACTTTACTTCCTCTGTTAGCGATAAATTGCGCTAAATCTTCCTTTCCCTCTTTCATTTGTCGAGAGGCTAGAGCAAGAAGTTCTAGCCTGGACTTTATTCCTTTTGCTACGACTAGCTTAGACACGTCGAAAATACTGAGACGGGGTGCCTTCCTTTTTCTGGTTTTCTTGGCTGTTCTCTTCGTTCCACCACGTTCCGTTGTTGTCACACTGGCCTCTTGTGTTCGAGGTGGGGCGCTGTTGACCAAATCGGGATGATTTACAGACTGAACATACTCGCTATCTTCTTTTGTTGTGTATCTCCAGGCGCTATAATAATTGGAGTGAACAGACGAAAAATTCACTTGAATGGAGTGGTTGTCGTCGAGATAATTTCTTACTCGCAACCATCGGCGTGCATGCGATAGCTTTACCGCCATGTGGTAATGCGTTCCTCCTGAAGAATGCCGCTCTTGACTACAAACCCACTGCACAATATCAGCTAACCCGCTCCTTGTCTCATCGAATGCTTGCACAACCGTTCTAGCAAAACTGTCTCTCGTTGGAAATTTGTCAAGGTCGGCTTGACTGTAAGTAATTAAATACACGCTACGCACTTCACGATGCAACAGCCTCTCTTGAGATCCCACGTCGAGCTCTTCTGAACAACCATTATCCTCCAACTGTTCACTTCCCTCTTCACTTTCCTCCTCTGATCTCTCTTCAATACTCTCATACTGACAGTTATAATCTACTTCAGAAGTTGCCATTATGAAAAAAAAAAATTTACTCAAGTTATAATCCCTCGCCGCACACTCACACAACCACAACAACCAGACAAGCCACGCGTTGCCCTAGAGATTAATTTTTTTCTAAGTGTCACTTTGCATATTCTGCGCATGGTCAAAAATCTTCCCGCCAATTCAGACAGTGTGAGTTGCGAAAAGCCATCTGGTTAATATCAGTTGTTGGCAGTTATTGTTAAGTAGTTTTCGGGAATAGTCGAGAAAGATTGCGATAGCGTGGTAAATGTTGCTGTAACTTTTGTTTGACGCAAGGAAAGAAAAACATTGATTTTCTAGTTTTCCGTAGAAATACTGGAACTGTTATTATAAGTCTAAAAAATGATATATAAGTACAGCCTGGCGCAGGAATCTCGCGTAGAAGAAGTTGAATTATACTGAGACATAAAGGTTAAGTGTCAGGATTAGTCACATAGTTAAGTGAGGAAAGTAAGTATGGTGTACAATAAGAAAACAACGGCTGAAGAACGAGCGCTCATCAGATTTCTGTACGTGGAAAAGAGGTATTCACTGAGAGAAATTGCAGGAAAAGTCGGCCGATCTGCAGCAACAGTAATGCGAGTGTTAAAAGAATCTAACAGTGCTTCAAGGCATTCGCGAACTCAGGCAAACGTCACCTACAAAAGAAGAGGAAGGCCAAGAAAGTTGTCATCTAGAGAAGAGAGACTCCTTATAAGGGCTCTACACAAATTGAGGCGTACAGAAGGTAACTTTACTGCCAAGCGACTAATGAATGAGGCAAACATCTCGGAAAGTAATGTGTCAGTTCGCACTGTGGCAAGATTTTTGAATAGCAAAGGATACTTTTATCTGCAGGCCCGGAAAAAAGGGCTGCTTACTAACAATGACAAGAACTTACGCGTTTCATTTGCCAAAAAAGTCAGAGAAGAGTACAACAATGAGTTATGGACACAAAAAATTGCTTTCTACTTGGACGGAGTTGCTTTTGCACACAAGACCAACCCGCTTGATCAAGCACGAGCTCCTACTGGAAGGATCTACCGGAAAAAATCAGAAGGTCTCAATCAATATTGCACAGCGAAAGGGAGTAAAGTTGGATCTGGAGGAAAGATAGTCAAGTTTTTAGTGGCGATTTCATATAATGTAGGAGTTATTTTATGCGAAGAATATGAACATATGACGGGAAATTTTTTTGCGTCTTTCATTGATAAGACTTTTGAACAAATGTTTGTGGAATCAAAGAAAGGAAACACAAGACTCTTCATTCAAGACAATGACCCTAGTCAGAACTCAGCAATAGCAAAGATTGCTTTGCAACGAGTAAACGCACAGTTGCTTAAGATACCACCACGGAGTCCTGATCTAAATCCAATAGAGAACATGTTTAAATCAGTCAGTGACGACTTGCACGACAGCGCTATTGAAAAACAATTAGAGCGAGAGAGTTTCACCCAGTTCAAAGAAAGAGTGAAAGATACAATTGTTCAGTTTCCAGTAGCTAAAATAAACAATTTAATCGAATCCATGGACAGGCGTATACAACTTATACTACAAACAAAAGGACAGAGACTAAAATATTAAATATGTAGCTGTATGTTTTCAAAGGAATAATGCAATGTACATTTACAAAATTATCTTATTGAACTGATTACATAATAATCACTGATAATAGTTTGGAATTCACATGGACAAAATGTAATTGTTGTTGCTTTGTATTTCACAACAGAAGCATTACAGAATTTCATGTAACAATCGTTTGTGGCACCTACAAGTGTAGCATTTATGCCCTAAAACTGTGCGTAAAAAGGAAACTATCTATCGGCATGTTTTGCCTTAGTCGACTCACGTGCGGTAAAGGTCAACGGTTTACCGTTGTCACAATAGAAGTTGGTCTGTTGACAATCTTACTTTATTACATGTTATGGTTAACCGTTGGGAAAAGGCTGAATTTCACGATGCCATTGAAGCTGTTGTTAAAAATTCATGTGAATTATAAGTAATCTCTTATTCAAAGTGATTTTCCACAGAGAAATACAAATACGAAATGCGATAAAAGGCAAAAACTAATGGTAAACCGTCAGGTTTACCAGCGTCTGTTTACACTTTACACTTCTCTCTCCATCACGCAATACTCTAAAGTTGCATAATACTTTTATCTGAATATGCTTAGCTTCGCAGATCCTTCGCTGGGAATTCACTCAACACTTATCTATCCTTATGCCGAACTGTTATTGTTATTGTTAGAGCAGAGAATTAATTTTGCGAAACATCTTGGACATGGTGGAACGTTTCTTTGCTCGCAGTGTGGAATCTGCGAAAAGAAGTTGAAGATTCTCCACCTTACTCGCATCATTTCGGTCTCCCTCTCATCTATACAACCTCCCTTAATGAACACTAACTCATGTTTGCCTGTGCAAAATATTGGTGTATCCGTTTCAAATACAATGTCTTTAGCGTAGTGGCACTTCGGTGCTGGCAAATGAACTGTCTGCCCCTCCAAAAGTAGAAGCATATCGTGCCAAGGCAAGACCTGTGGACTCCAGCGAAAGTCATTAAGAAAAAGAACCTCAGCGGATTCAGCTCCAACCCAAGCAAAGTTGCTAGTTGCGGGATTAGTAAATGTATTGTAGATGACATTTAAAGGGTTTAGTAAAAAAGTTTTCCCACAATTGGCACTACCAAAGATTAAAATGTTTCGGTACTTGCCACGTCCTTTCTCAAGTAGCTCGCGTACAGCACTCTGAAAACTCCCACCTGATAGGTTATTCCGTGCGAGAGTATCCTCTGCAACGTCCAACCACTCTCCATTGCAGTTAGCGATACACGGACCTTCTAGAGCTTTGTGCAGTATTTCCATCCTTGTCATTTGTTTCCTTTTCAATTTTTCCTCTGCTTCCTCCATTTCCCATCCTACTTGTATAGCCTCGTCAACAACTTTACTTCCTCTGTTAGCGATAAATTGCGCTAAATCTTCCTTTCCCTCTTTCATTTGTCGAGAGGCTAGAGCAAGAAGTTCTAGCCTGGACTTTATTCCTTTTGCTACGACTAGCTTAGACACGTCGAAAATACTGAGACGGGGTGCCTTCCTTTTTCTGGTTTTCTTGGCTGTTCTCTTCGTTCCACCACGTTCCGTTGTTGTCACACTGGCCTCTTGTGTTCGAGGTGGGGCGCTGTTGACCAAATCGGGATGATTTACAGACTGAACATACTCGCTATCTTCTTTTGTTGTGTATCTCCAGGCGCTATAATAATTGGAGTGAACAGACGAAAAATTCACTTGAATGGAGTGGTTGTCGTCGAGATAATTTCTTACTCGCAACCATCGGCGTGCATGCGATAGCTTTACCGCCATGTGGTAATGCGTTCCTCCTGAAGAATGCCGCTCTTGACTACAAACCCACTGCACAATATCAGCTAACCCGCTCCTTGTCTCATCGAATGCTTGCACAACCGTTCTAGCAAAACTGTCTCTCGTTGGAAATTTGTCAAGGTCGGCTTGACTGTAAGTAATTAAATACACGCTACGCACTTCACGATGCAACAGCCTCTCTTGAGATCCCACGTCGAGCTCTTCTGAACAACCATTATCCTCCAACTGTTCACTTCCCTCTTCACTTTCCTCCTCTGATCTCTCTTCAATACTCTCATACTGACAGTTATAATCTACTTCAGAAGTTGCCATTATGAAAAAAAAAAATTTACTCAAGTTATAATCCCTCGCCGCACACTCACACAACCACAACAACCAGACAAGCCACGCGTTGCCCTAGAGATTAATTTTTTTCTAAGTGTCACTTTGCATATTCTGCGCATGGTCAAAAATCTTCCCGCCAATTCAGACAATCTTAGACAAAAACCTTGAAACACTTTGAACATTCTCGCACCACTTCCGTCCCCCTCCCTTTTGCAATGTTGTTGTAGCCAGTGAAACACTGAAATGTCATCTCAACTTTGCAC